>OW026367.1:86767852-87433269 GCA_932273885.2 Leucozona laternaria | reverse complement strand
AACTTTATATACATCTGTAAACCATGTACAGTTCTGGATGCCAAAAAAAAAAAAAAGAGAACCAACATCCATAATAAAAGGAAAGGAACGTCTTAAACTATCTCAAGTGTAACAGTGAATTTTCTCTAGCTAAGCTTGTTAAGGAATCCATGGATCCATTAAGAGAATTAATAAAAACGTACATGGTCTGACGAACCAAAGTGGCAAATGAATAATAGAAAGGAGGAATTTTATACTCTATAGGTCTTCTGCAAGTTGCTTAAAGTTTCTAGAAGAAAAATAAAATTATATCTTTTAAAGAATCAACAGTTTTAATTTATAAATCCATAAATTAGGTACCAGCTTATTATTGGTGAAAACATCCTTAAGTAATATTAGAAATTCAACAAAATTTTGTATTTGAGAGTCTTCAAACAAAATAATACAGCCTCATACTGTTGTCAAAAACTTATAAATACATTGATAGATAAACAACCTAAAAGGTTCAAAGTTTGGTCCAAAACAAGAAAAAAATTGTGCTGAGGGTCTATTTCCCTACATTAAGTCAGAAACGAAAGTTTTTTTATTATTTCAAAAGGATAGAAATTATTTAAAAAAAAAACACACAACAACGGCAACACTTACAATGTCATGATACAATTTTTCAAAATCGGAAAAACATATTTTTCAATATTTTTTCATTAATGAAAAACTTAAAAAAAAATTGTTTTGAAACTCAAAATTATGTATATAAAAAGTTTTATAAAAAAAATATATAACTACTTAATTGGCTGCTTACATATATTCAATGCTTTAGTTAATTTTAATTCAAAACTATAAAATCAGCTGTTTTTTCAAGTTTTGAAAAAATAGTAAAAAATACTTTTTTGTACAAGTAGTCGTACATAATGTAGTTTAGTACTACACTTAATAAACCATGGTTTTTGATACCGCATCCTCTTTCCCTAGCACTTACCCTATTAACCCCTTTAAACAAAATCGTTTATTTTAGTTCGAATGAAAAATTGAGCGTGATAATCAGCTTTATTGTGAGTTTCACCCGAAGAGAGTATTTCACCTTAAAAGATTTTGTTCGCCCGGAATTTTAAAAGCTATTGTGAGTTTAGCCCGAACGAAATTTCACTCCGAACTAGAAATGACATTTCGAACAAATAGTTGGGATATGAGCTGTGATGGGATATGAAAATAAATAAAATACCTACGGCATAAAAGAAAAATCCCCAATTTGTTTCCCTTACACCAATGAAATTTAGATAATTATTTTATTTTTATTTATTTACTCCATCTGACACCATTTTTAATTTTAATTTGTCTTAATACCATCACACATTCTATCCTTTTGAAGGTTTGAGGTTATGTTGAAACTGATATGTTGTTTGTTTGGATGAAAGTGTGGAGGCAAAATGATTATCAGAAATAGTTTTACTTAGAGACCGACAAATTGTACGACAGTGATATTTTGATTACAAACAAAAAATAAACCTCAAAGGAATTTTTCGCTAAATGTACCATAACTGGATGTAGGTGATATGATATTTGAAAGTTCTGAAAAGCAAAGTGCCAACTTTACACAAATTTCATACAATTTTGTAAATAAAGGGTGTTTTTTTAAAGGGATAGAATTTTGAAATAGAATAAAACAAAGATGATTGACATGAAATTTACTTTATTCGAATGATAATCTTCTGGCATTATAATTTAAATATGACTTCTGGTATTTAACCGCAACGGCTGGCTCGGGTGTAGTCTAATCTGGAGGTGCAATTTTGTATGACTTTTTCCAACATTTGTGGCCGTATATCGGCAATAACTCGGCGAATGTTGTTCTCCAAGTGGAAACCACAGCTCCTGCACATCATGGTTGTTCAATTGATGAACGAAAAAGTCAGTAATCATGGCTCTATAGCGGTCACCATTGACTATAACGTTCTGGCCAGCATTGTTTTTAAAGAAGTACGTACCATTTATTCCACCAAACTAAAGGATGGTTAAATTTTAAGGGCCGATGTTGATTTAGAATAAAACACAAATTATTTAGGAAAATTATTATCATTTTTTTTTATTATGATAATATTGGTATGGTTCAATTATGTATGGAACAAAATATCGGCCAAATGGCCGCCGTGACCTCGGCGGCACACCTCCATCCGATGGTTCAAATTTTCGATGGCCTTGAGGCATAATTGCCGTTAATGTGCCAAATTATCTCATCCTTTAGCTCTTGAATTGTTGCTGGCTTATCGACGTACATCTTTTCTTTCAAATAACCCCAAAGAAAGAAGTCCAACGGAGTCAAATCACATGATCTTGGCGGCCAATTGACATCGCCACCACGTGAGATAACACGGCATAACAATTTGTCGCGCAAAAGAGCCATTGTTTTGCTAGCTGTATGGCAAGTGGCACCGTCCTGTTGAAACCACATATCGTCCACATCCATATCTTCTAATTCGGGCCATAAAAAGTTCGTTTTCATCTCACGATAGCGAACACCATTCACAGGAACTGCCTGCCCGGCCTTATTTTGGAAAAAATTCGGCCCGATGATGCCGCCAGCCCATAAACCGCACCAAACAGTCACTCTTTGTGGGTGAATTGGTTTTTCGACAATCACTCTTGGATTATCATTAGCCCAAATGCGGAAATTCTGCTTATTGACGAATCCACTGAGGTGAAAATGTGCCTCATCGTCATCACTGAAGATGATTTTCTTCGAAAATTGATCATCCACTGTTGCCATTTCTTGCCACCATTCTGACCATTGACGACGCTTGAAATTGCGTTGCTCGATTGTGTATATTTCCATGGTTCAAATTGAGTTAATCTGAAATTGAGAAATGTCAAATGAAATGCAGAAAAAACATGACTTTTAGGTGTGGTTCACATTCAAAATCGGCCCTTAAAATTTAACCACCCTTTATAAAGGATATCAAACAGTACGACAGTTTTGTTTATTGACGTATCCATTCAACCAAAAGTGAGCTACATCACTGACAAAATCGCCGCCAGTTAAAATAATGTTTCCAACTTAAAGTTTTATACGTTTAAAAAAATTACCGTTATTTTCGGAATTATCATTTTTCTCCAATAAATCACTGGATTAAAAGCCATGTTTGTTCTTATTATTCAATAAGCTATCAAATTGAAACTATCCAAATTCTGATATTCATTACACACAATTTGACTCAAAATTGTTTTTTTAGAAACTCAAAAACGAATATAAGTAATTTTTTGCGTTGTTTACATTACCCACCACGGTTAGATATATTCATATTATTTTTATATTTTAAAACAACAAAAAGCACTTTAATTTATATCTAACCCCTATATACCTCCCTACAAAAAAAACTGCCTCAGTCAATAAACCAAACCCGACAAGCTATAATACAATATACCAGAAGGACACAAGACTCGGCACCATGACGGATAAATTTTAATTGAATTTTTAACGAATAGCAAACTAACATTTTAGTTGCGTTTTATTTATGTGAATGATGCGAATCCAGTTCCTGTATCCGCCACCCCTGTTCAACCAACCGCCGCCGCCAACTACCCCAAAAACTTCAGGACTCTCTATACAGCTTTTAATATAAACCTTTAACGAACCACCCTCGTCCTTATATTTATTATATCAAAGCTATAACGCGCTACACAGACACAAACCAAAGCACGATATGGCGCTGATGATGATCCTCCACTCGAATTGCGTTAATTTTTAATGATGATACCTCAAACCAAATTAGGAAATTTAATTAAGTGCTGAAAAGCAATACGTTGCGCGCTGCTCCACGTTGTCATTTATAAAAATAAATTCCCCTCTCCGGTGCTTGAATGATGACTGTATATATAACGGTTGACAAGGATACAAGCGCAACAATCGGCGGCGTATATTTTTTTTTTTTGTAAATGCAACAACTCGTTGCTTATTAATATTTCCATTTTCCCATTATTTTCAGCCTGCATTAAAACAACTATAAATCAAATTAAAATTATATAAACAAAAAAAAAAACTCAAAACAACGAAAGCAATATATACATAACTGTGAACATAAATAATAACAAAAACAAAAAATATAAATTATTCCAAGGATACAAAATTCAAAATTCAAAAAATATATCTTCTCTAAAAGCAATTTTCGATCTTAAGGACAAAACATTTAATAATCAAATTTTAAAATTAACAATTTATTTATTAGATGACAAACAAAATTATGAAAATATTTTTTAACTAAAAACTTTCAAACTAAAATTCTTAAACTATAAGAAAAAAAAAATATATATAAAAACTCGAATTACTATTTTGAAAAAAAAAAATGCCACTGGAATATGTTCAAGCTAAGAACAAAACTTATATCTTCGGAGGCAGATCGAAAGCAACAGCCGGTGCAGGGGCAGGTGCAGCAGTGGCATCATCATCATCGTCAGCTGGGGATTACGAACAGGCCGAGGTGTATTTGAGGGCCTTCGAGGATGAGGAGAACCATTACCATCAACACCAGCAGCAGCAGCAGCAACAGCAGCATAGTCGAAGCCATCATGAAGTCTTTAATCAGCAAGCAACAATTTTTATTTTAAAGAAACCGGCCAGCAACGGAACTCACCACCACCAGCATCAGAATCAGAATCAGAATCAGAATCAGAATCAGAATCAGAATAAGAATCAACCCCATCAACATTACCAGACAGCCCTTACACTCGATTGCGACCGTGTGGAGCTGCTAAAGTCACCCACTCATCAATTTTCGGCTTCCGTTGTAGCACAAAGCTCCTCCAGCATATCGTATAGCAACAACAAAAAAACCCACGACAGGAAGCCCAACAACAGCAGTGAAGCCGGGCGACGGACTCCACAACATCAGCAGCATCAGCATCAGGATTACCCCCATTCTACATCTGGGCAACGTGGAGTAGAATCGATAGAAAACAACAAATTCAAAAGCACTAACCGGAGCAATTTCAATGGCAAGGATGCTGAAAGAGCATCAGCAGCAGCAGTGGTAGATGCTACTGCTGGCAACAACCGCATTAGAAGCCATTGTGGCAGCAGCGATACCGGCACTGAAACGGCCAGTGGAAATGCGATGCTCTGCGGGCGACTCGAATGGACTGCAGCTCAATCACTGGTCGAATTGAATGGCAAGGATAATAATAACATGGCAACAGTAGTAGTGGCAGCAACAACTGTTGCACCAACACCACCAATATCAACTGCTGCATCCATTCAGCCTTTGCCGCCAACAATATCGAGGGACCAAAAACAACATCATCATCAACAACAAAGGGAGCCTCCTGCTTTCGGTAAGTGTGGCAAGATATTTTAAACCTTCTTGTATCTTTGTTATTCTTCTATGTATTTTCGGGATGCTTTTGCTTTTGCTTTTGCTTTATCCATATTCAGAGCTTTTGTCTGTTCGAGTTTCTCTGGATGGTCTCTAGGCTGTCCTTTGGGTGGTAAATAATCTTCTATATTATGAGGATGAGGGTAAATTGCAAGTACATAAATGTGTTCACTAGACATATGGATAAGGAAGCACTATATGGTTTAGAAAATGCTTTTTGACCGAAAGTATCTCGAGCATTCTTAACAAACGGCCATTTCTACCCAGTATCAGTTTTTTTTTCTGGGGGAAGAATTTCTTCCTATTTCCCCGAATAATTTATACCGTTGAAATAATTTATTAAAGAAGTCTACATGTGAACATTCTTATTTTGGGATGGCGGAGCTTTTTAAACAGACTTGCATTTAAAAAAAAATTGTTAAGCTTAAAATTGTAACAAGAAAGTCAAATAAAGACAAAATTTCTGACTTTGGTCCTGTTTTTTAGTGCGAGATTAAAGTTGAACTCGAGTTTAGTCATCAAATTGGGTAAGTTAACTCAGGATTAACTGAACACATGCCTTTGATGTTTTATCCACCGAGTTTTTTTAGTAGTTCCAGATGCATTCTCCACCAAAAAACTGCTAACTCTGGTTTAACCGTTTAACTCAACACTGAAAAACTAGGCCTTAGTCTAACGTCCTTGTTATTAAAGTTCAAGTGGTTTAGATTTGGTGGTTATAAGTAGGACATAAAAATGTTAAAACATATTGTTACAACATGTTTTAGCTTGGAAACAAAAGAATGCTATCTGGGCCCTGTTTCACAGAACGAACATGACTTATAACATACAATAATTTCCCAATCATACATCACATATACAACAGAATTCATAAAAAGGATTGTATGACGTCTTTAATTGTTGTTGTATGTGATGTATGATTTGACATTTCATTGAAATTTAATGCGCAACAATGGGCTTTCAATACATTCAGATTCAGAATTGCCTTACTTTTTCGAAACCTCTGATTAGCTAATTGTCATAAATGTTGTCAAAGTTCTCAACAAACATTCTTTTATTTTCGTTGAACCTACAATTTTGTTGACACATGTTAACAGCTAAGATTATTGAGCGCAAACTATATGTGTGCAACTGGAAATCTTGCACATCCAACAAATTGCAGTGGAATTATGTTTCCACTAAACATCAAAATCTTCTGACTCTTTACTTGATAAGGAAGGGGAATCAATACCTTGGTATCGGAAAGATCCATTAAGTCATAATATTTTTATTACAATAGTAATAACAATTTACTTATTAATACCGCCGCTTTGTACCGCTCATTTTCCCGTTTTGAGTTGTGTTGACAAAAGCGCTTAACACATCAAATTTGTTTGTTTTTATCATACATTGTGTGACAGGCAATGTATGATAAAATTCTGTGTTTCTGTATGACAGCGTTCATACAACAGAATTGATTTAAGATAACTGTCAAAATTATACATTGTATGTGATGTATGTATGTTCCATGAAATAGGCCCCTGATATGCTTGAAGAAACAAAAATTGGCAGCAAATTTTAACAATCTATATAATTAGTTTTCAAAAGAATTCATCAACCCGTTTTCGAGATATTGTATATTTTCTGTCAATGATATTTTGAATTTTCTGTGAAGAAGGTTTTGTATAAATTTAGATAGACATTTGGGAAGCTTTTTCTCTTAAAATATAGACCATACCTACAAAAGATGAAAACTTCTTATACAAATCGTAAAAAACTGTGTTTTTCTAGGCACAGATGAAGGCAAAGTTTAGGAAACTACCTTCTTCCTATTCAATATATAATCCTTATGTGATGAAAAGACATACATACATAGAAATAACGAAATAAGCTCCCTTATATGCACAGTTTTATGCCCAGATGTGGATCTCCAAAGGACTCCAATCAATCTATAATCTATGCTCAGAGTAAAGTATTGGCTTTGGTCTCTCGGATGTCCACATCTTTCCGTGGAGGTTTTCATTTCCACTTGGATAATTTTTCATTGAGAAAAGTTGCTTAGATCCATTTTAGTTTTTTAGTAATTCGCTTACGATAGTTTACAAATTTTGAATAACAATCCAGAACTGAACCAAAGAAGCGAACATTCCTATGCAGGGTTCGAACTTTCCTCCAGACGGAGTAAATTTACTCCAATTTTAGGAAAAAAAATAAATCTACTCCACCACTCCAATTTTTTTAGATTTACCCCTTGTTACACATTGAAAACTTCAAAAATTCTTTAGAAAGTATAAATCACAGCAGTAAAGAAGTGTTACGTTCGTAACAAGTGACTTTTTTACCTGTTTTTTACTTCTTTAACAGTGATTCGCTGCCGAACCAAGCATCTTTAAAATGACACAGAATAAATTCTGGAAATTTTACCTTTCTAACCATCGCAAGATATAAAAAAAAAAACCTTCAAACATCCAATTTTATGTTCCGTAAGAAAGTGTTACGTTTGTGACAGGTGATTTTGATGTGTAAACATCTATGCTGGCGGTAGAGTGAAAAAAAAACGTGAACGTTCGTGTGCAACGTTACGTCGTGCAACGATACGGTGTGCAACGTTACGATCTGCATACTAGGATGAGTGCGTTCAGTGAAAAAAATCTTAAGATCCCCTTCAAGCAAAAACAAGTCCGTTTTGGATCCGCGCACGTTGATGTTTACACATATTAACCGTGAGTCCCGGCACTCACACAACTTTTTGTCTACCTGTTTCTTACTTCTTTAACAGCGATTTCCTGCTGATAACTAAGCATCCTAGCGATTTTCAACTGTAAAACAAATGGATTTTTTCTGATTTATTTTTTTTTTAAATAATATTTTTGTTTAAAATACATTTTTTTTAAAACTTGAGTTTTTCTTTCGGTTTCAAATACAGGTCGGAAATTTTCAATTAACTCCACTTTGTAAATATCTGATGCTCCGAAATTATACTACTGAAGTTCGAACCCTGTATACGTACATATGTAAATAAAGAAAACTATTATTAAAGGGTATATAGGGTATAAGGGTTGGGATATCTTCTGGACCACAGCATGTCCGATCATAGAACCTGAGACTCCACTGACTCTGACCCTGAAGGCGGATTGGTTATTTCCAAACCATTATTTTCGAGAGTTTGAAACTTATTACGCCTAGAGTGTTGTCATTACATCGGTTGGGTAGCCAAAAAATCGTAAAATCAGGAAAATCCGGTACATGGCCGCTGAAACAACTGTGTATTAAATTGCTTCCTAAAATTCTGATTTCTTTCATCAACTTTTGCATTTATAATGGGCAAGAATAAAATTGATTTTGTACTCAAACACTTCTTTATAGTACGTATTTTTCAGTCTGATATTTCAAGTTTTTTAAAATACCTTAAAGATTCAAGCATATCGTTTTTTTTATCCAAAATTCATTTTTGTTTTTTAATCCCACAAATGACATGCTATAAAATTCCGGAGCCCAAAAAAGTATTTTGCTTCAGGAAACGAATTTCGATAATTGCGAAACAGATGCTAAAATTCATCAATTATAATTGATCTTTCTTCCTTAACTGTATGAACAGCATCTTCTTTTTCTGAAGCATTGTAGGTATAATCCTCAAAGTATTAAGACATTTTTCTGTCAAGGCTCAACTTGGTCAAGCCATTTTTACAACTTTATCGCCGCTTAAACGTTTGTCGCCCAATAAATGGGTAACTGTCGATTTTCGCCTTGTATGTTAGCAAAAAAAAAATATTACAAAAATGGGTTTTAGTTTAGCGAAAACAAAATAATATTACCATGACTTGGAAAAAAATCAAATAAGTATTGCGGTAAGTTCTTGGATGCACGGTATAGCGTATAAGGGGTTTCCAACCAAGACCTCCATTTAATACTCGAATAAATTCTTCCAAAATAAGAAAAGTTTATCCTAAATGAACCCTTCGGATTTCTGGTAGACTCGGACACAGTGCTAAAAAGTGTAAGACGTCTTCGTTCTAACCAAGGTTACACAGTGAACAAAAAGGATTGATATCGGTTCTATGAGCCCTATAATTTAGATCAAAACATTTTATTTCGAATTTTGAAAATTAAACCCATTTTAATTGCTGAAATCTTCTCTAAAATAATTATTTTCACCCAGGCTTAAATCAAGTCGTCTATGTATATAACCGAGAGGCAGTTGCTTTTGCTCTTTCGAGACAAAGCTGATACATTTTATCATCTATAATAGCGATACAATCGTATAAGGTACTTTTTTAAATCTTCCGCATATTCTACTGACAATGACATGGTAAAGTTATGAATAACTGCAAGGTCATACCAGTTCTGGATTGGACTATACCCGCATTGAAAGGAAACCAAAAGTGTTCGTTTTTGTAAGTTGCGATCAGACCATTTCATAGCCCTGACTATGTAGTCGGCGTTTGCCTTTAAATTTCTTAGAAATAGCGGAGGTAAGCCTAACTTGGGCTATTGTTAGGCAACTTACAAATGCGTTCGAAGGAGTATCTCTGTATTACTTCAGTTTCGTCAAACTGTTGGCACACATAAACTTCGTTCCCATGGGAAAAGCAACTAAAGGGTCCGCCATCTAACTAGTGCTTATTTCGTGAATGGTAACACTTAGCTCATGTCTGATTTGACAGATAATTAGTTTTATCCTTCCGCTAAACGAATATGGTTGTGTATACGCTTCGCTAAGTGGGCCTGCGATCGACTTAGAGAAGATGCCGATTTTGCCAAAAAAATCATCTTTTCAGATGAAGCTCATTTTGATCTTGGCGGGTAGTAAACAAGCAAAATTGTCGCATTTGGGGCACAGAAAACCCGCACGCATACATTGAAAAGCCGATACACTCAAAACGAGTCACTGTTTGGTGCGGATTTTGGCCCAGAGGCATAATTGGGCCATTTTTCGTAAATGAGCAAGGAGTGGCCGTTACAGTCAATGGCGATCGTTATCGGGCCATGTTGAACAAATTTTTGTTCACAAAAATTGAAGAAGAGCATATTGGCAACATTTGGTTTCAACAGGAGGGCGCTAAGTGCCACACAGCCGAAGTTACACTCGATGTTTTGCGCCATTTTCAAAAAAATAAAAAAGTTATTTGGCGGACCCTTTATTTATTGTATTGAATGTATACTTGTTTGTAAAAAACTCAGACCACATGGTGTTTATAGCAAATTTTGCCTCTTTTATTTTTTCATTTAGATGTGGTCGGATATTTAAATTGTAAGTAAACACATACATAGTTTAGATACATAAATTCTTTGACAACTTTTATTACTTCGCTATCGAGGGTCCAGTTACATCCATAGTTAATAGATCAATTTTGTTATCTGAATACCATTATTTTTGATTTAGATGTGTTTATTTTAAGATCCCACATACTATATCAAAATTGTTTTAATTTATTAATTTGGAGTTGCCAAGTAAGTGGATTTCCCGCCAGAATCACCATATCGTCTGCATAAAGCAGGATTTTAATTATTAGATCTCCAAAAGTAATCCCACCTCGGATATGGTTTTCGACATCGTTAAGGAATAACGCAAATATCAACGGACTCATATTGCATTTAAAAATCTAGATACATTTTTACCATTCTGTACAGCTACGGTCATACTACCTAAAATTAGTTCGTAGATTCTGATAAATTTAATTGAGTCCGATCCCTGCAAGCTTAAACAGTAAATTTAATAGTGTCAAATGTTGCCTTCAGATCAACAAAAAAAAAAGCGTACAAACACTTCTTTCTATCTATAAAACGTCTTGCTGCAGTATTAAGAGCAAAAATTTGATCGACAGTTGAAATATTGGCTTGAAAACCAGCCTGAAAACAATTTAACCATTGTTACTGTTACGAATAAATTGACAAACTGAAGACTCTTTTTATTTAACGATATTGTAATATCGTCCAAATGGACCAGCCTTCATCTAAAATCGTTTGGATTTGACTCCACTGGATAGAAGAATTGTTGCATATCAAAACTTTTTTTTTTTTAATTTATTTATTCACTCTACCTATCTAAAACTTGGTAGTATTGATCATCTTTTATGTAAACCACCTCTGCTTGAAACCACCTATAGCTCTAAATCGAATTATTTTTTTTAAATCTGATGGCTCCTATATATTATTTAAACGAAAAATAATTTCTAATAACAAATCTCATTTAACGATTCCAAACGACACTTTGCAAGCTTACACACAATCCCCGCAATTTATTACATATTTTAGGAGTAAATCCCTTCGAAACCCATGAGGGACACCCGATGTGATAAAGCAACAGCAGGCAGCTTCAAAAATATATAAATAAAAAAAATCATACCTACTTATGAGAAAAAAAAAGAAAAAAAAAAAAAAACCTGAGCAGGATTTTGACATCGAAACATTATGTATTAATTTATTTATTCCATGAAAAGGATATGCTACTTATATCCTTATGCCAGCCACACACCGTGCTGTAGCACTAAACATACATATGTACATCCTATACTCCATACATTCACTCAACTTAACTCAACTTTAGGCCCAATAACGCCCTCATTTGTATGTTTCTCAGGCAAAGTTTTGCCTAACTTGAAGGATAACACTTGAATGTATCAAAAATTGATCGGTACTATGTCCTGATTGCTATGCGTAACTGACAACACTAAAGGGGATACCTTCAAAGCTATTATCATAAATTATACATACACAACCGCACCACCATATTGGCACGGTCGCTCGCTCGGTGATATGGTTCGTCCCCTCATTTGTTGCATGACCATCTTTGGGATCCTTGGGCATGGCATGGGATAAACCTTTCAAAGCTGAGGTCGGGTCGGCTATGGCTCGGGCTCCAGAGTTTGGGTCGAATCCACCTTCCCACCTTGGATAATCAAAATTTCATGCAAATCGTAAAAGGACCAAAAGACGAACTATAGTATAGGAAGACGTGTGTAGCGCAGATGACGTTCGCCATCACACATTCAGGATCTAGCATTATACAGCATCAGCAGAGAGATATAGTTAACAAATCAATTTGGATGGAGTTTTCGGCTTTAAATTCCCGACTCTTGAGAGTGAGATCCAACCACCGCAACCTGTTGTTTCCTTTTTCGATGCTGATGTTGATGTCGATGCCGAGCCGATAACGGGTCGATGGCTGGCTATATGTGAGTCTGAGTGAGTTTACATTCAGTCAGTACAGTACAGCAACAGTAGAAAGGTAAGGAAACGATATCCCATATCCTGTGGCATCATGTTGTTCATATATGCCTTTTAGTAGGTAGTCACGTGTGTATGTGTGTGTACGTACTCTTTAACATTTAAATAAGTATTTTGGGGTTTTAGCTATTTTTGCCCCTGTCACTCCATACTTTGCAATCTCTTGGGAAAGTATCTAAACGCCATTTGCACATTTCCCTTATATAGCCCGATGGAACCTACTTATAAAGGCTCCGACTTAATGGCGCGCGTGTTTTTGTTTGAAGGATCAATTATACGAGTTTAAGGAGCGAGAATTTATTTATTATTATTTCTTTCTGGCCCCGGCAACAATGAGTTTCGTTTGACTTTCTCCAGGGGATCCATAATTTTTTGCAGCACGTGGTATTTGTTAGTCATTGATCTTAGGTCGATTAATGATTAAGTATGGTTGATGCCTACGGGCTTTCTGAGAATCAATAGTGGCATTGGCATGTATATGTGTACGTGCATATCACACAGTTATGGCTGATGTGGTTCTGTCGCGATGTGATAATCATTTTTTTTTTTAAGAGCGGTAGGTAGGTACTTAAAAGGAAATATTCTAAATGTACTTTTATCTATACTTAACATGGAAATCACAGCCATCAGACATTGTTCGTAAGTTGCAACTTTTGGTTGGTTGGGCTCACACACGAGCGCTCATAAAACGCTGTCAGCTCATATTTTTTCCACGAGCGGACGTGGAGTTCAAAGGCTAGCGAGCGGAAAAACTCTATAGGGAAACGCCCGCTCATGGGCGAGACCGAAAAGAGCATTAGCAAAACGCGTAATATATGGCCATGGCCCATGGCTCGCGGGAAAGCGTGGGCGGTTGTGAGCGCTCATGAACAATAGTGAGCATAATGGGTTTTCCTTTTTCCAATATATACAGGTAATATACAACATGCGTTTATGATAGTGATTTCCTAATCAGTTATTTTTGAATAACTGTTATAGCAGTTATAGTTATTTCATGGTAACAGTTATTCATACCAGTTATTGAGTAACGGTTATTTCGAATCTTGAAATGCAAAATCGCAAGCTTGCCATGTGGTTTATGGGTTTTTGACTTGACGTTGAAAATAAAAACAGATTACAATAGCCGTTCTTTTTTTGTTATCAGAGATGATCGATTAACTGTAAAATTCCATCGAATGATGGCTACGATGACAATGGATTAAGAAACCTCTGAAATTGCAAAAATATTTGCTATTTATCTTTTGCTCCAGAAATGTGTCCTTTCAGGGAAATCCGTTGACTTTTGAAAAGAAATATTCTCTACACGTCAGAATATAATATGTCTCCTATCTTCCAAGCTATTAACTGTCAAATTCCATTGAATGATGGCTACGATAACAATGGTGAATATACTCCAAGTCAGTAAACAACGACGACGGCAGAAGGGGTTTAGGTGGAAAAACATCAAAGTAAATCAGGATAGTGTTTTTGTTGATTCAATTTTCATTTCATTGTCATCTTTACTCTTTCTGACATATGTACACATTACCATTGCGAGTTCTTTCTTCTCTGCGTAGTTGAAGAGCAGTTCGCATAGCAAAGAGCTGTTCTCCTGAGTTAAACTCTCGTTTATGTAAATACGAGCTGCCCTTGTGGTGGTGTTGTTGATGAATGAGGTTCGGTGTCTAGCTGTTCAACTGTCAGACCTCCATTCGATCGAAAGAGAGCAAGCAATGGACTTTGCTCCATGTGAGAAGAGAGTCAGTTACCATCGGTGGATTTGGTTTTTAGCCGGAAGGCATCGAAGTGGGGAGTTATCTGGTGGTGTAGTTTGGCAGCAATGGTTTTGTCACATCAGCTGGTCGTTCATCAGGTTTCACTGGTATACTACGTACAATTACATCACAGAGCCGCTCTTTTCGAGACAAATCAGCAAGATGCTCTTTAAGTTTTTGATTGTCAACTCGAAGTTCAGAAATGTCGCTCTCAAATTGTTGCATTCTGCTTTCAAGATCAGATATAGCATCTTTTATTTTTACTTGCGATATAGGTACTATATGGGAAGTTATGGATTCGTACAAAAAATCGAACTCGAGATTTTGATCAAACTTTACATTACGATGATAGAGAAGTCAAAAAAAGTGGGTCTCGCAAAAACGTCCGTCTGTCTGTCTGTCTGTCTGTCTGTCTGTCGGTTCGACTACAGCCTAAACGGATGGGTCGATTTTCTTCAAACTTGGTACCTAGCGTTTTTTGGACATTCCCCCCACCCGTTTTTTTCTCTTTTTTTTTAGGACCAAATTTAACAGTAGCTGGATCTCAAGGAAAAACTTATTTTTCTCAAATCCAGCGCTACCGAATTTGTTTTTAAGAACTCAATAAATTTAAATAGTTACAAGTTGCCGTTTAATAAAAAAAATGGTTCCGAAAAATGGTTATTAATGGTACCTCCCAAAGAACCATTTTTTTGATTTTCGCTTTTCTTGAAAACGGTTAAACTGATTCTGATCAATTTTTTTGTGAAGAAGTATTGACACACTCTAAATAAAATTGTGTACCGAAATTTTCAAAAAAATATTTTTTAGATTTTTAAAAAAAGTTTTAATATTTTTTTTTGAAAACTCAATATTTCAAAAACGATTTGGTCGATTTTTATTAAACTTGGTAAATAGCAGTTTTTTAACTTTATCTAGATGATTTTTGACAAAAATTATTCTAATAGCCAAAAATAACGGTGCCTCCCATACAAACGTTAAAAAACCGTTAAGAAAAATATTTTGTTTCTCAAAAACGACTCCTACGATTTTCATAAAAGTTTTTTTGTGTGTTAAAATTAGTACTGTTTACCATTTAAAATTCTTAAAGTTTATATTTTACGTTTATTAACAGTACCTCTCATAGAACGGTTTCTTTGATTTTCGACTATCTCAACATCTGATCAACCGAATAAAATTAGATTTTTTATACAGAAATAAAAGTTAGTATCAAAATTTTCTAAAAAATGATTTTTGGATTTAAAAAAAAAAAATCAAAATTATTTTTTGAAAATTCGATATTTCGAAAACTGGTAGCAGATTTTTTTGTGAAGTTCAATTTTTAACGCAACATTAATAAATGCTTTAAATTGGCGTACCAATTATTTTTCTCAAAAATGTTAACGAAATTTTATATATAAAAAATTAATTATTTTTAAAACCGCTCCTACGATTTTCAAAATTTTTTTCTCATAAATAAAGATTTATATAAGAAATCAGATGGTGTACATCGCGTTGGGTTAAAACGGATTCAAAGTATTTTAATGAATTTCTTTCAAATTTTGTTGATTTAAAACAATTTACCAGTTTAAATAGTATAATTTCCTTTTATGCATATTGCATATGTGCAACACTAGGCTATATTGTTAATTTTTGTATACTCACATAATACCACCTGAAACTAAACTAAGATTTGGCAAATTTAATTTAGTTCAGACTATAGAACCACAATGTGATCGCGCATAAGAGCAAGTTCGTGCGACCCAGTCGTGCATATTTTTTTTATTGAAGTTACTTTCACATTCCGAAAGCAAAGATTTAAATTTGTCGATTAAACCATAGCCTCAAGATAACGAAGTTGGTCAGATATTGTTTTTTTTTCTTATCTGTCACTTTCTTCTGTGGCAGAGTATTGATTTCAGTTTAGTGCTACCTGCTGGTGAATTATTATTTGGAGAGGCGACTAAAGATTTCTCTTTGTTCTGACGTTTGTAGCCGCGTGCTCATATTAGTCATGGTGAACAATAAACGAAACTTCACAAAAACCAATTAATTATTTGCAAGAATAGTTTGTTATGTCGCTTATTTGAGAAAAATAAAATGCACTCAGAATAAAAAGATGATTTGATTTAACTTTAATTTAAATTTAAAATAAAAGTTTATCGTAACTGGTTAATAAGTTTATAATAATCGGGAGCACGTCTATTCTCCTGACATTCTCTTGTGTTTTATTTTATTCTAAATTCTTAAAGGCTCACGAGCGCTGAATTGTCTCGCTTTCGTCTTACGCTCAAGTGCTATCGCACATTGTATTATTATGAGAGCGCTCTTGACGTGAGCGTTTATAAATCGAACGCCCGTGAGTGCTCACACCTGATGGATCATGGGCGAGCGCATCTGATGGTAAGCGCTCCTTTGGAATGGCACCCTTGGGGTTTCTGACCCTGATTGGCATATTGACAGGGCTATGAACTCTCGGCTCAGAATCACACATACAGGTTAATTTTCCATTAAAATGTTTTCCATGTACTTCTTCTGTGGAGGCCTACAAAAGTAAGTTGGCTTTGAAATATTTGTAGGTAGTTGAATTGCAAATTAAAATTTTCAAAACATAACTTTTTACACCGGTTTTGGGACATTTCGAACCGCCATTTTTTAGATTCAAAGTCTAGTTCATCAACAAACACACACAAAAAAAACATGACGCGACCGAGGTCAAGACGATATCAAAACAAGACCTGGACGAGGTTTAAGACAGAACCATCACACTTGTCTCGTGTTAGACCGAGGCGATAGGCGAAAGACTACTTTACTGAAATTAATCGGGGTCAAACCTTGTTTGGAAATCACATGACCGGAATACGTATTATCGGATGAATCAGATCCCACATTGTCACCTTGGGGTCTGAAACTATTTACAGGGTGGGCAATTCAAATATTCGGCATTTGTCAACCTTATAGACATCTGTTTTTAGATCGACTTATATGGCAGCCCATCACGCACACGCCGCATATCAACCGACGAAAGGTGTCCGTCTAACAGTTTTTTTGTAGGGTAGGTAGGTAGGTAGAAATGCCGACCAACTATTAAATCCTTCCCTATTTTCCTAACGTTCGCACTGTGTTAAAACATTTTAAGGGTAGTCAAAATCCCTTTAGTGCGCGCTGATTTAAAAAAAAAAAAAAAAAAAACAGCCGACTAGCTCGCTGACCCAATTAGCGCAAAAAGATCCTTTTTGCCTATGGTTGAGGAATGGGTTTGTTGAACAACAATCTAATGCCCTGAGTTAGACAACAAAAAACCAAGTTTCGTCTCAGATCCAGTTAGTCGCGTTTAAGAAAGAGATCAAGTATTTGATCTTCAGTTCGGAAAGTTCGTCAAAGTCGTCAAAGAAAGCCTTTCCAAGTGATTGTATCCCAAAACGGGCTAGGGCAGGGCATTAACAGAGGAATTTAACTAATGTTTCCCTTTCCTGCTGGTTCACACACCTACGACAATGGGTGTTGTAAGAAATACCCAGTTTCGCCGCATGCTCTCCTATTGGCCAGTTCCCGGTGCATGTTGCAACCCAGGGTCTTACATTGGTCTACACATTAGATCTTTTGTTCGTGCTTTATTGTAGGTGGGTCAAATCTTTCTAGATATAACACAGTTGCTTAGACTGCTCCACCTATATCACCTGTATTTGGTGATTTTTTTTTTGTACTTCTTCATATTCCCAACATAATAATCAATTAAATCTTCGATTTTCTTACACGAAACCAATACTTGACATATATACCTACCAAGCAAGAAATTATGTAGGTATATGTGTATCAAGCTTGCCCATCAGTCAGTATGGAGTATCGTTATGAACCTCCAGGGGCCTATAACACAGAACAACAAGTAAACTAGTCAACAATTTCTTGTTCAACTACGTTTGTTCAACAAGTGAAGATCATTTCTGTAACACAACAAAAATAGTAACAATTGTCAATAGCAAAAATTTCCCTCGACTTGTTGAACCAGTTGAATAATTAAGTCTTATATGATGAGTCGTAAAATTCCGCAAGAAAAAAAAGTAAGCATTTTGTCTAAGATAAGAGAAAACGAACATATTCTTTTCGGTGCTTTCTCTGATTTATTGACTAAAACCAATAAAAGTGATAAATGGAGGGAGATAATTTTGCTGTCAAAGAGTTTGAACATAGTTGCTGATGGAAAAGATTGGACCTACTTATGTGATGTTTCTTGTCAAACACTTGATTAACCCTGACTTGTTGACTTCGAACAAGTTTCCGATCCTCGGTTGAAATTTATCAACAATTCAACAAGTTTATTCTCTCTTTTTTTAACTCTTGTTGTTTCCAGTTACAGAAATGGCGGATTTGTGAAATTTCCCACTTGTTGCAATATGCCAAAACAATTGTTATAAATCCCCGAGACTTGTTGTTACGTGTTACACAAATTTTCAACAGTTGTTGAATTTCACTTGTTCAACAAGCACTTTATGTATTGTGTTATAGGCCCCAGGGCTGCCTACCAGTAATTTATTGACTATAAAGGTCTAATTGATGAATTTGCTTTTTGTATTAAAAAAAAAAAAATATTATAAATAAAGGTGCCTACATTCTTACCTACTCAACTTCATCGTTTACCCTTTTTTGAATCTTATGCTCATACTATACAACATGGAATTTCAGTCATAAATGAATAAGGACCATCAGCTTTTGTTTTCGAAGGCTCCTCGAGCTAATTTATTTGTCGATAACACGACTTCTCATTTCCAGAGTTGAACTTTTCATTTTGAAGCGTCAATAAAATTTCGATTATAATATCAATCAGTTTCTTGTATAGCTACACATATAGATCAAAGAAATCAAACAATTCTCCCCACTCTAACTCTGTCGCAAAATCAAAAACAAACTTCTCTAAATATAAAACACAAACAACCCTCACTTTTTCAAATTAATTTAAACTTTAATCCCACTATAACGTACCTATACCTAGCTACTTCCGCATAAACCTTAACTTATCCAAAAACATAACTGCGTAACAGGTCTTCCCTACCAACAAAAAGAAGCTAAACATTACAATAACAACAACAACAACAACTGAAGAAAAAAAAAAAAAAACGACCGAATTTATTCTCCTTCATTTCAATTGAGGCACGTTTCCCAAACCAAGAAACCCATTTCAGCACCACCTTGGATATATAATTAAATTTTCTTTAAGAAAATCATCCTCCATTTTCATTTAAGGTTTTATACATTTTTCCCACTCCTATACAATATAGAGGTATACTCTATACTTTATACCAAGGTACAGCTACAGGATCAACAAAAATCAAATTTCCCATTTATGCTCCCTTAATCTGAGTTATTCCCAGTCCTGTGCTTTTATATAGTCCTACCACCTGTTTCTCTGTTCTGCTGTTGTTGTGTTGTTCCTTTAAGTTTAGAGAGACAGAGATATGAGGTATAGGTATATTTCTTTCTTTTTCTAAGTCGAAAAGTGCTTAAGAAGAAAGAAGAAATCATAAAGCCAAATAAGATTAAATTTAAATATTCTGGTAATTTTTTTCTTATTCCTCGTTGATTTTTTTTTTTCTCTACACAAACGTACCAAAGTGAAATCTACTCAGACACCAGTGTCAGTCAGTGGGATATTCCCAAAAAAGAAAATATGAAAACTGGTGCACAATGATTACCACAGAAGACGACTTTTCGTCGTCGTCGACGTCGTCCTCGTACACTCGTCCTCGGGAAAAGAGAAGCGCGATGAAATTGGAAATCCTTGGCGAATCTATTATTCACCTGTTGATGGTATTATACTTCTCTATGTGGACAGAAAAAAAAAAAACTCCTGTTCTCATTTTATTCCTGTTTAGTGTATCCCAAATACACCCTCACACAAACACACAATCATACAAATCATCCCCAAAAAATTGAATTGAGAAGCTAATACCTGTTGCAGGTGGTGCGGGTGTCTTTTTTTTTATCACAAGAGGGATACCTACTCTCAAGGGTATCATCTTGAAAAGTTTTCGGTTCCCTCTTATCCACTTTCTACGTGTTATTGTTGTTTGTCGGAACTTAAAAGGCATCTTTTAGATAAGTTTTTTTTTTGTTGAGAGGGGGGCGAATTTAAATCGTACAACAGAAACACGACTCGCTCTCAGCCAATCGATATCACTGTGAAAGATTGTGATTCCTTTGCTGTATACACAAAGTATTCAAGGACTTGCAATTTGATGTGATTTGCTTAAGTTTGGTAACAGGAAACGCTAACACCGTGTTGCTTGCATGACTCTTTTTCAGCCTACAGAGTCCAATAAATGGGTAACGAACATATATGGCTGTGTATATTGATGGGTTGGGTAAATCCCTTGTTGTGTTGAATGAACATGATCACATATACATATGTTTTATAAATTAATTTAAAAAATCCATATGTGAGATCCCCTCATTCCCAACACTCCCATTATTTATAAGCCCATAAAACGTATTTATTATGAAATGCTTGAAGGCTTTCAAATGGGTTCATAATATATGACCTCAAAAATCGACTTTAGGGTATTGTTTACATGAAGACTGATTATTCAGCACTAGAAACAGAGCAACTTATCATCAGGTGTGTAGATATACATCCCTAAAGTATAGCAAGGGCATTTTTGCTGCATAAATCCACGACCGCAGTGAAAATCGATCCGCTGGAATTTTTTGATGTTGGAAAATAGCAGAGCTTCAATAGGTTCCACCATCTTATGCTATTATTCGAATCTTATTCTTAGGATCACCCATCTTCTAGCCCACCCTGCAGTTATATAAGGAGAGAAAAAATGCGAGATATTTGAAAAAAAAGGAAACAACGGTAATTTCTAAGTTACCTTTACTAATCAATCATTTTCAAATCATGGACCGAAGAAGGTGCGGAGTTGGTCCTTATAGAAAGCCTAAATGGTCACATGAGTCGGAAAAGTCGAGTCATGTTAAATTTGCTGAGAAAAAAGCTTATTTTTTAAGCGGGTGTACAGTACATGCGCACTAAAAAAAACACACTTTATAATATTAAGGTGTTAACCAGAAGACCAAGTTCGTGCGATCCAGTTATGAATATTTTTTTTTAAATGGGAAAGACCTGTCAAAAAGTACGGGAACACAAATTTACCGTATTTCCGTATAGCCTACATATACTCTATGTGAATGACTTTTCTTTTTTTTTAAACTCTGACACTTAAATTTCTCTTATACTGGGTGTTTTTTTTTAGACCTGGGGTTTTCAATCTGGCATTCCTTTTTTCGGAGATGGTCTTTTTGACAGCTGTCACTTGATTTATGCTTAATTTAGTTTGACATTTCATAATAAATAGACTGACGCCTGAATAACGCTTCCAAATTGTGCCCAAATGGGCCCAAAACGAGATGACCACCGATCCCGATTTTCACAAAAAAAATTTGTTCAGCGATGAAGCTCATTCTTGGTTAAATGAGTATACGGTAATCAGCAAAATTGTCGTATATGGAGTGATCATAATCCACAAGCCAATGTTGAGACGCCGGCCGTTACATCCTCAAAAAGTCACTGTTTGGTGTGCTCTATGGACAGAAGGAATCATTGGTCCATATATCTTCAAAAATGAAGCCGGCCATAACGTTACAGTCAATGGGGAACGCTATAGAGCCATGATTATTGACTTTTTCGTGCCTGGATTGGAGGATGTTGGTGTGGACGACTTTCGGTTCCAACAAGATGGCGCTAAATGCCATACAGCCAACGAAACAATCAATTTATTGAAGGAAACTTTTGGTGAGCGCATTATCTCGCGTCGTGGGCCTGTGGCGTGGCCTCCAAGATCGTGTGATTTGACACCGCTGGACTATTTTTTGTGGGGTTATGTGAAGTCACTTGTCTACGCAGAGAAGCCCGAGACGATTGACGCCTTGGAAGAGAATATTCGGCGCATTATTGCTGACATACGGTCCCAATTGCTGCAAAAAGTGGTCGAAAATTGGACCTCTTGGCTGAAGTTTATCATATCAGCCCGAAATCATTTTTAAAACATAATGGCAAACCCTTACTTTTATAATAAAGCTAAATTCTTGGACATAACATTAAATTATATGCGTTTTATTTCTTCTTGAAAACGACACGTCTAAGAAAACACCCTTTAAAAGAGTCACAAGTACCTACTAAAAAATTGATTTTTTGTTTGATGTTATTTTTGTTTATAAAACAATGTTTTTCAAAATTTATAAATGCAGTATTGTTTAAAATATTAAGAAGCATCGGATTACAAAATTACTAACAAAAAAGATATACTTGAATAACCCAAAAATAAGATCATTTTCTCAAAAAATGTGGAATTCCTTATGCCGTTATGTGAATTGTTTTGACAAAAACCTGAAAAACAGTTTTCTTATAATTACTTTGGTTATTTCAGGTACGAAGTTTAATCAAAATCGTTATAGCCGTTCTCGAGAAAAATTGAAAAAAAAAAAACAAAATATTTGTGTAGCAGCTAGATACCCATTCTAAATGAGCTAAAATAAAAATTCGAATTTTTCCTCTAGGAAATCAAATAATATGCTCTGTACCAAATTTGAAGCAAATCGGTTCACCCGTTTAGGGTCTAACTCAAATAGCAATGGACGAAAAGACGCACCGACGCCGACGCGACGCAAAGTGGTCTGAGCCCCGAAAAAATAATCTTTTGAAAAAGTTATATGTATCCCTTTTATTTTCATGTCTAACTACTCTTAGATAACCCGAGAGTATGATTTCAAAGTATTTTAAATATATTGTTCTTATATTTACAAGCCCTCAAAGTTAAAAACATTTTATTCAAGTCACGAACCATATTTTCAACAATCTTTTAAAAATGTCTTTTTCCGAAGTTTCTTAAAATAAATTCTGTAATTTTATAGGTATATCATTTTATTGGTATATTCATTGACTATATCTAAAATAAAAAAAAAATGATAATTCATAAAAGAAGCCTTCTATAAGCAGCCTTAAACAATGTTACTTAATAGAAATGGTTTTAATGAAAACTTTTTGAGGTTTAAACCTAGCTCCATACTTGACTCCACGTAGTGACGTATAACAACGTGTGCTCCATACTTTCAAGTTAAAATCAGCTGCAGATACCAGCATGTTTCGGGGTTATGTTCAAATTTGTCTCACTGAATCGGGTTTCAAACAAACTCGGTCTTTAATTCGGTACTAACTGTCACAATGAACTGGTTGAGTCCATTATTTTAAAAAAAAATGTACATTGACGCAGGTTTGAGAAATTCGATTCTTTGCGAAACCACTTATTTCTGCCTGCAAAATTTTTCAACTTTCAACTCAATTTTCTTGGAAAAATATATGAAAAATTTTATTTATTTATTTTATTTAGCTTAATACAAACGAAACTTTAAAACTTATTTTATAGTAGTTTGAATTATATGATAGAGCTTTATAAAGAATACACAAAAGAATCAGGGATAAACCTACAATTTTTTTGATTTCACACAAAAACTAGGGGCAGTTAAAATAAAAAAAGGTGTTTTTTCTGATGTTTACCTTTATATGGGCTTTTCTCTATACCTGGTCCGTTTTCCATATATAAATCAAAAACAACCAATTTTTATTCTTGTTAAAAGTTTTCTTAGTTCTTAATTTGTGTATGACCTTTAAGGATTAGTGTGCAACATTAAAATCCTCAAATTTAGAAAAATGTCATAACTTTTTTTCTAATCATTTTTTCTTGTATGCCAAAGTTCATAAAAATCCAGTATTTATATGTAGTTCAGTTTTAACAGCCTATTTTGATGAAGGTTTTTATAATACAAATTCTATATACTACTGAAATACATCAGCCAAGTAGAAGACTTAGCACTATTTAATTGGACTTGTTGAATTATTGATTCAAAATAGCTTTTAACGGCCTTTAGTCCATACAAATTGGCGTTTCGTCCCGGCGATCTCACTTGGACTCATCAGTTGACTAGTGAGTGCCTTGTCGATACGCTATTTTTATTAAGTTCAGTTCAACTTACATGAACTTTTTGACAAAATCCAATGTGAACTATATCCAACAAGATTAAAATTTTTAATCATTAAGCTGGAAATTTTGCCCAGGGCCAGGCTTTGTTAAAAGCCTATTTTGATATTACAGTAAAACATCAAAACCCTCAAATTTTAGAAAAATGTCAATAACTTTTTTTCTAATCATTTTTTCTTCACCAAATGTGAATTAGACTAATTCTAACACGTGAGTCAAATTTCATAAAAATCCGTTGAATAAGTAGTTCAGATTTAACAGAATTTTTTTCGCTCTCCGGTACAAACCGAACCACTGTGCGACGGACGCACCGACACGGACGGCATGACGAAAGCCACATTTCGAACTTCTCGATCATCGTATAGTGTTAGTTTTCATTACAACCTCAATTTTTTTTTAAATAAATAAACAATTTAATGTAGTAATGGAGTGTGGATAAATAAGCCCTTAATGAAGGTACTTTTCCCAGATCATCGGTTATAAGTTACTGTGCGCTTAATGAAGAAAGTCTTATTTTCCTGTGCTAATTGTTTATTTCATTGTTATTAATTTCTCATAGCAGTACTTAGGGCCAGTTTCACAGTTAGAAAAGTGGAACTTAAGTGGGCAATGTGAAAGATTAAGGCGCAATATCACAGTGCAAACTTAACTGAAAAAATGGCACTTAAGTATCCGATTTTGGTGACTGAAATTCAACTTCAGCTGGCTATGAAACTTAGCCTAAAGTCCTTATATGGGAAACTTAAGTGCCACTTATTGCCGTAAGGGCCAGTTTCACAGTCGACACTTACCGAAATAAGTGAAACTTAAGTTTAATATATTAGGGTTTTCGGCAAAGTTTCATAGCCAGCGTTAGTTGAACTTCAGTCACCAAAATCGGATATTTAAGTGCCACTTAAGTAAGTAAGTAAGTAAGGAATTAAAAAAAATTACAGGAGAACAAGAAAAAATCATGAATTAATGTTGTATTATAGAGGCTCCAAATAAAAATTTAATTTTTAAGATTCTGCAACAACTTAACATGTCATGTCATTGGAAAGAGCTTCTTTTTATAGAATTTGTTTCTAAATAAATGGGCATCAAAATCATAATCAATAGTATAGATAACATTATTATTAACGAGAAACATCATTTAAATATTCTCCATAAGGAAACGCTTACACGTGTGATACGCTGAACTGAATTTTCCATGAATTTTCGCATGAATCGGCTAAAATTCCACAAAATTCTCATTCAATGATTCTGAATTTGTCAAAAGTCTCTGGTTTATTTGAATTCACTTATGGGTTAAGATGTTCTTTTGAACAATAAAGCCACTTGAACAATTCCGGAAATAACCGAACCCCTTTATTTCAATATTATATTGTTTGACGCGTGGTAAGTGTTAACAGGCTGAGACCACATCCCGCCTAAGTCCAAGTCTTCCATTTAATCTAAAACAATATCCATTCAACATATCATGGTAGCGGTTTTAATCAACCATAAACCTACACCTACAAAGAGCCTACAGAGCCCACCAGCGGAAAATTAAATGTATGTTAAATATTTGCCGTGTTCCTTTGGAGGTATTCGAAGTAGTTCATAGTTCATGATTGCATTACTAACCATTTAAAATGGAATGCGCACAGAATGGATGTCCCTACAAATCTCATCTACTCGCATATGACACCATCTTCTTATGAGAGTAGTATTCCAGCTCTTAAGGAACACTATACTATATTGACGATTCAATAGACCTGAACAAATTTGTCGACACACAAAAATTAATCTAGTACAAAAATCCGTTTCATCACCTACCCGTAATTTAAAACAAAAATCCTATTTGCTGGTGTTTCGAGCTTAGATTCTCGGTGCAAAAAACTCAGATTTAGGGAAGGAACTTGAAGCATAAAAGCTATCTCTCTTAGGACTAATTCTTGATCTATACAACTGACCATATTTTGCCATATTTCTGTCTACAATATTCTAGGCATTAAACGTGGTTACAAAATGTCCGAAAATATGGCAATTTGTCGGTAGTGTAAATTTTTTATTTTCATAATGATCCCTACAAAGTGTTATAAAACATATCCCCACAGTAAATAGTAAAGCGGCGTTAAATCGCACGATCTTGGAGGCCAATTCACGGGTGCGTAACGTGAAACTATGCGGTTACCAAACGTTTCCTTCAATAAATCAATTGTGGCACGAGCTGTGTGGCGTGTTGTGCCGTCTTGTTGAAACTACAGCTCCTGCACATCATGGTTCTTCAATTGATGAACGAAAAAGTCAGTAATCATGGCTCTATAGCGGTCACCATTGACTGTCACGTTCTGGCCAGCATCATTTTTAAAGAAGTACGAACCAATTATTCCACCAAACCATAAAGCACACCAAACAGTCATTTTTTTTAGAAGTTACTGTGTCTAAACATACATTGGAGGATTATCATCAATCCAAATACGGCAGTTTTGTTTATTGACGCATCCATTCAACCAAAAGTGAGCTTCATCGATAAACAAAATTCGCTTATGAAAATTGGGATCAACGGCAATCTTGTTTTGGGCCCATTTGGAAGCGTTCTTCAGGCGTCAGTCTATATTCATGTTGAAATGCCAAACCAAACTAAAAATAAATCACTTGACAGCTGACAAAATGGCCGCCAGTTAAAATAGTGTTACCAACTGAAAGTTCTATACCTCTAAAAAAACACCCTGTACTTAATTGCCTCTGACCAGGTGATGATCATTTCACAAAATCAGCTCATTTTTTTTTTGTAAATCCTGTATGAACCCTTATGTAAAACAAAATTAGGCAAAAAAAAGACTAAAAAAAGAAACAAAACTTAACTAGGCTCTTTGCCTGTTCAACATTTATAACAATCGGAACATGGAATGCCATATAAATGTTCATTGCAAAATGATTCTCGTACCAAGTGGTACCAAGATTGAGAACAGCGCGCAATAGTTCCCTCTATACCCACTTTGTCTCTATAACCTTCCATAACCTAAATATCTACATAGGTAGGTATATCTTCCATTTTGATTCGAAAAATTCAACTTGTCTGTTCGATTTAAACCCATATCATGCGGCAATATCCAGGACGAATCAACAAAGCAACGAAGAAAACGACCGAAAAAGCCATGAATAAAATTGGGGCTCCAAGTTAAATAGATTAACAATCAGAATTGATGAGCAGCTGGCGTGCAAAATGTAGTAGAAGAAGCATTAGAGGTATAGTTCAGGCTCAAAGACTAAACGCCCCCCCCTCCGACCAACGACGACGATGGTGATGCCGCACCGAACCTTCCACTGCCTCCCAAGTCCCAAAATTCCACTCTTTCTCTCTGTCTCTCTATACCTATTCATCGTTAACAGGTAATGAGATGGGGTAGGTACCTATAGGGTGCGCTAGGAGTTGGTATAATGGAACCAAAGCCGGATCCTTATGCTTTTCTGCAATCCTATTTAGAATGCTTAATAAGAAAAATGATAATATGCCTCCTGATTTGCCTCCCTCTGCCTTCGACGGCATAGCTATAGGTATATCGGTGGCATTAGGCAGTGGCTGATGGAACTATGTATGGAGCTGATGGAAACAGGGAAAGAGAAGATTTGCAGCGTTTTGTTGGCGAAATTTTGTGCGCCTTTATTACATTTTAGTTGTTACGTTTCGGAGTTTATTGTCGTCGTCCTTGCTGCTGATGGGAAATGAGCATTTGTAAATGAGTGCCTATTCCTCTGGTCCTGTATGTACATTGTACATCTATTTTCCTCCCCATACATACATATACATATATATTTTTTTTTTCATTTTCCAAATAAATGGAAAAAATCATAAAAATATGGTGCATGATGGCAAATAATATACTTAAAGGAGCAAACGAAGGAAAAAAAAAAAGAAATAAATGCTTTCAGTAGTATATTTTGTGCGTCATACTGATATTTGGAAATGAAGGCAATTTACTCCGAAAGTACCAAGTCGAGCCAAAGCCACCTACAAGCTACAACTACATATATGATTTGGCAATGCGGAATGGTTCTATTCAATTTATACTCTTGTGCAATCCTGACAACAGCCCTCAGTAAACAAAAAAAAAAAAAAAAAAACCAAACAACTACGAAGCATTAAGTTAATATTCACGATGCTGTTGGCAATAAATATTTCGGAATTGTCTATGTCTATACAAGGCGTAGTAATTATTCGTTTTTCTATAATCTTCATGAAATGTGGTCGAATTTATTTTGTTTTTGTATCTACTCGTATTCAATGAAAATTGACAGGGCGTAAGTTACATATGCACAAAGTTTAACTGCCTATTGTTTTATGCATGTTTTTAATTTTTTTTTTTTCTTATTTGGCCAAAATCTACACTCATATTGATGAACTAAAGGAGTTTTATTTTATTTTTAAATCGGTAGCAGGTAGATCCTCTTTAGATTTTTGTATGATCTAAATTATGGTATTAAAAATATTTGGTACACCTGTCATAAAAACATTTTTTTGTCTTCAACTTTCTCGATTTTTATATGAAAAATTTTATTTAGAATATCCTTTCAAGCAGTGGTGGACCCAGGAATCAGTCAAGGGGGAGGGGGGTGTTCATCAGAATTTATTTGAAATTTTATCGACTTTTGCTATCCATAGTACACATCCCGATCAAAAAAACAAAAAAAACAGACTTCCACGTCAATTTAGAGTGAATCATTTGAGTGAATCAGTGAATTCTAAAAGAAGTATTTTAAGGTTAATTTAAAAGCAGGAAATTAAAGCCATTTTCTACGTATTTCCATAATGAATTTTTTTTCAAAAACCTGAAACACAGTACGCTCAAAACTATTTTCGTCATTACAAGTATGAAGTTTCAGCAAAATCGTTAGAGCCGTTTTCGAAAAACAAAATTAAAAAAAAAAAAACTGAAATAGTTGTATGCCACCGTTTTTGATTAGTTGAACGAAAAACTCCAATTTCTGCGCTAGGGAAATGCTCTGTACAAAATTGAAAGCAAAGCAGCCCAAGGCTCTAGCTCACAGTAGACACACGCTTGCACAGACATAGGCCTGCCGCTCAGTAGGCAACTTTTAGTGGCTCACCCCAGCAACTTTTAGTTGCTCCGCTTTTTGCTCCCTATTCAATTACATAGGCAACTAAGTTGCCCAGTGGGCGCTCTCCCATATAAGCCAATGTAATTGAATCTGTAGCAAATAAAAGTTGATGAGATGAGCAACTAAAAGTTGTCTAGTGGGTGGCAGGCCTTACAACCTGACGGACGGTGTGACGAAACCCTTTTCAGAACCGAGTAAAAATTTCAAATCGATTAATTTTTATTTGCAATTTTAATAAATAAGGTCAGGTGAAAGTTAAAGCTTAACGAAGATAATTCGAGAAGTGAAAAAATTATCATATCATAAAATATGCTGGTTAACAGAAAGCTTATATGTAAAAATATTTGGTTCCATGAGGGGGTCCGGACCCGAAAACCACCTCGGTGGATCCGCCACTGCTTTTAAGTGAAAATAATATTGGATAGGGCACGTTCAATCACAGAATCTAAAAATTCAGATCTGAATTTATGTTGTTGAATGCAAAAAAAAAATCTGAATTTTCCGTTGAAAGTTGTTTTATCAAATGATAGCATTTACCTAAATGATTTACATTAAAACGAAATAAAATAGAACTTTAATTATATTCTTAAACTATACAAATTAAGCGTCAGTAGTTCTGGTGATGATATATGTAACTAAATCAGCAATAAAATACAGTAAGACTATGCAAAGTTCAATGAAAAAATAATTCCACAATATTGCGATGGAGAATTCTGGGAACATCACTGTTCACAGTGAGCACTTAGATGTTGTTTTACCGCCAAAACAACCTCGGCTTTTCACCATCAACGACGAACTCAATGAACTCGACAGTAACATCAATACGGACGATGACTTCATTGACGAGGCTTACATAACTCTTTAATACATTGAACATTGACGTTACTACTTTTAACTAACTCCTGACTTACTCACAAACTGACCGACTGGGACACGGAATTCAATCCAATTCTACCTCCTCGTGGTGCATTCTCGGTAACGCTAAATGAATTGTTGTACTTAACTTACAAAAGATGAACCTAATCAACGTAAATACCAAAAAAAAACAAAAATCTCATAAGAAAGTAGTTTTAGTAATTTTCAATTTTCTCACAAACTGGAAGACATAAATCATTTCGGTTTTTTGTGTTCGATTCAAAATTAATATTTTCATTAACTTTTATTAGCTAATTTAGCGCATCATTTTAAAATTTTGAGAAAAATTGGTCTAAACTTTTTTTTTCCATTTTTTTTTATCAAAATTTTGAGTTTGCATGCGAATTTTTTAAAAAACTATCAGCTAAAATAATTTAATTTAAATGCAGATCTAAAGTATAGATTCATAGCTTTCAAAAACGGTATATTAATTTACTGTAAGTGTTGCCGTTGTTTTTTAATAATTATTTTTTCATTTTAAGTCATTTTTTTCTAAGATTGCCCCTACCTCCTAAACGGGGCGAGATGGACCCCCCCTCCCATAGTAAAAAATGCTTGTTTTGACCCCTTTAAAAAAAACCGTTATCAATTTTTGGCGCCAAAGTTATCGTATTCGTGCCGAAAACTTAAATACATATATGAGAAAAGCAGAGCCAAAATTCTTAGGAGCATTGTATCAAAAATGCGTCATAGAACATAGAAAAAATTGACTAGTTTCTACCGTCATTCATGTGATCGTCACGTTTTCTGTGTTTTTGTTTTTACTCTGTGTTCTTTTCTCCAGAAACATTTCGAACATTCATGTAATTGAATGAAACAAATAGTGAATATGAAGAAAATAGTTAAGCACAACACAAAAAGACAAGATTTAAGCGAGATTTAGTTAGATTGTCCAGCCTTAATCAAATATCGTAGGTTTACTTACAAATTTCTTTCTTTCTTTAATCTCCGAATAGATCATTCCATAAAAATAAAATAATACAGATCAGAGTGACAGCAGTGTTATAATACTCAATTGCTCCACGACACACTTGTGTCCAGCCTTAACCTTCATTGCTTTTGTTCCTATAAATTATTTCCTGAACGCCATCTGACTTTCATGTTCCTTACAGACCACAAGACCTTGAGCAGACCTCAGCTATCCCTTTTGGTTGGAATCCTAACGGGTCACAACTCAATGGGAACCCACATCAGCAGAATGGGCATCAGCTCACCCGACTTGTGCAGAGGGTGTCAAGATGAAGAGGCGGAGGAGGGCTCCTATCACCTCCTTTGTGAATGCCCCAGCTTAGTAAGAACTAGAAAAATGGCCCTCGGAGATTACTTCGACGAACTGAGCAACATCTCGTTTTTGCCACTAAGGTTGGTTGGTTCAAGGAGGCCCTTCATACCCACACCTAAACTCCTCTAACTCCTTCCCACCCATCCTCTTCCTTCACCTCAACTATTTCCTGGGGACCACAATGGATCCATTGAGATCCGAGTGCGATGATGCGGCTCGTCGTATTTTCACCCGTTTTAACCTAACCTAACCTACAATGATTTTTCCGCTAAGCGCTGGAAAACTATTTAATGTCAATGCAGTAACAAATATTAAACGTTGGTATGGTAGAGTACCATTTTTTGGTGTTGAAAATAATTTGTATTTAAAATCTCATATGTTTATAAAAAAATATGTATATATGTACACAAAAAAAACTGATTACCAACTTTAATTAAATTTAAAATTTAATTTTCAAAAAAATATTTGTATATTTTGTTTAAATCCAAAAAAAAAATGTTTTTGAAAAGTCTAGTAACCACAACTATTTACACTTTCTAGAAGATTCAGCATATACATTTCATGAAAATCAGTTAAACCGTTTTCGAGAAAAGCGAAAATCAAAAACACAGTGTTCTATGGCAAGTGTTATATAAAGGGTGTTTTTTTTAGACGTCTGGTTTTCAAGTAGAAATAAAACACATATATTTTAATGTTATGGCCAGGAATTTAGCTTTATAATAAAGATATATTTTAAAAATGATTTTGGGCAAGTGGCCGCCGCGGCTGGCTCGAATAAATTCCAGCCGAGAGGCCCAATTTTCGACGGATTCAATTGTAGCGCAAGATTTGCAAACGTTAATCAGAATTAAGTCTGTAACTTATGAAATAGCAAACCACATTGAGCATAAATCAAGTGACAGCTGTCAAAAAGACCAACTCCGAAAACAATATTGCCAGATAGAAAACCACATGTCAACAAAAAACACCATTTATTAATAACTATTTTTCGATTTTTTTTTACCAAAAGAACAAGCCTATCTGTTAAAATGAACTATTTTTTTTAATAAAAATCGCAGGGCTCTCTTGAAAAAAAAATTAGGTATACAACGATGTTTTGTTTTTCCTTGAAACTGAGTTACTCGCACTCAGTTTGAACACTAAGGTCCAGTTTTTAGTGGTGAGTTAAACCAGAGTTAGCTAACTCTGGAAGTAAATTAACTCACAGCGAAATGAGGAAGCAGTTTTTCGTTAGAGAACACATGCGGAAGGACTAAACAAAATTGGTGGATAAAACATCAAAAGCATCTGCTATCTGCTCAGTTAATCCTGAGTTAACTCACCAAATTTGATAAATTAACTTGGGCTTCCGCTGTCTTTTCTGGAATTTAAGTCTTTCAAAACGTAGACTCATCAAGTACATTCTCGTGATTGGTAGGTATTTATTTTTGCTATGGCAGCGCTCGTTTTCTGGTGGTCATCCACGGTCTGTTATACATATTTCGGTTTGAACAGAGTGTGAACTATAATGTCACAAACAAACACTAATAGTAATATTTTCTTTTACTAATTGGCTATTTTCTAGAGTCGTTGGTAATGGTGTTTCGGGATTGCTTTTTATGCAATTTAATAACCGTCTGCGGAGAAAGGGGGTTATGTATCATTACAATCGTATAATAATGATAATTTGAAGTTTCGATTTAAACCTCCATAGTGATGTGAAACCATTAACTTTTCTTACTAAGAATGATAATCAAACAGAGCGAATATTTTGTGGAAAACGAACGGAAACGTTAATTTTAAAATTCAGTCTTTCTTCAAATTAATAGGAAAATAAAATGGAATACAAAAAATACAAACGTAAACCTTTCCATATGACTCGCCATAAACTCACAACTCAACAATATAACCAAATTGAAATATCCATTTTGCCATCAGTTGTAACCGTACACATAAAAAACGCAAAAAAAAAAACTATTAATTTTTTTTTTAATTTACAAGCAGGATTACCCAGGTGAGATTAAATCCAAACACATCTCACAAAAGGATCCTCCTCTGGAGCATATTTCATGCTGAAAATTCCAATTTTCCTCTAATCCACTTTGCCTCGAAATGGTTCTGTGTTCTTTTACTTTCTCCATCACGAGCTCTCCCATCAACCTCCTCTCATTTATCGTAGTGAAAATATTTTATACAAAATAAAATACAATTTGCAACTATAATAATCCCATTATATTGAGGAAACATTTCATTTCGTACTCAAATCCATACAAATGACGTTTTAAAAGCACTCAACTCTGTTCAACGACGATGATGATGATGATGATGATGATGGCGACAAAAAGGACGTTGAGTCGTTGTCCTCGTTCGTCGTTCACCGATGAGGCCGAGTCAGGCTATATCCTTTCAGAGAGCTGTGTGTATAGTTGTGCACAAGTTCACGAACATCATGACGACGACGAACAAGTACTTCAAGCTTTAACTCTCCATTTGGGAGCTCTGCTCCGAGGCCGAGACCGAGACCGAGACCGAGAGTATAAATGTTAGAAAATTAATAAAAATGGCATCCTTTACGGAATGTCCGAAAATATTGCCCTCCCCATTTATAAAGTGGATCCAACTCCACTTGGTCCCAAATAGAACCACACACCATCCAACAACCAACACCAGGCAATACCGAGGAATGAGAATGAGGAATCTCTCAACGTAATGGCTTCGGACCATTTATTCAATCCAAATGTGAACATTTTCGGGGTCAGGGCACAGCTTTGCTACCGATGCGATGCCACTACTATGCTATTGCTGCCGACAATCCACGCTATGGCGATGGAACGAATGCATGGCATTTATAAACCAATCTCCATCTTGATATTTATTACACAGGAGATAGTATACGAGGATGATAAGGGGGGTGATGGGGGGCATTCCAGGAGAAACAAATCATTTGCTACTATTTCCGTTGTTGGGACACACATGCGATGCGATTCGAGTCTGACTGAGTGTGCATCCGAACCGCGCTTATATCCTTGCCGATGATGCAGCCATATAGCATCCTGACGGGCTAGGGGTATCATCTCTTTATACTCTATAAACCTGACTACCGCCATAATGTGATTTCACATTATTTCAACTTTTCAAGAGCGAAGTAGAGATGGTTAATGTCCGACGTCCAGACATATGGCTCTAGCACATGCTTTGCCCAATGACGACATCGTCGTCGTTCGTAATATTTAAGTTTCTTCTTGCAGAATTCACTGAATTCAATTTTAACCAGAATTGAAGGACTTCCTGATTCCCAAGGTGAGGTCAGCCCAACATGCTATAACAAAAAATTCTGAATATTTATGTTTCCAAAACTAACTGGTGGAAAATTGTTAAGGCCACATCGATTTTTTGCATAGCAAGAAAACCACCAAAAAAATGTCTTCAAAAAAACCCATAAGGCTCGCTTAAAAAGATTATATCTTGAGTTCTATTAATATTATCGTCGAGAATAAAGGTTTTGAGCTTTGGAAAAATGTTTTATTTAAAAAAAAAAATGACTTTAAGTTAAAATGTTCCGGGAAAAAAATGGGAAAAATCGCTCCACGGCTATAAAAAAAATACGCACGACTGGGTCGCACGAACTTGCTCTTATGTGCGATAACACTAGGGCTCTAAAATCTGAAATAAATTAGCTATGGGAGCATATATTTTTACAAGCTGAAAAATTTAATTTTAAAAATCGCATTAGCGGTTTTAAAAATAATTATTTTTTTATAAATAAAATTTCTTTAAAATTTTAAAGATTGGTACGCCAATTTTATATATTAATTAATGTGGAGTTAAACATTAAATGTAACAAAAAAAACTTCCAACCGTTTTCAAAATATCGAATTTTCAAAAATTAATTTTGAATTTAAAAATATTTTTTTTTTAATTTTTGATATGCAATATAACTTGTTAGAAGCTTCTTTTTAAAAAATTTAATTTTAATTGGTAAATTAGAAAATGAGGTAGTCGAAAATCAAAAAAACCGTTCTATGTGAAGTAGTGTTAAAAATAATAATTCAATGTAAAATTAATAATTAATAGCAAAAAAATGTTTTTTAACATTTGTATGGGAGGTACTTTTATTTTTGGTCATAAGAATCGTTTGTGTTAAAAATCTTGTAGTCAATGTTAAAAAAATGTCACTTTTGAAATATCGAGTTTTCAAGAAAAAAAATTCAAACTTTTTTAAAAAACCAAAAAATTTCTTTTTGAAAAATTTGGTACACAATGAATTATTTAAAATGAATAAGTAATTCTTCATAAAAAATTGATTAAAATCAGTTAAACCATTTTCGAAAAAATCGAAAATCAAAAAAAAAGGTTCTTTGGGAGGTGCCATTGATAACTATTTTTCTGAACCATTTCTTTTACTTAACAGTACCTTTTAATTATTTGCATCTATTGAATTTTTTTTTTTTAAATGTGTGAAGCTGATTTTGGGACAAAAAATGTTGTATGACAGGACAGGTAGTTGCCGTTATTTTTGTTCCTAAAAAATAAAAAAAAAAATCTTGTCACGGGAAAGTCCAAAAAACGCTTGGTACCAAGTTTAAACAAAATCGACCCATCCGTTTAGGCGGTAGTCGAACAGACAGACAGATAGACGGACGTTTTTGCGAGACCCACTTTTTCGTCCTCCCTATCATGGTAATGTCGAGTTTGATCAAAATCTGTAGTTAGAATTTTTTTAACGAATCCATAACTTGCCATATAGAAGTACCTATGCATATGTATCGCAAGTAAAAAGGCTGATATAAGCACTTTCTTACCACAGGGAATGGACATAATATTTTACCTTAAAAATTGTAAAGAGGAAAAAAAAAGCTTATTTAAACAATACAAAGATGAATTATTAAAGTTAACGAACAACAATCTCTTATGAATTTTATATCAATTTTTTTTGTTTTATTTGGTTTCACATCAGAGTTACAAATGAACTATTTCAGTGATACATTTCACGCCAACCAGTGAAGAAAATACGTAAAACGGCTTAATGCAATTAAATTGATAAAATCTAAGAAAAATGCTTTATAGGGTGTTTCAGAGTCTCATGATAAAAAAGCCTGTCTATCTAAATAAGTGGTAGAAATAGTATTATTTTCTCTAAGGCCCACTTTTTCAGTGCGTGATTATCCTATAATTTCAGGGTTAAAACTGAGTAAACTCCTGAAATATGTTTTTCTGTCATTAACAAGTTTGGAGAGTTAACTCTGGGGACTCATTCCGTAATTCGATTATCACCACACGTTAAAGCAATAATCACTATCGACTGAAAGATATCGTTTTGACGATCGAAAATGTACTCTCCGTAACTCAAAAATCGTCAAACGTGATCGTTAAATCGTTAGCATTTGAACGATACCTATCAAGCTATCGTCTTGTGTCGCCTCTTGTTGGTTTTTTGTTAGCAATTTATGCATTTTATCATATGAAGCAACTAAATGTACGGTTTTTCAATAAGGGCGGGTAGATGTTTTTGGTTGATCCTGGGTTTCGTTGACGCAAAAGCGTTGGCTGGTTGTCCACTGAATTTATCGACACAAATTTGGGAACCAAACTTTGGATAATCGATTTGGAAGGACAACAATGTAAACCGTAAAATGGGTGCAACGCACGTATCGTTTCCCAAAATATTTTTATATTAAAGTTTTATCATTTGTATGTGTTGTTCAATCGTGTAACTTGCCATGGTGATTTTGCAACTGAATAATAGACAACAGATTTGACAAATGTCACCGTCAAAATCTGCCTGCTGCAAAAACCCTATAATTAATTATATAAAGGGTTTTTCAACAGGGACGCTACAAAAGTAGAGCAACAGGGACAGCAAACGACGCCATATTTCTTGCAGCAAAAAGATCTTGGCCTACATCCTTACAAGATTAAATTGACGCAAGAACTGAAGCCGCTTGACCACCAGAAGCGTCGTATGTTCGTGAATTGGGCTAAGCAACAACTTGAAAATGATTCGGATTTTCATCGAAAAATCATCTTCAGCGATGAGGCTCATTTCTGGCTAAATGGCTTCGTCAATAAATAAAATATGCGGTATTGGTCAGGCAGCAATCCACACGTACTCCATGAGTCATCATTGCATCCCGAAAAAATTACGGTTTGGTGTGGTTTATGGGCCGGCGGCGTCATTGGGCCGTACTTCTTCCGTGATGATCAAGACCGGCACGTTACTGTGAATGGGGATAGCTACCGTTCAATGATAACCGAATATTTTTGGCCCCAATTGGCTGATATGGACTTCCAGGACATGTGGTTCCAACAGGACGGCGAAACAAGCCACACAGCGAATGTCACAATCAATTTATTGGAAACCAAGTTTGGAGAACGTGTTATCTCACGAAATGGTCCAGTCGCTTGGCGGCCTCGGTCGTGCGATTTGACGCCGTTAGACTACTTCCTGTGAGGCTCCGTCAAGTCTATGATCTATGCCAACAAGCCAGCGACGATTGATGAACTTCGTACGAATATCGAACGTGAAAATTGGGTTCAGCGTCTGGACTTCTGCAAGCGTGCCCGTGATGGCCATGCAAAAAAAAACCGAGTTCCATACATAATGGCATCGAACGTACTTTCACAGGAATAAAGAATTTCATTGATATCCAAAACCGTTTTTGTTTTATTTAAAAAAAAACTTTTGTAGCGCTTTTATTGAAAAACCCGTTATGTAGCTTTAAGGATATATGGATAACCGCACTTCTTCTTCACTTCTTCTCAATAAAAATTTACATTTTTTAGGCGTTACTGACCTATAGGTAAAACAAATGAAATGTTTAATGCTTTTTTAATATTTCAGACATAATTATAAGATAAATAACTTTAATTTTTGTTTTTCTCATTGGCATTGGCACCAAACATAAAACAACACAAAAATAAATTACAGAATTGTCATTACGAATAAAATAAGCAATATTCAAAATGCCCTTGTTCTTATTTATGAATATTATAAACATTGGCGAATTAAAATAAATGCTGGAAAGAGTCAATGTATCTTTTTTTACAAGAAAAAGAAAGGATTGTTTCTTAACCAGCCGTAACTTAAATATAAATAACTGTGATATCCCATGGGTGAACTCTGTCAAGTGCTTAGGTATTCACTTTGACAAGAATTTGACCTTTAAGGAACACACATAAATGACAACAAATAAAAAAAATATTGGTATTTAATTGCTATACCCGCTTATTAACTGGAAGTCATTACTTAGTAAACACAACAAACTAATAATTTTTAAAGTTGTTTTTCAAGCGATATTGTTATACGGATCACCAATTTGGGGGATATTGTGCTAAAATGCATAAGAAAAAATTGCAGATATTGCAAAACAAAATTTTAAAAATGATGCTTAAGGTCCCATGGCATTTTTCAACTCAAATTTTACACCAACACCCAAAAGTGTTAAAAATAAACCGCGAAATTGAAGTTATCAATGAAAACTTTCAAATGAAAACTCTCTTATTAGAAACCTAACATATAAAAAAAATAAAAAAAAAATGGTCAAATAAAAAAAAAAATGATTTTTCATATTTGTCAACTTTATTATTCATGTTATATTTATTTCTCTCTTGGATAAAAATATTTATGTAGTGTTTTTCCCACTTATTTATTTATTAATTTTTGTATTTAATAATTTACGTATGTATGTACTTCTTTGTGTAATTATTTATTTATCTACTTGTTTTTTTTTTTTAATTATTAATTTATTTATCTATTCACATTTGTTATTTATTTATTTACTTGTTTGTTAAGTAATTTATTAATTTAGGTACCTGTTTATTTAATAATTCATTTCTTTGTTGTTTGTTTATTTAATTAAATTTGGATTCATTTATTTATTAACTCATTTATTTATTTATTAATTTATTTCCTTAACATATTTTCCATAACATTTAAGCATTATCTGTGATAAAGTTGTAAACAAAATTCAAATGAAGTTTTTTGTAATTATTTTCCTTCAAATCTATTAATGTTAAAATATATGCTTTTCAGAAACCTAATATTGATTTTCAGTAGTAAGATACAATTTGTTATCATAAACTGTAAACTATGTATTTTTTTTTTCTCAAACGATAAAATCTATCTATCTAAAACTTTGAGGTCTTTTTCAGTTCTGACATGTCCTAGCGAAGAAATTATAGTTGGTCTGAGACTTAAATAATCAAACAGATAATTTGTTTAAGGTGTTATGAAGAGCTCTGCAAAAAATAGACTCAAAGACCGTTTTCTTTGAGTGAGAAGGAGAGTCTTGTCAGGACTCATTACAAAATTTAATTATTTACACACTTTTTTCGATTGAAACCTAATTAAATCTCTCTAGCACACTAAGAGGCTTCATAAGCTTTGCACCACATTGGATCCACAATGGCTGATTTTCCCAAATTTAGGATTATGTTTCAATTACCATCACATCACTGTGTCCTGAGTAAATTCACACTCAATTTGTTTTTGTTACAATTAGCTTAGGGTTAAACGATAACCTTACATCACTAATTTGTTGTGCTATATGTATGTATAGTATATACAATATGTATATATTGTTTCCAAAAGCCTCTATTATACTGATGGTACTAGAGCACTTACTATCGCCATCCATAATTTTGTAAACGTTTTTTTTTAGCTGAGATTAGATTTTAAAAATACATATTTCTATAACATAAAATTTAATAATCTTTTAATATTTATTTAAAAACAATGATTATTATATTTATATTTTAAACTTGCCACCACCATTCCATATTGCCTGCACTTGCTTTTAATGGCAATCCTCGAGCTAGAGGCTGGAATTTTTGTGTACATAGACTAAACTTCTATCACATATGTATATATAATTACATTAAAACTGGACAAGTTGGAGTTTGCAACGGGTATTTTAAGCTCAAAATACGGTAACATTCAAATAACAATTACGCATTATGACGCACTAATCATCGCTGAATGTTTGGATAATAACATTAAAGAGGCCTTTCGCTGCTTCTGTAGTGTCCCACAATTGCGATAAATTTGTTGCGCTCCCCCGGCCGGAGGCACGGCCGACCAGCGATAGTGCAGCTCTGATCCTCTGCGTTTGCATCAGTTGCGGAGCCATTTTGATACCCTATGAGTGTTATTATACGAACATATATAAATTTCCGCATCCACACTGGAGTTTGGACACCATATCGTCATATATGGACCTGAAATATACTTTAGCATCTGGATGGCATGGGTTTCGACTCTCGGGTGGCATGCGACGATGTGTTCCCGATCCCGATTAGCGAGCGACGATATGAGCCATTGCGGGTTTGGGGTAGGTGCGGTTATGGCGGATGGGTCGCAGTTGGAGCACCAAGTGGTGCTTAGTTTTCGGTTCTGTGATGGTGATGGTGTTTGGGAGCCATCAGTGTCGTCGTATCAAACGGGACTAGGAATATAATCTTAATTTGAAACGAACGTTTATACGAGGCCATACGGCTGGCTGTCGCATTTGTCTAGCGTATTTGGAAGGTTAAAATAGCTTATCGAATTGTGTATAGCGATGGCGATGATTTACGGATGCAAATGATAGGCTTCACAGACATGGACACATTGCATCACCATTACCGTGGCATACAAGCATATATAGCATATTACAGCAATATTATTATTTGGTGAAAAATAGGTAAATCGTAGCTTCAACATGAAATATTAAATTTCAAATGCGTTATTTTCCGTTCTTTGCGTTAGATCACCAAAGCCTTTTTTAGAGTTGCATCGAAATACAGTGATATGACTTTGGATGCGAATTTCGAGAACAAAACCTCAAAGAGTATTTTGGTTTTAAGTATTAGAAAGCTCTTGAAAATTTTGGAAACCGCAACCCATTTCGAGGCTCGATTACGGAAATATCGCTATCCAAACACAAATGCTTTTGAACGTTTTGGACAGAAATTCAGTAAAATCGAACAATACTTTGGATGAAAATATTTCGAGAACCAGACCATCCACACGCTTTTGGCTTAGACGTGCGGATAATAAAGATGTAGATGTAGATGTAGGGTTCGATGGGTTTCGGAAACATTTTTTAAAAGCTTAAAAAAAAGATGCAAGGGGTTAGTCCATCATTTTTTTCAAAAATCAATAAAAAATTTTTGGAAAAAGCTTGGCGAAATTTAAACGTCGCTGGAAAGGTCTGTAATTTGCTATTCGCCACTTCAAACCGCAACCCCTTTCGAGGCTTTGTTGCGGAAATATCGCCATCGACACCCTTTTTAAGGTTGGATCGAAGTACACAAAGTAATATCACTTTGCATCTGAATATTTCGAGAACCAAAGGTGGCAAAATTTTGTAATTTATATCGGCGGAAAGGCCTATTAATTTTCTATACGCAACTTAAAACTACATCTGCTTACAAGGCTTGGTTGCAGAAATATCGTTATCCAAAGCCCTTTTTAGGGTTGCATCGAAATATAGTAATTTGACTTTGGATGCGAATATTTCGAGAACCAAACCTCGAAGAGTATTTTGGTTTTAAGTTTTAGAAAGCTCTTGAAAATTTAACTAATAATTTTGGGAACCGCAACCGATTTCGAGGCTCGATTACGGAAATATCGCTGTCGAAACACAAGCGCCTTTCAATGTGCTGCAGTTTCATAAGCATTTCACTGTGGCATTGGAGACCACCAAAAACTTTTGTTCCACATCAGCAGCATACTAGGCTTAAAGGTAAAAATATTGCCAAAAATTAAATCCGCTAGATATTTTGAAATTAAGTGATTTATCAATGTAGCTTTTTAACTGCTTCTCATATTGAAAAAAGCACAATCAACAAAAGAATCAATATTAAACTCGGTTAATGCCTAGCACCTATATAAAAAAAATAAATCATATATAAAACTCATCTGCAACAGCTCTTCCAAACAACATCACACCAATTAATCCTTCAACTACTGGTTGCTAGCTTCATACATAGCTATAGTCAGCAGTTTTCAAACAAAACAATAAAAAAAAATTATACACAATGAACAAAAATGGCCGTTACTGCGTTGATATGCCATAGTATAGAAAGTTACACCGGATGCACCCCAACGGGATTACAACACGAAATTCAATTTGTACGCAAAACTATGGCGGAGTCAAAAGTCGACGAGTGTTTAATTTATTCTTTATGGCAGATGCATTGGCCTGTTAAACGCATCAACTCTTGCGAAAATCACAGTAGACTGGACTGCGGGGCTTTGAAACATGGCCAGAATAGAGGGCCGCCGCTTGAATAAGGGTATACAACATACCGCCATTCAGCGCGGGAGTTGTTATTTCTTCTATTTTGTTCTTTGTTTTGTTTTTTGTTTTTTTTTTTTGTTTAATGGGTGCAGCCTTTAAATGCATGAAACAAACAATAATAAATCAAAGAGTAAAGGGCGGAAAAAAGGTATTAAAACACAAAACAAGTCTCTCACTCGCAGTTTAACCGCACCATCACAAGCCATCTCTCTGCAGTGGGGTCGTTGTTGTTGCTAAGGAAGGACGACAAAGGGAAGTGTCTGGTATTGCTCTCCTGGCAGGCATGTCCTGGTAAAGCGTTCGTCACTCCCCCTCACTTGCAACCATCAAAGAATATACATACATACTACAACCAGTAATTGCTTTTCCAGTAATTGATGCTAAAACTGCCTTGTACGCTATACGTACGCACAAATTTACATAGAGAGAAGGGCAAAGGGGGGTAATCGTATACGGTAAACAGGGCGAATATGGAAAACAATAAATGAAAATAATTAAAAACGATGAATCGAATACTTAAGCTTTGGACGGACGAAGTTAGGAAAGTTTTCTCCGGCCAATTCAACGACGACGATGACGCTAAGTGGCTTCTCCAGTATCGTCGATTTCTTTTTTTTATTAATATTTCGTAGTCTCAATACACTTAAAAGAGAGAGAGAAAGCAAAAGAGCAAAAAAAAAACACTTCAAAAGTTAATAAATATTCCCGAACAAGTTGCTGCAGAGGGGCAGGGGGGGGGGGGGCAGGGGGAGGGATATTTTAATGGATGGGCTGGGGTGGGGTTTGGTTGGGTTTCATACATCGATTTTAAACAAAAAGTACTTAAAACTCTCCCCCAACCTAACTACGCAAAAAGCGGAATCAAATTAAACGGTCAATTACAAGTGTAAGCTGCCAATTATATGCAAACATTTTCGACTTCCATGGCAAAGTCAAAGATTTCTAAGAAGCTTCTTTGAACGGAGAGTTTAAAATACATGAAAAGTTTTCTGTTGTTCCTATGATATAGCTAATGAATCGTGCGGAGCTAAAGTCTGTGACCTTTTCTACACTTTCAGGTTTTTGATTTTTCTTCCATATGAAAAAACAAAAATCAGATATTTTTTAATTTTAGTTCAGAGTCAATTGCTCCGGTAGACAAATGTTCCTAAATTAATCGCTCGACAGCGAATGCAAAGTAATACAGTATACAGACTTTCTGAGAATTTATGTTCCCGTACTTTTTCGCAGTGTCACCATTTTTGTAAGAATTTCACCTCGATTCTTCAAAGTTGGACAGTTTGTGAGCTTCTGTCTAAGCAATACAGCCGCAGACCTAATTGTTTTGTGCTAGAAAAGCGTTTTTGTTAGATTGCCTTTAAAGTAGAAATTCGACAATTTTTGTAATTACTCATTTCGAACAAGAATCTCTCTTTCGTGGTGCAAAAGCTCGTGGAGAACCAGAGCTTAGTGACTTAGAACTATCAACCATTTTTCTGTGCGCGTGTTGTTTATTTTCTGGAATAAAGAGGACGTACAATTTGCTACCAAATCCGAACGGCTATGCGAGAGGCACTTTTTCATGACAAGAGATACCCTTGGAGGATGTATCTTTTCCTTGCAAGAAGCCTAAGCCGTTTTTCTTTTTTATTAATTATTTAGGTGGACGAGGATGCGAGATTCGAACCCAGACCTACGGCATGACAGTCCTATGCACTAACCATTACGCCAAAGGCTTTGGCCAAGTTTTGGATTCCGGATTTTAATCAAATCTGACATTAGAATGACAGAGAACCCGAGAAAATGGACCCGACAATTCTGTTTGACAGTCTACGTGTGTCTGTCTAAACTCGGCCTACAGTCTGGTAGGTAGGTAGGCAGAGATGGCGGCCCAGAGCAAACTCGTTCCGTGACCCAATTAGCGCTAGAGTGCGCCGTTTTGACACCATAACTCGTATTGACCTTTCTTTTTTCTTTTTTAAATACTATTGGAGGGGTTTGCACATATACCCTCTTACGGGTCTTTAACAACGCCCTTATTCGGCTTACGCGCTGTCTAAGAGAGTCCGAAGGGTGAGGTAAAGGACTTAAGGTCGAAGCTTGACCTAGATCCATTTTGTCGCGTTGAGAAAAGCAATCAAATCTTTGATCTTTATCTCAGAAAGTTCGTGTAGATCTTCAAGAAAAGCATTTCCAAAAGATTTCGCTCTCGATCTGGCCAGAGCAGGGCATTTACAGAGGAAGTGGGCCACTGTTTCTTTCTCCTGATGGTCCCCACATCTGCGACAAAAAGTATTGTATGGAATGCCCAGCTTCTCCGCATGTTCTCCTACAGGCCAGTGGCCAGAACATGTCGCAACAACCCTGGCTATGTCTCGCCTGGGCCTAAAAATCAGATCAGTTGTTCGAGATTTATTATAGATGGGCCATAAACTTTCCCACCTGCGATTGGATTCAATAAGAAAAATTAAGAATAAATTGCCCTTCATAACTCCAAGCGGAATATTAACTCTTTCCGCAAGTGAGCTATATGAAGGGCTGATCCTTGCCTGGCCAGTTCGTCAGCCCGATCATTTCCCTCAATGCCACAATGACCTGGAACCCAGATAAGAGTGACCCTGAGGTTGACATTAAGGCCAAGTAGTTCATCTCGGCATTGCTGGACCAGTTTAGATGATGTTATAGCCGAATCAATTGCTTTCACAGCTGCTTGACTGTCTGTCAGGATAGCAGTGTTCCGGTTTTGGTTGGGATCTTGTTTGAGTATCTTGCATGCTTCCCTGATTGCTAGTAATACTTGAAAGGCCGAAAGGACCTAGAGATGTTCAAGGATTCGGAAAAAATTCCTGAACCAACACCACACTCCATCTTGGAACCATCAGTGAAAATAGTAGTGTCGAAGTCTCTCATCACGACATTATCTTTTCTAGATGGAAATTTGACCTTAAAAACCTTTCTAAGATCCAGAGCAGGAGTGCAGTAGTCGGTCTGCAATGAAAGCATATAGTTAGGAATCAAACTAGTGATATTGCTGTGACCATATGGTTTAGCAATCCAACAATTTGACTCCTTAAGTCTTAACGCGCTGCAGGATACTAAATATTTAATATGTAAATCAAGAGGTAAGAGGTGCAGAAAGACGCCTAAAGCATCCGTCGGGCAGGAGCAGAATCTTCTTGAGTTTGTTAATGTTATACGCTTTGCTAAGTGCGGGCCACCAGACAATAGAGCCATACGTAAGGACCGGTCTTACCACGGCAGTGTACGTCCACAGTATCATCTTCGATTGGAGGCCCCATTTTTTTCCGAAGGTCTTACTACAGGCATAAAAGGTTATACAGGCCTTCTTAACCCGTTCTTCAATATTCAGTTTCCAATTTAGCTTGGGGTCAAGAATAACACCCAGGTATTTCGCATTGGAAGAAAGTGAGAGAACTTCGCCGTTGAGTCGGGGCAGCGTGAAGGGAGGTATTTTTGTTTTGGTGGTAAAAAGCATCAGTTCCGTTTTGCTTTGGTTGACACCAAGTCCACAACTCGTGGCCCAGTTACTAACCTTCCTCAAAGCCCTCTCTGTGATCTCACTTATCACAGTTGGGAACTTTCCTGAAGCCAAAATCACCAAATCATCCGCATACGCAACTGCCTTCACCCCGCATCTCTCCAACTCAACGAGAATTCTGTTCATGACTAGGATCCAGAGAAGTGGAGACAGAACTCCACCCTCTGGGGTACCTCTACTGACGTGTTTGATCGATTTATTATTACCTAAAGTAGCTTGAATCCTCCTGTCGCTGAGCATGGATATTATCCACTCCCTGATGCAGTCCTCTACACCAAAGTCAACGAGTGATTCTAGGATGGATTCGGTTAGGACATTGTTGAAAGCCCCTTCTACATCTAAGAAGGTGGCTAGGGTATATTCCTACAGCCTGAATAAATTCTGTTTTTTTTAGACGTGTGATTTTCAATCTGGCAATACTTTTTTCGGAGTTGGTCTTTTTGATAGTTGTCACTTGATTTATTCTCAGTATAGTTTGCCATTTCATAATGAATAGACTTACTCAGCGATGAAGCTCATTTTTTGTTGAATGGGTAAGTTAATAAGCAAAATTTTCGTATTTGATCATAATCCACAATCCATTGTTGAGACCCCCGCCGTTACATCCTCAATAAGTCACTGTTTGGTGTGTTCTAAGTGCAGAGGGAATCATTGGTCCATATTTCTTCAGATATGAAACCGGCCATAATGTTACAGTCAATGGGGAACGCTATAGAGCCATGATTATTGACTTTTTCGTGCCTGGATAGAAGGATGTTGAAGTGGACGACCTTTGGTTCCAACAAGACGGCGCACAGTGGTGCGAGAGCGGAAAAAAGTCTTTTGAAAAAGTCATGTATATCGTTTTAAACTTTATGTTTAAGTACTCTTAGATAACCCGAGCGTATGATTTAAAAGTATTTTTTAACATATATATTGTATGTTCTGATTTACAAGCCCTCAAAGTTGAAAAATAATTTTACTCAAATCGCGAACTGTATTTTCAACAACTTTTGAGATGTTTTTTTCCGAAGTTCCTGTAGATAAATTCTCTAGCTTCTTAAATAATTTAATTGGTCTATTTTCAATTATCTAAAAATAAAAAAAAATATTGATTATTTATAAAAGATACCTTCTATAAGTAGCCTGAAGCTTAAGTACTAAGAAAAAATGCTTTTTTTTAAACTTTTTGATTTAAAAAAACAGCTCCAAAAGATACCAAGAAAGTAAGTGTGCCACCATATGCTCCATACACTCATGTTAAAGCACAGAAAAAATCAGCTGCAGATACGTGCAGATGTGGAAGTTATGCTCAAAAATGTTTCACTAAATCGGATTTCAAAAAACTCCGTCTTGACGGTGGTGTTTACCAAAAAGTTTTATTTCTTCGGTATTAATTGTCAGAATGAACTGATTAAGCCCATTTTTTTAAGAAAAAATGTCAAACTTTATTTTAAAAATAAAACAAAATTAATACATTGACCCAGGTCTGAGAATTTCGATTTTTGCGAAACCATTTATTTCTGCCTGGAAAATTTTTCAACTTTCAACTCAATTTTCTTGAAAACAACACACGAAAAATAATATAGTTTTATGATATTTTGAATTATATGATAGAGCTTAATACATAATAAAGAAAAAGATTAGGGATAATCCTTTATTTTTTTTTTATTTTTCGCTAAAAGTAGGGCAGGTAAAAATTAAAAAGGTGTTTTTTTTTTTAAGTTTTATTGCTTTGTTTTTGTTGTGTATTGCGTAATTTTTTATTACCTGTAAGGATTAGTAATGGCTTATTAGAATAAAATCTCTAACTTAAATCTATATATATAAAGGATTAAAAAAAAAAGTCAGTATTGAGTTATTGAGCATTTGTGCAAGGTGTGTAAGAAAAATTTTTACTCTTAGATCAACCAATAAGTGAAAGTGAAGTGAAATATAATAACAAACATATAAAGTGAATTCAATACATTAAAATATACATAGTTAATAATAATATTTTGTTCAAAATAAAAAGTTAAGATTTTACTAAAAAAAAAATTATTTAAATATAACATCAAATCCCTCAAATTTTATAAAAATGTCAAAAACTTTTTTTCTAATAATTTTTTCTTGAGCAAATTTTGGCCAAGCATGTATAAGACTAATCTTAACATGTGTGTCAAATTTAATTAAAATTCGTTTAATAGTTCAGATTTTACAGACTTTTTTCCGTTCTCCCATAGAAACATCAAAACCCTCAAATTTTAGAAAAATGTCAATAACTTTGTTTCTAATTATTTTTTTTCAACCAAATTTTGACCAAATGTGTATAAGACTAATTTTTAATTGCGAATCAAATTTCATCTTAATCCGTTAAGCAGTTCAGATGTTACAGATTTTTTTTCCGCTCTCCCATAGAAACATCAAAACCCTCAAATTTTAGAAAAATGTCAATAACTTTGTTTCTAATTATTTTTTTTCAACCAAATTTTGACCAAACATGTATAAGACTAATCTAAACATGTTTGCCAAATTTCATTTAAATCCGTTGAACCGTTCAGATAAAACAGACTTTTTTCCGCTCTCCCATACAAACCGAACCACTGTGCGGCGGCGCTACATGCCATACAGCTAACAAAACAATCAATTTATTGAAGGAAACTTTTGGTGAGCGCATTATCTCGCGTCGTGGGCCTGTGGCGTAGTCTCCAAGATCGTGCGATTTAGCACCGCTGGACTATTTTTGTGGGGTTATGTGAAGTTGGTTGTCTACGCAGATAAGCCCGAGTGGATTGACGCCTTGGAAGAGAATATTTGGCGCGTTATTGCTGCAAAAAGTGGTCGAAAATTCGGCCTCTCGGCTGGAATTTATTCGAGCCAGCCGCAGCGGCCACTTGCCCAGAATCTTTTTAAAACATAATGGCAAACCCTTATCTTTATAATTAAGCTAAATTCTTGGCCATAACATTAAATTATATTCAATTTATTTCTTCTTGAAAACCACACGTCTAAGAAAAACACCCTTTATATTTCAAACTGTCATGTCGTACTTATTATAATCGATATTCTCCTTTAAATAAAATATTTAAATTATTTAATCTTCTTAATAATAGATGTAATTATTTACTTGACCAATCTGTTCGGGTGGATGTTTTTAAACCTGAAAACCTCCCGCGAATCCGTCACTGTTCGGGCTAGACAAAACCCAAAGTATCAATTCGATGTTATTGCTAATGACATAGGTTTAAAATTTGTATTTATTTTTTTTATTTTCAAATAAGCGTAACACCAGTGAAAGTCCTCGCACAACTTAGCAAGCCATGTTTATCGATCACAGCAAAATGTCTTACACTAAAACACCTGCTATATGAATAATAACATATGTATTATTGTTAGCATTTATAAAAATCATAAAATAACAAGACAAAAATCATAACCTAAAAATATCAAAACAACTAATACATTTTTACTCGCGTGACCAATGGCAATGACACTTTCCTATGTTTATAAGAACATTTATATGAGACATAGACATGTTAGGCTAAAATGTCAAACAAATCCTATTATCAATATCAAAACCGAATACCCATGTAATTGTTGTATCTACCAACATTTAATACAAAAAATATCATAATCGGCTCTAATGGAAAGTGCTATACCTATACTTACTTTGGCTATGGCTTGTTCCATGTTCCATTCAACAAGGGTAGTTAAGGTAGATAACAATTAAGGTGGGATTGGGTTTGGTAGCCAAAGCAACCTTCAAATATACTTAGCGGTTTTGTTTTCTGTAATAGTTTCTTCTAAGGCTGCTTTTTCAGCTTTGACAACTGTTGCATTATTTTGCATTAATTTATATAGATATACCAGCTAGAGAGAAAGACAAAACAAATAGACAAAAGCTTTCGCATGTATGGTATAGTTGGTAGTGGTAGGTGTATCTACACGAATAAAAAATTATACGAATTAAAAAGGAAACACACAATAGGAGTGTTGTCATAAGCCCCCCTTCTTCACAAAACATGCTTAGATCGAACAAATAAAAAAAAAACTCCTGACTTTTCTATTAATAACAAAAACAAAAACAAAATAAAAGCTATTCTCCATCACGTATAGTAAAAATATGTGCCCACAGTCCTTTTTTATAGCAGCAAGGAATGACGATGATGGCATCCCATTTCTCAACTACCCTTCCCCAAAAAAAGCTAATAAAAGTCTGCTTGCTGATGAAATGTGTTGGGATACAAAAAAAAAATGGAACAAAAAACCTCTGAAAATGACGACCAAACTAAACGAAACGAAGCGAAGGCTGTTGCTCTAACGTCGTCGTCGTCATAGTCATCGTCATCATATAGTCGTCCGATATGTTCCTTTCTTTGACCCTTGCACAAGGACTGCGTGAGTGTCTTCATAAATCATGTTGGCTTAAGAGCTAACTTCACACACTCAATGCAATTACTTATGATTTCCCAGCAATTTGTGAACTCATTTATAAAAATGACCACTTTTCCGCCTCCCGTTTTTTGTTGTTGTAAGATATGGTTGTAGGTATGTCGTTTTCGTTCCCGTTGTGCTTTGAAGGATCTTTATTTTTTGTTCGCTCTCTCCTTTTTTTTTTTTTTTTTTACTCCACTCTATTTTTCTTTCTTTTGTTCCTCCTACTTTTTCGCACAGGATGTGAACTCTTAAAAGGAAATAATTTGTAAATTTTTCTGGACTCTATTTGTTTAACGACTTTGTTAGTGCAGAGTACTTAGTTAAAGATTGGAATATAAGGCAAAAGTGCTTAAGACTTTTAATGGCATCGTATGGAAATAGAATGCATCACCAGAATTTATTTATTCAACATAAATGCTTAGAAAAGGAAATAAATTTGTAAACCACTTAAAAATTATATATACAAAAAAATAACAGCTACATACATACCTATACATATGTAATTAATTAAACGAATGCCCCAGAGATTCTCATCCACTGCTATATACTTTTCGTTATACAAATGTAACGTCTTTTTTTTGCAAGCGCAGTGACCTCAGCCACCAGGGCTTATTTAATTATGTTGAAACAAAATGTTCGTTCTTGTTGATTCTCAGATTTCAGTGGGACTTTATTAATACTTAATAATAATTCAAGCTTAATCAGGGCATATAGTGGCCTAATTAATGTTGGCACCTATTTCTTGAAAAGTCGAAAAAATGTACATATTTATCATAAAAAATCATTTTCTTTAAATACTTACATATATACATCTTCAGTGAATAGATATAACTGCTTCAAAAAGGGAATGATTTTTACAATTTAATGTCATAGACGTTTTGTTTTTAGTTAAAAGCAAATGATTTCTTCGACAGATATTATAATTGGTAACAAGTGTATTTGATGACGGAGGAAGAATTAATTTTTGTATTGTGTCAAAAAAATGGTACAGCCTTTGTCACTCATTATAAAGGGTCCGCCATCTAACGTTTTTTTTTTAACTAGTGCTTATTTCGTGAATGGTAACACTTAGCTCATGTCTGATTCGACAGATAATTAGTTTTATCCTTCCGCTGAACGAATATGGTTGTGTATACGCTTCGCTAAGTCGGCCTGCGATCGACTTAGAAAAGATGCCGATTTAGCCAAAAAAATCATCTTTTCAGATGAAGCTCATTTTGATCTTGGCGGGTAGTAAATAAGCAAAATTGTCGCATTTGGGGCACAGAAAACCCGCCCGCATACATTGAAAAGCCGATACACCCAAAACGAGTCACTGTTTTGTGCGGATTTTGGTCCAGAGGCATAATTAGGCCATTTTTCGAAAGTGAGCAAGGAATGGCCGTTACAGTCAATGGCGATCGTTATCGGGCCATGCTAAACGAATTTTTGTTCACAAAAATTGAAGAGGAGGATATTGACAACATTTGGTTTCAACAGGACGGCGATACGTGCCACACAGCCGAAACTACACTCGATTTTTTGTGCCATTTTCAAAAAAAAAAAATTATTTGGCGGACCCTTTAGAATGCGTAATAGGAAAAATTAATTGTTCAAGTTATTGGAATGTTCAAGTGATCGTATGTTCATGTTCACGTGAGTTCACTTTATTTGGCAAACATCTATTTTTCAATCGGTCTTTAGACTTTTCTACCAAATTCAATTCACTCTATCACCTTCCATTTATAAAATTTAATTTTGACCAATCTCTATAATTGCCTCTGTTTACAATATTTAACATTCGAATTAAAGAGAAATGACTTTCTGCTGTGCACTTATGTATATGCAATTATCTTTCGTATGCAATTTTGCCTTATATTTGCTTCTTAGTAAAAATTATACTTAGAATCTGGTTCTCGAAATATTTTCATCCGAAGTGATTTTACGTTTTACTGATTTTCTGTCTTAAACCCTACAAACGTGTTTGTGTTTGGATAGCGATATTTCCGCAATCGAGCCCCGAAAAGGGTTGCGGTTATCAAAATCGTATGTTATATTTTCAAGACCTTTTCAAAACTGAAAACCAAAATATCCTTCGAGGTTTGGTTCTCGAAATATTCGGATCCAAATTGATATTAGTGTACTTCGAACCAACCTTTAAAAAACTTTGGATGGCGATATTTCCGTAACCAAGCCAAGTAAGGGGTTGCAAATTTCATATCATATATTGTTTATATCCCATAACACCTACATCTGTCTAAGAAAAGTTGTTGCATGGACCAAATTCCTAGGAAGCCCAAAGGAAAATACATTATTTTTTTTTTGACTGAATAAAGAATGGTCAAGTCTAATAAACTGATATTCTAGTATGAATAGTACAATAAATAAAAATATTTGAGTGCCGGGACTCACGGTTAAATATGTGTAAACATCAACGTTTGTCCAAGTGCCTAATTTTTGTTACTGAAAGTCATCAAAAGAAACATATTGAATAATTAACACTACATTACCTATCTGTAGGCAGTGCTTAAAAAGCTTAGTGTTGAAAGAACGGCAGCGAAATGACCAGTGGGGGAACCGCTGTAACGAAATTTCCAATCACTAAAAGGCTGGTGGTGAAGTGTCCAACGAACGGTGAAGGTTCGGTACTGAAAGGTCCTGACTTCACATTACACATGGTTATTGTTTATGGTAATCACTCTCTGAGCATCGACAAACAACAACTGTCAGCGGAGAGCACTAAAACCGTGGTTTCAATAAAATGACACCGTACCAAAATTCCAAAGGAACTTAATGGTTTGACTGATAGGGGCCGAATTAAAATATCCAGTTAGAACTGTCAACGAACTTGCAACCCTTATGAAACTCCAACTTTCCATAACGTAAAACTTACAAAAAGTTCAATCTTAATTTTATACTTAACGAACCTCAAATGAATGTCACTATGAGATAGCCGGCGAATTATTTATCTTGAGTTTTTAGAATATTTAGTTGCAGTTGTTGTCAGTGGAAATCACTAAAATCGCAGTGGCCTATGGAATTGGACGCTGTGGTTTTTAATGAATGTTAACTTCGTGCAAGTACAAAAGTAGCCGATAACTCTGCAATTTGTTCAACCTCAGCTATTTTGTATATCCCAGCCACCTACGTGCCTAAAAATTGCAAGAAGAAATTGCATCGTTTAAAAGCAGTATAATGTAAACGTAGAATTTAAATTCAGATTTGTATCACTGAACGCACCCGATATCCTACCATACCTACAGCCATTGACCTGCCATACCTACAGTCAATTGTCAATCCCTACAGCTGACTATTATTATTTTTGTTTTAGTTTTCTTTTTAATTACTAGTGTCGCGTCCATTTTGTTCGGGGAATAATTAAAAATTAAAGAAAAAAATATAAAAATATAAGTGTTAAAATGATAAAATCGTCGGTCGCGCTAAAAACAATTTGCTTTCGTCGTTGGCAAAAACAATATAAATAAGTGGTCGCGATAAAGTATAATCGAATTGTCGGTCGCGTTAAAATCAATTTGTTTTGGTCGGGGCAAATCAGATTTCGTAACGTAACGTGCTACAGCGTAAAGTGCACGACGTAACGTTGCACACGAACGTTCACGTTTTTTTTCACTCTACCGCCGGCATAGATGTTTACACATCAATAATAAAAATACATTATTTTTTCATTCATTAAATTGAATTTCCTGAATAATAAAAGTTATAATTCCTTAAGCTTTCATGAGTCTGTCTTAAAACGATTTCACCCATTTCGCTTTAGAACCTAATCAATATGCCTTGAATTGCAAAGGTATCCCTACTACCATTATTATTTTAACAAGGTTATTTTAAACTTTTTCTCCCAAAAAATATCAATTAAAGCGGGTCTATGATAGTACCTATACTAAAGTCTGCTTTTCAAAACTCATTAAAATTCAATGCAAGATCTTTTGTGTATTTTGCAAAATGTACACGAATATAATGCTCCGATTTTATATACCAATACAGTCCAGCCTCATTTGCCTTAACGAGGCCTTTAATCCTTTTTTATTGTTATTATAGCATGGACCACAAACTTAAATACAAAAACACGTATTAAAAAGTCCTTTAGTGATTAAGTCAAAATATAAATTCGAAATGTGCAAGTATACCCACATATACAACTCCCCATCACAGCCATCACCATAACCCCTCGCCTCTCCGAGGTGAAGGTTATGTTTTTGCACAAAAAGGGAATGTCCTATGTTGTGTTTGCTCGTTTTATGAGTGAGTGCGAGTGCGAGTGTGTGCATGTGGATTTGTATTTGGAGAAATTTACAACTCTTCTAACCGGATACAACTTTATAACAGTGTTTATGTATCATGTTTGGATTTTTATGGCCATTTATTTTGTTATACCGGGATCAACAAAAAAAGAAACGAAAAAAAAACAAACCTGAATGCTCCTGAATTTATTTTGCCTATACACAAAAACAGTTATGCTGCAGTGTGTATATATTTATTTTTCCGATTCACTCATGTTTGCCAATTTAGTCGTTACTTACGCCTCATCCTCTTACTCTGAAAAACCACTTTTTGTATTTGCCCAACCAAAAGCATACATTTCTTTTCTGTGGGGCTTTGGCGGGCGGTTGGTGGTTCTGCCCTCGAATAATATATGGCATAGAATACGAACCAGAATTAACACACACACAACAAAAAAAAAAACACGGTTGTTGCATGTGGCGACGGATCTGGCATGAGGAACCACTCGCATACGAATTACTATATTAACCAAATGTTATACCAATTCTAATCAACTTTGGGGTGTATGGTTATATTTCACCAGGCCAGAGCACTCTGCGCAGTGCTCTCTAGTGAAGGGTGTTGTTATGGAGGGGGTTGTGGAACTATCCGATCCCTCTGGGGCTGAAACTCTTATAAAAGAAAACTCAAGGGATGGGGAATTTATGAAAACACAAAAAAAAAATTAAACTTATTCGTTAAAATCTACACAGCAAAAGAAATAGCTACATTCCATAATTAAAGCAAATAGGTGACTGTTTAAATTAAGCATTATAAATTAAGCAATAATTTATTTAAATTCATCATTTTTTTAGATTAGCTATATAATTTTTTTTTTAAATTACTCTTTGTTTGATTTTCAAATGACGGTAGGTGCTTTTTCTTTTGAAAATTAAATCAATTAGGTAACTTTGAATAGTTGATTTCGAAAGGAGAATATTTAATGTTTACCCAACAGAACTATGGTTCTCCTACTTAACCCTATCTCTGTACGGTCTCCATTTGACGTAACTCTATTGAACCAAAGCTGATGGCACTCTGGTCCACCATAAAGGAGTAGTCGCCCATCCACAGTCCTTCGGCCGACGTGATGATTGATTTGCGGAACTACCACTCTACAATAAATACCATCACCCTGGCTACCTTTGTAGAACTCAAAGTACTGATCCAAATACATATACGAAAAAGTACTTTACTACACTTTTAATGGCTATGGCATACATGGATTTCCTGTCCATGTCCAGGCAGTCCTACGATAATTATCTTGCGGCAGTTATTGTTCAGCAGCTTTCAGTGAACTTAAGACCTGGTAAAAATAAACAGATGCCCTTTTAATATCAAACTAAATTGGTATTTTTGTGCTTTATGGTTTCTTACGTGCATATATTTTTTTTCAGTGTATGCATTATTATTTATATTTGTTCTGCAGCTTTCAGTGAACTTAAGATCTGGTAAAAATAAACAAATGCCCTTTTAATATCAAACTAAATTGGTATTTTTGTGCTTTATAGTTTCTTACGTACATATATTTTTTTCAGTGTATGCATTATTATTTATTTTTTTTTTTTTGTTTTTTTTTCGCTATACATTTTTGCTGCCTCTGTTGCTTGTTATTATTTTCTGAGAGCTGTTACACTGTGCGTGCGAGGAGAGGATGCATGGGCATTGGGATTGGGATGCTATAGTGGCACATGTAGCATCTATAAATTGGAGTGTTTATCATACTTTAAATGTTAAATTTATTGGATTGTTGCTTCCTCCTGTGTATAGATATCTACTTCTCTCTCTCTCTACTTTGTGCAATTTAGAATTTTTTCGTTCGTTTTTCTTCGGATTTGTTTGCAAACTTACTTTATTCTTTACTTAAGAATTAGGTTGACGGGATAGTTATAATGCGGAAAATGCAGCTATTTCTGTATGATTATTTTTTTCCAGTCTAATATTGCTTTCGAAAATTAAAAAAAAAAAAAAAAAAAAAAAAAAAGTATATTTATTATTTTGAATATTTATTAATAACCGCTGTGTAAACAGGTTTATTCGATTAATAGTTCTCCATTGTTTGATAATAAAGGGTTTTCCAATAAGAGGTGTTATTTTGAATAGCCCGCTATTTCGGTAGCTGTCACTTTTGAAGCTGTCATTGTTTATCATTTGACAAGTAGAAACTACGCCATTAATAAAAATGGAACGATACACGCTTCAACAACGCATTGAAATTATTAAAATTCACTATAAAAATGGTGAAAATTTGGCAGAGACGGTTCGTAAAACTAAAACATTTTTGGGTCGTCGTGAAGCACCTTGTCGGACCGCAATACAGAAATTGGTGGACAAATTCGAGCTGTTGGGACAAGTTAGTGATGTGAACAATAAAACCCGTGCACGTCGCTCAAGAACAACTGAGAATATTGCTGTTGTAGTCCAAAGTGTTGAAGAAAACCCAGGTTTGTCCATTCCTCGCCGTTCTTTGGAATTCGGCATTCCACAAACGTCATTACACCGTATTTTGCATAAAGACTTGGGTCTTAAGGCTTATAAAGTTCAGTTAACACAAGAACTCAAGCCGGCTGATCATCAACAACGTCGTGTCTTTGCTGATTGGGTCCTTGAAATGCATGAAAATGATCCGGAATTTCATCGAAAAATCATCTTGACTGATGAGGCCCATTTCCACCTCGGAGGCTACGTCAACAAGCAAAACTGTCGCATCTGGGGCTCGGATAACCCAAGAGTTATTGTTGAAAAGCCTCTCCATCCTCAACGCGTGACTGTTTGGTCATTGGACCTTACTTTTTCGAAAATGAGGCTGGAGCAACAGTTACGGTCAATGGATTGCGCTATCGAGAGATGATTAATGATTTTTTATGGCCAGAATTGGATGGTATTGATCTGGACAACGTTTACTTTCAACAAGACGGCGCTACGTGCCACACAAGCAATGAAACCATCGATCTTTTACGGGAAAAGTTTCCGGACCGTGTTATCTCTCGAAGAGGTGATCACAATTGGCCACCGAGATCTTGTGATTTAACACCTTGCGACTTCTTCCTTTGGGGCCACGTGAAAGATAAGGTCTACGCCAACAGCCCAGCGTCGATTCAAGACCTCAAAGATGGAATTCGTGAGGCTATCGAAGACATAGGGCAGCCACTTTGCGATTTGGTTATGGAAAATTTCATGAAAAGAATATGGTCCTGTAAGCGTGGTCGTGGCGGCCATTTGGCTGATGTTGTGTTTCATTATTAACAGCATACCTTTCTCTTTATAATGAAATAAACATCGGATCATTTATCTCAAAAAACGCCATTTTTCTTTGAATATCAAAATAACACCTCTTATTGGAAAACCCTTTAAATAAAAAACCAATGATAGAAATGATTCTCAACAAACATTCAAGTAAAGAATAATTTCCTACAAATTTTATCAGCACCATCTAAGTTTCAACATTACAAAACTTAATGTTCACTTAAATTTCTGACTTAATCATCCCAACTTTTGATTTTTGGTAAAAATTGATTTAAGCTGGTAAACTTTTCAATAAAATACACCTTATCAAGAGGGTAGTGGGTACCTATAGGAACTTTTTAGGATTTTTACACTCCGTTCTGTGAAAATCTACAGGGAAATGGTTTTGAACTGAAATTAAGAGAAATTGCTTGAAGGAGTTGTATCCCAATGTCTAAGTAAAGTTCTGATTAGTTATTCAACAAGTTAGTATCTTCGAAGGGTTATAAGTCCACCAGAACGTAAATTCTCAATAGTCCTTTTGACACACCTTGATGAGATATAAATCCACAAATTAATACTATTAGCTTGTGGACTTTTGACCCTGTCCCAAAATTACTTTATCAATTAACTTAACTCAAAAATTCTGAACTAAAGTACTTAATCTCTAATTTATTGTTTTTTTTTACAGAAAATTAAGTTTGATTTCAATAAATCAATGGGCTTTGTAACAAATTACAACCTTGCGCGTAACCAATATGTGGCAAAAATTGAAGCTCAAGATCATACAAACTGTAGAACACTAATTAGTATATACATTTTTCAAATTTTTGATATATTTTTGAAGAAGATGATGTTATCGCAATCCAAATTAAAGCGTATGGGTGTTTTTTGAAAAAGCTGACTAAGCTCCAGATATTTTTTGATAACAATTTCGTACAGCAATTTTGTGCGTCATGTCAGAAATGTCAAAATGTGACTGTCAATTGTGACGGTATGGGTGTTTTTCAAAAGCTGATGTCGCCTTGACGCAAATTTTAATAATACAAAAGTTCAACTTTAGACTGCGATGTCACATCATTTTTTAAAAAAAATATCAAAATGTTGAAAATTCCCTGTCATTAAATGTTATATTAGAAAAAATTGCGAAAAAGTAAAAAAAAAAGTCGAAAGCTCAAAAATACCTATACTGTTCTCACAGAAAAAATATTACAATCTATTAACTATACTCTGTTCAATTTTAATATGCAGTACAGTTCTTATGGCAGAGCTTTTTCAAACAGACTTTTGTGCCTGCTGCTGCTTGCACGGCATGCACCTTAACTTAAGAAATTGCCACTGAAATAAGAAACAGAATCACTGACTTATATTTAAATTGTTTGTGTAATCTTCTTTGAGCTCACGTACATCCCTCCATAACCTATCTGCTCCCCGGGTGAAAGCTGAATGAAGACTGATCGCCAATTTGCATTGCAACCAACCCTTATTGACATTGTGTTGAATCAGAGTTACCATTACCTATACTCTGTCCAACAAAAATTGGCAGTGTAGGCAAGATAGGATGTTTGCCTCTCATTCTGGCTACAATGGATTGCATAAATCTGTTATTCATTAAAGCTTTCACAGGGTTGTCGTAGTGTACACGATAACACTCATCATTAAAAGCTTTTTCTTAAAGCTCGGAAATCAAAAGCACGTTAACAGAAACTCAAGGAAAAAAAGCTGAACGAATTACCAAATGCACACGGGTAACTCTGAATGCACATCAAGAAGCAGCCAATCACCATTGACCACAGCAAGTCAGTGCACACTCAGATGTGCCTTCAATAGGACGTTAGGTCTGTGTCCGATGCTATTGGAAATTCACGGGCGGGCAAACACTTTTTGTGGATGAGTTATTTCAATTTAGTATGGTGCAAAAACATGGCACGCTACTGATTTTGAAAAAGCTTTCCCATAACACGTGTACTGCCTATTTTTGTTGGACAGAGTATAGTTGATGAAAATATTTACATATAGCATTTTCTTTGGTTTTTGCTATGTAACTTTCAGGATTTAAGCTTTTTTAGAGCTTTTGAAAGCAATATTTTTGTGAGATTTGCGGCAATTTTAAACGCTCACTTCGACAACCCTGCGAGAGCTTTGAAATGGAGATAGCTTATTGAAATCCATAATAGTATGGGTAAAAGGCAAATATACTTGTACTGCATATACAAATTGAACAGAGTATATAAATAAAGTTCAAATAAGAGTTTCATTGCCTACAATTTTGGACCTTCCTTCCACTTTTTCGCTTAAATCAATAGTTTTGGAGATACAAATCAATTCGCGTTCTCCAAAACTGCAATTTTTTCCCTTTTCCCCAGGGCCTTTCTCTTTACATGGCCTCTCAAAATCCTGGACTTAAGCTTTTCTACAAGCTCTCTTTTAGATATGAACTAATCTGTTCGTTCCTCTACTTCCAAAAATAACTATTTCTACGAATTTTAGTGAAAAAATCTGTCAAATTTCATATAAAAACATAATATTGTACTAAAATAAGTTGCAAATGGCAGTTATGATGGGAAATAAACGAACAGACCTAATCAGCTTTCGTATATTTAATATTTCGTTCCATTAACAGGAGGTTTGTTTTACTAATCTTTTTATACTATTTTTGCACACACATTTTTTCTCTCCAAACAATAGGAATCGAAATAAATAAATTTTTTTTTTTAAATGGGCGAAATTTTGTTAGTGTTCAGGTGCAGATCAGTCTTCAAAATCCCAGTCTTCAAAAACCAGCTATATTGAAAGTCGTCGTGTCGATGTTTCAGGAACAACTGCCGATTGTCGAGGTTTTAATGAATTTTTAAAGTTTTACTAGCACCTTTGTTCACAATTTTAAAAAACTAAGCATGCCATTTCAAAAGCCAATCAATTGTTGAAAAGGCCAACAAGTTTCAGTTACTAACCACCCATGATAAATTTGTTATGAGTTTTTAAAATTCTTTCAAGGTTTCTAATGACTTAAAAAAAAAATCTCTGAAAATTCGTAAAAAAATTAATGGCTGGCTTATTGCTGAGACTCTCTAAAATGATTCTTTAAAATTAAATTTTGATATTAAAACTACAAAAAAGAAGTGATAATAATCTTTAATTATTTTAAAATTCAGTATAGGTAATGACTTTGACAAAAAAATTTTAAAATTCATTAAATAAAAGTATTGATCGAAAAATTAATGAAACTGACTTGCCTTTTATATCGAATAACTGACATATTTTAAGGTATACTTTTTTCGAATACACCACATTTATGAGGTGCTTAGACCCCGAAATGAAGTTGCCTCTTATTGTTAATGTAAATCTTTCAGATGAGAAATAGTAAATACAACAAACGGGAAAACATTGAAAATAGACTCTTGAAAAGTTGACACATCGCCTTTTTATTTTGAAGCAACGATCTAAGTTCTTTTATAAGAACAGTAAATATTTGTACATTTGATTATCGATTCCTAGAATTGTTGATTTGAACTACAACAACGCACTTATTTATGTGCTCAATCAAGTATACGAATTGTGAATTTGTATTCACTCTCTCTCTCTCTCTCTCTATGTTACACATTCCGATAGCAAATTTCCATAAATTAACTTAATTTTGTTCTCCATTTGATTAGCAATAATCACAAGATGCAATTCTATTTGTTCAAACAAACGAACAGTCTTCATGATGAGTTCCCTCTTTTCCGAGTAAATATCTTAATCAGACGAACTTCCATTTCCCAGAAAAAAAAAAAAAAATAAAATAAAACAGTTTTGCTTACGGTCGTTTGCATTGAATTAGAATAATTTGCGAGCAAATATTACTATGAAACAAATTCCATCATCCTTCCTATTGTTTTTGGTCTTCGAAAATGAAATGATATAATTTGTCAGACGAAAAGAAACGAAAAAAAAAGTCTGCAATTAGATGTTGCCGCATAAACGATTCACAAACGGACCCAATATCACAAATTGCCTCATGAACATTTTTCGGACTCTTATTGATTGGCTCCGGAGAGAGAGGAACAGAGAAAAATATATTTACTCAGTAGTCCACCCACCCATCCAGCAATCCATCCATCCGACTCTGACTCCGACGAAGAATCGAAGCTGTAATGTCCTGATTAACCATTACCAAATCACATATCGAATCCTGAAACTCTGATCTTAGCCAAACCATTGCTTAGCCCGCACGCACAACCTCCGCCTTGCTTCCCCCACACAAAATCAAAATAGGCCGGCGATGATGAGGACACAAAAAGAAATTTATGAAAACAAACCAAACCATGGGCCGAAGATGAAGAAAATAAATAAATTTATCGATGTCGTTGTCGAATTTACCAAAAGTCCTGCACAATTGAGCAAATTCACAAACCTAAGCATAATATTTCCCGATAACAGCAACAACACAATAATTATTCACATACAGTCCTCAGGAGGGGGTGGGTGAAAAGCTTATTACTGTAATAACCGATTTGTGTGTATTATACGTTAACCGCCCCCTGTAGCTGTATCCCATATCTATACACTATATACCCACACCATACCAGCAATGGACGTCAGTCGTGCCAAACTAAACAAGCATCCCCCCATCAACCGCAATTGGCCACCCCCTGCAGCTATTTGTAATGCTACACTATAACCAAGACCGACTTCGACTACAATAACCAGCGATTGCTGTTTGCCTTCGGGCAAAAATTACGAAGGTACCCGTATTATGCGATCCGTTTATTTTTTTTTTTTTTTGCCATTCTTAGCTTTTCTTTTCGCTAATACTATACTTGCTCTACTCGTAGAGCTCGTAGTTCTTGGAAAATTCTTATGTTTCTTCTTGGATTTCTGTTTTCTGTTGTGTTTTTTTTTTTTTTCTTGTTCTTCGTTTAAGTATATATACGAAAACAGAAGCAGCCATTTAAAGACGAGGCCAAGGTGGGTTTTGGTTTAAGGGTGCGTTGTTCGGATAGAAGTTTTTTTTATTCACCAATCCGACTTATCTTTTAGAAAAGTAAATAGAGACGATTTTGTTTTGGCTGAGGGGATACTGATGGGAACGCGCATTAAACAAAATTAAATTGGGCTAACCTAGGGCTAAGTAATTTTTAGGAATTAATTTGTTTTTCTATTTCCAGCTCAGACTTGGGATATCATTATATTCATGTGTATTCCTATGATAATTATATATCTTAAAGTCGTTTGGTGATACGAATAACTTAAATATGTGCTTCTTTTTCGTCAGCGAAAACTTCCACACAATCTCTTATATCAAATTTTGGAATTTCGTATCCGGTTGCGCGGTTTTTAACTTCAATATTCAAGTTTCGTTTCAGTAAATGGGCTTTAATACTGAAAATTCAAACGTATCTACTTAAAATCTGATAGATGCACCTTAGCTAGACACCATATTTGCCTAGCAACTAGAAATTTTTTCAAGAAACCTAAGATATTTTTCATCCAAAAGCTTTAAACAAATAAGCTTGGAATAGCTATGTACTGTACAACGTGGCGAAAACTTACGGCCAATTTCTTCACAGAGTTCTAATGCTAGTACCAGTACTAGTCCTAAAATTAGTACTTAAATCGGTATCAACTCATTTCTTCACACAAGTTCTACCCCCTGGTCCTGGAAATTTGATATCGAGTATCAGTTAGGACTCGGTACTAGCTGGCTCTTCAAAATCAGGTAGTACCTGGTTATTATACCAGTTGTTAGTATTCAAATCGGTACCAAATGATTTCTTCACATAAGTACTAAGTCCTAGTTCTGTCAAGTTGGTACCGAGTACTATTTAGGACTCGGTATTAGCTAGGACTTCCAAATCGGTATTCTAGTGGCGATAATACCTGAATCAGAAAAATTTCATTCATTTCTTCAATGAATTCTTTGCTGATTTTTGATAGTTTTTTTGTTGTTGTTTATTAAATAGGTAATAAATTCGGCTTTTATTGATTTTACTGATTTTATATTTTCTTTTTTTTGTGGTGGGTACATACTGAATTTAATTTTTGGTGGTCGCAATTTAAAAATGCAGCATGAACCAAGCATAAAATGCATATAATAAAGGTAATTTCTCCAAGCCTGTCACACACATACCTACACAGAAAAAATGTCCAAAACTCCACTAAAAAAATAACACCCAATGTTCTACTTAAATCAAACGCTTCATCTGGAAGCTGATTCAGAACAGAGCACCACGGATCACTCCTGTAAATAGCCGTAGGACTTCATTGGCATTCGTCATCTTCCCACTCTCTATCTAGCAACGACGACCGTTTTGCTATTAACTGTGTAAATCAAAGACTGGAAAATTGTTGAAGTCACTCCCGAGTCACAAATTTCATAGTTGATGCTGCTATCAGGAGAGACAGTCATCGTAGAATAGAAATTATGTCGTCTTTTTGTAAATATACACATAATCTATTCGAAATTAAAATTAAATAAAAATCGCTGTCAAATAAATATCAAAATAAAATTTGTAATGGCAAAATAGTGTAAAAATCTGAATTAGACCAGTTTTAGACGTATTAAGTCCTTGTACCGCTGGTTGTATTTGGATCCGGTACTAGTGATGTGAAGAAATGCTCAGGTACTTACTTTTCGTCAGGACCGAGTACCAGAGCTAGTACCTGGTCTAGCTGGACTGGGTACTAGGCTGGCTTAGTACTTTTGTGAAGAAATTGGGCGTTAATCGTTCAATTTTGTTTTTGAATTACTTTTTTACTAAATAAAAAAAAAATGATTTTGAAGGATGGAAATCTTTATTTGGACCTTAACCATTTTGTCTGTAAGGTGGAAAAGATGATATTCGTCAAGTGGATGCGGATAGTGTTGATACACATTTTTTCGTTTTATCGCATTTTCCATGACTTTCTGCAAGATTTCAGGTGATAACTGTTAGCATTCCTGTCGAATATACTTTTTAAAGGCTGTAATTGTCTGAGGCTTTTTGGCATAAATCCGCGACTTCCAGGTCCCCAAAGAAAGAAGTCTAGGATAGTTAAAGCGGGCGATCTTGCTGGCCATGCAAGATCTCCAAAATGGAAGATCACGCCACCAGGAAACGCTTCATTCACAACATCCATTGTGGTTCGTGCTGTGTGTGCAGTTGCTCCGTCTTGTTGAAACCATCACACGTTCACCAAGCCCCGCTCATCCAATGTAGCCCTGTAGCGTTCGCCAGTAACCGCCCAATCACTCCTCCCGCATGAACACCGTACCACACAGTGGCTTTGAGTGGATGTAATGGCTCTTCGTGCATTACACGTAGATTTTTAATGCCCGAGAAATGAAGAAATGGTGAACTTCGTTCAGCCTAAAATTGATTAAATTATTAATGTCCCTATCGAAAGTCGAGCCTCTTTATTCAAAGAATAAAACTATTTTTGGAATTAAATTGAATTCAATACATTTTAATTACACGGAAAATGGATGTCACACATTGCTGGTCACTGCAACGCTCTGTGATAAACAACGTTGTTTGTTTTGTTGTTCGGTGTGTAAACAAACAATGTAGGCGACTTTCCTTTATTTATTTAGCAACAGACTCATGCGGTGAGAGGGCGCATGGCCCCCTCCCGTCCCAGGAATTTGTTTAACTTTATTAGCTTACTTAGTGGGTTAGGTTCTTTACATCCGTAGTTGGTGCGGTGAAAGCTGATATAAAAGAGTGACGCCGATCAGAGACTTCTAGGGTTGGTGTAGAGTGAAATTCTTTGAAGAAGCGCAGAGCAATCGATATTGCCAGCTAAAAGTTGATGGACAAAAACAATGTCTGCAACTTTTTTGCGTATATCAAGGGGTTGCAAGTCTAAAAGCTTTAGGCGATCAACATAGGGTGGGAGGTTAAACATATCAGGCCATGGTAATCCACGAAGAGCAAAACGAAGGAATCTACGTTGGACGGCTTCAATTCGAAGTGAATGAGAAGTATAAAAAGAAGACCAAACCTGACAAGCATATTCGAGGAGAAGGTGGAGTTGGCTCTATTAATAGAACTAGTGATATAGGATCGGAAGTTCAGTTCCTTATCGCATAAATCTCCAAGATCACCCAACGAATCGACTTGTATAACAGGTTCATTATTGATAAAATAGGTAAATAGGAGGAGGGAGTGGGGAGCATTTCCGGGAATACGTTATCGCTTGACACTTGGAAACGTTTAGCTCGAGAAAGTTTTTCCGGCACCTGCAGGTAGAAAATCTGTCTAGGTCAAGCTGAAGGAAGTCGGAATCAATAGGGAAGGATATAAATCTGTATATTTTCTTATCGTCGGCATATACAGAAATGGAGGAGTCTCTGATGACGCAGTCAACATCATTGATTGTTAAGATAAAAATCAGAGCCCCGAGATGGCTTCCTTGTGGAACACCCGAGGATGCTAAGATTGGGTCAGATTCTGAGTTTCTGAAAACGACCTTGTACTGCCGTTCATATAAATAAGATTGAATCCATGCAATAAAAGAAGCTTGAAAACCAAGTGCTTTTAGTTTGAAAACGCCAAATACAATTTCTCGTGCGAAAAGCAAGAAAATGCAGCTCGATTTAAATTGAGAAGTGACGCACGTGTTTGCACATTTGCACGACGATGGGTCCGCATGCTAGCCATTCTTAAACGGACTTGTTCATTGTGGTGTGCACGCTGATGGTCATCCGTTTCATTCGCAAGTTGTCTAGTATTTTTATTGTGAGGTCCAATGTTTGTTCGTCTTATCGGCGGCATTATTACACTTACACGGAATAGTCGTCAATGAAAAATATCACAATCCTCAATCAGTTGCATTAAACACCTATTGGTAGTTAAAAAGTACCTAATTTAAATTCTTTAATGAATAATGAATAATTAATGAATAATTTAAATTATTAAATCGCAGAAAACTTCTGGATGAATAAATTGAATTTGTGTTGATACAACTCCAGTCTCGATGTTCCGATAACCTCACTATTGGAAATCATAATGTTCTTGAAAAAAGCTCAAAATTCAACACCCATTCCATTGAATCTCACTTACAATTAGTCAATGACTAAATACCTTTATTCACTTCGTTGATTACAGGTCTTCATATCGCGACACAACAGCTTCGTATATCAATCGTCAATGTGAAAAGATCGAATATACTACCATTGAGTTTATAAGCTCAATGATACTACTCAGGTGTCAAAAGTAGATAAGTGTAAGGGCGTAGCGCCATCTGTTGGATTTTTCATTTATGTCAGGGACAAAATTAGCCGATCGTCAGTTCCGAAAAGTTTGTCATTCATAGAATCAATATTTTTTTCTCCTCCAGATATCGCTACAATTCACCCCTGAAAGTATGCAGTTTCTGGTTTTCACGATTTTTCGACTTTTCAATATTCCGCTCCGTAGTGTGTTTAGATACATATATGGTTCAATATAAATACATGCAAATTTAATGATGATCAGCCGAGTTTCATTTGTATAGGGCCATTAATTTTTCGTTTTCGAAAGTAAAGCTAAATAAAACACACACAGTGATACATTTTTGATGAAAATTCTATTTCATTATAAAGTTTGGACTTTGCCATTAAGTGTGTAAAACACTATAATTAACATGGACGCCTCGGAAAGATTGATGCGATTCTTTTGAGGTAATTTTTAACCACTTGCTCGCTCACTTCGGGCGGTATCTCGGCCATAACTTGAGTTATGTAGGTTTTGAATGCGTCTAGAGTTCGGTAATTATTGGCATAAGCACGGTCTTTTGCGTAGCCCCACAGAAAAAATCTAACGGTGTCAAATCGCATGATCTTGGTGGCGAATTGAAGTCGCCAAAACGTGAAATTACGAGACCAGGAAACTTCTCACGCAATAAAGCCATAATTGGTCTTGTTGTGTGGCTTGTTGCCCAGTCTTGTTGGAATAACATATATCGTCCAAATCATGATCTTTAATCGCAGACCACAAAAAAATCGGTTATCATTCGACTAACTGCGGCAAACGCCAGGAAATCGATAAATTCAGATCATCAGCAACACTTGCACTTGCAGCAGCAATATTTTCGACTGTTCGTGCATTACGATGACCCACAGGCCTTACGACATCAGTAACGCTTCCACCCTCTTCGAATTTCTTCACATATCTACTGATTGCTTGCGTAAGGTTTAATAATTTTAACCGCGTTGTTCGATTGTTAAACGATCCATTATCGTAATTTGGTTCTTACAACTCTTTTTGAAAGTTAGAAAAATAAAAGATTCTGCCCAAAGCACTACCCCAAACGATTGTTTGAGTAGAAGTAAATTGAATGAATTATAAAGGGTTTTCCAATAAGAGGTGTTATTTTGATATTCAAAGAAAAATGGCATTTTTTGAGATAAATGATCGGATGTTTATTTCATTATAAAGAGGAAGGTATGCCGTTAATAATGGAACACAACATCAGCCAAATAACCGCCACGACCACGCTTACAGGACCATATCCTTTTCATGAAATTTTCCATAACCAAATCGCAAAGTGGCTGCCCTATGTCCTCGATAGCCTCACGAATTCCATCTTTGAGGTCTTGAATCGACGCTGGGCTGTTGGCATAGACCTTATCTTTCACGTGGCCCCAAAGGAAGAAGTTGCAAGGTGTTAAATCACAAGATCTCGGTGGCCAATTGTGATCACCTCTTCGAGAGATAACACGGTCCGGAAAACTTTTCCCGTAAAAGATCGATGGTTTCATTGCTTGTGTGGCACGTAGCGCCGTATCGTTGAAAGTAAACGTTGTCCAGATCAATACCATCCAATTCCGGCCATAAAAAATCATTAATCATCTCTCGATAGCGCAATCCATTGACCCTAACTGTTGCTCCAGCCTCATTTTCGAAAAAGTAAGGTCCAATGACCCCGCCGGACCATAAACCGCACCAAACAGTCACGCGTTGAGGATGGAGAGGCTTTTCAACAATAACTCTTGGGTTTTCCGAGCCCCAGATGCGACAGTTTTGCTTGTTGACGTAGCCTCCGAGGTGGAAATGGGCCTCATCAGTCAAGATGATTTTTCGATGAAATTCCGGATCATTTTCATGTATTTCAAGGACCCAATCAGCAAAGACACGACGTTGTTGATGATCAGCCGGCTTGAGTTCTTGTATTAACTGAACTTTATAAGCCTTAAGACCCAAGTCATTATGCAAAATACGGTGTAATGACGTTTGTGGAATGCCGAATTCCAAAGAACGACGAGGAATGGACAAACCTGGGTTTTCTTCAACACTTTGGGCTACAACAGCAATATTCTCAGTTGTTCTTGAGCGACGTGCACGGGTTTTATTCTTCACATCACTAACTTATCCCAACAGCTCGAATTTGTCCACCAATTTCTGTATTGCGGTCCGACAAGGTGCTTCACGACGACCCAAAAATGTTTTAGTTTTACGAACCGTCTCTGCCAAATTTTCACCATTTTTATAGTGAATTTTAATAATTTCAATGCGTTGTTGAAGCGTGTATCGTTCCATTTTTATTAATGGCGTAGTTTCTACTTGTCAAAGGTTCAAAAGTGACAGCTACCGAAATAGCGGGCTATTCAAAATAACACCTCTTATTGGAAAACCCTTATATACCTTATAGGTACATATCTACATAAAGCTTCCCTCACAATAAAACAGAAAAGTCTTGTTTAACAAACTGAAAGTTTGAAGTTCCTCTATTTACAATTTAAACTTGATCCGTACAAGATTTACATAAATATTTGTTTAAAGACCACAGATTCAACATCTCTGTGGACTTAGCAAACTAATTGATAATATATGACTTTTTATTTTGCTCTTCAATCTCTGTGACAGAAGGTTTCAATATGTCAAACTGCCTATGTGTCTTTTTTCTACAAAAAATACTTACTCCCTACCAAAAAAAAAAAAACAATTTTACCAAAATTAAAACCAACATAATGTTTTTCCATATATGCCAAACGAAAATATCATTTTCAACTTAACTTTACCACAATCATCATAATACAGAGAGACTCCTTATGCTAGATTTTCGACAGTCCCTGAGTTCTCATTCAACAAAATAAACAAAAACAATTCACACAAACAAATAACAAAGAAAAAAAGAAGGAATAAAAACCACCAAACGATTAAAACCCATATTCAAATGTGGGTTGCCAGCCAGAGTAATGGATATTCTAATTCTGTTTATCCTTTAAAGCCTGCTTTAAGCTGTTTACAGTACAATTTTGAACAATATCTACAAAAAAACAATTTTTAATGTCCCCCTTTTTCCGCCACCACTGCACTGCACCGAACCACGCCACAATCTCTGTCTCTAGTTTGCTCCTTCGAAAGGAAAATTACACTCTTCTCTGCTTCTGTAATATGAATCACTTGATGTTGCTTCATGTTTTCCCTTTGCCATAACACACACATCACCTTAACTTGCAAAGGGAGGTGATCGACCCTCTCTTGCAACCTTCTTCTAGACCCCCCGTCGCCGTGAAACATTCAATTTTAGAGAATTTCCCTCAAAATAATAGGTGTACGTACGGTGGGAATTATATTCTTCGTCGAGGTGTATTAATGGAATCTTAAATGAAAATAACATACTCCGTAGGTATTCGTATATGTATGTAGGATACACGGGTACAGGGGTTTTTTCACGTTCCACCCCGTCAGACTCAACTTATTGTGCCTTCGGGCACATTATAAAGATGACTCTCTTCTCGAAATGCCGGCGCGCTGTACGCACGGCAGCAAAAACGAAAACGAAAACGAAAACACTTAAGATATCGCATAAACAGGATTTTTGTCGTGTCCTTAGTTTGTTCCACTACCTTCATCTTACCTCAGCACCCATCACACACCCACACGCCAAACGGAAATTGGAACATTTGCAGTACAAACTGGATGTTAAAATTGCTGCTAAAGCTTGCTGCAGGGGAAAGTAGGGACCGGTCGGCGATGGAGAAGGGGTTGGGGTAGCTCTGGGTTGATATGTCGGTCGGTATAGGTATTACAAGCGATGCTTTTGTGTTATCTCACACGCATGATAAATACGAATCGTAACGATTGCAAAATGAGTGTGTGAATTCACACCACTTGCCTTATAAAAGAGGCCCCACTTTAACGTTGCCGCGTGCAGTTAACCGTCATAAAACGCACATTTCGCATAAAACGTTTCGTCGAAATCACTTACCTTCCTGTGTGTGTGGGCCGACCATCTCCCTTTTCTTTCAAGAAAGTTAGTTGATGACGGCATTAGGCAAAGGCTTCTTGGGATGGGTAGTATATGGTTGGCTTGGGTGGTGGGTTATTAATAAGTATATATGGCAGTCAATGTTGCAGGTGGTGGTGGTGGTGGTGGTGGTGGGTAAATGAGAAATTATTCCCTAATCTAGAATCAAACCGGAAATTTCAAACTCGAAAATAATTCCCTTATTCCCGTTCTCAAGCCTAAAACACCACCACATGGGGTTAGATGAATTTTCTTTCTCTTTTCATTTTAACAGTGCTGTGCAAAAATTATGAAATTTCACTTTGTTTTTCTTCAAGTTGTGATTCTCTAAAAAGCCATTAAAAATCTGAAATATAAAAAGTCGAAAATTCAAAACATCGAAAAATCCAAATTTTGTTCATTAATCAAAAGATGTGGGCCATTTCTTACTGTACACACTCTCTATATAGGAGTTTCTCTCCTGGACACTATAGTAGCACCTCCACCATAACAGACTTGTGCTGCGGGTATAAAAATAAAATAAATCATTATAACTACCCAAGGGTCTAAATCTTCTTCTGAAATCTCGGCTGACTCCGGGACCCCTCAAGAAAGCGTCTGGAACTACGTGCTCCTTACTCTTACGGTGGATATAATTTCGTAGTCAAACTGTTGGAGCCTATCTGCCCAACGCCCTAACCTACACTGTAGATCTTTAAGATTACCGTAAACCGTATTCCTTCAAGATATGGTTGCGTATCCTCTCAATAGCCCATAATACAGCCAGGCATTCTTTTTATTTAGTACTATAATTGCGTTCACTACTATTCCATGACCTACTAAGGTAACAGACAACACCGCACCGATTCCATAGTCTGAAGCGTCTTTTTGAACGACGAATAGTCGTTTTCAATCTGGACAAGTGAGTATTGGTTTTGTCACCAAAGACTCCTTAGCCCTCCTGCAACTAACCTCACTCCAATTAAATTTCCTACCTTTCCTCAATAAATCTGATAATGGCCTGAGTAACTCTGCAAAATTGGGTACAAAACGACGGTCCCATGTAACGGTTCCTATAAAGCTTCTTATTTCCTTAACATTCTTCGGTGCTGGAATTTTAACCATCCTTTCTACCTTTTCTGGGTCTACATGCAACCCATTACGATGCATGACGTATCATAAGAACTTTAGCGATGGCATACAGAAGTTTCACTTTTCCCTACTAACCTTTAACCTTTTCATAACCTCCTTCAGGATTTCAAGATGCTCCTCAAAAGTCTCTGAAATAATGATTATGTCGTCTAAAAAGACGAAAACGAATGGCTCTAGATCGGCACCTAAAACTGTGTCGATGAATCGCTGCCATGTTGCAGGTGAATTGTGAAGACCATAAGGCATTCTCCTAAACTGAAAAAAAGCCCTCTTCTACAAACTGTAAAGGCAGTAAAAGGCTTCGATTTCTCCTATCACAGACTCACGTACGTTTTCCAGAACATCGGTAATATAGTCTTCCGGGTTTATGAAAGGTACTGGACGGGGATCTATTTCAAGAAAAACTTTGTGCTCATCGCCAAAGTACATATTATTGGGTTGGTAACCCTATAACAGCATTTTTTAAACCACCATGATTTAACATTTTGAGCTTTAACAATAAATTATCCTAAACTCAAATCTTGACTCTGTTTTTTTTTTAAATTGTGCACAAATCCGCGCTACAATGCGGAGTTAGCCTAAGATACAAACATGACTGACTAGTGACTTAGAACACTCAATCAATCATGTGTGCTTGTTTTTTGGTTGCAGGAATGGAGGGGACCTACATTTTTCTGCCGAATTCAAACAGGTATGGTGAGGAGCACATATTCACGAGAATAGATTTACACCCTTGGAGGATTTGGCAATTGTCACTTCCTCCCAAGAGTTTTTTTTTTTTTTTGTTATTTAGGTAGAGACGAGGCTGGGAATCGAACCCAGACCTCTCCGACATGACAGCCCTACGCAGTAACCATTACACCACCACCAGCTTAAGTTGGTGGCATTGTCAAATTTGTCAGGAGATCGATTAAAAACTTTTATAAATTTATAACTCAAACTTTTTTAAACCTTTTTATGAAATGATGTAGCCCTAGGATAGTAGACTTAGGCTTCTTGCTTTATTTTGCGCAACAAAATGAAGTCAAAATGAAATTTAGCGACAAAATGTGGGTGTCAATTATTTTGTACACAATAGTGTAATTATTGTAGCATGCTGTGAATGGCCCAAAACTTTGCTTCCAGGATGGAATCACTCAAAGCAAGGGTTGTGGGACAATTCAACTTACTTCTGGTGGCCGCACCACCCCAACCCCAAGTCAAAGGCGAAATAGGACGAAAAAATGCTTGCAGCTCGACGATATAAGGTTTATCCCCATCTAATAGCCTGTTGCGTGAGATATTTATGGCATTAGGATACAACGTCGAATGTATATCTTTGTAAGCAATTAAAGCTTATTTTTTTCGTTTCCTCTTCAACCCCCACGTGTATGCCCTTAGAGAAATTTTGTGCGTACAGGTCCCAGAGAAAGAAAAAAAAAAAAAAAAAAAAACACATCCTAGAGAAGGCAATTAGTGCCGGAAGGGTGTTGTGCTAGTGCTACTCGTTTTTCTCGTGTGAGAAGACAAATGGATAAAAGCACGAACACAGGGACACAACATTTTTTTGTATTTTTCTGTGTGTTTTTTTTTTTTTGTCGTGTAAAAAAAACCCTTAAAGGCGCGATTCTGTCAGAAAATAATAATTTTTTTTTCTCAAAAAAAGAAAAAAAAACAAAATTAAGAAAATATACAAATTTATTTATTATTTGACTTTAACACTGTCGTTGCGGCAAAAGCAAGAAAAGAGGAAGAAGAAGAAAAAGAAGAATGTTAGAATCTGACTATGGGACTCTCTGGGAATTATTTTATGTCGGATTAATTGTCATGCTCATAACGTTAATGATTATGAGTATTTTGAAAAATTTACGGGCTTCTTCTTTGGAGCTTAATGCGTGGTAATAATAATTAGATATGAAAACGAAAAACACGATTTTGTCATTAAAGCTGTGCCACTGTGGCTCTAGTGAAACAACGCGCGTTATCCTTTGGAGCTATTTATATCTACATATATTTTTTTTTTTTGCTTTATTGGGTCTTAGTCAAAGTTGACTCTTTTTCGAAGAGGCGTGCATAGATACAACCTATAGAGGAGACAAATTAAAAAAAAAAAAAACCTTTTCTGTGTAAGATATTTATATACTAAATAATCATGGCATTTTTGTATTCCTCTTTTGATTAAATTTTTGACAAAGCTTTCGAGGCTAAAGGCTGATAAAGTTGTTTTAGGAATGGCATATATATTGTTCAAAGTCCAAATAGACATTGAGAGGCTATAATTCACGCCATGCGGCATTGTCTAAGAAAAATTATCGGCCGAACAAGTAGGCGTGGCATTCTCATTATGTGCCATGGTGGTATTGTCAACTTTCGACAATGCATTGCGTGTTCAAGGGTGACTTGTGATGGGGTGATAAACAAACATATATATCTACATATTTATAACGGTGTAATTTTTATGGTTATGATCTGTTGCTGATAGCAGCAAAACATGTCAATTACATGTTTAGAAAATATTTTTTTCTCATTATAAAAGATGTTTCATGTCACTTAACATTTAATCGAAAGAAATTCAAGAAAATTATATTTAAGATGTCTATAATACCAGTGAGGTCAGTTTAGTGGTTTAATCGGTTTTATGGAAAAATAAACAAGCAAGCAATTTTTATTCAAAAACCTACTTGAAGTGAAATAAAAAATAAAAATTTTATTCGTATTTGACATAACAGACAACATTACATATTTTGAAATTAGTCCATTAGTATTAGGAACAAGAAGGTGCCTCAAAGGAAGATTGAATCCGAGTTTTAGACTGTCGACCCCACCCCCCTCCCCAACACTTATTCTACAAGGATCTTGCAAGAAAGCTCAGTCCACTTCAGTTAAAGTAATTATTGCTTGCTAAGTGAGAATAAAAAACACTAAGTGCACTAAGTTCCTGTGGCGATGTTGGCAGTCTGCGGCGCCGATGTTGTTTTGGCGACAGTGGGCGTCTGTCAAATATGTTGATTACTATTTATTCATCCATGAGAAATTACACGATTGAACAGCACGACGTGCAACTCATAAAACTGGCACTGGCGCAGTGGATGTAGTGGATGTAGTGCTTGACTGCTAACTTAGAGGTGTGGGTTCGAGCCCCACTCTAGGCAGCATTCTTTTCTATATTCCCCCAGTTATACAACTGGACGCCAACCGTTTGATTCCATGAGACAATCAATACCTTAATTCTCAGTCCACTGTGCCAACAAAAATTCTTTCCTATTCTTCTATTCCTTCTTCTTACAGGCTTATAGTTAAATTATCATTATTATTATTATTATTATTATTATTACTATCAAGATGTCTTGTGGCAACTATGCACGCATTCTGCCAAGTCTATGGTTTACATGATTGTCCTTCCCAGGCGACTAAGTCGCCTTCAGAGAACATTTAGCGAATATCCGTAGGTCAACGAAACACAAAATCTACCGAAAACACCTCCGCTTTACATACTTCTTCAAAACCTAAGATGTCATTGCCATCAGGATCATCGGATAGCTCAGATCAATCATAAACAATTTCTTTTAGCTCAAATTGGATGTGAACAACATGCGAGTTTAACTGAATGGCGCTTATTGCCATACACAGTGACACCACAATAGAGATTCTGCATAAACTAAAGGGTTTTTCAACAGGGACGCTACAAAAGTAGAGCAACAGGGACAGCAAACGACGCCATATTTCTTGCCGCTCTTTTGACATTTCTCTTCAGTAAGGTTTGCCATTTCACGATGGAAAGATATACGAGCTAACAACGAGTCGAAATTATTAAAATTTACAACAGAAATTCGAAGTCAGAGCGCTACATCCAACATCCAATTTATGGTCGTCATAATCGTCCTAGCAGATCAACAATTGCGCGTCTAGTGGAAAAATTTGAATCCACAGGCACAGTACAAAATGTTCCCGTGCCAGTGAAACAAAGAAGTGCCCGTATTGTCGAGAATATTGCTGTCGCTGAGGCTTCAGTTGCAGAAAGCCCAAATGTGTCTCTCACACGTCGTTCTCAAACGTTGGGCATCTCTGTGACGTCGTTGTGGCGAGTTTGGCGAAAAGATCTTGGCCTACATCCTTACAAGATTAAATTGACGCAACAATTAAAGCCGCTTGACCACCAGAAGCGTCGTATGTTCGTGAATTTTGCTGAGCAACAACTTGAAAATGATTCGGATTTTCATCAAAAAATCATCTTCAGCGATAAGGCTCATTTCTGGCTAAATGGCTTCGTCAATAAACAAAATATGCGGTATTGATCAGGCAGCAATCCACACGTACTCCATGAGTCATCATTGCATCCCGAAAAAATTACGGTTTGGTGTGGTTTATGGGCCGGCGGTGTCATTGGGCCGTACTTCTTCCGTGATGATCAAGACCGGCACGTTACTGTGAATGGGGATCGCTACCGTTCAATGATCACCGAATATTTTTGACCCCAATTGGATGATATGCACTTGGAGGACATGTGGTTCCAACAGGACGGTGCCACAAGCCACACAGCGAATGTCACAATCAATTTATTGGAAACCAAGTTTGGAGAACGTGTTATCTCACGAAATGGTCGTGCGATTTGACGCCGTTAGACTACTTCCTGTGAAACTGAAAAAACTTTTGTAGCGCTCTTATTGAAAAACCCGATATTTGTGGTTAGGGCTTATCTCTCGCGGAGGTGACGTTAGTTGGCCGATTTTACCCTGTTCAACTTTTTCTTCTAGGGGTTTCTGAGATCGTAGGATTACGCCATAACAAACCGAAATCGACCGTTGCCCTCAAAGTCTACTTAATGTCTTAATCCAGGGTATAGCTTAATGTCAGTCGGATGTGTTGAAAAATTGAACCTCTCGGATCCGTGCCAAGGTGCGGAGCCTATATTGGCATACTTAAAAAAAAAATAATTTCGTTAATACTTCACACAAATTAAGTTTTTATTTACTGTTTCTCTAACTAAAATCATCCTCTCCTTTGAGGTTCATAAGGCAACTCAATTTTTATTTTTCTCTAAAAAGTATACATATTTACAATAAATGTTTAATATTACAATTATTGATAGCTCAGCAGAACTACGTAAATAAAATTATAAATGTGGTGTTTATTTACGTGGAATTTCCTATGCCACGAAAGTGGATTGAATTTATTAAATATTTTCATCTGACTCATCATTTTCTAACCCACCCTTACTGGAAAACTTACTTCAGGCAAAAATATTCTTAAAGATATTCCATCTAAAAATTTTGTTTCACGCTGCCACCGACATTTTGTAATATTCTCAGAATTTCGGCTGATTGTTAATTAAAATCCTCGCACCTCGCTTCCTGAGAGAAGATCGTTTGGTTTGGATTCCAAACATTGACAGTTGATAACATCGGCAAATTGTTGAAGCTACATCTGTCAAATTGGCTGTCATTTATTCAGCCTGTTTTGGCAAATCACCACGCTTAGCCCATTTTACGGTGGCCATAATCACCCTAGCGAGAGCTCTATTCCATTATTCAATTTCAATTTCAAATTTGTGAGTCCCCTTAGAGTGTGCAGGAGAATCCAAGGCAGTTGATTTCGCGTCACTCACAAGAACTCGGCCTTACGCAGATCACAAGTTGGTAAATTTTACGTCGTTTCTTAAGCCTGCACCTGTACAAAATTCAACTGACCCAGGAGCTAATGGTAAACGACCTTAGACAACGACATGTGTTTGCTGAATGGGCTCTGGAACAGATGGAAACTGACCCTAATTTTCAGCGGAAAATCATCTTCAGCGAAGAGGCCCATTTCTGGATGAATGGGTACGTAAACAAACAAAATTGTAGAATTTTGGACGATACCAATCCACTTGAGATCCAAGAAGAGTCCAATGCATCCTGAAAAAGTCACTGTTTGCTGGGGATTTGGGCTTGCGATTTCTTTGCCAACGAGGATGACCAAGCTATAAGTCGATGATTTATAACTTCCTTTGGCCTGAATTTGATGACATGTGATTTCACCCAGCTCACGCCACATTGGTCAACTCACGTAGAGGTAGAGGGTTACCACAACGGCCCTCAAAGCCAACATAACCCATGCCATTAGTCGAATTCAGCCTGATTCATGAAAAAATTTGACGTTTCGGAAGCCCGCCAACCAGAAAAGCCGCGGTGGACATTTTAACGGTATTATATTCCATACATGTCTCACATACACTTTGTTTTTTTTTTTTAAACTTAAAGATAGGAAGCGCTTAGTGAAAGACCCTGTATAATTGAATTTTGTTCCCAAAAACGCTCTGTGATCATTTTATTTGCTTTGAACATTCCAGGTACAAAATTAAATCAAAATTGCTTAAGCGGCTTCTGAAAATTTAAAAACAACAAATTTAATCGTGTTATTTTCCTGTTTCTTCTCAGAACTACATACAAATACTCTGTAACAAATTTGAAACAAGTGTTAAGTATCAATTTAAATTTTTTGATCTAGGTGCACTTTTTGCTTAATAAAGAATATAATATTGTATAAGTTTCGGCTCAATTTGATGGCTATTTTTTAGTATTCAGACCATAATTTGTATTCAGGGTGATTCGCATAAGGTAGCTAGAGCTAGAAGGTTGAGTCGAGATAACACAAAAATCGTATGGGAAAAGGGGTCTTTTCCTTCCCGTTTAGCCGGGAGGAGCAATTTTGTAAAAAAATTACTTAAAACAGAAAAGAAAATACTGAAAAACAACGTTAATATTTACAATGCCATGCTGTACCTTTTTGGTGAGGCCCGAACTCTTCCTTTATTTTCTTTTTAAATAAAGTTATTTGTAAACAGTTTTTGGAAAATAAGTTTTCTTGAATCTTGAGAATTTAAAAACATTTTGTCCAAAATTGTACGTTATTAAGTATAATTTTTGTTTTTAATTTTCAATGCTCTTCACTAAAAACTTATAAGAGCATTGAATATTTAAAACAAAAGTAGTACTTAATAATGTAAAATTTTGAAAAAATTATTTTGAAATTTTTATTCCATTTTTTTAAGATAAGATTTTTCTTCACTATAAACTGTCACTTTAGAGCTTATTATAAACATAAATTCTTAAGTTTTGTTTCAACAAATGGGCCTTAGTGAGATACATTTAAAACAAAAAACGTGAGGCGCATGCAGTTAATAATAAAAAGTAGAAAGTGTATCCTTTTTAAATGTACAGAGGAAATAATTTTATACTTTTAAGTCCATTTTAAACACGGTACTTTACAAATTGGATTTGTTTTTTAAATAATTATTTTCTATAACTCTTTAATTCAACCAATAAATATTTAAGTAGGTTCCGTTTTAAAATAAACTCACTGATTCAACAAATCACACTTTATGGCAATAAAAAAGGCTTTTTTTAAACCCATGAAGTCATACATAATATTATATGTAATAACTGAAATCGATGGTTGATTTATCCACCATCAGTTCTTATACTGATTCATATTTTATTTAAAAAAAAAACCTATATAACCTTAACATCCCATACTGAATAAATGTGAGATATATGTGTACATATGTATACTCCGGATAGGATGAAATTCATTTAAAATTTCACAGATGTATAAAAAGATCGATTAATTCGATTCAGTATTCTATTTTCACGGTCTTATGGTTTCCAAAGTTGAATGCGTTTTGAATTTATGATGACCCTGCTATAACAACTGTGTCCAATATTATAAGAGATACACTTCCCACTCGGCATGATGGTAGTGATGAGAATACCAACTGGCCCCACTAATATTTATATAAGCTAGAGTCAAAGGTCGACACGCAGTTTATCTTTAGTTTTGGCTTTTTTGAATTTTTAATTAAAATGTATTTTAGTTAATCAGATGACCTTGATTTAGTAAATCATTGACTAAAAACCTTTGGAATAATAAGCCAAATATAATACGACCAAATCATAAAAATTTAAAATGTTCTTTTTTCACTTGCAAATGCCAAGAAAATTCAACAAAAAAAAACTTCAAATAAATTCCAACAATATTGCTTTGGGTGGAGAGATTTATTTGTATGTCTTAAGAATTCCTTACAAATAACTCTAAATTCATACTTTCAAAAATCTCCCAATTCATACTAAAGTTTTTTGACGAGACTAGAGAAACGCCAATTTATAACAGTTATAGAAGTTTATTGCCATTAAAAGTAGGCGTGCATTCGCAAGACTTGAACAAAATCTCTGGGTTGGGTGCCTTAAGTATGCCCACCGGTGGAAGACTCTGGCCGTGCGTGGCCGCATAAACACTAGGTACTTTTATAAATCACAACTGTTATAATTGGCATGGCTATTCACTTCCAAATTCTTATTTCGCAATATTTCATTTTAATTTAGGAAGTGACTCTAGACATGCCAATTATAACAGTTTCGGTTTATAAAAGTACTGTTTATGCGGCCCCGCAGGGCCAGGGCCCTCCGCCGGTGGGCATACTTCAGACACCCAGAGTTTTTTTTTCAAGTCGCGCGAAGCGCGTTAACGTACGCCCACTTTTAATGGCGAAAAACTGTTATAACTGTTATAAATTGGCATGTCTCTAGTCTTGTCCTTTAATTTAACTGACGTGTTTTTTTTTTTTTTTATTTTATAATACAAATTCTTTATGCTACAGAAATGAAAAGAATACAATTTGCGATGGTTAAATATTGTGAAACTTAAAATTGATAGAAAATTCAAGGCGAGATGAAAATAATTAATAATATACAACATATCGTTATTGCAAGATCATTGAAGATATTTTTCATTTTACCAAATATCGTTTTTCGACTCTTATAAAAGCGATATTCCGTTTCGATAAAAAAACAAAAAACGAGTTAAAAAATATACGAGATTACTCAAATGTTTGACTGTAAACTGGCCTTTGACTGTGCCATAAATAGCAAATTTGGTGAATCCTTTGGACAATCTAAGGCAATCTGATAGATAGATATATTTTGATAAAGCAAATTGAGAAGCTTAAATTAAAAATTCACCCCATAGCCGTATAATACGAGTGAGCATCACACAGTGCAACAGGATGCGTAAATATTCATAACACGCGCAGACAATCATCCTTCTCCCTTCACACCAATAAAGTTAGCAAAATCACTAAAAGACCCCCCCAAGTATTTCAAAACATTGGTTTATATATCTATCGAGATATACGTATATTTATATATGTATGTCGAGGAGGTGGTACACGAACGGCGTTATTAAGTATGCTCAAGGATAATTCGTGAAGCGTAAACTTTGTAGACAACACTCCAAGGATGCCATTAGCAGGTGGAGGCGGCAGAAGTGTGTCCGTCTATACTAGGTGTACGTACACATCATAGCCCCATCACTTATTCTTTAGCTGTCGCTTGGCTCTCGGTAACTCTAAACGGACAGCAGCAGACAGAGGATACGCGCTGGCAAGTTAGTGTCGATGATGAAAAGGGGTGCGATTGAATTTTAAATCAGAGAGAAGAACATTGAACATTGCATCATTATATTTTCCCCCCGGGTTGAAAATTCATGAGCAGCTCATTTGGCCAACGGAATCCACGGCATCGTGCATAGAGCTGACTGCTTTAAGTGGGATATTGCCTAGGATGACATTATCGCCATCATCTGTTATTTGAATTGTAAATGAGGAAAATGTAAATCAAATTACTTGTGCGCTGATTGACATGAATCCTCCACAAAAAGGACACGAAGTAGTGAATGGCGGTCGAGACAGCAGCAACAACATGAACATCGCACTGACGCTGACGCGTGCCGTACACCCTAATTAACCTTATTACGAGGACATTTAGCTGCCCAATGGTTTTTTTAAATACCTATATTGATTAAGTTCGATGTTATGTTTTTCCATTATAACTACGTCGGAGTCAAATGTCAGCTTGTTGCCTTCGGGGAATGTGTTGGCTTGGACTTGTAATTAACTCCATAACTCATCTCACATCAAAATAAACATTGCAAAGTGACAGTTGATGTCTTGCAGCTATTGCCGAAGGATATTTGTTACACGTTAGGCGTTACCTATCAGTAAGAGAGTTGTTGAAAGTGTGTGTGATGGCGCTGTGAATTAATTTACCTTAGTTTCAACATATGAACAAATATGTTGTTGATTATTCGATTGCTTAGATGTACTTTTCAATAAATGGCATATTTTATATGATCATATTTCCGGTTAAAGTCATGACTGTCTCCAAAATTTTGTAGCCCTGGTTCAAGGTTGATATTCAAAATTTAATAGGAAACCGCATACCTACACGAGAGTGAACAGGTTCGAAATTTGAAGTAACATGAATTGTTTTTGGCAAATAGAATTTTTCAATTTTAAATTCCGGCCGCAATTTCGAACCATTTTTTTTTTTAATTTTGTACTGGGTATACCTATAATTTTCGATTTGAGTGACATGTGAAAAGTATTTTGGTCGTTTTCGAATTCATTTTAAGCTTTCTGGCGCCGTTTAACATCGCTAAAATTTAAAAACAGCTCAAAAGTTGAACAATGCAATAAGTCTCCAAATTTGTAGGTCTGCATCATTCTCGAATTTAGAGAGGTTTTTCGTCACGAAATAACTATCCAATTTCGAGAATAAAAGAAATATTCAAGTATCCATAAAATAAATCCCAAATTTTGGAGAGTATTTGCATATGAAAAAACTCCCTAACTCTACACAAATTTTGGTTGATTTATTTTTAATTTTTCGTTTAGTGGTTTATTGCATTAAGGAGTTATAGTTCCCGGAGCCTTTTTAAACTATTTTGTTAAGTCTTTGGGTAGAAGTATTTACAATGCCGTTAAATTTTAGGTTTTAATAAAGCTTTTCAAGCTTTTTTGTGGAGACTTTTTCTGTTGATTTTTTTCTAAGCATACAAATTTGTTGTCAATTCTTGGACTAATTGTTTTGTTTTATTTATACAGCTTTTATTAGGCCACACAATTAAAAAAAAAGGCTTTGTTAAAAACTCATTTTTTTCAATATTTACCAGAATGAAGAAAAAGAACGAAAACAGGAGAAAATGTATTGTTTTTTTTTTTTTAGTGGACTACACTGGAAAACTTTCGATTGAATTTAATGTTTGATTACTTAAATTTTTGAAAAATTTCCAAAAGCCAACCACTAATGAAAAATAACATTTTCTTACACCTAGTTTGCATATTTTTTGTAAGAATATTTCACTTCAAGCTTTGATCAATCTTCGTTACAAAATCAAGTCCACACAGTGTTATTATTATTTTTTTTTTTTTTTTTTTTTGTCTGTTTCAAAATGACAAATCACCACCTAAGCTATTATTCAATTAGCACTTGTTCCAGATTATAAACGTGCTAACACTAATTATTTTCTAATTCCTCACAAATCCCCTTAATAGAAAACCTCACACCTTCAAATTTAGCATTTGAAAACCGCTTATAATTGGTTTATTGGAAGTTTTTTTTTTTGTATTTCTTTTTCCAACCCTGTCTCAGTCTATAGGCCATCATCAACCCACCCCACCCAACGTAAGGCGAAATAAATAATTTTGCGTTTGGCCAGGACTAACATGGGTGTCGTGGCAAACACTGAGCAAAATGTAAAAAAAAAAAAAAAAAAACCATAGCCAACATTGGTGCAATGCAAATGGCATTTAACCAAAGCCACCGCCACTACTGCAACTGCACAACTGCTGCTGCTGCTGCTGTACACAGAAATTAAATTAATTGGCTACGTGCAATATAAACACCCACGTCGGCATAAAAACGAAAGTTATAGCTGCGTGTCCTTTTTTTTTGTGTGTATGTTCTGAATTGAATTTGTGTTGGCTGCAGCATACACGAAAACCATCCCTTCACGGTTGGGGTTCGCTTTTTTTCAAAAACAAAGCCTTTTTTTAAAAAACAGTGCAGGCCATATTTTTATTTGCCAATAATTTCGGTAACGACCAAAAGAAGAAATTCAGTCTGAAGCACATGAACAGCTCAGTTAAAACAATATTTATAAAAAAAAAAAATCATAAAAACAAAAAAACGGACTCATTTGTGGTCAACAAATATTTACACATGCATATCCTGGTGAATTATTGGAAGAGGCTGTTGTGCAGCACGGCATGACGCCCAACTACTGTACTGGAATGCTCGGTGTTGGTTCTTTTAATTACACGAATGCAGATATTTATTCGATAGAGAGGAGCGAGGTGTTTCGAAAATTGAATGCATTATTGTTGGAAAAAAAAGAACAACAACAACAACAAAAAAAAAACACAAAGGATGAGTCCTTTCTAGGATGTTGGAACTAAAGAATAGCGATATATGATGTCGATGTCGGTGGGTTTTTAATAAAGTTAGGACTTTTAAATCCATTCAATTTATTTTTCACTTATGCAATGGAAGCAACTCAACGCACGGAGGCAAAATATTAATTTCTGTGTTATTGTTTTGTGAAATAACATGCAGTTTTATTGAATAGTTTTAAATTTAACAGCATAATTTATTGCACGCACTGAAATATTAAATCACCACAGAATTGCTTGTAAAATATTTAATTTAATTTTTCGATTGTCGCTTTATTGCAAAGGAAAATATCCTTAAGTATTCAAAGTTCAATATAATTTATTTCGAAATGACAAATTTAGTATTAAGCTTGAATGCATGATCATTTTTTTTTTTTTGTATAAAATTAGGGTTTCCTGTAGATAATCAGAAAAATACATTTTGCTTTGAAAATTGCGGAATAATGGTTGAACCCAAGAAGGCTTGGCTTGGTTAGGACTTAAGCACATAACTGTTGTATATCATCTCAGATGAGGATTGCGGAGTTCTAAGGTACTGTGTATTATATTTGTTAACAAGCCCTGGAAATGAATTTCAAATAATTTTTGGCTCTATAATTTTCACGTCAAAATGTAAACGTACCTATGAAAATTTCCCAAAAGGAAGATTTCAAGGCCTTGTTCAAATTAAACACAAAAATGTATTCTGTGAATATCTTTTTATCGTTAGAGTTGTTAAAGTTTAACATCGGAGCTTAGCTTCAATAGTACTGATAATAATATCAAAGGAAAAGGAAGTGCTAAGAGAAATTGAGGCGCAAACTAAAACTGATCAAGATGGGTGTTATTCTTGACAGTACATAAATTGACGATCAATGACCATTATAATTATATAAAGGGTTTTCCAATAAGAGGTGTTATTTTGATATTCAAAGAAAAATGGCATTTTTTGAGATAAATGATCGAATGTTTATTTCATTATAAAGAAGAAGGTATGCCGTTAATAATGGAATACAACATCAGCCAAATGGCCGCCACGACCACGCTTACAGGACCATATCCTTTTCATGAAATTTTCCATAACCAAATCGCAAAGTGGCTGCCCTATGTCCTCGATAGCCTCACGAATTCCATCTTTGAAGTCTTGAATCGACGCTTGGGCTGTTGGCGTAGACCTTATCTTTACTGTGGCCCCAAAGGAAGAAGTCGCAAGGTGTTAAATCACAAGCTCTCGGTGGCCAATTGTGATCACCTCTTCGAGAGATAACACGGTCCGGAAACTTTTCCCGTAAAAGATCGATGGTTTCATTGCTTGTGTGGCATGTAGCGCCGTCTTGTTGAAAGTAAACGTTGTCCAGATCAATACCATCTAATTCCGGCCATAAAAAATCATTAATCATCTCTCGATAGCGCAATCCATTGACCGTAACTGTTGCTCCAGCCTCATTTTCGAAAAAGTATTGTCCAATGACCCCGCCGGACCATAAACTGCACCAAACAGTCACGCGTTGAGGATGGAGATTCTTTTCAACAATAACTCTTGGGTTTTCCGAGCCCCAGATGCGACAGTTTTGCTTGTTGACGTAGCCTCCGAGGTGGAAATGGGCCTCATCAGTCAAGATGATTTTTCGATGAAATTCCGGATCATTTTCATGCATTTCAAGGACCCAATCAGCAAAGACACGACGTTGTTGATGATCAGCCGGCTTGAGTTCTTGTGTTAAATGAACTTTATAAGCCTTAAGACCTAAGTCTTTATGCAAAATACGGTGTAATGACGTTTGTGGAATGCCTAATTCCAAAGAACGACGAGGAATGGACAAACCTGGGTTTTCTTCAACACTTTGGGCTACAACAGCAATATTCTCAGTTGTTCTTGAGCGACGTGCACGGGTTTTATTCTTCACATCCCTAACTTGTCCCAACAGCTCTAATTTGTCCACCAATTTCTGTATTGCGGTCCGACAAGGTGCTTCACGACGACCCAAAAATGTTTTAGTCTTACGAACCGTCTCTGCCAAATTTTCACCATTTTTATAGTGAATTTTAATAATTTCAAAGCGTTGTTGAAGCGTGTACCGTTCCATTTTTATTAATGGCGTAGTTTCTACTTGTCAAAGGTTCAAAAGTGACAACTACCGAAATAGCGGGCTATTCAAAATAACACCTCTTATGGGAAAACCCTTTACATACCTAGTTAAAAAAGCTAATAAAATCTTCGGTTTTGTTAAACGATTCTCTCGCGATTTCTGTGATCCCTACGTCCTCAAGCTTCTTTATATATCTTTTGCTAGACCAATACTTGAATACGGCTGAGTAATATGGGCACCTTACTATTCAGTTCATACACACCGACTTGAAGGCATCCAGAGACGGTTTTTGTGTTTTTGTCTTCGTTTTCTTCCGTGCTCCCAAAGAACCACACTACCTCCATATTCTCAAAGCCTCTTGCTCATTAATCTCCCTTCACTTTCACAATATAGACAGTATCTCCATAGCTTTGTTTTATTGTAAAATTAATCAATGGTTCAATAATATATCCATTAGCTCTGAGTCGTCTTAATTTTAGTTATAGTTTATCTAGCATAAGAAGACAGTTGCCTTTATGTCCGATTTTCAGCAGAACAAACTATGGTGTGAACAGACCTCTCAATCAATTGATTTTAGTTTTCAATAAATATTATTTTTTAATTTTTTTCCGTAAACGACAATGTCAAAAGTAAACAATTTAAAGAAAGCTTTTTTAACTTATTGTAGACATATTTATTTATTTTTTAGGTAAATTATTTTATGTATTAAAATTGTATGTAAATAGATAAAAGTTCTATCGTTAGATCATTAACGGAGTAATAAATAAATAAATAAACCAGAAGAAGCGCGATTTGAAGAAATTCAACCAAACACATACACCTGTCGTCGATAAAATGGGGTCTCGAGTATGTTGGCGGTCATTGATTAAGCGGATTTAAAAAGCAACACCTAAAGCTTTAATGAGTTTAAAGTTATACAATTGTACCAGGTATACAATTATTTTTGTATATCTTTTTTAGTTGCTTTCACCGCTGCATATGACCAGACCATGCACCACATTTTGGGTTTTTTTTTTAAATAAATCATAACTGATGAAGAGACAGAAAAGTTGTGCATTTCCAGCTCAAAATAGCAATACAAAAATTAATATAAAAAAAAATATGTTTTTAAATGTTTTGGGTCGAATTTCGACCACTGGGCGATCGTAGTCACTATTAAACTGGTGATATTCTAATTCTTGGAGCATCACCCACTTTTAAGTTGCTGGGGTTAAATAAAAAAAAAAGTTGCGTTGCCTAAATTTTTCAAGAAAAATGATCTCTTAACGTATGTTCTAGTAGAGACATGGGTTCACTAGGGCGTATGTGGACTGTAAATTAATATGGCGAACGTAATTAATTCTAAATCAAGCTGCAAGTAATGTTCTTTAAAAAAGACATAAATACACTTAGCACTCGATATTGTACTTATATCAAGAAAGGGATTTAAATTCGTGATTTAATTTTCCTCCTGTACAAAGAAGAGCGAAATTTTGAATATTTTTTAAAATTATAAAATTGTCATTTGAATTTGTTGTGAATTTTATAGTTTGCAGTAACAATTAACTAAATTTTTTGTCTTTACTTTTTTCAAGAATTATTTTTAAGGTTTAGAGATTAAAAATAAAATTCAAATAAGTTTCAAACAGTAGCGAAACTACAAAATTGTTAGTACTTACTGAAAATTATACTATACAGTCCCGTATATAGCCTGTGGCCGCCATGTTGTTTTGGTGACATCTGTCAAATCGGCTGTTTGTATTCAGTAACTGATGCCAAATCACCTTAAACAAGTAATATGATTGAACAGCACGTCCACATGATAACACTTTAATATCAAATTCTTTTGGGGCAACGATACGTGCGTTGTGCCAATTTTACGGTTCACATATGGTTGTCCTTCTTAGTTGAGTATCCAAAGTTTGGTGACCAAATTTGAGTTGACCGATTCAGTGAACATTCAGCCACTTCCTTTGCGTCAACGAAACGAAAAATCAACCAAAAATATCGTCACTGTATGTTGGAGTCCATAGTTCTCCGAAAATGATGTCATTGCCATCAGCATCAATAGATAGCGATACCGATCGATGATAACCAATTTTTGCTGGCTCCAATTGGATAATATGGATGTGAATGACATGTGGTTTCAATAGAACGACGCTACGTGCCACACAGTGGACGCCACCATTGACATTTTGCATGAACGATTGGAGGGTAAGGTTATTTCTTGCAAATCTGACCTGAATTGGCCACCAAAGTCATGCGATTTAACCACGGTAGACTTTTTCTTGTTGGTTTTCCTGAAGTTGCAGGTCTATGCAAATAAACCAAAATCGACAGATGCTCTTAAGGTGAACGTTATACAGGCCATCACTCAAATTCAGCCAGTTCTATGCGAAAGAGTCATTGAAAATTGGTACAACCCGGATCCGTGCCAGCATCAGAAGCCGAGTTGGGCATTTGAATGATGTCATATTCCATACATAATGGATGTTTATACCTCACACACAGCTTGTTTTATTACATTTCAACATCTACCCACCCTTTCAAAACACCCACAATTTTCGATCGATTTTGATTCATGATAACTCGTTTTACTTTATATTAAATTCACTTCTAAACGCAATATCAAAGAAAAAAAATATATTTAGATTGTTACCAAAAACGGTCTTGAAACTTCGAAAAACTCTTAAACTCAGATTTCCTCTACACAACCAAACATTGAGACTATAGAAAAATGTCCCCAATTTTCTGGTACAAAAGCACACAATCTTATATATAATAAAGGGTCCGCCATCTAACGTTTTTTTTTCAACTAGTGCTTATTTCGTGAATGGTAACACTTAGCTCATGTCTGATTTGACAGATAATTAGTTTTAGCCTTCCGCTGAACGAATATGGTTGTGTATACGCTTCGCTAAGTAGGCCTGCGATCGACTTAGAGAAGATGCCGATTTTGCCAAAAAAAATCATCTTTTCAGATGGAGCTCATTTTGATCTTGGCGGGTAGTAAACAAGCAAAATTGTCGCATTTGGGGCACAGAAAACCCGCACGCATACATTGAAAAGCCGATACACCCAAAACGAGTTTGGTGCGGATTTTGATCCAGAGGCATTATTTGGCCATTTTTCGAAAATGAGCAAGGAGTGTCCGTTACAGTCAATGGCGATCGTTATCGGGCCATGTTGAACGAATTTTTGTTCACAAAAATTGAAGAGGAGGGTATTGGCAACATTTGGTTTCAACAGGACGGCGCTACGTGCCACACAGCCGAAGCTACACTCGATGTTTTGCGCCATTTTCAAAAAAAAAAAAGTTATTTGGCGGACCCTTTATATATGTACATCAGAAAGCAAAATCATCAAAACAAAAAACAAAATCTGTAATAATAAACTATGTCAATCATTGCTTAATCCATATGTCCTTCAATCAAGAAAACCTTATAGAAAAATCTCTGACCTTTAACAATATCAAAACTATGCCAAATTTAAATACGGTAACCACAATAATTCTTCTTCTCTCATCCGCCCAATATCACAATTAAATTTCCAATACATTTTTCTGATTACTTCATTGTTCATAAAACAAACAAAAACAAAAATATATTTACAATCCCATGTTACCTATATTTGGCTTTGCTCCTGCACAAGGACATTATAAAATGCACACAAGATATAACAGAAAACTATTTCTGATTACTTTCTATGGTTGAACTTGTTTTTCTTTTCTCGAATTCAGAGTCATTTAAAAAATATTTAGGTGCAAATTAAACAGTCCATCCTAGAAGACTGCGCTTTTTACTGCATGAGCAACTGCATGCATCTTTTAATGTAATAATACTAAATTGAAAAATATATTCTGATTTTAAAGCAGGCATATAAAATCTAGTGAATTAAACAAAATAAATTAATTATATTAAAAAAACAATGGAAATGTGTGCAGCCAAGTTTGTCCGAGCACCGGAACAGAACATCTGTCAAAAACAAGTTTTTGACGTTTTTACATTTAATCGCTATTTACACTTGCCTCAAAATTAACAGACATTTACTGAACTAAAAAAGTCATTGGATCTATGTACTCACTTTTTTTCAGAATACAAATTAAAAAAGTAATGCTTAATTCGATTTTTGGTAGTATATTTGGCAGGTGATTGACACGCATTTGACAAGCATTTGATAAACTTTAAGTCATAGTTTTTGATATAAGGGTGTTTTTTTAATACGTGTGGTTTTCAATCTGGCAATACTTTTTTCGGAGTTGGTCTTTTTGACAGCTGTCACTTGATTTATGCTCAGTTTGGTTTGCCATTTCATAATGAATAGACTCACTTCTAAACAACGTTTGTGAATCGTGCAAATGTATTACCAAAATAATGGTTCGGTTCGCGTGACGCATCGCACGCTGCGTTAAATAGTCGATGAAGCTCATTTTTGGTTAAATGGGTGTGGTAATAAGCAAAATTGTCGTATTTAGAGTGCTCATAAGCCACAAGCCTTTGTTGAGACGCCGGCCGTTACAACCTCAAAAAGTCATTGTCACTGGTCCATATTTCTTCAAAAATGAAGTCGGCTATAATGTTACAGTCAATGGGGAACGCTATAAAGCCCTGATTAATGACTTTTTCGTGCCTGAATTGATTGTGGATGCCCTTTGGTTCCAACAAGATGGCGCTACATGCCATACAGCCAACGAAGCAATCAATTTATTAAAGGCAATTTTTGGTGAGCGCTTATCTCGCGTCGTCGTGGGCTTGTGGCGTGGCCTCCAAGATCGTGCGATTTAACACCGCTCGTCGCTTGTCTACGCAGATAAGCCCAAGACGATTGACGCATTGGAAGAGAATATTCGGAGCGTTATTGCGGACATACGGCCCCAATTGCTACAAAAAGTGGTCGAAAATTGGGCCTCTCGACTGGAATTTATTCGAGCCAGCCGGGGCGGCCACTTGCCCAAAATCATTTTTAAAACATAATGGCAAACCCTTATCTTTGTAATAAAGCTAAATTCTTGGCCATAACATTCAATTATATGAGTTTTTTTTCTTCTTGAAAACCACACTTCTTAAAAAACACCCTTTTAGTATCGTGGGATCAATATTTTTTCTTGGGAGATTATAATTATATCTAACATAGGATTCTTATCAATTTTAATTGAGTCTGGCAGCCATTTGTAATCTTTAAAAACATATGGAGCTCCCCATTCTACACTCAAAAGTAGTTTCAATCTTTTTCCAACACTTAAAATCGTAACAGTATCGACCATTCAAAATTTCTGACAGTCAGGCCGACAGATTTGTGCTGAGCGCAGAGTTATTTTTAAATGGACAAAATACCGAGTTGAGAGAGGTTGTTTTTTTTACAAAACTTGACGAATATAATAATTGTTTGATTGAAATGTGTATAGAGTCGTCCCTGAGTATTCAAAATTGTATCTCTACCTGCTGGTCAACAATTCGAAAAGTGCAAACTCCAATTTTTTAGAGACGAGAAGGTTTGGTAGTTTTTTTCATCACTCGAGTGTATTTTGACAAGAAAAAAAAAAACAAAAAACATTACTTCGATGGATGTTCTGTAACATGGATGATTATTATTCTAGTTGTTGTTGTTTTTTGCTGTATTTTGTGTGCCAAAAAACCAGTTGCGACACACAAGGATTCACCGCATTGAATCCAAAAAGTGGATGATAATGCTAGTGAACATATTTCCATCCAACTGCCGCTAACCCCTACCCCTTACCCACTACCCCCTCCCACTATACCACTATATATCCTTCCGCTCGCCATTTTTATAAGTAATCCATCCATGATGTTTGTCGTCGCTCTTTTGTGTGCTTATAATTTTTTGTATCTTGTGCCAAATTTGTTTTATTTGTTTCTTTTTGTTTTAGTGACAGAGAGAGAGAGAGAGAGTTCACTACTATGGATTTCTTTTTTTTGTTTCTGTGTTTTTTTTTTTCTATATGTATTTTGCCCTCGTTTCTGTGTTTGGAAAATCTTTCAACTCTGGGGCAGGATGAAACAGTTTATTTAACACAAAACAGAGAATGAAAAAAAAATAACTGTAATTATCCTCGTTTCCGCTGTACAGTAGTAGTCAGCAGCAACGGTGGAAGTGGTGGCTCCAGTTTACTTTGTTTTCCCTTTTTGGGTTTTTATCACTTTTCTGCTATTTTAATTTTCACCGGAAAATCCTCTTATCTTGTTGTTAATTTTTTTTTTTTATTTTTCTTCTTTTGCAGAGGATTCACCACAGCGATTGAGGGGTGGTTACGGTGGCGCCATGCTTACCGCTGTCAACAAAGAAAAGTTATCCAGAAATTTGTCCAACTCCTCCTCCTCCTCCTCCAAATCGTCATCCTCATCGTCCTCGGAATCACTGTCGGTAGCAGAAGTCGTCGTGCCAAAGCAGCAGCATCAGCAACAGCAGCCACAGCAAAGGGATAGAGAAGCAGCAGCAGCATCATCATTAAAAGAGACGATAATAACAGCAGCATCAACCCATGACTTGCCGGAGTTGATGAAACGTAGCGGACTTCCTCCTATCGCAGGAGATGGTCCACCGAATCCCAAAGTGATCGCGGTTAGTGCCATTAAGAGCGGCACCACCAACAATAACCGCTTCTTTCCATCGAGGGTTGATGGGGCAAGTTCATCAGGAGGGCAAGTCATTTTCTATGCTCCACCCGCACAAAAATCCACTCCCCAGCAGGCGGAGATTCCATCAGCAGTGACCATCAAGAACGAACCCCAGTCGATTTACCGCGAGAGGAGCATCGAAGAAACGGAAGCTGCTCACGACTTGCTGTCGCTGTCTCAGAGTCTGCCGCCGTTGCCGGCACCTTGTGTGGTCACAATTCTCCAACAGGAGAACGGAATCCCAAATTACGTCCTCACACATGCTCCGGTCATGCAAGAGATCTCGAATTCTTCCAACAGTGACTTCCGTCACCATCATCATCATCAGAACCATCACCACGCCGCCAGTAATGACGCAACCAAGTCAATTGCAACATCATCCAAAATCCGCTACATCAGTAGTTCTTATGAGAGCAACAATGCCGAAAACTGCTCACCGCTTACGCCGCCAAATTCCGACCATTCCTCCGATGTGGACATCGATATGTCCTCGTCGTCCTCCACCTGTTCGGCCCTGACATCTTCATCGGAATCATCCAATCGTGGGGGCCACAGCCTCTGGGGCACGGAGCTGATGAAAGTCAAGAAGGAGAAACCAATAATTTCGTCGATGACTGATGGGCGCTCGAAAGGCCGCAAACCCATTAACATGGAGCTCTACTTGAAGAAGAAGCGTGGTTCATACAAGTGCAACGACTGTGGCAGGCAGTATGCCACCTCGAGTAACTTGTCTCGCCACAGACAGACCCATCGCAGTCTGGACTCTCAGTCGGCCAAAAAGTGCAATACATGTGGCAAGGCATATGTCTCAATGCCGGCCTTAGCCATGCATCTCCTCACACATAAGTTGTCGCACAGCTGTGAAATTTGTGGCAAGCTGTTCTCAAGACCCTGGCTCTTGCAGGGGCATCTGCGTTCGCACACTGGCGAGAAGCCCTACGGCTGTGTCCATTGCGGCAAAGCCTTCGCCGACAGATCAAACCTGAGGGCACACATGCAGACCCATTCCGGTTGCAAGAATTTCAAGTGTCACCGTTGCAACAAGACCTTCGCCCTCAAGTCCTATCTCAATAAGCACCTCGAGTCAGCATGCCAAAAGGATCAGAGCGGCAGTGAGAATAGCAGTGAAGACAACGATGACGACATCATTGTGGCGTAATCCCAAGAGTCAACAGTGGCAGCACACAGCACAGGTAAGTCCAACTCCCCCTAAAAAATTATTCAACAAAAATGTCAAAGCAATAAAATCAAGCGAATTGCGGTTAATCACTGTAAATACTTAATATAATAAGGCACACACACACTAAGTGAAATATTTATAAAGACACAAAACCACACACACAGACATCAAACCCCTATGTTTCGTTTTGGAAATTAAAAAAAAAAAATATTTAGACTATATACAAAAAAATTATTAAAAAAAAAAATTAACAAAAAAAATATTTACATATTTAAATTACAAAAAAAAAAAAACAAATATTTTTCAGAAAAATAAAAATAGTTTTAAAAATTATAAAAAATGCTAACAATTAGCGTGTAGTTTAGGAAGTCTATAGCTAGTAGTCCACAATGAATGATAAAAGAAAATTATTATTTTTACATTAAACAAAAAAAAAACAATTCATTTTTTTTTTTTTCATTTGAATTCTTTGATTTTAATAAATAAACAACAACAAAAAAATATTAAAATTAAAATTAAGAAGAATCTCATGCAACGAATATTTATGGAACATAACAGTAGAAATTTAAAATACAAAACAGAAAAAAAATACAAAATTTTAAGAAAATAGAAAGTGTAAACAAAAAATGACAGAAATATATAAAGAAATCATAATAACATAATTTTATTTTTTTTTTGTAAATAAAATAAAGAAGTTTTTCAATTCAGAAAAGTTTAAAAAAAAAAAAAGTTAGTGAAATGTCAAAAGGTTAAGAAAAATCAAAAGTACTACGGTGAGGCCGGTCATTTGCTAGTTCTTATCACGACTTCAGATTGGATTTTAAAAAAAAGCTGGAGGTAATTTTTTTGTGTTGAAAGGTTAGGACAACGGAAAGTGTTATGCGAACATTTTCAAATGGGACTTAGTACATGGCGCTGAAAATGCAAGTTAACTAAAAATATCCTTTTAGAGAATGAATAAGGTCACTACAAACGGTTTTTAATAAATATCTCAGTAAAAATCGCTTTAATATTAATAATACAATAGTATTCCCATTTAAAAGTATCCGATTTGCGAAGAACAAATAAACAGTACCGAACAAAGAACACTTCCTTGTGGAACACCAGAATTTATTTGTTATTTTAGACCCAAATTAAAAGTTCATTGTTTAGATCTTTTGGATAAAAGAATAATACAAAAACGTCAAGCCGTTACGCCAGGTATATTGAGGGCTTACAAGATGTACTGTGGGGTGAGCCAGTGTTGCCAAAAGTACTACTATAGCAGTATTTTACAACTATCCATACCTTAGTACTACCATACTCGTCAGACATGTTTAAGCTAGGGTGTTGGGTGTATGTGCCATTCTTTATTTCTTTGTGCCACAGAATATTGAAATTTTGCTAAGAAATATTTTTGTTTGGCTTGCAAATATCCCAAAAGGGCAAAATCAAAGAATTTCAGAATATTTTTTTTTTGATCGAAAAACCTAAGGTTTTAAAATCGTCTTACATTATGTTTCGGAGAATTATTTCGTATCATCTTACAGCACTCTAGATTTTGTTCACAAGATTGAAAAAGAGCTGAATGGTACCACAAAATATATTTATTTAGGGCCAGTTTCACAGTCGACACTTACCGGAATAAGTGGCACTTAAGTTTTCCATATAAGGGATTTAAGCTTAATTTCATAGTCAGCGTAGGTGGAACTTAAGTCACCAACATGGGAGACTTATTTAGGTAACAGTGCACTGAGATATTGGGAATTAATCTTTCACATTCCCCACTTAAGTGTCACTTTTCTGACTGTGAAACTGGCCCTTATTGTTTCCAGCCTATGTTTTTTAGTTAACCAAACAGCTCAACATAGAGTTTCAACATCAGTCTAACCGAATATTTAATTTACTGATCCTATGAAGGCTTAAAAATATTTATTTCTACTACATTTTCGTTCAAAATGCAACTCTTTTTTGGCTTCAGTACTACTTTCGAACATTATACTCTCCGGCAACGCTGGTCGTGCCAGTGATTGGTTATTCCTCAATCCAAACTGATGGCCAATAATAAATCAACTTTCACTTTCATCTATAAATCGGAAACATGCACTTTTATAGAATTTCTTCATAAACTTCAGAGATTATTGGTAAATTTGGGCTGCAAGATTTTTTATGAATGAATAAGGTAGATAATTTGCCGTTAATTAGACGTAAATTGGTTGAGACAGTTTCTATTTTGTCGAAAAAAAATACATAACACAATTTAATGACAATTAAATTTAACACATTTAATCATACTAAATATTTAATGGCATGGAATTTTAAGAGGAGGAATGAAACCATGCTATTCTAGTGTACCTATACCTCCATTTTTGGTCCTATATGTCAAATCGCCGAACGTTGTAGGTAGAACTAGAAAGTATTAAGACTTGTTGATAGAGACAAAAGGTATCATGATACAGTTACGAGCCATCCTGTCATTCCCCTAATGTTTTAACACATTTTCGATGGTTTCGGACCCTTTTTCACGAAAAGCTTGACCAATATTGTTCTTAGGTGTCTGAATTGTCTGTGGATTGATTGCATGGCCTTCTAAATAAAAGAATAATAATAAAAGAATCTCGGGTTAGTTACACCATTTATAACTCAAGAACGACTGGACTGATTGTAATGGTCTCTGATTTAATGGATTCGTCTCCGCCTCAAATTTTACGGAAACAAAATTATACAGAAAATAAATCTAAAAAGATATTGAAATCTGTATAAAAATGGATCGTGATTTGTTGGGATGCTTAAAACTTGAAAACTACTTTACCAAATTGGATACTTCTTTCTGTGGTTTTTTTCGTAATTGCTACGCAAAGGCTTATGAAAAAATAAAAGTCGAAAAATTTTCAACAGGTGGTGCTTCAGGCACACATTTCTTATTTCAGTAAAAAAAAAACTGTACAATTTAAGAAATTCTTATTTTTAGGAAGTTTTTCTCAGGAAATAGCTTTAGGGTTATTTCTTTTTAGTTTTGTTATTTTTAGGCTGAAATGGGGTAAAAATAAAAACGTGTCCGATTTAAGAAATTCTTTTTCTTAAGAAAGACCTAAAGCCCGCTTAGGATTAATGAATTAATATCTTAATAAAGGTCTCGAGATAGGAATAATTATATTCTTAGGAAATGGCTTTAGAGATATTCTTTTTCGAATTGTGTTATTTTTAGGGTAAAATTGGGTAAAAATAAAAAGAATATCCGATCTTAGAAATTCTTTTAGTGCCTAAAAGGTCATTTTTAGTGGATGGCTTTCGGGTTATTATTTTTTTCAAAAATTGGGTACTTATTAGGTGAAACTGGGTAAAAATGAAAAGTTATATCCCTTTTCTAAAATTCTTTTTGTATATCAAAATTTTTTTTTTCAAGCGATGGCCTTAGGAATTTTTTGTTTTTTTAAAAAAATTGATATTTATAGGATGAAGTCGGGTAAAAACAAAAAAGAGATATCCAATTTTAAAAATTCTGTTTGTGTTGGAAAGATTATTTTTAAAAAATTGATATTTATAGAGTGAAATGGGATAGACACAAAAAAAGTGGTTTTTGACTACAAAAATTCTTTCTCTGTTGGGAAAATAATAAAGTTTGGACATAACGTGAAGTGGATTAAAACCCAGAAAAGTATCATTCAATTATAAAAATTAACTTAAATATTTATCTATATTTTCTTTTGAAATTTGTATGTGAAGCTTAGGTTTGTCTACCCGTGCGAAGCCGGGTGGGTCAGCTAGTATAAATATAATTTTTTTTTTCTCATGAAACTCGGTTAGAACGTTTGATACACTATAAGAATACAGAGTATACATATCAAGATTCTAAGGGCGTTTTGTTGAGTGGGTAAGTGGGGATTGATCAATATTTTTAATGAATCATTATGTTCAAAGTGACTTTGACCAATTTGAAAGAAAAAAAAGTATCAATCGTCGACGATCATAATATGTATATCTTTTTTGAGCCATATTTATGGAAAATATGTTTTCTTTTAAAGTTTGTTTCAAATTAAATTTTCTGCAACACACAATATTTCTGAAAAATACACCTAAACTTTTTCACCAAAATGTTCTTTTTTTGTCTCATTGCAGAATTATCTTAAATTGATTTAGGTACACTTTTAAATGCACAAAGATCGAAACGTTCACTTTGTCAATCAACAAATTGTATGCATGTCCGTAGTTGGTTTTTGTTTAAATCATTTTGATTAGATTTTTACCTTTTGCTATGCGCTTGTGTTTGATATTTCGTATTTTTCTTTCCTTGTCTGAAATATTAATTTTAAATGATAATCCGTGAGGTAAAGAAACTATCCAAGAGTATTTCAAAGTTTCGACTATTAAGCCCTTATTTCTGCTAAAAATTTACTATCACAGACAGCGTAAGAACCTTACTCCAATCGGAGTAATAAATTTACTCCAATTTTGAGAAAGAAAATAAATCTACTCCAGCACTTCGTTTTCTTTTAGATCTACTCCTTTTTTCCCACACTAAAAAAATCACAAATTCTTAAGCCAAACTATATGAAAGGGCTATGTTGTTCAGCTTTCTAACCAACTCTGGCTTTTAACGTTTAAATTTAAAATTCTTTTCAGTTCTGAAAGTGAATTTGAGTATGTGATTCATTTTGTTTTTGTTAAAAATACAATTTTTGAAGGTTTTTTCTTTCGTTTTCAAATCTACTCCAAAAATTTCCTATTTACTCCACTTTTTTACAAATCTGCTCCAAAAATTTTACTACTTACTGAGGTTCTAACCCTGCCGATTTATTGTGAAAATTGGTTATCATATGTCTCGATAGCACTGTCTCTCCCTTAACTGCAACAAATATTTTATCGTCGTCTTGGAAGAAAATGGTCCAATAATGCCGCCACTCCAAAAACCACAAAAGCTGAAATTATCTTCGTTTAACGGATAGGACAAATATGAGAATATGTTGTTATCAATCACCAAACCAGCCTCACGAACTTTTTTTCACAATCGTTTTCATTATTCATCAATCTCAATATAGTTTGCAATTTAAAAATCACTTCACTTTCAAACTTAAGCTGTTTCCATTCACTCCAAAACATCCCCTTAAAATGGTTCTAGTCTCAACTAGAAACCCCTAGAATATTCTACTATCTTCTTCTAGTATCATCCATTCCAGTTGTTGACAGATGGCGGACTGGAATTGGTGTTTAGGTGAATGACAAGATGGCACTGTAAACAGCTAAAGGATTGGTGTTTGCTGTATCATAAATCTCTGTTCGTTTACTTTCCAAACCTGCCATTGTCTACCAGTGTTAGTGTAACGTTATGTCAAAGTTCATATAAAACAACATTAAATTGCACTAAAAAATTTTTGAAAGGGGTAGTTTTGGGCTAGTACGTGAACACACCTATCGATGGCGCTGTAAACAGTTAGAGGATTTCCTTTTGTTTCAAAAGTGTTTGAGAAATTATTAAATCGTTACAATATGTAGGTTTTTGTCTTCTTTCGTTTTATTCGTATTATCTATATAGGAATATAACGGATATAGAAATTTTCTGGCTTTAAGGATTTTTTTTTATTAGAACTACGTTAGACTATGTTCTCTAAGGAGCTGATACCAAAAATATTTGTCCGTTTATTAAATATTTTTCAAAAAGCTAAGTCCAAAATTGCATTTGAATTGCATACTTATTTTGAATATCAGATGAGTGCGTATATATGGCGTTTTTCTCTTTCAACTCAGATCAGATCAAGGAACTGTCAAAAAAAAAATCTATGTTTTTTTAGTTCAGACATATCAGAGCATAAAAAGTTTGTGTCTTTTTTCCATCAGAGTAAGCTCAGAGCTTGCTCAATTAGCTCAGAATAAAATGACCGAGCAAATCGAGCAAAACGCTGAGCGAAGCCAACGTCACACATAACTAAGAATGAATATTGGATTCCCTATGAAATAACAGTTCAGTCCTCAAGTGTGTTTCATAATAAAATCTGAGGACTGTGATCATAATCTGCTCAGAGCTCTGATCTGATCGCTCAGCCTCTGCTCAGAGCTTTGCACAGAGCCAAAAAAGAAAAACGCCGATAGGTTGACCTTTAATTTTTTGTAAATTTTTGATACCCCAAACAAAAAAGTATTGCTGTAGTTGTATGGGTCCGCCATCTAACGTTTTTTTTTGCAACTAGTGCTTATTACGTGAATGGTAACACTTAGCTCATGTCTGATCTGACAGATAATTCGTTTTATCCTTCCGCTGAACGAATATGGTTGTGTATACGCTTCGCTAAGTGGGCCTGCGATCGACTTAGAGAAGATGCCGATTTTGCCAAAAAAAATCATCTTTTCAGATGAAGCTCATTTTGATCTTAGCGGGTAGTAAACAAGCGAAATTTTCGCATTTGGGGCACAGAAAACCCGCACGCATACATTGAAAAGCCGATACACCCAAAACGAGTCACTTTTTGGTGCGGATTTTGGTCCAGAGGCATAGTTGGGCCATTTTTCGAAAATGAGCAAGGAGTGGCCGTTACAGTCAATGGCGATCGTTATCGGACCATGTTGAACGAATTTTTGTTCACAAAAATTGAAGAGGAGGGTATTGGCAACATTTGGTTTCAACAGGACGGCGCTACGTGCCACACAGCCGAAGCTACACTCGATGTTTTGCGCCATTTTCAAAAAAAAAAAAGTTATTTGGCGGACCCTATATAATAGGAAAACACTCATAGAGTCTTAATTTCTTCAATATAGGTAAACTTTTTTCAGCTCCCACTCAAATCATCATCCGTTGTTTCATAATCTTTATTCCTTTTATCCTCTCATGATATCACCTTGATGTCAATTTCAATAGAACATAACTCTATATACTTTTATCTACCATATAAGTCCTGACATCAATATAACGCAGTTTCACTACTGTCGACTGTCGTTGTCGTGTATAGAACGCACTAATGACACTCTGATGGAATCCCTAACCAAACACTGAATCAAGAACTTTAACCATGTTGCTGCTGGGTACACGATAGAATAATATCCATTCACATTCACATACACACACGAGCTTTAAGGCTATAGAGCCACATTTATAGATAGCTCTGCACAAACACAAGCATCATCACTTGAGTTTGTGCAAGAAAAAAAAAAAAAAAGAAATCTCTAAATGCACTTGTAAACCTACAGATGTAATTTCATCCTTAAACTACACTTTGAAAGATAGACACTACAATGACAGGCTACACTGCCTCAACCAACGGTACATATCAACGGTAAGATGGGTTGGTTTCGGTTGGTATTTATGTAGATATTTATATGGGGAAGGGCGCACAGTGTCCCCTGAAGCTGGGCCACACTCCTCCTCGCAGCATCTTTGAAGAGGGATAATGCTGGTAGATGCTTGAATGAGATTTAATGCTGATGCTGCAACAAGCTTTTAATAATGAAGCGAAGGATAAGATGAAGACTGCGTGCTCCACCGCGCCTCTGCTCCTGGGTTTCTGGGTTGTATTATGGAGCACCAGCAACAGCAGCAGCAGCATTCACAACTTTTGTTATTATGCTGTTACGCTTTTGTTTCATGTCGTCGTCGTCGTCATCGTCTTCGTCGACGATGGATGTTGATATTTTCTATACCACACATACACACTTACAGCCTCAAGGGGGGCGGTGAGGCTTGGAAGATGATTGTAAGACTTTTCACGTGGCAAGGGTCCATTGTACCCCCTCAACTACGACGACGACGATGTTGTCTTAATAAAAACATGCTATTCCTGATTATTACTGTGTATCGCATTGAAATGTTGCATTTGTGTCTTTCCTCATTGCGTAGTGAAATGTGAAAAGAAAATTTATTCCGTTGCTTATAAGGGGTTGGTCGTCAGGACAGAGAGAGAGTAGGCGGAGGGAAGGGTGAAAGACATATTATGCTTGTGAAAAAAAAAAACTGTTGCACACGAAATGAAGAAGTGCGGTATTGAATGAGAAGGAAACAGCTCCTTCGCGGTGTATGTTAATGGTTCTTCCTCTGGCGCTCAACAAGCCACACTTTGCTTCTTCCATATAGGTACCTACCCTCCATACCATACCTATACAGCAACACAAGGGAACATTTTCCTTTTCTTATATTGTTTTCGACAACGACACAAGGACTTATATCATCAGAGAAAGACCAGGAACGACAGGACGACTATATGTTGGGATACGTCGACGACTCGGTGTCGGTGACGGAAGGAAAACCCAAGGAAGTAACTCAATGCAGGTGCATGCGGGATAGGGGTTGATGGAGCTTAGAGAGGATTGCTTTTTCTTTGTGCGATGAGATTACCAGCGAGTTTGGATGATTTTATGAAAACGACTGAATTTTAATGCAGCAAAAGCTATGTGTAAGCAAGAATTTATTATACGTTATACCTATCTACTTTGTGGTTGATTTTGATCATAAATTTATTATTGTTGCAACTTCTAACAATTGAGAGTTTTTTTTTTTTGTTTTTAATTGAAAGCATTTGCTTCTTTATTTGTATATTTTTTTTTTTTTTTTTTGGCGAAAGAACATATTGAGTTTGACTGAATTAAAATTGTATCAGTGATTTGTCTTTCAATATTGTTCTATTTTTCGAGCTTTGTTGGTGGGTTTGTTTGATTTTAAATTTTAATTGCCATAAAACAAAAGGTAAAGGTAAAATTGGTAGCAGTGGAGGTAGCTTTGTATATTTTGGAAGAAAGAAATTCGAAAAAAAAACATCTAACAAGATAGTGTTGCCATCTGTGCGGGTTTTTCCGGACACGAACTCTTTTTGGACTTTTTGTGGAATGTCCGGGAAAGTTTTTCTTATTTGTCCGGGATTGTCTTCTATATTCATCACTTATTTAATGTTCTTAATTGATTGCTAATCCTTAGGGTCTGTTTCACAATGGCTGACTAAACAACACATAAATAGTGGTACAGGGTCATCAGTATTGTGAAACAGATCCTTTAAATCAATCAAATTCTCAAATCTAAGAAACGAACAGAACTAACAATTGAGAAAAGGAGATTTAAAACGAACAGAATTTTTGAACTGTCAAACTTCAAAATATCCTCTATGTCAGTCAGATTTGCGATATGCGTTCTTTAAAGTAATACAAAGCTTCATATTCCAAATTTCAGAGTTGTGTTTCAAAATGTGCTCACATTGTCGAATATAAAATGCTTATACTTTAGTTGCAATTGCAACTGCTCTTAAAATAATTTATTTTATTAATATTTTAAGCAACTGGAAATATCTAATAGTTTAACTTTTATCTTAAAAAAAATGATACGTTTGGTTTTGTGCTGTATTTGTACTCTTTTTATCCTTATCTGTCCCTGAAAGTTTCTATAACTAGTTGTATAAAAAAAACTTCTGGAAACCCTACTCAGGCGAGCCATAATTTGATAAGTCGGTCGTTCCACACCTTGTTGGATTCACAAATATAGATTCTACTCCACCTCTGGCTTAAACAAAATTTCAATTTCATCGTTCTCCGTCGTTTTCAAAAAAATATACTTAGTTCAATTATCTATTCTAAGAATACTCCAAACCATGCTGTGAATCTTTCGGTGTGCATTTGATGTTCAACAATTATTTTTGAATTTTAGATGTAGGCAGTAGCAGATTCTGACACTCCAATTTTCCAAGACCTTGTTGATGGTTTGGGGCTGTAGCTGTAGGTCTCGGATTGCTTGGATAATATTAGCCTTAAGTGATTCAATGGTGTCTGGATTGTTGGCATAACATCGGTCCTTCACGGTTCCCCACAAAAAAAAGTCCAAAGGGGTCAAATCGCGGCTCCAAAGTGGCCAATTGACATCGCCAAGACGGCTGATAACAAGATTTGGGAATTTCGTAGGCAAAAGACTTATTGTGGCATGGACTATGTGGCATGGCGCACCATCCTGCATAAACCAGAGGTCGTCCAAATCCATGTCTTCAATTTCAGTAAAAAAAAAGTCGGTTCTGGCTCTGTAACGCCTACCGTTGGCCGAAACGTTGTTCCCAGCCTCATTTTCGAAGAAAAATGGCCCAATGATCCCACCACTCCACAATGTGCACCAAAATGTCACTCTCTGTCTTCTCGACAATAACGTGCGGGTTTTCCGAGCCTCAGATATGGAAAATTTCTTTGTTAACGTAGCCGCTGAGATGAAAATGCGCCTCGTCAGAAAAGATGATTTTTTGCAAAGATGATTTTTTCCAAAAACGAACTGTTTGGGCTACACAGCACTCACTTTGGAAATAAATATTCAATATTTCAAAACGATCTTCAAGCTTAAAGCGACTCATTTCGTTCCTCGGAGGTACGATACTGACTTTCTGTCAAGATTTCGAGAGGGAATCAGCTGTCAGTGTCAAAATAACCTATGATTTGAAAAGAAACGACTAGATGGCCCACCCGTTATTTTGTTAAAATAATTTGCCGCGGCACTTAATAGGAACAGATTTGAAGATAAACTGCCAGCTTTTAAACAATTTAAGTATCCCAAATTCGTGTGACTGAAGATGAAGCTTTATAATAACCTGTAAATCCAAAAAAATTGTGGTCAAAAACGATATATGCACTTCGAGAACTTCAAGGAAATAGCTTTATGGAAAGAATTGCAAATATTTCTGCAATTGATCTTCAACCTACAAGCTTCAAAGCTTTATCTTTGAAAGGAGGCTCTGTGTGATAACCATATGTACAGATTAATATTAAACATTTCAAACAAAACAACGACAACGACATAAACATAGGTAAGGTGTTATAGCAGAACTAGTGTGATCATCAGACTCCTGACGTGTACAGATTGGCGATTGGAGTCGTTTGGAGAACTGTTGATCTTGGGACCTTAGATGCGCTGAGGACCATAAATAACACCCATATTGGTGATGGCCATTGATTTGGACTCCTTGTGTGGCACAAAGCTCCATCTTGCTGTCGTCCAAGTCCAAATCCTCTATTTCTGGCCATAACAAATCCGTTTTTATGATTCGGTAGCGCTTTTTATTGACTGTTTCTTTCATCGTGCGTCGCGGTCATCTTGGAAGAAAAATGAGTCAATAATGTCAAAAACCGAACCAGCTGCAATATTCTCCGTTGAGCGCACAAGACGAATATTGCAATATGTGCTGTTATTAATCAGTAAATCATATGTCTCACGGCAACACAACATTTACTTTGGAAGTAACTTTGCCATGTTTCCCAACGTTGTTCCGTGGAAATATAATACTGAGTCCTGTCGATTTGTTTTTCGCATAAGAGATGTAGAGATGTCAGTGTCAAAACATCAAATGATTCAAAAATAAATCAACAGATGGCTGCTGGGCTGCCCGAGTCGCCATGCCAGTTCAACTAACATTTCAAAAAAGAATTTTCAAGATTTTTTAATTCATAAATTCTGCCGTTTGAAAATTTTAAGTTTTTGATTTTGAAGTGGTTACGTTTTTAGGAATTGGAGGGTACTACAATATTTTAGTCTTTGAAGTGTACCCAGCATCAGGTATGCATTCCATCTAGAGTGACTGCCCTTGACCATATGAAGGATAAAGAAAAGGACTGTTTTGTAATTTAACTCCATCTGCATTCCTGGCGTGCGAAATAGCTATGGCACTGATATTAGTGATTAGGTCAAATATGTCACGGAAAATAAATGCTTCATATCTCTGCCATCATCTTCGGCAAAGGAATATAATACAAATGTATGTAAAGTACATTTTTACCCAGGGTTACCCTAGTTATAGAGCACACGCGTTGAAGACCTTAAGGAGGCCATAATCTTCAACAAGCGAAGCGGAATGTGCTGACATACATGAGAAGTAATTCAAGTGTCACTTTGCGTCGCCGAGAAATGTATAGCTACTCCACCCACCATCATATTCGCATATTCGTTTCGTTGAGGAAAATCTTGACACATCTAAAGCTCTCATTATTTTCATATACACAGTCATATTCTCTGGGTTCTGGCTGTGTGTTTTCCATTGAAGGAAACGAAATGTCGTCCTGATGACATCCTCTTCGTATTTGCTCGGCGTGTGTTTATTTACTGTTCTTTTTTGTTCCTTTTGAATTGCTTGTTGCTGGCTGAAACTTGGTGACGGGTGACGATGCAATTTGCTGCGTCCCGTCCTTTGCCTTATTGCGGCACAAACACAAAACGAAAATGAAAAGCTCAAGAACACGATGGGAATAACTGAATGTGAATGACGAAGTGAAAAAGTAGGAAATTATAACATGCCTAAGAAGGGCGTTTTTTTTTTTTGAGGAAAATGGGGCTGCGCCTACTTTCTTAAAATGTGCAGCGATTTTTTATTTTCATTTTAATTTTTACACTTTTTTCTCTTTTTTTTGTCAAACGTACAAAAATAAATTAAAGAATTTCTTAAGCACTTGGAGCTTGTGGAGCTGTCGGATGTGGGTGTCCTTCTAAGGGATTTTTTTCTTCACATATTTTATGGCTCTTCACAATTGAGTATAACGTCGCTTGCTGCGTTACATTAATTATCATGCGTGGTGTTTTCGTGTGATGACGATGTGCACTTTTTTGTTTGTAACTTATTTTTCTCTCTGATTTAAGACAATTAAGATTTAAGTGGTGGTCGTTGGTGAGGGTGGAAAAGGGGTGACACATTAACGAATTATGTTTATGGTGCTGTAATTTATCATTTCCCTCTTCTTGCTGCCTGCTTAGAGGATTAAAATTGCGTGCCAATTATTTGATGGTTTTAATGAAGAATTATAAAAAAAAAATAAAATCCAGATATTTTCGCACATTAGTTTGAAAATACTCAGATCCAATTCTTGCAGAAAAAAAAAGAAAAAAGAAAACTTGAAGTTCGACAAGGATAAAGCTAAGTACAGACAATTGTCAGATCTTACAATAATATCACATCTGTCAATTCTCTGACAATAGTTGATAATGATCTGACAATAGCCTAATATCTTACAATAGCTGTGTTCCGCATCTAGTTTCAAATAGCTTCAGACCGCCACATTTAGTCCTAAGTCGTTCCACACATCAAAAATTGTGCTATTTCTTGCTAAAGAGAGCGTTTAAATGAAAGTTTAGTCCGAGACTTTTCTTCTGGCTATTTCTTGCTCATTGTCAAATGCCAGGTTGACGTACGTCAGATGACAGCATTTGTCGGTTGAATTCAAATAACAAGGTTGCCACAGTCTTATTTTTTTTTTAGTTTTAGTTTTTTATTATTTTATTAATCTTTTAGTTGACGTTTGGTCCGAATAAGTACAAAGTAGTGCGCAAACCGTTCCCGACATTTGACAGTTTTCCTAGTCTCTGAGAGCATTTCATCTCCACTCCTCAAAAATTGACATTTATCCAGATTAAGTGAAAAAAATCTCGGGAACAGACCTAATGTAAAATTGCCTGACAGATTTTGTTGAAAAGTCTTACAATTTCATTGTCAAATGGTTGGTTAGCTGACAATCAGGGTGAAAAAAAGAATGTGAACTGACATGGTTTTTTTTTACGAAAAATTGGTCGATTCGTTGACAGACATTATGTCACACAAATTAAAAGTTTTGTGCGTAGGTAGTGGTCAATGCAGAAATAAGAAAAGTGTAAATTAATAAAAAAAAAAAAATAATAACGCAAAATATTGCAATTCAACTATTTTATTTTCCTACCTGTTGTAAGAGAGCGATGAGGAGGAATTGCCACATAAAAGACGAAGTGTTTGGACAAGAGGAATGATTATATTCGAAATTTCCGGAGGAGTTGTATTGCAAATTTCCGCGAATGCACTCCAAGCAATTCGACAAACGTCTTGTTTTTGTGAGTCCACACACTGTAAGTCCATTCACCTTCCACTTTCTTTCGGTACGACTTCTTTTTTTTTTGGGAGATGGTCCATTTTGGTGACTGTAAAGGTGCATCCTTTACCATTTAAGAACATTTTTTAATTAATTCTACTTCGTTTTCAATTATAATAAATAGGTATGTACAACAGATAATTATAACAAAAACACGAAAATATACACAAACTTAAAACAACTTCGATTTTCCGTCCGCGCAGCTACATTTATTATATGAAAATTGACAATGAAGAAATTGTCAGATCTCTTAAACAACGACATCTGACAATTTCAAACGAGTCTGACAATGCGTGGTATGAATAAAACAGCACTTGCTCAGAGTAAATGCTCAACGTTTAAAACTGAGCAGGTGTTATGAAATTGCAAAGACTTCCGAAAATTGGAGTTTTGAGCAGGTGTTCCATTTTATTCATATCAGCCAATATCCTAATCGTCTGACAATAATAAAAATAGTGTGTGCAGTCGATTGCCATATATCTACCTGACAATTTCAGTGTCAGATCGTCGTCTGACAATGGCTGCAAAAATGGCGTTTCTGGTAATATTGTCACACAAAATTGTAAGTTCACACGGTTGTAAGAGACAATTGTGGGTCAATTTTCTTACTGACAGTGACAATTCTGACAATATTGTAAGATTTGCCAATCGTCTGTACGTAGATTAGGTTAGTTTTTGGTCAGTAACTTGCCTTTTGTCAATTTTTGACTAAAAACCTGTACAATAACTTTGTAATAACCTGAAAATCAAAAATTTGAATACATGCGCAAGAAAATTGCAACAGGCTTAGAAATGGGTTATTTGATGAAGACGCGCACAAGATATCAATTTTATTTAAACGCAGTTACACAGGCTAGGATTTCTTTTAAAAAATAAAAATGCTCTTCAATAACATTCTAACATTAGTATTAACATAGCTATTTGCATGAAAATGGATTAGGGTTCACCAAAGTAAGCCTTTTCTTAAATCCTCGGTAAATGATGTCCGCATTGGAATTAGATTTTAATCCGTCGTTGAGTCTTTTCCTCCAGACTCCTTCGATGCACACTGGACTTTTAAAAAATCGTCTGTTGCTGGCTTGCAATTTGCGTAAAATCGCTTCAAGAATAATATTCAAGAGCGTACATGATACGCTTCACCAAAAGCCATTGAAGCACTTTATTTTATCGATTGAACAAGCACATCTCCTGCCCACCTTAGTGCTTTGAAAGAAATATCAATCCATTACGAAAACAATTTTTCTTTATTAAAATATACAATTTCAGGATTTAAGAAAAACTAATAAAATACAATTTTTAGTTTTATATAATTTTTTTCTTTTAATATAAAGTGAAAAAAAAATATTAGAAACATATCACAATGACAATACTTAAAATTAATATAAAAAATTTAAATCATAGAAAACAAAAAAAAAAACTTAAAAAGAAAAAAATAATAAATTATAATATAATATTAAATAAAAAGAAATCAATTCTCTTTTAAGTTTTATTTTATTACATTAAATTTTAAAAGAATATAATTAAGAAAAAATGATATTATTTTACAATTTAAAAAAAAAAAACAAGCATATTTTTATATATAAATAAGAAAATTAAAAAAAATACTCTTGATTAGTAAGAGAATTTAACGTAAATTTTTAAAACTCAAGAAGAAAAAGACAAACAAAAAAGGAAACAACCCAAAAGCAATTGCAATTACAAATAAAAAAAAAAAAAACAAAATATGAAATATTTACAAAGATTTGTTCATGGTAGAAGCTCAACAACCATAACCAAACATATTATATATATATATGATATATATTAATTATTATTTTTAAAAATTTGAAGAAAACAAAACCAATTATATATTTAAAAAGAAATTATGAATAAAAAAAAAATTATTGAAAAATAAATTAATTAACTAGAAATTACGGTCAATTAATTTTGGAAATACAAATTTGAGTTTTGAAATCGAAATAAAATTCTATATATACATATATATATTTATAAATAAATATATAAATCATTTTACTGTCCCAAAAGAACAGATTCCATGCGTAAGAATTAACAAATCTTAAAAAATTCATTCAAAAATATAAAAATTTATACAAAAGAAAATTATAAAAATAATTGCAATAAATACAGAATACAAAAAAAAACTGCAAATTAGTAAACTTTCGAACTTAAAACATACAACGATTTGAAAATTTTTCAAAAACAAAAACAATTATAAACATAAACATAAACAAAAACAAAAGAAAAATAATTACAATTTATATAACAATTAATAACAAATCGTAATTTAAAGAAAAACATAATTAAAATTTTATTCTGATAGAAAATTTTGTGATTTAAGAGAAAAAAAAAATGCTAAAAACTATATATGAACAAAATTTGCACGTCACAAGGACACCAAGGACTGTGGGTGGATAAAAAACTGAAAGAAATATATTGCATGTTGTTGGATGGAAAGCAAAATGTAGATTTTTTTGTTTTGCATTATATTTTTTATACAAAAAAAAAACTAATTGACAAAGAAAAAATAAATTAAAAAATATTTATTTATATAAATTTTTGGGAAAAGTGATTTTTTTAGTCCTTTTGGGACGTGCTAAATTGTGTATTTTATATACGTATGAGGAAAAAAGATTAAAAATTAAACAAAAAAAAACTAAATTCAAGCAATACATTAAATTATTTTTATTTTTTAAGTAAAACTAAAATAAAATACTTGCGAAAATGATTTTTGAAAATATATTACATATATTATTATATGAGGTAAGGTGTAGACATTTTAAAAAATTAAGTATACATAATATTTATAAACTTATATATGTAGATATACATATATATATAAAAATATATACATACATATAAGCATTAAGCATAATTTATAAACTAGAAACAGACCAATAATATTTATATATATTATTAAATAAAAATTATAATGTAAATACAATTTTTACAAATATAATATATAAAAATTAAATCAAAACAAAATACAATTTCAATTATATATATATATATATATATATTCACCATATATTTAATATAATTGTATATAATATTATATACAATATACACACACATAACATATTAAAAAAAAAAAAACAAGAACACTGTGTATTCCAGTATCTAGTCAACATTTATAATGTGAAACTATAAAAAAAATATACATAAAATGATATCGATTTTCTGATTTATTTACTTTGAAAGAAAATAAATATTTAAAATTAAAAATAAGCTTTCAGTTGTTCAAAGCTTTCATATAATCCCAAATAAATAAAAACTCGGCTGTTTTTGTAGATATCTCACTAAAAATAAATAGAAAACATAAACGCAGAAAAAGTTATTTTTTTCAAAAAGGAGTAACCAATTTTTTTTAGATAAAACATTAATTTATTACAACTATTTCATAAAGGACACCAAAAACCAATTTTTAATTATACAAAATTAAATTAAAAAAAAAAAAGATTGCAAGACTTGAAAAAATATTGATAAATATGAAATTGTACCACTTAGCATAGACAAACAAAAAAAAAACATACCATATACATGAAAATATAAAACTAAAATAAGAAAACAAATAAAATAAATCTTTTCTCCTATATAAACAAAAAAAAAAAAAAAAGCTCTCTTCTTTACTATCTGATGCCCCTTTTCTCGCAGCTCTACCACTCAATCAAATATATGAAAAAAAAAAAAAACAGAAAAACAAAAATATTAAATTAATGAAAATAACTTACAATTATTTTTTAAATTTAATGAAAAAAAAAAATAAACTACAATAAATGGTACTTTTCAAAAAATAAATGTAGTCTTTCAAGAACAGTAAGCAAAAAAAAAGACAAACGAATAAAATATACAAAATACAAGATTCGTAACTCATAATCTAGAGGAACAATTTATTCAACAAAAAAAAAAATAACTTACATTTTTCAACAATAGTGTATGCTTATAAGTGCGAACATTAAAATTTAAACAAAAAATACTATATTATAGATTTTTTTTTGATTTTTTTTCTCTCCCCTTTATCTTATTTCAATATGAATATAAAAAATCTATTTTCCTTCTATAGTCAAGCAAACAAAAAATGAAGAAAGAAAATTATATACGTACTTAAATGAAAAAATGAACATGAATTATGGAAATTTATGAAATGAATCTTTAATTTAATGAAAAAAAAAAAAAAAAACAAAACAAAGTAAAACATACTCTCACTCAAGTGTATAATTCTTTGATGTGTAAGTGGAGTGCAATATATTACTTTTTTTTTATTGTATGTAAGGCATTAAAACACTATAATACTATACTTAAAAATTAAAAAAAAAAAAAAAAAAAAACATTCTAGGTGATGATTGTAAAACTATTTTTAGAGCCTTCAAGCAATAAAGAAGAAAACAAATTCAATTGATATTTAATTTTATTTAAAAATAAGAGTGGAATGACTGGACACTGGGTGAGTATCGAAATTAAAAAAAAAAAAATATGTGAGTGCCGGGACTCACGGTTAAATATGTGTAAACATCAACGTTTGTCCAAGTGCCTGATTTTTGTTACTGAACGTCATCAAAAGAAACATATTGAATAATTAACACTACATTACCTATCTGTAGGCAGTGCTTAAAAAGCTTAGTGTTGAAAGAACGGCAGCAAAATACCCAGTGGGGGAACCGCTGTAACGAAATTTCCAATCACTAAAAGGCTGGTGGTGAAGTGTCCAACGAACGGTGAAGGTTCGGTACTGAAGGGTCATGCTTCGTAGTTCACTCTCAACTTTAAGATGAATTCACATTACACATGGTTATTGTTTATGGTAATCACTCTCTGAGCATCGACAAACAACAACTGTCAGCGGAGAGCACTAAAACCGTGGTTTCAATAAAATGACACCGTACCCAAATTCCAAAGGAACTTAATGGTTTGACTGACAGGGGCCGAATTAAAATATCCAGTTAGAACTGTCAACGAACTTGCAGCCCTTATGAAACTCCATCTTTCCATCGAGTAAAACTTACAAAAAGTTCAGTCTTAATTTTATGCTGAACGAACCTCAAATGAATGTCACTATGAGATAGCGGGCGAATTATTTATCTTGAGTTTTTAGAATATTTAGTTGCAGTTGTTGTCAGTGGAAATCAGTAAAATCGCAGTTTCAATCGATTGACACCATCAAAAGTAGCCGATAACTCTGCGATTTGTTCAACCTTAGCTATTTTGTATATTCCAGCCACCTACGTCCCTCGCCTACGTGCCTAAAAATTGCAAGAAGAGATTGCATCGTTTAAAAGCAGTATAATGTAAACGTAGAATTTAAATTCAGATTTGTATCACTGAACGCACCCGATATCCTACCATACCTACAGCCATTGACCTGCCATACCTACAGTCAATTGTCAATCCCTACAGCTGACTATTATTATTTTTGTTTTGATTTTGTTTTCTTTTTAATTACTAGTGTCGCGTCCATTTTGTTCGGGGAATAATTAAAAATTAAAGAAAAAAATATAAAAATAGTTATAAGTGTTAAAATGATAAAATCGTCGGTCGCGCTAAAAGCAATTTGCTTTCGTCGTTGGCAAAAACAATATAAATGAGTGGTCACGATAAAGTATTTAACGGGTGATTTTTAGCTGGTTTGGTTTTGGCAACACTGGTTTTGACAGCTGACGTGTGTTTAGTACCTTGTGTCACTGTCAAACAGCTTCAGTTTGGTTTGCAATTTAACCATGGATCGTCTTACAAATGAACAACGCTTGCAAATTATTGAATTTTACTATCAAAATTCGTGCTCGGTTCGAAATGTTCATCGCGCGCTGCTTGTGTTCAGCGATGAGGCTCATTTTTGGTTGAATGGGTACGTAAATAAGCAAAATTGCCACATTTGGAGTGAAGATCAGCCAGAAGCATTGCAACAGCTACCAATGCATCCCGAAAAAGCCACTGTTTGGTGCGGTTTATGGGCCGGCGGCATTATTGGGCCATATTTCTTCAAAGATGATGCGAATCGCTACCGAGCGATGATAACAAACTTTTTTTTGCCCGAAATGGAAGTTCTTGACTTGCATGATATGTGGTTTCAACAATACGGTGCCACATGCCACACAGCACGCGAAACAATGGCGCAATTGCGAGGCGAGTTTGGTGAACAGTTAATTTCACGTTTCGGGCCGGTCAATTGGCCGCCTAGATCGTGCGATTTGACACCATTAGATTATTTTTTGTGGGGGTATGTCAAGGCTAATGTCTATAGGGACAAGCCCGCTTCGATTGACGCACTGGAAGCCAACATCCATGCATTCATTCGTGAGATACCGGCCGATATGTGTGAAAGAGTATGCCAAAATTGGACTCAGCGGATGGGCTACCTGAGACACAGCCGCGGTCAACATTTGCATGAAATTATTTTTAAACATTAAATTGCAAGGTTCAAACTATCGATTCAAATAAATATTTCATTCATTTTTTCGAATTTTTTGTATTTTTTTTTTAAAAAAAGTTCTAAACCTCTTAAAAAATCACCCTTTATAATCTAATTGTCGGTCGCGTTAAAATTTGTTTTGGTCGGGGCAAATCAGATTTCGTAACGTAACGTGCTACAACGTAAAGTGCACGACGTAACGTTGCACACGAACGTTCACGTTTTTTTTTCACTCTACCGCCAGCATAGATGTTTACACATCAAAAAAAAAACTACGAAAAAGGTAAAACATTTATTTGGTTATTCAAAACATTTCGGAAAAGAAAATTTCCGAAGTTACAAAGGCAATCTCACTGAAGAAAACTGAAATAAGTTCAAGCAAGCTAGAAGGATATGCAACGATCATATTCGACGAACCAAATATTTGAATGATCAAATTTGAAGGAAAAAAATACTGCAATGTCCCAATATTCGAAATACTACTTCGTCTTTGTTTCCAACGCTCGTGTTCAACGACACAATTTTTGTCATTTTTTTTCAATGATGCCAGAATGTGATATGACAGCTCCTGTACTTGAGAACGGAAACGATTTCAAGGGACCAATCTTCTTTCGAACTCGTACAGTTTCTATAGAATGTTGGAAGATCTCGATATACACAAATCCGGATAGTATCCCTCCCAGAGTTCTGAAGAGGTGTTCTTCTAAGCTGGCAAAGCCATGCTGCGTATGCTTTTCCATATCTGTTCTCACTGGTATCATTCTGAGTTTAGGGAAAACAGCATTTTTCCAGCCTGTTCCTAAAAAAGGCGAAATCTTCTATTAACCATCAGCTTAAGAAATATCTTGAAGAACGCAAGTTTATGACCATCAGTATACCTTTCGTAGCAATAGATCCCCTGGTGATTTGATGGAAGGTATAACTCACCGAACAGTAACACAAATATTTTCTTCGCTTTGGTGAAAGTAAGCGTTTGAAAGAGTTTGGCATCAAGCTCTTTTATCGAAAATGCGTGCATTTGGTATGGATAAATCTCTTCTGCATTGAATTAGAAATTACCTTTCATACAAGTTGTATGGGATGGTTTTAAGTTTTTGAAACTCATCTAATTAACTCTGGTGTTCCTCAGGGCTCCGTTTTGTTTCCAACTCTCTTCCTAATATTCATAAATGATCTCTTGTCTGAAACTTCTTATTCATTAAACTGTTTTGCTGACGACCAACAGCACTCTCAGCTTTTCACATTCGTTTCTAGATTCACATCTTTTCCTTCGGATGTGGAGCTTCAAAGGCACCGTATTATGAGCTCATTAAATTCTGATCTCGAAAACACTCTCAAATGGGGAAATTCGCGTAGAATTTAATGCTTCAAAAACACAATGCTGCCTCCTGTCTATAAAGCAGAACCTACCCCTGATGTCGCCATCTATATGAGCGACACTTGCATCGAGGAAACTGAAAAACTTTCAGTTCTTGGTATGTGCATCACAAACCACCTTTTGTGGAATGATCACATATTCGATGTTTTCAAAAACGCTGCTAAGTGTTTAGGTTTTCTCCGTCGATGTAAAAAATTTTCCTCCCCCTCTTATGTGACTGTTATCTACCAAGCCTAATGGAATATAATTCTCATATTTGGGCAGGTGCTCCAACAACCCACTTGAGTGTATTAGATAGAATTCAAAAGAGAGCTTTAAAAATGATAGGTGATAGAACTATAACGAAAGCAATCGCAACCCTCCATAATGTTTCATGTATTTCATTACTTTATAGCTATTAGTACAAACAGTGTTCTGATGAAATAGCCAGTTGAATTCTTCCCCTAAAACAATTCAACCGTAATACTCGTACTTAAAAGAATGCGCATCATTTTACCCTTGAGCCCAACTTCAGACGTACTGTTAAGTACAGAGTTTCTTTCTGTAGTCGTGCTACATGAATATGGAATGCTTTATCCCGCTCAATTTATCCTTGCCATTTCGATGTTCTGACATTTAACCAATGTGTATCAGTAAGTGATGAGTGATGACTGCGACAAGCTGTTTTTGTTCCCAGTATCTAAAGACGAAAAAGCCCGAAGAGAAAAGAAATATTATTGCAAAATGCTTGAATTAAGCAGTACTGATAGCGTATCTCCTTTCAATTCCTCTCCAACTTTCCAAAACGCTCGCACTGTATATTATCATTGTAAGGGTAGTCACAACCCTTGAGTGTGAGCAAAATATAAATTTAAAAAAAGAAACATAAATATACTAAAATGCGGCTTTTCTGCAAAAATATTTCTCAGTCGAGGTACACCACAAGGTAGTGTTCTATCTCCCTGTATTTTAAGAATTTGGTAGCAAACGAGTTGATGGCATATTTAGGAGCGGAGAACTACAATGGGGATATCATACATGGATGACAAGATATTTCTATTACCGTTACCGTAGGAGAACATACAAATATCTGGGAATATCTCTTGTTTAAAGGAGCTAATAAGTTTGGCAGATTAGTGTGGGCTTCTTTAAAAATGACCAATTATGAGATTAGTAACTCCGTCATTACGAACTTATTTTGATCACCTTTAAGGTATATGTCTATCTATATACTATCTTACAGTTAAATTTTAGTAGAAACTATTAAGTAAGCACCCCTTCGAGATCTTTTTGGAAAAACATGGCATTCTTGGAAATGAATCCCTTAATTTCTACACCAATCAACACACGATAAAAAAACCTACTCGTTGATAGCGTATACTTAGACAATCTTAAATTGAAACCCTGTTTCCGTCTTCCTTACTATTGCAGCGTGTTCCAGGCGATAGCGCCCTCTCTTGGCTTAGAGGAAACATGAAATTCGCATATCACCACTTGAATGCAAGAACTTGTTTCATTAATTTCCCTTTGTTTTGACATAGGTACATTTTGTAACGGGTGTTTTTTCAGAGGTATACAACTTTAAGTTGGCAACACTGGCGACCATTTTGTCAGCTGTCAAGTGATTTATTTTTAGTTTGGTTTAGCATTTCAACATGAATAGACTGACGCTTCCAAATTTGGCCCAAATGGGCCCAAAACAAGATTGCCCTTGATCCCAATTTTCATTATCGAATTTTGTTAAACGATGAAGCTCACTTTTGGTTGAATGGATATGTCAAAAAACAAAACTGCCGTATTTGGAGTGATGAAAATCCTCAAGTGTATGACGAGACACCGTTACATCAACAAAAACTGACTGTTTGGTGTGCTTTATGGTTTGGTGGAATAATTGGACCGTACTTCTTTAAAAACGTTGCTGGCCAGGACGATACAGTCAATGGTGACCGCTATAGAGCCATGATTACTGACTTTTTCGTTCATCAATTGAACAACCATATGCTGTGCAGGAGCTGTTTTCAACAAGCCTGTTTCAACAAGACTTCGCAACATGTCACACAGCTCGTGCCACAATTGATTTATTGAAGGAAACGTTTGGTAACCGCATAGTTTCGCGTTATGGACCCGTGAATTGGCCTCCAAGATCGGGCGATTTAAGGCTTCACTATTTTCTGTGAAGTCGCTAGTCTACGCCGAGAAGTCTGATATGATTGACCACTTGGAGGACAACATTCGCCGCGTTATTGCCGATATACGGCCACAAATGTTGGAAAAAGTCATCGGAAATTGCACCTCCAGATTAGACTACGCCCGAGCCTTTATTAAATTAACAAGAATTGAATGAAAAATAAAAGATATTAACTGTTTTTAGTATCCAACTATCAAATATCCTGCTCAAAATTGAATTAAAACTTATATAAACAATAGACTACCACTTTTGACATATCTTCAAACTTTCATCTTTAGGTAATTTTTCAAAGAATTTTGGCCTTGCACGGAGCACGCATTATTTTTAGACGCACACAAGGTATTATTTTCAATCACAATTTCATACAAAAATAATTTGTAATATTTATTTAACCATCTCATTGCACATAAATTCTCTACAAACTTCGGTCTAAAGACAGTCTATAGAGCTGCAAACCTGCAATAGACCAACCCTATAGGAGCCAAGAAGGCCAACAAAAAAAAAAGGTATTATGCAGACGACTTAAGTAAATGTAAAACTACGAACACAAATTCAAATAATGTCCCGTCCACAATTCCATTTGATTTGGCTCACAATATATGAAATTACCAAGAGAATCACATGGGAATAAAATATCAAAATTGAATAAATTTCGTCCTCCTTATGCTTGAATGGATTTTGTGTCCTTGCAAAAACTGGCTCATGGGTCTTGGTTCCCACCATATACACATTACATATAGTACCTACACGGGAAGTAAACGGAAAACTATGATGTTCGGAAAGAAGGCGAATATTGCCTTTTTCTCTTCTTCTTCCTGGAACGAGGAAAACATCGCATGGTGCGGAGACGGAGAGGATGACGATATGTTGGTTTTTTTTCCAGGGATGTGTGATATGCTAGGCGATGTCAATTTCCTGAATGCATGCATAAATATGAGGAACCCTGTTCGTCTGACGTCTCGTCGTCGATGTCGTCGTGGTCGTCTGCAACAAGGACCATTTTGAAAACAACATCCATGGAAAGTACCTTGTATAACTGCCAGCCAAGTGATATTCAATTCCTTATGCCATCAAAGTGGCGATTGATAGAGTTTTTGTGTTTTTTTTTTTTCTTTTTTATCAATTTTCTTGTTGTCGGTTGTATTATATCCTGTTATATTCGTCCTGGCTCAAAAAATCAGTTTTATTTTGTTTGTTTTTGAATCAATTTGTGTTGCTGGATGGTGGATGCATGCATACATGGAAAATGGTTGATGACTTCTAGGGAATTAACAGTTGTGTGAAGACAGACTTGACGAAATTTGCAAAAATATTATTGTTAACATTTTTTTTTTTTTTTTAATACCTATTGATGATCAGGAATGACATTGAGATGAAGGTGCTTAAATGCGGGGGGTTGGACCTCAAGACTCAATCAACAAGTGTCTCCAGACAGCTCGGTTCAACTGCCCGCTATTTCGATTTCAATCGTCTCATTCCGTACGCCACTTGAAGATTCGAACATTTTCCAAGCCGAAGAATTGGTTTCCATTCGCTCTACATGACCCAGCAATTTCAGATTTTGGACCCTGAATCTCTGTGATTGTGACAAGGCGGCAGCGATAAGGTAGCATGACAGCGGCTAGGTCACGCCTACTTTTCTTACATCTTTATTTTTCGGAATAGGTTCCAACGATTTGGATTAAAATTTCAGAAGTTCTCCTTACCAAAGAGAAAAAGATTAAGGATGTGGTTTTAGTTTTTGTTTATAAAAGTACTGTTTATGCGGCCCCGCAGGGCCAGGGCCCTCCGCCGGTGGGCATACTTCAGGCACCCAGAATTTATTTTTTCAAGTCGCGCGAAGCCCGTTAACGGACGCCCACTTTTAATGGCGAAAAACTATTATAACTGTTATAAATTGGCATGTCTCTAGTCTCATCCTTCTCAGAAATGGTTCTAAAGATTTTGATACCATTTTGTATTTAGACGAGACTAGAGAAATTTCAATTTATAACAGTTATAACAGTTTATCGCCATTAAAATAAAGCGTGCGTCAACGTGCTTCGATTGGGTGCCCGAAGTATGCCCACTGGCGTAAAATGCCCTAAACACCATAAACAGTACTTTTAAAAACCAAAACTGTTATAATTAGCATGTCAAGAGTTTTGAAAAGAATTCCCTTCAGAAATTCAGAAAATTCCCTCTTTGCCCCACAAATCTTTTCTTGTTTCTCTTTTCATTTCACACAACATAAAAGAAGATATTTTCATTAAGTACCAATTTACACATTTTTGAGTAAATCTGAAGAAATCATTGGCTTTTCAGTACAATTTATTAAAAAAAAAAGGGAGTGGTCACCACTTAAAAAAAATAACTTTAAAAATTTTCTAAATAAATATTTTTGTAGGTATTTTAATTTTTGCTATTTTAATAATTTGACTTGAATTACTGACTTTTTGAGTTATCTTTGATAGGAAATCGATTTTTTTTTATTTTGATAAACACTTTTTTAATAAAAATCTTAATAGAGGGTATTTTTATATTCGTCTCTTTTCTAAGTAAAATTTAATAAACAAAGAATTCCCACAAAACTTGTCGGTTTTCCGACACTAGACCAGTGCTGGGGATCAGAAGAAAAATCCCATTCTGGGGGAATTTTGACCTCTATCTACAGGGAGAAAGTCCCTTTATGGCTCAAAATTCCCCTCAGAAAGGGATTTTTTAAATGATCCCCCAGCACTGATCTATAGAGTCACTTCCTTAAATAATATACAATTTTCAAAGTTTATCTAGGTAGGTGTCGTCCAAGGCTGTAGCTAGAGGGTGTCAAAGGACGCTAAGTACCCCAACGACTATAACGATTTGGGTTAAATTTTGTATTAAGACAACATTTGACTTTCTAGGTTAATCTACTTAGACCTGTTATTTGTACATCTATGTTTCGTGGTCTTACGGCAGAAATAAAGACCTAGAGTTATTTGAATTTAGAAGCTGATGCTAAATATTGAAATTCAATTTGATTTTATAACTTTTTCTCCCGATGCCACTGAGACAACTTAGACTCTCGCTATGCGGCCGCGTCTCGGTTTCATCTGGAATGCTCTTTTACGGTTTCATCTTGGAAAACCAAAGCCATCAAGATTTTTCTATATAGTCTCGTGTAGTACAGCCCTATATCAAACAGGTATTTATAACTAAAACAATAAAATCACAACCTTGACGCTGGATTAGACTATATAGCTTCCCCAATTAGTCTTAGGCAAACACCTTATTTACCCAGTAAGTTATACCTATTTTTCAAGTCGCATATTTACAACTTTTAAATTACAACTCTGCATAATATTTTAACCAATATACCTACCTACTTTTGACTTTTCAACCCCAAAATATCCCACGTATGACATAAAATCCCTCCACTCAAGACAAGCAAAAAAAATGATTTCTATATAAAAGGTTTATATACCTACTCTTCCTCGATTTCCGTTATGGATTCACAATTGGGCAGAAGACATTCAATAAGCAATTTGATATTTATTCGGTATTTCGCCAATAAATCCCACTCAAAAGTGAACAATATTTTGTATCCCCGCAATAAAGTAACAACAACAAAAAGGAAAAAAAAAAAACAAAATGGGAAAAATCTTCCAAAGTAAATCTGTTGCTTGAGCTTTCTCGTATATACGAACAAATGTTCGCCCACAGATAACGTGTGCCAATGCCGACCAGAGAATTCAGATTCACAGACTCCCCTTTCGTTTGCCCAAATCAACCCTTGATTTTCTTCTTATTTTTTTCGATTATTCGATTTTTTTATTGCTGTGCAATTTTTTATTTCCATCAACATGGAACGTTTGCATAATATTTGAATAAATGTTTAAAGTGTTGTCCTTGTTAGTGATAATTTATCATGATTTTGTTGTCTACTGTACACGAACACACACCTTCCACACAGCCCTTGAGTCTTTTCCATCCATTTCTCTGTCGAAAGTGCAATTTCGATATTTTTTGATATATTCTTTTTTTTTTTTTTTTTGTTATATGATTGCTCCTGTTTATCTGTTTTTTTTTTTCGTCCTTTGCTCTCTTGGTGTTGTGGATGAAAATAAGAGATTCTGTTTGTGCAGGTGTGTGTGTGTGTGTGTTTGTATATAAATCGTTATTACCGAATATTTATTGGGAAAATATTGAAAAATCATTGGGAAATTCTGCCTGCCCGTGTCTGTGCCGCGCACCGTCTGCCACTGCCAATGCCACCCAAAGTTGAGAGCCAACAAGGTTTATAGGTGAGATTGCAAGTTAATAGCCCGGTCGAGGTGTTTTATGGGGTAACACACAGCGAGATTTTTTCCAATTTGCCGTAATGTTTATTTTATAAGCGGCATCGATGGCGACGAAATTGAACTATTCAGCCAAAAAGCTCAAATGTGGGTTGGGGGGGGGGTGATGGGAGTATAGTGTATACCTGTACAGCGAAGTACGGCAGCGGCCCAGTCCGGCCCAAGCCAACCCTCTACATCCAGCCCACCCAGACCGATTGAATTGATGCGTGCTATTTTCGCGCAACGGGCGATAACTAAAATAAATTGCGATATTTTCTTGCAATTATTATTGAATGAGGATGTTTTCATATTCGGTATCATTTTTTTTTTGTCTGTTTTTTTTTTTTTTTTTTCGTATCTATGTATATGTACATATATATTTGAATGCTGGACATTTTGTTTCCTATATGGTAAAAGCTATAAGTATCCTTATTACTGCAAATTGGAAGAATATAATGACTCTTAATGAATTATGGTCCTTTGGGCGATATGTGTATCCGTTTTGGTGTGAGGAGAGGATGTATAATATATGGATTTTCATTAAGCCGGATCATTTCAATTTTATTAAGTTTAATTCCTTAATTTGGGCATATTAACTACTCGATGTTGAAATTATCCTGATGATCAGTGTGTAAGTATATAAACAAATTAATGGGTATTGAAGAGCTCACGAAAAGGTAGGTACCTATTCATATACGGGTGTCCCAGACCCGTAGGAGTCAAATTAAGGGAACTTTATTTCAATTATTTTCAATTTTCTTAAGAACTATTTAGAAGAGATTTAAGCATCTGGTTTTTGGCGTTTGACTATAAGAAATAAGTGAGAGCAATGAATATTGAGAACAAAAATTATAATTTATGAGTAGACATAATTTAAAAGTATATTTACTTAAAATAACGTACAATTTTAAACACAATTAGTTTGAACAAAATTGAAATTTTTCAAAAACTATTTCCTCTAGAGAAAGAAACCATAGAACACTTTCTCTGTAACTGCCCAGCCCTAGCAAGGTCTCGCTTCCTGGCATTTGGAAGCCCTTTTCGCAATAACCTAAATGTGCTGTCGAACAAAAGGATAAACAATTTTATGTCTTTACTAAACAGTACCAGATGGATCTTAAAGACCAAACAATATCTTCACCTCAACTCTTGCATTCGAAGTGTATAAGGACTAGCAATGGTCTACCGAGGTTCGATGGATCGGAAGTCATGGCCAGTGTCGCTATTGACTCCTGCATCGAACTGATTCTCGATGGACTATTGTTGGCCTCATAAGTTTAGGTAATAACACTATATAAATATATAATTCCTATACAAAAATCTTCACTAACTTTTCGAACGACCACTTAATCTATAACTGGTGAAGGGCTTAAAGCTTTGCCAAAACCTAGGTAGGTTGCCTTGACTTTGAAAAAAACCCAAGCACAAGTAGATCTAGTGATAGGATATACGGCCAATTCTCAACCCCAATGGAATTACCTAGCACAAAGTGTGAGCTTAACATTCCTTTGAGGTTGCGGGCACAGACTTAAACCTTATCCCTATCCTATAGCGCATAACAGCGCTAATTTTTCATGAACAGGTGTTCTTAGAACCGCAATTTTAACTGCCTACCTATTCTCTAAAACAGCTTTATTTAAAAACAAAATAAATATCATGGCATTGTGAGTGTAACCGTTGGATTTCAATAATTTGTTTTCTGTTTTAAGTAATTTTTTTTTTTAGAAAATTTCCCCTTCCTGGCTAAACGTGGGGAATAGAACCCCGCCCTTCAAGACGATTTTTTTCTTGTCTCCAGCAAACCTAACCTACACGCTCTAGCTTTTTGTCACACCTTTTGCCAATAACCCTATATATAGTCAACTCTTTTGTATAAACTGTCATGGAATATTCATTCCATAATAAACAATTGAACTATCACAACAACTTTACTTAACTTTTCTTTAAGAACTTCCTCATACAGTCCAGCGTGGAACATCATTAAAGATTTAAATCCTGAGTTACCCTTATATTCGTCTGATTTTAAAAGAAAGCAGTTTTTTAATATTATCTAGAAGATTTTAAACAAAAATTTTGCTTATAACCAAACATAACGGTACTTCCCATACAAATGTTAAAAACCTTAAAGGAAAATCTTTTATTTTTCTCAAAAACGACTTTTACAATTTTGATAAAATTTTGTTTATGTATCGTAATAAGTAGGTAACGTCTAGCATTTAAAATTAATAAATTTTACATTGAACTGTTATTAACAGTAACAGTACCTGTCATAGAACTCTCATTATACGATTAAAAATATTTTTTTGTATAAGAAGTTTATAATAAATATAAATAATAATGCATATCTAATTTTCAAAAAAAAAAAATATTTGGATTTTTGTAAAAAATTTGATATTTGAATAATGAGTGGAAGATTTTTTTGAGAAATTCTATTTTAAACTCCACATTAATAGATATTAAAAATTGGCATAACCATTTTTTTCGTAAAATTGTTTACGAAATTGTATAAATGCAAACATAAAAAAATAAATATTTTTAAAACCGCTGCTACGATTTTTAAAATTTTGTTCTCATAAATTAATTAATTTACAGTAAAACCCGGATAAGTGCCTAACCCGCATAAGTACCTCTCAAAACAAGGCATTTATGGTGAGGCACTTATAAGGGTTTTACTGGTATATAAGAAATCAGATGGTGTAAAACGCTTTGGGTTAAAAACAGTTTCAAAAGTATTTCAATCAATTTATTTCTAATTTTGATCATTTTTCACTTTAAATAATCGTCGTGTTTTTTTGGGAAAGCTATTCATATTACAGTAGCATTTTACACGAGTTACAAATACAACATCCACAGTAGAACTACCCCCAATAAAAGTAGAAGGAAAATCCTACTGCGGATGGGTTTGTGACGTTTATTCGAGTATCGAATGGAATTGTCCATTTTATGTTACTAAAATTAATTTTTGATTCAAGTTATTTTTTTGTTTTACTTTTCACTTGTCGCCACCTATCTTTTATTTGTGTTTTTTTTTTTTATTCAAATTATTGTGACAGCTGTCCGATAGTACAAAATGTGAAATATAAAAACCAGGCTACTGCTAATGGGTTGTTTTTTTTGGGAATTTCTTACTATACTATACATAAAATCCCAAAACACAAATCCGTGCATGCATATGTGCAACACAGTGCTACATTATTAATTTTTGCATACTAACATGATACTTATTGCAACTTACTAAGAATTGTAGAACCACAGTGTGATCGCACATCATAGGAGGAGGTTTGTTCGTCCCAATCGTGAATATTTTTGATGTGTAGATATACATATATGCTGGCGGTAGAGTGAAAAAAACGTGAACGTTCGTGTGCAACGTTACGTCGTGCAACGTTACGGTGTGCAACGTTACGATCTGCATACTAGGATGGGTGCGTTCAGTGAAAAAATCTTAAGATCCCCTTCAAGCAAAAACAAGTCCGTTTTGGATCCGCGCACGTTGATGTTTACACATATTAACCGTGAGTACCGGCACTCACACTTTTTTTTATAATTTTTAAAACTTAAATGCTTTTAAAAAGTTATATCTGTATCCACCTACACACAAAAGTTGTATAGTGCATGCGATTTTCAACAAGAAAGGTTTTGGCAATTTTCTTCTTACAACTGACCTTCGAGAGATTAATAGAGTAAACCTCGTAATACCAGAAAGATGACATAATCATTTAGAGTTCTGTGGCACTAATGCGAGGTCTTAGTTAGAGAAGCGAGTTACAAATCAGTAGAGATTTGGATCGGAGAAGCCGCACCTGATAAAATATGTGAAGATCGAATCTGTGAAGATCGAATAGATTCAATGAATTGTTTCTTTTTTTGAAGAAAAATACTAAAAAACTTAAAACCAAAGAAAATTACGATTCCACTAAAATTTAGTCCTTTTAAATGTCTTGACGTGAGTTCTTATGACCATTTTGGTCGAAAATAAGCTATGAATGCCATCTTATATTTTCGGCCACGGTCTTTCGATCGGTGCAATCAGAATTGTCATACCTCTTTTAGTTTTCGAGATAAGAAAATGTGATTTTTGGTCTGTAGACCACTTTTTTCGATGAATTTTGTGCTTATTTGTCCTATATATACATTTTTTGCATACAGTAGGACAATTTTATACCGGCATTGGAATTAGGTAAAATTTGTGCTATAATGCCCTATACCCAATAAAGTTGAATATAGATTGATAGATAAATGTTCTTATTTCTTAAAATTCTAATACAGTATTTAAGATAAAAAACATATGAGTGAAAAAGATATTTTTATAAAAAATAGAGTTAATGTCACTCTTAAGCACTTAATTTAAACATGAATCAATTTTAAAAAGTTATAAAAAAAAAGTTAGAATGTATTTAAAAATGAATTGAAAGTTATACATTTCAACAAAACATTGAACAGAATTATTTATTAAAAATTCGATACTCTCGTAAAAAAAATAACAAGTATGAAGTTTGCATTCTGATAGAATGAGAGAGTTTAATAAATAACCGACACACACAATAAAAGATACGAAATGCAGTAAGAGTCCCATATTAAAAGCCAATTTAAAGTTAATCCACTGAAAAACTGCTTCAGGAGTTAACTGAGGTTTAATTTACTAGCAAGATTAAGGACAAGATGTATCTACAAACGTGAATCAGCCTTGGTTCGAGATTTTAACTCCTCGATTTCGGTGACGGTTCAACCGTAGTTCAACACTGGGTTCAAACCAATATTTAGATAATCATTAATCATGCCAATTATGGAACCCGGAATTCTGGATTCGCACTGAAGTGCACACATTCCTCTTTACTCGTTTGCTATGAAAAGAAAAGAGAGCATCACATCACTGCAAATCACTGCGAATACAGTATTGCGAATTCCATAGTTCGTATAAATATCACCTACGTGAATCTTAATGTACAAATATTTCTTATGTATGCAATACATTGAATTGAATTGAATAAAATCTTGAACTGAAGATGAACCAAGTTTGCACATACACAATACGCCCTAACTTAAAGTTAATCCTCCGCTGAAAAATTTCATGAGTTAACTGAGGTTTAATTTATCAGCAGGATTATGGATCAGTGGTTAAAAAACGTGAATCAAGAATTTAACTCATCGATTTAAGTAGAGGTTAAACCCATATCAGGTTCAATGCTGTTTAAAGCCTGTAATTGGATATTATCACATACATACTTGAGCATTAAACCATTGTTAAACCTCAGTTAATCTGCAAAAATCAGTGGGTTAAAATAGCTGAACCATGGTTCAAAGGATTGTACAACTGGCCATAACTAACTCTGATTTACCTCACACTTAACTCGGCACTAAAAAAAAACACACATCTAAAATGTACGAAGACTTTATCAACAACAAAAAAAAATAATTTTGAAAATAAATAAAGGCGATATTACACTTTCATAGAATTATATAACTCCCATTATCATCATCATCATCATGACGATTTGTCGGAACATTCGACTACACCGATATTCGTATATTTGTGGGTGCATTCAGTACTTAAGAGCAAACAAAATTTCCACTAAAAAATGAACGCACATACAGATCTAGTTTTTCCTAAAAATTAAATTTTACAACCGAACCACCGTTACTTTCGTAGATACTTACTCGCCCTCCCCTATTTGAAAAAAAAATTTGACAGGAATAGCAACAAGTAGTGTCAAAATTGCCATGAACCTGAATGAAAATTTCGACTTCCTTATAGTTATTACGAATTTGCCAATATGTCCACTGAAGAACTGCAAGAAATTTTACTGAAGTTGAGTTAGCAATTTCTCCTTCTAGAAAAGTTTAAAAATATTTTTCCCTATAGACCACACAGAACTAGGTTGACATGTACCTAAAAACAAATAACAAGCTAAGCTTTAAAATCACAGATTTGTATAGCTGATGGGTATTGTATGTAGGTATATCAAGAATTGTGTCCTTTGGTTTTCTGCTGCTCCTGTTGCTTCCCAATATAGAAGTCACTAACACTCTAACAAAACATAACGCAGCCACCAATGAGGAAAGTATAGTGAAACTTAACCCTCAGGAACAAAAAAACGTAAGGTATACTCAATGGATTACAAAATCTGTATACAAAAGTCCTGATTCTACGACTCTGTTGGGGCTGGGGCTTCCAAATCCACTCTCTAAATTTTATTTATTTACGATTGTTTTCTCAAGGAGCAGCTTATGCCTTAAATCAGAACAATATTATAAATGAATACATACACATACCTTCTTGCCTTCTAGCTGTGCTGCATGCATTGATTGGGTACAGAACTTGGGGTTGTTTTATTAGTGGCAGGGGGGGGGGGGTATGGCAGGGTGTATTGGTAGGAGTTTATCCGCAAACGGGATTCTGAGTCAGCAGGGACTGCTGCCGGTTAATAGTGGCGGATTGATTGGAAAATTGAATTCTTATAAAGTAAATACTCACAGGACTGAGCTTCGAGGTCGGGAAATTGAAGCGGAACGATTTATGGATTCATACACATACCTTAGCTCCATTTGGTATAGACGAAGAACTCAGCAGGACTGAGGAGCATGTGTGTGCCGTGTGCCTTGGACAAACATCGTTTGGTATCGCAATACACCTTCTGACACGCCATTTGAAAAGATGTATAGGTACTTATACGAGTATATGGAATTATGGAGTGATGGAGTGATGGAGTAGAGGCACAAAAACTCCTGATGCTGACTATGCCGGTGCTGTATGATGGGGCTGCGGCATTGTCGCAATATTCTCATCGTCGCGTCTCATCGTCGTAGTCGTAGTCGTAGTCATCGTTGTAGCAAAATCATGAGCGGAATACGTTGGTTGGATTTTAGATTTCTCTCCCTGAATTCTCCTAGCCCATCGAAGGATAAGGTTGCAAGGATGTGACATTAGTGAAACACTCGATGGCAACCTACATTACATAAACCTATGTGTAGGTGTGCCCTTAACGTATACGATACACGTGTATTCCACACTTCTTGGCTCAGACGAGCAGGAGGATTTTGAGAGTTCGAAGGAATGATAACGATGTCGGGAACGTGGAGGCAATCAAACGTAAAACTATTGCCGCAGCCAATGCTTGTATAAGTATACAAAAATGCAACCCTACACTGTTGCTTGATCTGATGAACGAACAGTATGTGAGGGCGGAGGACCAAAATGTCGATGGTTATGATGATATTGCGCCAGGCTGTTCCTACTGATGAAGACTACAATGCGACTATACGATGACATTCTTAAGTAAACTAAACCTCGAGTAAATTGTAAGGAGCTCCTGCAAAGAAAGGATAATAAATTTTCATTGCATTGTGCACAATTTACAGCACGATGCGGCATGCCACACAGCAGGGGTGGAGGAGGGTAAGCTGCGACGACGCATGGGGTATAGAGGAAGGAGGGAGGGCTATACCTACCTACATTCTGTACTTGCGGAATACAAATGTGGATACAATTTCGAACAAAAGCTTGCATATATGTATTTCAAAGTGAGTTACTTTTTTTTCTGTCATCTCTCTTATGTGTGTTTGTGTTTGGTTATGTAGATCAAGGACGATATTTATACATATGACAAGAATATGAAAGGGATGACATGCGGCGGCCCTCTCGATCTACTTTTTCTAGGTTTTTTTTTTTTGTTTTAAGAAACATGAGAGATTCCTTTTATTTATAGATATAGTGATGAGTTAGGCAGAGGGAGAGAGAGAGAGAGAGAGGGAGTGGAGAAAGGAAACCAACTTTAAGAAGCACAGTACCTACACAAACAAAAAAAAAAAAAAACATAACTGAAATCATTCAATGTGTAATTCAAACATTTATTCGGTTGGTAGTTAACGAATGTACATAATAAGCAAGGATGCAACAATTAAGACTATGAGCATGTTGAGTTGGTATAGATTTATTTCAAACTGGATGTAGCTATATGAATTATTTAATTAGCTTTACCATATCATGTTGGTTGAAGATGATAAATGAAGATGATTAAAGTAAAACACTGAGTGGAATTTAATATAAAAATCACAAGTTACTCTTTTCAATTTAACATGTCAATCCAGTAGCCCACTTGGGTGGGATCAGAGGTACAGTTGTGGTGGTATAGGATGCTATAGGGTATTCGAAATTTCACCAATACCCGAAAACATCAAACAAAAGATGTATCTCTATATGACAATGGGGAAATGGTGGGAAAAAAAACGAGTAAGTGCTTAGAGCATGTACTCCATTAAAAGCAGAGGATGTGCTGAATAAAAAAAGTACGTGCGCCAGTTTATTAAATATTTGAATAAATTTATACAGCGAGCAGTGAGCACCTTCGCTCGGAGCAAATGCTCTTATACCCACCTTAAACGAACTTCTAAAGAAAATTGGACAATAAAGGCCAAACTTAAAAATAAATCCGAAAGAGCTGAAATACGGTGGAGAGCTTTATCTATTTTTATTTTATTCTTTGGTTTAATTTTTCAGTGTTGAGTTAAGTCTGAGTTAAGCCTGAGTTACTTAGGCCCAGTTTTTCAGTGCGAGATTAAAGTTAAACCCGAGTTAACTCATCAAATTTGGTAAATTAACTCAGGATTTACTGAACAGATGCAGTGCGAGATTGAAGTTAAACCCGAGTTAACTCATCAAATTTCGTGAATTAACTCAGGATTAACTGAACAGATGCTTTTGATGTTTTATCCACAGAGTTTTTTTAGTCGTTCCGCATGCATTCTCCACCGTAAAACTGCTTCCTCAGTTCACTTCAATAATTAGCTAACACTGGTTAAACTCACCACTGAAAAACCGACACTTAATCGTGCAAACAAATTTAACCGGATTTAACTGCTGTATCTTGGTTCTAAAAGGGCCAATGTCCATTTTCTACAAAAATTGACTTTAGTATAACATTAGATTCAGCAAAAGATGTTCTACGCGACATAATTGTTCCTTTCCAAGATTTTGATGGCTATTCAGGGCCAATGTTCTTTTATTGTAAGTAAAATGTGTAAGGTAAATGTGAGACATTATGGGCTTTTTAGAAACTCAATACAAATTGCAATTTGATTAAAGAAAGGGTCAATGTTGGAGATTGGAGATATCACTCAGTCATAATTGTTTTGATTTTATACTATTGTTTGTTATTGTTTTTGAAGTGGCAACTAAGATGTGGAAATGTGGTGGCACCTTGACTCCTGTGACTCCTGCTATGGTCAAAATAAAAACATTTACATGGCTGTGATGTTTTGTCATTTAATGATAGAACTCAAAAAATAGAACACGTCAGTAAAATCTATTCTCTATATCACTATATTCTCTATGGAACCTGGCTAGTATCATAACTGCAAAGAAAAAAAAAGTAAATACCTCACGAATGGTGTGACTTTCACGAGATCAATACGTAGAACACCTCGGGTAAATGCAGTTGAGCTTAAATTCGACGACAGGCGTATTTTCTTCGTAAAAATTGTGACTTTTTGGCTACGAGCTGCAAAATTCTAAGCGAAAAATGGACCGAAATCAGGGGGCCTAGGACTTTACTTGATACAATAGAGCAGTTCCGTAATTTGACTCAGCCTGTTGGAGATTTAGACAGACGAAACATTTAGGTATAATAAGTTTTCTATTCGATACTAACCTATACGGTAATATAGTTTTGTGGAATGCGACTGATAAAACAACAAACCTGAAAACCTTGACAAAAGTTCAAAAGCTATAGCATGCGTAGGTATTACGGGGGCGTTGAAAACCACCCCAACAGCGGGAAAGGAAGCAATACTCAACTTGAAACCCGTACATCTATTCGTGCAAGAATCAGCAGCATACAGTGCCTTGCTTTCAGTAATGAATCTACGTTAACTGTCTTCACTGATGGTTCTAAAGTGGACACTGGAGTTGGTGTAGGAATTTTCTCGGAAACTTTGGGACTATAGCTGGCTCCTCCAGACTTCTGGACTTTTGCAGCGTCTTCTAATCTGAGGTCTTGGCAGTGACCAAAGCAGCTACGAAAATATCAATGATGGCGATATCATGAGCTGAAATCACCTTCTATATTGATAGCAAAGCAGCAATTAAAGCAATTTCCGCCATCGAGATACATTCCAAGCTTGTATGTAACTTGCTGTCGCGAAGAGCTTAGGGTTCTTGAAATGCAGCAGGTTAGTGGTCGCAGTTATGTACAGGGAAACGAAAGAGCTGATGAGCTAGTGAGAACGGGATCGTAGCTTGATTCAAGTCAAGCCGAACGACATATTAAAGTACCAACCTGTAGCATCAAACAGGATATTGGTAACAAAATATCAAAAAAAACAAATGAAAGATGGAACCTGTTTGAAACATGCGGCACAACTAGAAAATTATGTCCAAATTTCAATAAGCAGAGGACAGACAAAATTATGCAAATGAACAAAAAGCATCTTCGTTCCCTTGTCAGCATCATCACCGGACACAACCTACTGGGATACCATAAAAAGAAAATGAGGCTCAGTACTGACGAACTTTGCAGAGGGTGCAGCAATGAAGAAGCACTTACACTTCCTTTGTCAAGAAATTGGACATAAGCCCATTTAGAACCAAGGAACAGACTCCAGAAGCAGTTTTTCAGTGTGACGGATTAAGATTATTTTTTAAGTTGTCAAAAATCTATCGACATCGAAACTGCCATTTAGTTACCGAAATCAAGATGGCGCCAATCTTTGGAAATCGCTCTTTCCATAGTTTCGTTCTTCGATTTAGATAGATTTTTGATGACACGCATCTGTCACAAATATACTACCATCATCTTGAGTTAGGTTGGGACCTAAGTTGACAACCTATAAAAACATTTTTCAGTAGTTGATTTGGGTTTAACTCCGAAGCTGTGATGATCTCGTACTTAGCTCCAATAAAGTATCTTCATTTTTAATTGAAAAACTGTCTCGTTCCCCGAAAAAATGTCCCAAATCTATGCAAAAGAGGCAACAGCCTGATATGATAAACTCTCTTGATACCTAGGTACATATGTTTGTATACAGGGTGTTCCGTAAATAATGGATAACTTTGCAACTGGGTAAAGCTGGCCTTAAGATCTTTCAGAAAAGAATATAAAACAAAATATTTCCCATGTATGGCCTCTATGTTATGGCGTAATATAATTTCTAACGCTTCGTAGATTTTATCAAAAACTATATTTATACGCATATGTTTTAGCAAAATCATAAATATTGTCTCAAAATAGCTTTTACCGGCCTTTAGTCCCCAAAAATTGGCAGTTTTCTCTAAGAATTACAAAAACCTACAAAATTGTACCTTCGACAACCTCAATATCTACCCACACTGCGTCATATATGAATAAAACTATCCAATCTATTTCCGCACTACATTTATGAAATGACCTAATAAACCGTTTACTCAAAAAAAAAACAAAGCCACACCTTCAACAATAATAAAAACCATTGTTTTGCCTGTCAAAGTTATCAACAACTTTGATGATTCGTCACAATATACACCTTCATACAAGCTACCGAACATAATAATCTTGTCCTAAAATAAAACACCTAAAAGCACTTTGCAGAGTTTTCTTTGAATTAAATTAAAATAAATAGATAGGTACAAATAAATTTAATTCAAATGAGCAACCTTTCATCAGAGAGTAAGGTTAAAGCCCTCTCTAGTATATCAAAGTTTTGTCCAGTTTTAGAAGCTATCCCATAGATAGATAGACAGAAAGTCAACTTACAAACAAGCTAACAGGTGCTCGCCTATTAATTATAAATTTTGCAATCATCATTAAATCCCGTTCTTCCATCCGTTACAATGCACCTCCTCATCTACCTATGTGTATATTTATATGAGAAAAGAAAAAACAGAAAGGTAAAGAATTTAGAAGAAGAACAACAAGTTGAAGATGTTGAAGATGATGATGCTATTTTTCGAGCTAAGCAAAAAAAAAAGGAATATATAGGTAGGTATATTCAGCATCTTAAGCTTCATTCCACACAGCATAAGATCTATCTTCTCATTGTGTGCTGACCTTAAACTTCGTGAGCTTAGAGCTCACTGATTCTCTTTACAGTGCTGTGAGAAATTTTTATTTCCTAATTTTTAATTTCTGTTGTTTTAGGACAGGTATTGGTTTCGTATAAAAAAGATATTCAAGGTTTTAATTAAACTTAACATTAAGTGTATAAGGAAGTTAAAAAAATATGAACGACTGTATTGCACAAACTTGCTCGTATGGTTCAAAACTGTAATGTTGCTAAATATTGCAAATTTTAAAGTTATAGTTCAAATATCGTTATATTCATACTTCTAGAGAGAAAGTGTAAACTTAGTAAAAAGCACTAAAAAATGCTTCTTATTACATATTGTTTAAACAAAAAAACTATTTTTAAAATTTTTAAATGGAGTTTTCTCTTAAAACGTCAAACCATTTCATTTTTGCCATAAAACTGAAACGCAGTTTTCTTACAATTACTATAGTTATAACAAGTTTAACCAAAATCGTTTTATACACGTTTTTGAGAAAATCAAAATCTTTGAATGGCATGCTACCCATTCGAATTTCCCCCCTTAGAAATCCCGTAAAAATGCTCTGTACCAAATTGGAAGCAAATCAGTTAATCCTTTTAGGCTCTAGCTCAAGTTACAATATGGATGTACAGAATCACAGAGGTACAGACGAACAGACAAACAGACGTCCAGACCGAAGAACTGTTTCACGAAACCCACTTTTTGGATTACAAAACCAGTTTTGATTACAAAACCTCGAATTTTTTTTTTACACGAAACCAATACAACTTGGCATTAAGAGCAAATACAAAATTAAGTTTCGACATTTTGTCGGTACTTAAACAAAATCGCACCACTCTTACACCGCATTTAAAACATTTTCTGCACCCCACTGTGTGTGATGTTAGCGGCGAGATTCCGACTATATGACAATATTATAACCTACACTCTATAGAAGATACTGAACGAGTATCTTTTTTATATTATTTTTTATTTTCATTATTTAATTTTTTTTTTTTATTTTTTTTTTTTCGTTGGTTTGTTTTAATTTCTTGTTGTTGTCATTTTTATTATTCTTAGAGCAGCTGCTGCTGCGTCTATTATAAAAGATACTCTCCCATGGATAAGGTTTCAGTTGTGCTTTTGAGTTGCGGATTCGCGTTTGTGCCAAAATAAAGAAAAAAGAAATTATAGTTCTGCGCTGTGCTGTGCTGCCGTGTTCCAAGTCGTGTACTTATATATCTTGTATCTTAGAATTTGAAAAAAAAAAAAAAAAATTAAACGGAGTTCTGTGTCATTTGTGTGTCAGTGTGCCTTATTGTTTCGTCTCGAAATAATCCCTTCATCCAAAGATCTTCGCAGAAACATGTCAATGGGATTATCTATGTTAGCTACGGTTCTGGGTCTGCTCCTTGCTGCGGGTATCTTAGGTGAGTGACAAACAATGATGATGATGATGGAGGAGCCTTACACCTCCTAGTAGTCTATATAGTTAGTCCCTAAAATGAGGTTGCTGATTTTGTTTTGCGAGACTGAAATGTTTACCAAGTTGATTGACTGTTGATCCATCCACATCAAAGTGTCAAGCCGCCACACTGCCACCGAGCCGCATACTTGCCGGTATAGAGTGGTCGGTAAACATTGTATCTACAAAATTCATTTAAACAAGAAATTACAAAAAAGAAAGTAGGTAGGTAGTATCATCTTTTCTGTGGTGGTTGAAGTTTAAAAAAAAAAAAGAGGGCCATGACATCATGTCAGTGTTAACCCATCTTTGAGGTCGTCATCGGTCGTTGGTCGGTTCAACACAACAAACAATATTTTATTAGCTAAGCTTGAGGTAATCACGTCAACATTAGTCATCCATGGCATATAGAAGTGCCTCGCGCTGGGGTCAAATTATAATCACGATTATTGAATACTATAGGTTCTCATGTCAAGTCCAACTGCTCAAGAGTGATGTCAGGTATGTGCTGCTCTAGGTCGTGCTTTCAGAAATAATTACCATCTACGCCATAGGACATCGAATGATTTAATATCCGGGAGAAGGTTTTTAGTAAGAATCGTAATTTATCATGGGAATATTTGAACATGTTCTGTTGCCTAAATTGTTGTTAAACAATGGCAAGAGGTGTGTTTTTATATTTTAAGTATGCTTCTTTTATTACAACAGGTTTTTTTTGTTAAATTATGTTTGCAAACAAATTACACGAAAACCGTAATTAAAAAACAAAAAAATAAACAGTTTTTAAACTATTATAATAATTTATAAATAATTTTAACAACAAATAGGCAATGACTAAAATTTAATTTTTGACCAAACTTCGCATTTATAGATGATTAGACTTTAAACAAAATACTGTGTATCTTTAAAATTAACATTTAAACGTAAATGGGGTTTAAAATTATCAGAGAGTTGTGATTTGTAGGCACAAGAATTCAAAATCTGACAAACGAAAATAAATCATTATTTTTTTTTAATTTTTGTAAAATTGTATTGTTAAGACAATGTACATAATATACAGACTTCAAAAAGTACTCAAAAATGTTGATACCTTAGCCAAGTATCTATTTAATGTGCAGATATAAAATTGAATTCAACAAACAAAAATCATAAAACCCGTTTTTAAAACATAAAAATTTTCAAAAATATTTTTGTATATATTTTTTAAATTTTTATTTTTATTTGCAATATGTATTTAGAAGGAATTGCATAAAAAAAAAGTTAATATGTGCAAACATCAACGTTTGCTATACGTAACATGCTACATGGAACGTATTGCACTTAAAGCCCACGTTTTTAGCTAACTCTACGACCAGCATAATTCTTTACACATCAAAATTAATTCAAATTAGGTTAGCTATTATCATCAACCTGTTTTCGATATATCGTATTTTTTTAAAAACTAAGCTTAATACTTGAGATTATTATACATTTTATTTATTTTGTTTATTTATCGGGCTTACCACGTTTATTTTCACAAAATAAATACAAATTTTAAATTTGTTGAAAAAATTAAAAATATAATTTTTTGGCAATTTTGATTTGCAATAATATTAAAACTTTTTGGAATCATCAGTAGTCAAAACTTAGTTTATATATAGTGATAGTGAAAAAGTCGAAAATAAAAAATAAACTACCGAAACGTTTTCAAAATATTGAATTCGCAAAAATACAAATCGAAAAAATTGAAGCTTTTTTAAAAACTCAAAAAAAGTATATTTCTTTCTTTAATTTTGTTGGTTAATTTTAAAGGTACACAATATTTTTCATAACTTGTTAAAAGATTCTTCATTGAAAAAAAATTGATGGAACCCTTTTCGAAAAAAGGAGACAACCTATAGCGAGTGTTCCCAGATTGAGGGGAAAAGCACAATTTTTTGACGATTTTACAAAGCAAAAGGGAATAAAAAGGGACAAACCTAAAAAATAGGGAAAAATCCAAAAAGAGGGAAACACTATAAGTTCTTTTCTTCCACCAATCAGCTGTACTATATTTAAGAAACAAGAACAGGTGAACCACTTTTTAGGAAATACAAGTGCAAATCATGTTAAAAAATACGCCCATGCAACACGTCACTTATGATTTTTGAGTATCTGAATGCTTTTATTCTTTTGACATTTAAAAAAAATATTCGATAAACCAACGTGTTTTAATCGTTAAAATTTTTTATCAAAATCAATCATCGATTACTGTGACGATGAGAATGTGCCAACAAAACGCACTATTTATCGTTTAGTGAATGATTTCTGGGCAATGGAAAACCCTCAAATTATTCATCAGTCACCTTTGCATCCATTAAAAATTACAGTCTGGTGTGCAATTTGGTCAGGAGGAATCATTGGAGAATGTAATGAAAAATTTGCTCAAAAGGGCTCGCATTTGTGAGACTAACAGAGGCGGACATTTACCTGATATTGAATTCCATACATAATTGCCGACATTAAATAAAACATTTATCAATATAAGATCCATTCTCTTTCATTTAATCACAAATTATAAACAAACAAAGTAGTATACCTTCCCGGCGGACACCCTGTAAATACATAGATACATAGATTTACATGGACGTTATAAAAAATATAAGATTTAAAATGTTTTCTTAACAAATATATACATAGTTTACTAAGGGAAAAAAGGGATTTTTCTTACAAAATTAAGGGAAAAAACATAATGGTGCAAAACAAAGGGGAAAAATGTTTTGGGAACCTGGAAACCCTGTCTACGACTACGCCTTATTGTTTTTTCAATTTTATTTTTAAGATAAATAAGATTTTTTACAAAGTTGTGTAATAGGCACCTATACCGTCATAGTTTTGATCCTGAAAATAAATATAAAAAATTATGTTAGGGGAAGGATAGGTTCCAAGTTTAAAGAAGACTTGTGAGACCCACTTTGTTCGTCTTCCCTATCATTATAATATGTATCAATTTTGATCAAAGTCTTGATTTGTTCATGAATTCATACATTACTGAAACAATTTTGTTTAAGTTTCTTCTTAGTATTTTTGAAGCGCTGTATCTCTTTGAAATATTGTCTTATCGAGATGAAGTACAAAGCATTCTAAAATTTTTAAGTTCTGAGATTGAGAAGTTCCGTTTATTCGTAATCATTAAAGAAAGCTGCGAATAAAATTTCCCATTTTTTTTTCAAAGAGATCACAAAGTTTATTCAACTTTACTTCCTATATTTTTGGACCTTTTTCATCAGAATGGAAAAAGAGTTTTTTGCTTTAAAAAAAATTTTATGTCAGATAATTTTTTTTTTTTTTTATTTTAAATTTAACATTTAAAGACTAGTTTATTCTTTAATGCGAAGTGGAATAAAGATCAAAATGAAACCTTAATAAAACGAGAATTGAAAGGTTAAAAAAAGTCCATTGAGAATGATTATTTAAAAATATATTTGTTCTTCCATTTCGCCAAAAAAAAATTTAATTTAATTTAATAATAAATTGACAGGTGACAATTCTACAATTCACACTTGTCTGACAAATTTTTATTTCATAAAATATTGACAGTTGACAAATTCGTCAGAAAAATACAATGACAAATTCATCATTGTCATATACTAACACATATGTCGTGACAATTTTGTCATTGTAGTGCCCACGTCGAAAAACGATTAAAAATGGAACAAAACCTATACGTTTTGTTTCATTTCTCATCTTTCCTCGAACGATTTTCTCGATGTTAGAAGTTACAGAACACATGCACTCTTTCAAATTTAAAATGTCACATTTGTCGAAGTTGTGTTTTATTATTAAAAAGTGAAGTGTATAAAATAGCCATTTAACGTGTCAAAATCATTATTTATTCTCTGTTTAAAATGTTGAGGGCGTCAGCGTATTACACGGAGTTCCAACAGAGAATGGTCAAAACTTTCACTTGAAGAAATATTATTTAGCATTTTAGCTTAACTTCTGTCTTTTCATTGTCAACACTTGACCATAACTGAGTTTCCTGTCACAATTGTCAATTAAATACTGACAAATATGTAAATTGTATATATTTTTTTTCATTTCATAAAAGAATTGTCAGTATAAATTTGTCAGAAAACTCCTGACAATTGTAAAAAAAAACACTTGAAAATTCATTGACGATTATTTTACGAACTGAAAAGTTGACAATTGTCGGGTATTTTCCGACAATTCTATAAAATTGTCAATTTTTTTATGGAACAGATTTTGACAATTGTCGAGTTGTAAATTAACAAATAGTCACCTGTCGCAATTGTCAATGTTTATAAAATAGGGCCCTGGTCTTTAAACTGAACGTTCGGTCTTTCTTTTCGCCTCGAACCTTTGGGATGTAATTCGAAGAGTATTTTTGTTCATTCGCTTTTAATGGTACTAAGCCTTTTATGGACTTGCTTTGACTTGTTGAACTATATCTTGATACAGCTCATAGAGTTAACGATTGTATAAGTCCCTCCTCGCGGACAGAGGACTAAATATCCATCGACAAATGTTTCTTTCCAAAGAACCAAGAAAAGAGTCAAATTCAAAAAATAACTCTACATAATTTCTTGGAATTTTTTCAAATACCCCAAGCTACATAGTTACCGCACCCTTAAATGGCAAAAATAAATTAATCCATTGCTCTTCCCCTCTCAACCACACGATCACTGGCCAGACTCTCACTCTTATTCTGAGAGGCTATTTTACCTGCGTTATTCTTAATCGGCGGTGTTTACAATGAGGAAATAAATATTCTGTATTGCTACCCAATTAATTCCGTTGAAAATTAAAAAAAATGACTAAATCTTAGCAAAATAACATGCCGCCTCCACTGGGCATCAACGATGTCAAACATCACAACCACAATCCAATCCACAATCTGACTTGTATGGATTATGTCACTACATGACATGGATTTTTTTGCCTCCATTGGATTTTTTAAAGACATGTTCATAATCCGAGCATCGTTAATGCCCAGTGGAGGCGGCATGTAATGAATTGTACGATTCTATCATAGAATAAAAATTCTATGAAAATCGATCAAGCCATTAATGAGATAGTACAGTAAATAAGGCGTTAGGCAATAACGCCCAAGTCGATTTGGAAATATCACCCAAAAAAAAACAAAAAATTAGGTTCCTGGGGGGCAGCATGCCCCCCCATACATATCTCACTGTTTATTTTATTGAAGTGAAATAAAGTTGATTTGATATAAAAAACGGAGTTGTTTCAGTACAATTATTCGCAGGATTTTGATTTGGGCGTTTTTTCCTACCATTTGGGCGTTATTTCCAATTTTGGGCGTAATTTCCCATTTAACTTAAAAATTTTTATTTTGGGAGTTTTTTCCTTAAAAAAAAATTAAAAAAATAGAAATAATCCCAAAATCAAGAAAAAAAACAACAACAATTGTTAAGAATTCTTTTGGGCGATATTTCCAAATCGATTTGGGCGTTATTGCCTAACGCCGGGTATAAGCCAAAAAATGAGAAAATTTTATTTCAAAACCCCAAAATCCTTTCTTCACACATTATGCAATTTTTTTGACAAAAACCTGCCATTCGAACATTACACATCATAAATCGCTTAATCTGTTTTAGAGAAAATTTAAAATACCGAAATCGTTGAATGGCAGCCACCCGACACGATAACCTTTTTTTTTTTAACTGTCATCTTCATTTCATTACGAGGAGTTATGTCACTTTTAGCTTGCGGGTTATTTTTTAAGGTAATTATTTAAAATTTAAAATACTTAAAAACATTTGCTTTTGGACGAGCATTGTTTCATTTTGCTTTCAAATTGTTCTACTCTTTATTTTGGGCTTTATTTCCTGCTTTAAAAACAAACCCGAAACTGAAAATTCAACCCAAAATGACGGACAAAATTACTACAATTGTTCAAATTTTTATTTACACTAATTCCTAAAAGTATTTAGGGAGTTATTTTCTTGGGCATTATTGCCTAGTGCCAAATATTTGATTAAAACCAAGAAATACCTATATATACTTCCTCTTAACAGGTAACAGCTCAATTAAGAAGAAAAGTTGTCTACCACATTTTTTCGAAACTATTTCATTTGCTTCTTTTAACTTTCCAATTTGTGTAAGGCCAATGCAATACGTTTCCAAGAACAGTTAAGCCTCTTAAATGTTTCTTTTTCCAAATGACCTTTTGCAATCTTCTAAAGAATTGAGTCAGGTAGTTAAACAACACATTTTCTATTTATTATAAAGTATAGGCACCTATGTACATGGCCTTAATTTTTAATTGATCGAAATTAAGACAAACTTTAATTTTGTCTGCTAATTTTAGGAACTAACAATTTTAAAGAAGAGGAAAAACGAAAATGAGATAAGTTTGTTTTCAAAGAAAATGTATAAGGCATATTATTTCGATAGTATCGATAGTTTTAAAATATCAGCGATAGTATCGATGGTAAAAACTGGATAGTATCGATGGTAAAAAACTATCGATACTATTGATGTTTATTCAACACTACTTTCCCGCGTTAAGTTCACCATGCCATGGATGAATATATTATTAAAAGCATTTATCCCCAACTCATTGAAGGTAGAACATTGTGAATCACTTTGATATAGCTATACAATATTCTTACCACTTACACAATTAACTAAAGGGCAAATCTGTAAATTGCTAAAATTATTACGGCGCGCGGCGGTAACTCTAACAACAAAATGTCACATTTAAGGTATTTTCTTGTTTTTATAAAATTAAAACTTTTCCAATAAAAAAAAAAACATTTGTTTTGTATATCATGTTTTTTTATCTACAAAGAACGTGCCAATTTCATGGGGGAAAATCGCTATTAAAGCAAAGTTGAAATTTTACTTTCACTTCTAAATGAATTAATTGAGGCATTTTAAAAGAACAGAAACATAAAAATACTACAAACACATGTAAGTGTACTAATCAGAGGAGAAAGAATGAAATTTTCGCACGTATCTATACTCAGTATTTAATTGTTGTGTGCTTCATTAATATAGCTTTTAAAATATACCTACTTTGCTTGAGCTAGCTCAAGCAGTACTTGTTGCATGTTTAGAAAGAATGTCTATTAAAGAATACAACAACTGTGAATTATTCAACTCCTCTCATTGGAAATTAGCTGATAAAAAAAATTAATAGCCATGCATACGTTCTTAGCATAATAATTTCGTATGCAGTTTTTTTTTTTTTTTTTTTGCTTTTTTCAATTTGAGTTTTATATCAATGAAAAATTCTCATGGTTTATAATTTATTTTTTATTAAATACTTATTTATGAGATCACTAAGACGATAATGTGCATTTGAAATAAAAAACAAAATTATTCCAAAATAAAGTTTTGTGCCCCGAATTAAATTTTTCCCTTCCTCTTAGAACAGAGTATTTGAGCTGAGGGTTTTCCAATAAGAGGTGTTATTTTGATATTCAAAGAAAAATGGCATTTTTTGAGATAAATGATCGGATGTTTATTTCATTATAAAGAGGATGGCCGCCACGACCACGCTTACAGGACCATATCCTTTTCATGAAATTTTCCATAACCAAATCGCAAAGTGGCTGCCCTATGTCCTCGATAGCCTCACGAATTCCATCTTTGAGGTCTTGAATCGACGCTGGGCTGTTGGCGTAGACCTTATCTTTCACGTGGTCCCAAAGGAAGAAGTCGCAAGGTGTTAAATCACAAGATCTCGGTGGCCAATTGTGATCACCTCTTCGAGAGATAACACGGTCCGGAAACTTTTCCCGTAAAAGATCGATGGTTTCATTGCTTGTGTGGTACGTAGCGCCGTCTTGTTGAAAGTAAACGTTGTCCAGATCAATACCATCCAATTCCGGCCATAAAAAATCATTAATCATCTCTCGATAGCGCAATCCATTGACCGTAACTGTTGCTCCAGCCTCATTTTCGAAAAAGTAAGGTCCAATGACCCCGCCGGACCATAAACCGCACCAAACAGTCACGCGTTGAGGATGGAGAGGCTCTTCAACAATAACTCTTGGGTTTTCCGAGCCCCAGATGCGACAGTTTTGCTTGTTGACGTAGCCTCCGAGGTGGAAATGGGCCTCATCAGTCAAGATGATTTTTCGATGAAATTCCGGATCATTTTCATGCATTTCAAGGACCCAATCAGCAAAGACACGACGTTGTTGATGATCAGCCGGCTTGAGTTCTTGTGTTAACTGAACTTTATAAGCCTTAAGACCCAAGTCTTTATGCAAAATACGGTGTAATGACGTTTGTGGAATGCCTAATTCCAAAGAACGACGAGGAATGGACAAACCTGGGTTTTCTACAACACTTTGGGCTACAACAGCAATATTCTCAGTTGTTCTTGAGCGACGTGCACGGGTTTTATTCTTCACATCACTAACTTGTCCCAACAGCTCGAATTTGTCCACCAATTTCTGTATTGCGGTCCGACAAGGTGCTTCACGACGACCCAAAAATGTTTTAGTTTTACGAACCGTCTCTGCCAAATTTTCACCATTTTTATAGTGAATTTTAATAATTTCAATGCGTTGTTGAAGCGTGTATCGTTCCATTTTTATTAATGGCGTAGTTTCTACTTGTCAAATGTCAAAAAATGACAGCTTCAAAAGTGACAGCTACCGAAATAGCGGGCTATTCAAAATAACAAATAAAGCATAAACTGGTCGCCCTTTTTATTATTCTGAACACCGCATACTTTGTTAAAGATCATTTTGGGTCATGATTATATTTCCTTCCCCTTCTCAGGCCTGGATTTGTAACTTTTTTTGGGAAGCCAACCTGTATACATCATGAAAGTTATTTAAGAAGTAATTTTATGTACATGAAACAAAAAACGCAAAAAGTATAAACTTAGTCATAACATTTTTTTTAATTTTTATGATTTATTTATTAAAAATTAAAAAACAATTTAAATGGAATAAAACAAAAATGATTTTTTTTAAATTGACATGAAATTTACTTTATTCGAAATATAATCTTCTGGCATTATAATTGACATATGCTTTCTGGCATATGACCGCCACGGCTGGCTCGGACGTAGTCCAATCTGGAGGTCCAATTTTCGATTACTTTTTCCAAAATTTGTGGCCGTATATCGGCAATAACGCGGCGAATGTTGTCCTCCAAGTGGTCAATCATAGCTGACTGCGAGAATGTTGCTTTAATTTTTTCTGAATTGTTAAAGCTACATTAAGGGCATACAGCATATATAGTTGCACGACTGCTATAAATGTTATTGAAGATATTAGAATGGCCTTAGATTATGACATTGTAACCTTTTTAGTATTGCTTGACATCTCCAAAGCCTTCGATACGGTGGATCATTATAATTTATGTTTTAAACTTTCTTGCCAGTATGGTTTATCACCATCTGCGGTTTGCTTAATGAAATCTTATTTTCTTGATAGAGAACAAGCGGTTTGTGTAAAACATAAAATTTCAAGCTTCCTTCCCACAATAAGGGGAGTTCCCCAGGGTTCCATTTTGGGACCTCTCCTCTTTTCGTTGTATATAAACGAACTTCCACCAAAGATCTCAAGCTGTTCTATTCAAATGTATGCTGATGACGTCCAGTTATATTATAGAAGCTGTGCACTAGGACTTATTGAGGATTGTGCGCAAATAATAATTAGCAACGATCATGCGGAAATTCTCGGTTGGTCACAGGATAGTAGACTTTTTCTTAACCCACTTAAGTCCAAATGCATTGTGATTGGTAATAAGATGCTGAATTTAGATTATTTCTCAAGTATTTTTTTGAATGGTACACCAATTGCATATAGGTACACTTAGTGCAAGAAATCTTGGTATTTTGTTCAGCAGGACTTTGACTTGATCCAGCCATATAATTCCGGCCGAACGTAAGGCCTATGGAGTGCTCAGAATGTTGTGATCATCGCCTATGAACACTTGGATGATGTTTACCAAAACTGTAGTAGTTCCAATATTTACATACGGTTGCTGCAACAGTGAAGCTGCCAGTAGAAGAAGGCTGAATGTCGTCTTTAACAATACTGCACGCTACATATTTGGCCTACGTCAGAGTCGTTTTGATCGCTCCTCAAACAGATCCCAAAGGCTTGTACACCCTCAGTTTTTTTGTCGGACTTTAGAGCAACAATTTTTCTCGTCAATGCTATACATCAGTGGAATCTCCTTCCAAGAAATTTAAGAAGAATCAGCGGCGAAGTACAGTTTTGTAGCGAGCTTCGAAGTTACTTTTAGAATGCAAGGTTTTAAATTTTCCTTCCAATTAGGTATTATTAATTTATTAAGTGAGATGTATGAATTAATAACTCTGTAGATTTTGTTTATGTAATTTATTAGAAAAAAAAATTAATTTAAATACTCGAAGACATCTATCTAATCCAAAATTAAAATTTAATGTCAAATGTCTATTCGATTTAAATGTTTCTCGATGATGTATTAACTACCAGAGTGACACTTATTTTTGAAATTTCTTAATTTCTTTCGGCCCCTTCCCCCTAAAAGAGATCAAGGTTAACGTTGACATGTGCCGGCAAGAACTTGAAATTTCCAATACAAAATCAATACAAAACACATGGAGATTTCTCAGTCATTTACTCAAAATATCGGTTAGAATGTGAAAGTCGATGGTACTTGGTACATATTAAGTACGATAAGGAGTATATAAGAAATTATTTTCGATTGCGTAAACAATATTTAGCCCGTTAAAATTAAAAGCAAATATCGTTGTTTTTGTGTATTTCTATATTTAAACTTCTTTTTGTAATCGAATTCTACCTACTTTCTGGGTTGTAACCCACTTCACGTTATGAATGGCTACATTTGTAAAAATATGATCCCATAAGTCCAACACAGAAAGATTTTTTTGCTTTTTCACTCCATAAACGTAATTTTTTTAAAATACCCTTTCTAACACAAAAATAACTTTTTTAAATTGGATATCTCTTTTTTGTGTTTACCCCACTTAACCCGCTAAATAATGGGTGATTTTTTAAGAGGTTTAGAACTTTTTTTAAAAAAAAAACACAAAAAGTTCGAAAAAATGAATGAAATATTTATTTGAATCGATGCAATTTAATGTTTAAAGATAATTTCATGCAAATGTTGACCGCGGCTGCGTCTCAGGTAGCCCATCCGCTGAGTCCAATTTTGGCATACTCTTTCACTCATATCGGCCGGTATCTCACGAATGAATGCATGGATGTTGGCTTCCAGTGCGTCAATCGAAGCGGGCTTGTCCCTATAGGCATTAGCCTTGACATACCCCCACAAAAAATAATCTAATGGTGTCAAATCGCACGATCTAGGCGGCCAATTGACCGGCCCGAAACGTGAAATTAACTGTTCACCAAACTCGCCTCGCAATTGCGCCATTGTTTCGCGTGCTGTGTGGCATGTGGCACCGTCTTGTTGAAACCACATATCATGCAAGTCAAGAACTTCCATTTCGGGCAAAAAAAAGTTTGTTATCATCGCTCGGTAGCGTTCACCATTGACAGTAACGCTGCGATTCGCATCATCTTTGAAGAAATAGGCCCAATAATGCCGCCGGCCCATAAACCGCACCAAACAGTGGCTTTTTCGGGATGCATTGGTAGCTGTTGCAATGCTTCTGGCTGATCTTCACTCCAAATGCGGCAATTTTGCTTATTTACGTACCCATTCAACCAAAAATGAGCCTCATCGCTGAACACAAGCAGCGCGCGATGAACATTTCGAACCGAGCACGAATTTTGATAGTAAAATTCAATAATTTGCAAGCATTGTTCATTTGTAAGACGATCCATGGTTAAATTGCAAACCAAACTGAAGCTGTTTGACAGTGACACAAGGTACTAAACACACGTCAGCTGTCAAAACTAGTGTTGCCAAAACCAAACCAGCCAAAAAATCACCCGTTATTATTTTTTTTTGAAAAAAAAAGTCCCTAAAACCAGCCACTAAAAATAACCTATCGGACACAAATAATATAATACTACTACAAATAAAATACACTGAACCCTATAAATACCAAATTAAAAAAAAAAAATACCCCAACCACACAAGAAAAACTTTGAATTAACAAAAGAATTTCTTAAATTTAATTTTTTTAGTTTTTGTTTTCACTCTACAAATAACAGAATTTAAAAAGGAGTATCCCTAGCCATTTCTTAAGAAAAACCTTTCAAACAAAAAAGAATTTCTAAAATCGGTTTTTTTTTTTATTTCTTACCCGCATTTCCACCTGCAAATAACAAAATTTAAAAAAACAATATCCTTGAAGCAATTTCGTAACAATAACCTTTCAAACGCAGGTAGAGTTTTTTTTTAATCAGATACATCTTTTTATTTTACTCTATATTTCATCCTAAAATCTGAATTTTTCCGATATTTGAGAAGAAGAATCTAACAAAACAAAGATCACTAAAATCGGCCCAGTCGTTCTTGTAACTAAACTCACTTTGTTTTATATATGTACGCATTAAGATTTAGTTTTAAATACCTCTATGTGTTATAATCTTGTTATTAAAAGTTCCTCTTGTTAAAATTAATAACATCTGTATTTTTTTTTATTTTAACTCGTAATTTTCCACTATTTTCAGCACAACAGCATATTCAGAAAAACTTGAATATTGCTCATAAATGTGGACTTGTGCTCCAACAACTTATCAAGTACTAAGTTAAAAAAAAAAATTTAACCGGAATTTAACAAAACTAAATTTGTATAAAAAAAATGTATGCCCGTCTGTACCTCGACCTACAGCCTAAACGACTGAAGCGATTTTTTTGAAATTATATGAAAATTTACATTTTTGTTTTTCTTTAAAAATAAGGGTACCTGCCATACAACCGTTATGAAAGAAATAATTCATCTTGTGTGCACTATTGTAGGTATAGAATGCATTTTTTATTTTACCAAAAACTGTTACTAACGATACCTGCCGCATAGAGCCTTTTCTTATAACGACTTTCTCGTTAACTGTTTCACCGATTTCAATCAAAATTTTATCACGGGAAGTATTTTAAAATTTAAATAATATTTCATACAAAAATGTTCAAAAAATTAATTTTTGGATTAAAAAATCAAATACTTTTTGAAAAATCAATATATTTCTTATATGAAGGGTTTATAATACAAATTCTATATACTACTGAAATACATCAGCCAAGTAGAAGACTTAGCACTATTTAATTGGACTTGTTGAATTATTGATTCAAAATAGCTTTTAACGGCCTTTAGTCCATACAAATTGGCGTCTCATCCCGGCGGCGATCTCACTTTGACTCATCAGTTATTAGGTGGATACAACTAAATACTTACATACCATACTGACATACCATTTTTTTTATTATTAAAAAAAACACTCCACAACGATTATTGAAATTTTGTTTTCATAATTTGTGTCTTTTTGGGAATTTAGACGGCACAGCGGTGTTCTTCATTTTGAGATTAAATTATTTTTAGAACTTATTTTATCAATTTAAAAAACCTGATTCATGCTTCTTTTCTATGTTTAATATACAGTCCTTGAAATTCCAAGCAACGTTAACCACAAGAGCAAGTTCGCGCGATCCAGTCGTGCATTTTATTTTTTGAAAATTTTCAATACGTATATTCGAGCAGAAATGTATAGCAATGAGACTTTTAAAATAATTTCTACTACGCTCATTTTTGAATTTCATTGAAATATTTGTATTAAATCAGGAAAATCCTTGTTTCATTTACTTCCCGAAGCAGATAACCAATAAATATTTTAAATGCGCGCACTTTTTAATGACTGACTTTGAGCTTAAAATGTATTTCCGCAGTTGATTTTACTTGAATTTAAAAATAGGAAAATCATCGAATATCACCACTCGTATACCTAAATAAATTATAAATCGTTTATAACACTGAGCAAAATTTAAAATATATTTTTTTTTGTATTTCACGGAATTCAAGTAAACTTTCCGAAGGTTTTTTTTTGATGCGCTCATAAAATATCGATTTAAGACAACAATTTTAACAAACGACAAAAACGACCCCGCGAGCTGGTAACCCAGGAAAATTAGACAAAAAAGGGCAAACTTGAACAAAAAAAAAATCAACCGGGCTGAATTTTGATGAAGAGCTTTATATTTATATGTCAAGCATTTCCATCAAGATATACATTCAATTTGAACCGGGGTAAAGTTTTTAAGGGATGAGGGGGGAAAGGGTGCTGTAAAAAAGATTAAAATGTAATTTTTCAATATAAAATTCAATATTTTTTTCAAAAATTGTTAAATGTGGAACCTATCATATTTCATTCCTTTTATGGATTATGATTCAATGTATGAGGCTAAGCATTGAAGACGTAAGATGTTGGCTTTTGAGTTCAATATTATTTGGGCTTCCAACCTTTTACATGTATACCTAGATGTCTTCACAAAGCTAAATTATTTCCAACGGATTTCGTATTGTTTCCAAACCTCTAAAATTTGTCCATTATTGAAAAATAATAATCAAAATCACTCTTAAAGATATACAGGGTGATTTGTAAACAGTGTGACAAAAAGCTAGAGCGTGTAGGTTCGGTTAAGACAAGAGTCGTATGGGTGGGGGGTCTATTCCCCCCGTTTAAACAGGAGGAGCAATTTTCGAAAAAAAAATGACTTAAAACAGAGAACAAAATATTAAAAACAACGGTTATACTTACAATGTCATGATATACCTTTTTGTAAAGCCAGAAATCTATTTTTCTATTATGTTTTTAAATAAAGTTTTTTTAAACAATAGTTTTTGAAAAATAAATTTTAAAAATTTAAATTTTAAAGAAAAAAAATGTTAAAAAAAAAATTCAAACAAAATTTTCCGTAATTAACTACTAATTTTGTTTTAAAAATTCAATGCTCTTATTAGTTTCTTAGTCAAAAACAGAAAACCAGATGCTTAAATGTCTTGTACTTTTTGAGAAAATTGAAAATAACTAAATCTACTTTACTAGCTACGTAGTGGAAATAGGATCTTTAGAGCAACTTAACCAACGGATTGGAGTCAAATTAAGGGAATTTTATTTCTGTTATTTTCAATTTTCTAAAGAACTAGAAGAGATTTTAGCATCCGGTTTTTGGTGTTTGACTTAAAACCGCAGCATTGATAAATTAAAAACAAAAATACTACTTAATAACATAAAATTCTGAGCAAAATTAGTTTGAACAAAATGTTTTCAATTTTTTTTTTTCAAAATTTTGAGATTGAAAATTAATTTCTCAGAAACTATCCTCTAAAACAACTTTATTTAAAAACACAAAAAAGGAGAGATTTCTGGCTTCACAAAAAGGTGTAGCTTTGTATGTGTGATTGTTGTTTTTTAATATTTTTTTTTTCTGTTTTAAGTCATTTTTTTTAGAAAATTGACCCTTCCGGTCTAAACGGGGGGAATATACCCCACTCCTGTAAGATTTGTTTCTTGTCTCAACCCAACCTACACGCTCTAGCTTTTGTCACATCGTATGCGAATCACCCTGTATCTATTTTAAAATATATTTCTAAACTCTAATTATCTGAGACAATTCTTCTATAAAACACTCCTTCTTGTAATATTTCTTTGTCATCTTAGATTTGTTATTTTGTGAAGTGTTATAAACGAAAAGACACAAGTTATTGTTTAAATGTTCTTAATTTCGCTGATTTATGTCAAGAGTTTTAATTTTAAAATAATCAAAAATGGAAAACAAAAATACCATTAAAAATGGCAGGCACTCTGCGCTGGCTATAAAGTGCAGAGTGCAATCAGATTTGAATCGCTTATCTCAAAATTTCCATTCAATGTCTATTCGTTTTAAATTTTAAATGCCCGACTGGGTCGCACGAGCTTGCTCAGATCATATGCTATCGTTTGGTTCACTACCGGGTGAAATACCAGACGGTATAGCCAAAACCATTGTTTTGGCACTTCTCCATCATCGAAATGTTCAGTTTGAATTTCAACACAGCAATTGTCAGAGAGCAATTATAACAGAGCAGAAATCGGTTTCTATAATATGTTTATAGATTTAAAATAAGGAAAATCTTAATTTATCAGTCATTTTAGTTCAAATGAATTGAATTAAAGTCCATTTTTTCAGTGCGAGATTAAAGTTAAACCAGATTTAAATAATCAAATTTAGTGATTTATTTCAGGATTAACTGAACAGATGCTTCCGATGTTTTATCCGATGAGTTTATTTAGTCGTTCCGCATGCATTCTCCATCAAAAAACTGCTTCCTCAGTTCACTGCGGCTTAATTTTCTTCTTGCGTTAGCTAACTCTGGTTTAACTCCCCATTGAAAAACTAGGCCTAAATCACTTAAACTGAAAATAAAAAAATTTGGTTCGCCGACTCAGTCTATATTATTCGCCTTTAGTCTCAGTATAGTGTTGCAATATCAAAAAATATTTTTTTACGAATGGAATAATTATACCCTTAAACTGTGTCGGCCGTGAGAAATAACAATGAAAAACAATGTTTTTTTGAATTCCAAATGCATAAGTATTTTATTCTTTTAAATAAAAAAAATATATTCAATTTGCCATCGCATTATAAAAGCTCCGACTGATAACAGATGAATAGAAAAAAACATAAATTTGAAACGCTTGTTAAATATTTTTATAATTAAGGTCAAAGTGTATGTGATTGATAAATATCTACATACAAACTTGATTTTGTTGGAAATCTTGGTGGTATTGTTGGTATTCGAAATGATCATTTTAATAAACTATAGATTTAAGAAATCTTTTTAATAATTTACCTGCTTTCCCAGAGCAAAATTTGGATGATGCAACAAGTGGTTTTTTAATACAAATCTAAGTAATTTCATTGATAAGATTGTCAACGTTTTTATTTTCATTCTGCAAAGAACAATTTATTGGTTTCATTTTGTGTCGGCGATTTTTGGAACATTGGACTTTGATTTGGTACTTTTACTTGGGATACATTCATACGAGATTTTAATCATACCTGACTTTACGTTGGTATATATAGAAGACAATAAAAGTGGATCCCACGATTAATGTCTGATGGCTACGTGTGCGTTGTTGCAGCCTTAACTTTAAATCTGGCGAATTTTATGGAGTTTCTCCAGGCGTTTTTGGTACAAAAACTAAGTTTTAACAGCCATTCAAGAAACTATAATGTATCTCGAAAACGGCGACAACGATTTCAATGAAAATTTGTTTTTTTTTTAATCAGAACTATACGAATTGGTGCCCGGAGAAAGGGGCAAGGGAGGGGCACATGGCTGTGGACAATATAACACAACTAACAATTTTTTTCATTTTTTACTATGAATTTCAACACATACTTGTCTTCTCTCTATTCTTCGAGGTTTGGTTCTCGAAATATTCAAATCACTGTACTTCAATTAAACTCTAAGAAAGGCTGTGGATAGCGATATTTCCACAACCAAGCCTCAAAATAAGTTTTAGTTTTCAGTTTCGTATAGAAAATTAACAGGCCTTTCCGCCGATAAAAACCAAAAAATTCTACAAACTTTGGTTCTCCAAATATTCACATCCAAAGTGATATTAATTTATGTACTTCGATTCACCCCAAAATGGCTTTCGATGGCAATATTTCCGCAACGAAGCCTCGGAAGAGGTTGCGGTTTGCAGTGCCGAAAAGAAAATTAACGCACCTTTCCAGCGACGTAAGATCTCCGACAAATCTTGACAAAAAATTTTCATTGATTTTTCCCAGAACCCATCGAGCTATATATCAAAAGAAAGGTATTTTCAAACCCTATACGCACATTCTAACCAAAAGCGTGTGGAAGGCCTGGTTCTTTCAATATTTGCATCCAAAGTGATTTACGATTTAACTGAATTTCGGTCCAAAGCATTGAAAGGCGTTTGTGTTTGGATAGCGATATTTCCCCAATCGAGCCTCTTAGGCAGTGACAGTTCTCAAAATTGTTTGTTATATTTTTAAGAGCTTCCTAAAACTCGAAACCAAAATACTCTTCGATGTTTGGTTCTCGAAATATTCGCATCCGAAGTCACATCACTGTATTTCGATGCAACCCTTACCCCTTTGGATAACGATGTTTCCACAACCAAGCCTAGTAAGACATTGCAGTTTTCAGTTTCGTATAGAAAATTAACAGGCATTTCCGCCGATATAAATCAAAAAAAATTACTTTAGGTATAGGTATTATACTTTTTGGCAAGTTTTCATTTTCAAAAAATGGTCATAAATAGTTTGAAAAATTGTAATTTATTCAATAAAGCTTATTAGAAATTTAAAAAAAAAAATTCATGTTTTTTTATAGATGCTGCCCCTTACCAAGAATTGCAACCTAGAGCTGGATATGTTCCCGTCTATATTCGTGAAGGTGAAACTCCACTGAGAGAAATTCATCCTAGCTTGGCCGAAGCTTTCAATGAGGTGAGCCACAAGAATTTAATTTAAAACATACCTAACCCTTCTTCTTCTCTGTTCCCTCTGTAGCCATTCGATGGAAGTGACTCAGACATGAGTCATCTGGAATCATATGATGAACCAAATTCTTCTAATTCAAATGACCAAGCTTTTACGTCTGAAGAACTAGTAGATGCCATCAAAGAGGAACCAATTAATACTGACAGTAGTTCATCAGAAGAAGTCAACAAGAAAATCGAAGAAGCAAAAGAGCCCAACGTAAATGTAGTCGAAGCAGCCAAAGAAGCCATTAAAGAATTGGTCAGTGTATTCGAAACAGATATGTTGGAAAAACTTGGTTTATCCGAAGATGTCAACCAATCAAAAACACCATCAGAAGACAAGAATGAAATAAAACCTGAACAACCTACAATCGAGAATCAAAAGACTGATGAAAAGGATGAAAGTAAATTATCAACAAAAGTCGATAATTCATCAACAGAAAAGTCATCTGATGTTTTGACAGTTGAAGCCTTCAAGGCAAAAGATTTTAATAAGGAATCTGTCAGAGATGATGAAATTGATATTCCTGAGGATGTTCCCTCAGATCAGTAGTTTGTAGAGGTTAATAATTATTTTATTAATAAATTAAAAAAAAAAAATAATTTTCACCAAGTGAATCAAGCAGATTTGTTTCATTACAGTCAAAGCCGCTTATGTTTAAATTAAGCTAAATCACTTGACTTAAACAAGAAATTATCATGAAACTGTTTTTTTTTAATAATTTTTAATTTACTTACTAATTTTTACTAGCTTCGCGAAACTGAAGCTCTCTTAACTGAAAATCCCTGTTAAGTGAGAAAAAAAATTAAAACAAAATTTATTGATTTTTACTAAAACAACTGCGCATTTAAGTGAAGTAAAATAACTGAATCTGCACGTCATGTATTAAAACTGAACGATACATCATTTATCTGTCATCAGTTTTGACAGATTTGCTTAAGATTCTTTATTCTTTTTTTTTTTTTAATTTCTTAAAATATGCTGTTCTTTATTTTCTTACATTTGTATCTTAAGTTATGTTTCAATTTACCTTAATCCAATTAAGTGAATATACTTTCGGCTATCCAAAGTTCGGTCAAGATAAAAATCACTAGGGCTGTGTCAATCACGAACGATTCGATTTTTTTGATCCTATCATCGAAAAGTATTGATGATTGAAATCACAAATTTTCATTTCAATCGATCCCAATCTCAATCATTTCGATGATTCTCGATTTTCCATATCAGTCTCAATCATTTCGATGATTCTCGATTTTCCATCCTAATCTCAATCATTTCAATGAATCTCGATTTTCGATATCAATCTCTATTGAATTATTAATATATTTTATCGGAGAAACGAAAATGGGTCAGATTGGTTCGATAAATGCGTAGATTGAATTTCATGGAAACCGAAATAAAAAATTGTCTGAGTGCCATATCTCATGGTGTAAACATCAACGTTTGTTTTTACGTACTATCATGGCCAGCCCTCTAGCTCCAGTTGAAACTCGAAAGTTTGCGCTATACAGAATTTCAGTACGGCGGATCGAAAAACGGAGTACACCAATCGATTTAGGAGGTAGATATTACTTTAGTGTGACGGCCGACGTTCTGGGTCCACTAGAACACTTACTTTGACATTTGTCAAAATATGACAACATATTTTGTACGGATGATCGAAAACGGAGTACGCCAATCGATTTAGGACGTGGAAATTACGTATAGTCACGCGCAGCTCTCTAGGCGAATTAGAACACTTTTAAATTGACAGGTGTTAAAATGTCAAATAATTTCCGAAAATACGCTCTACGTAACGTGGTACATCGTAACGTTGCACAGAGGAAAGTCTACGTTTTTATTTCACTCTACCGCCGGCATAGATATTTACAAATCAAAAATGGAATCGGAACAGTCTGATATAATGAATTGATTGGAATGAAAATGATCGAATGATCGATTGATTAAAATGATCGAATCATTTTGGTAATCGATTCTTGAACGATTCGATCATTTGAAATGAACGATTCACACAGCTCTAAAAATCACCACAGCCAAATTGTTGCCACTTCAGTTAAGCGGAGTTGACTGTGTATTATTATTTTTTTTTTTTCAAACAGCTGCGGAAAAAACTCTTTTACTTTCTGCTTACTCGCTGTTAATTGATTAAATTTCCCTTTAAACAAAAATGTTAAATAAAACAGCGAGTTCGCCTTCATTACATGCACCACACCAAGGACTAAGGGGAGGCAAGCAATTTAAAAATTAAATTGTTGGATCTACGAAAAAAAAATTTAAAGTAGAAGTGGAATTTCATTTTTCCGTTTTTTTTTGTTCACCCTTAACCTGCTTCCCTTCCCTATACACAAACCGTGGCACAACAACAAACCATAGGACTTCTTTTGCTTTCCTTTGCAATTCAAGCATTAAATAATGTTGCTGTTGGAATTAATTTCTTTTCTTATAAATCGCATCACAGGATCAGCATTCAGCATCAGCAGGAGCAGCAGCAGCAACAGCAGTGACTCATGACTCACCCTATATAAATATTCTTTAGTTGAAAAAGAGGATTTTCGTCCTTATGCCACCTCAAGTTCAGTGGGTTTATATTTTTTTTATTTTGTATATCATATCCTTGGATTTAAGGAATTTAATGGTGGAAGAGATGTTTTCCTTTCGTTTGTGTGTTATTTTTTTTGTTAATAATCTGCTGAGTGGTGTGTAACTTCACCCCAAAATAAAAAAAAAATATGTACTTATATTCAACAATCGTTTTTTTTTTTTTTAAATAAATTAAGCGACATCCGTTTCAAGAAAGAAATCAAAATAAGTTGAACTAATTTGGAAACATGTCTAAGCAATTTTATTGTTTTTTCTGTATTTTTATTTTTTTTATGGACTGTCATCGGGGAATCGAATTGTGAAAGTTGGTAAGAAAGTTTTTCAATAAGGAATTTTAAATTTTTCTGAAGAAAGATACTTGGGAATAGATGATAATATTTATTTCTTGGAATTTATGTTAATAGATAGCATTTGAAGAATTTAAGAGGACATGGGGACAGGATCAACCAAAGGGAATTAAATTTAAATATTTGAAACCAAAAATATTTTCTTTCAAGAGTAGTTTAGGAGCCAAATAAAAACAATATACCATTTTCTCTGTTCGTTAATTGGATTTAATTTAAATATATTTCTTGATTTAGCTACTATAATGGTCCCACAATTATATAATGGGGTCATGGGTTCTGCATATATGCCAAAAATGTGTGATTCAAAATTTTGTTATTCCAAAATTCTGATATTTCAAATTTGTTGATTCCGTATTTCAAAATTCTACAAAACCATACAATTCTGTATTTAATTAATCTGTTTTCCAAAAATTGACACTTCAAAATTCTATAAATCTATAATTTGACATTTCAAAACTAAATGTAAATTGCTAAATAATGTAATTGAGGACTTTCGTCAAGCACTGAATGAAGATAAAGTAGGCATATTTTTTAGTACTCCTAGATTTCTCAAGGGCATTCGACACAGTTGTACACGGAAAACTTGCAGATAAACTTCGCCGGCTTTATAACTTCTCGTCTGATGCTGGTTAAGCTTACCTATATCATCCTATTAATCCAATAGGATAGAAGTTGTTGAAATAGGTAACAATTTATCCAATTTTCTCCCTACCACTAGCGGAGTACCACAAGGATCCATTCTTGACTCATTACTTTTTTCGCTTGACGTCAATGATATTCCCTCTGCCATTTATAAATGCTCATAACATATGTATGCTGACGATGTACAAATGTACATAGGCTGCGGTCTTGGTCTTATTGAAGACCTCAGCACTTTGGGCTAAGACTAATGGACTAGCCTTAAGCCCATCAAAGTCTAAGTGCTTGGTTATATCTTAAAAAAAATCTGTATCTAACCTATTTCCCTCAAATAACCTTAAATAATAAAACTGTTGAATATGTGAATTCTGCTCGAAATCTTGGAATAACCTTTACTCGCAATCTAACATGGGTAAGGCATACGAAACGTTACGCACCCTCTGGGTCTCCCAGTCCTACACACCGATAAAGACACGTGCAATGTTTGCGAAAAGTTTAATTCTTCCCATTTTAGTCTATGGTTGCAAAGTTTCTCTGTATTTTAGTACTCTCTAGTTCTAGTATGCCTGCAAAAGAAAGCTAAATGTCGTCTTCAACAACATCCTTAGATACATTTTTGGACTACGCAGGTACGACAGAGTATCAAATTTTTCGAATAGTCTCTTCAACATGTCACTCCAGAATTACTTTCAGTTTCGCACCTTAACCTTGCTCTCAGATATCCTGTTCACAACTTAACTTCCCTATCTTTTTGAGAGAATTACAATTCAGCCAGGTCTGACCAAATGATTCAACTCCGATACGCATCCTTGACATCTGAACGCCAATTTTTCATTAACTCCTCCTTTCGTCTGTGGAATTCTTTGTCTCGCTACACGTCTCTATTACACGTTTTATAACCCAATTGAAACAATTTTTGTTAGTATCTTAAAAAAAAAACTAGCTGGCCCGCCCGCCTTCGCACGGGTAGACAAACCTAAGCTTCGCATTAAAATTACAAAAGAAAATACCAGACATATAAATAAATAAATAAATATTTAAACTCCTTTTTGTAATCGCATACTACTTTCTGGGTTGAAACCCACTTCACGTTATGAATGGCTAAATTTGTACAAATATGATTATTCGAAAACCACTGCTTTATGTTTTCCTATTTCATTCCATAAATAGCATTTTCTTAAAATAACATCGGATATTTCTTTTTTGTGTTTACCCCACTTTATCCTTTAAATATTAATTTTTTTTTAAATGTCCCTAAAGCCAGCCACTAAAAATAACCTTTTAAACACAAAAATAATTTTCGAAATAGGGTATGCCGTTTTTGTTTTAACACCACTTAACCCTAAACATATGAAATTTAAAAAAAATATCTCTTAAACCATCCCCTAGAAATAAACCTTTCAAACACAAAAATAATTTAATCTGATAACAATTCGTTTTTACCCTATTTCACCCAAATCCAAATTTCACAAAAATTAGGTATTTACATATAATACCTAATTTTGGAAAAAAAAATATTTCTAAAGATATCCACTCAAATAACCTTTCAAATAGCAAAAGAATTTTTTTAAATCGGATGCCTACATTTTTTTCATTTTACCCCATTTCACCCTACAAATGAAAAAAAATAAAAAAGAATATCCCTAAAGCCATTTCCTATAAAAACCTTTCAAATAAAAAAAGAATTTCTTAAATTGGACATTTTTTTTTATTTTTACCCCATTTCACCTTACAAATTGCAATTTTTTTTTAATATCCTTGAAGCCATTTCCTAAAAATACCCTTTCAAACGCAAGTAGAGTTGAGATTTTAACTCAATTCTTCAATTCGAGCCTTTATTTTTCGACTATTTCTGACAATATTGCTGTTGTTACAGGAGCACCTCCTTTAACAAGAGTAAGTTATCATACTGACGTCACAGCTGTCTCTATACTAAAAACTCAATATATACCAAAACTCTTCACCCCGCAATTTCGTTTCAAGTAAAAACCCAAAACAATAGCCCATCAAAAAAAAAACACTCACAAGACCAAACAAACGATAACCTTATTGACTATATAAATAGTTTAAAAATAAATTCTTCAACATTGAAATGACCTTCAAAGCCCTTAATCCCTGACTACATAGCATACAATCAAACAAATAACCACAAAAGAAACAGGACTAAAGGTGAAATGAAAAAGGATAAACACAGCGATAAAGCAAAAACTATATACCTACCTAAGCAAACTCAATTGAATGAACGAATTGAATTTACAAGTCTCCATCATCGTCGGTCGGCCAGATTATCCGTGAACATAAAAGCCAACTTAACCAACAACCGGGGCGATGGTATTCCAGATTCCCGTGCCATTGCCGTTGCTTCGTGCCTCCGCAACAAGCAAGCAATTCCATCGACAAACATCGCGTGTGGTACACCCGTACCACAGCGCAACTATATAGCCAGCATTGGCATCGGCATCGGCATTACCTATACCGTGACTGCGACAAATGCAACCGTATTTACTCTTCTCCATCGATTACTTAGGACTAATAACCGATTGGCTTCCCTCTCGAACCCCTCAAACCCCAATCAAAAGGTCTTCATTGCTGTACAAGCCCCAAAGAGAGCGATTCATTGAAAATTCTAAAATTGTGATGGGTTGGACGAGTTCGAGTTGGACGGGAGTTGGAAGAAGCAGGAGACGGTTTGGGCCGTCATAATGGTTCACAGCAGTTATATGGAGTCATCTGAGCCAAGTCTATTGTTTTAACCGTGACACACAGGTGGATTGGCCAAGTGTTGACATTTCTAGCAAACCTAACCGAAAGGAAAACATGAGTTGTATATGTAGGTATGTATGTACCTGTATCCGTATATCCGGCGAATATTTCTGTATAACTCCCACCTACCAGCTACCACCTGCCACCTACGACCATCACAATCTCATTCAGTAAAAGCAATTGTCTTTGGTATTTCGGTTGATTTCAAACGTCATTTCAATTTTAATTGAAAATTCAATTATGCACCAATATCATCGAAGACCTGCCCAAGCCCATAGCAAGGCAAGGGATGACAGAGTTCCTAGATATATGTAGAGGTTGATAAATACAATTTTTTATTCGAGGGTCAATAATAGAAAGTACAGTTTTTGTGCTACTGTTTCGTTGTTTTTTTTTTTTTCCTAACTTCATCACCTCATCAACCACTTTTTGGCAATAAAAACGTTAAGCAACTCCACCCTTAAACTGACGAAACAAAGAACAACGCTTAAAGCCGCTTTTTCGACCTCCACTCGACATCTATACATCAGTATCCAGAGGAAGAAAGAGTATAAAGTAAAGTGAAACATCAGCATTATGATTGAAGAGAGGGTGAGAGGTTTGATGACGATGAACACGATATTGTTGATGATAATGATGATGATGGCGCTGCGGGTATTGGTGGGACGAAAAGAATAAAAATAATTTTTATAGCCTTGTTGTTGATGGTTTTTATCTTTAAGCAAAAGATTCAAGTTCGTCTCCTAGGCCGCGGCCCATCTTGCCAATATTAAAGGTGAATTTCTCAATTGTGCTGGCGGTAGGGCTTATAATGGGTGATTTTTTAAGAGGTTTAGAACTTTTTTTAAAAAAAAAACACAAAAAATTCGAAAAAATGAATGAAATATTTATTTGAATCGATAGTTTGAACCTTGCAATTTAATGTTTAAAGATAATTTCATGCAAATGTTGACCGCGGCTGCGTCTCAGGTAGCCCATCCGCTGAGTCCAATTTTGGCATACTCTTTCACACATATCGGCCGGTATCTCACGAATGAATGCATGGATGTTGGCTTCCAGTGCGTCAATCGAAGCGGGCTTGTCCCTATAGACATTAGCCTTGACATACCCCCACAAAAAATAATCTAATGGTGTCAAATCGCACGATCTAGGCGGCCAATTGACCGGCCCGAAACGTGAAATTAACTGTTCACCAAACTCGCCTCGCAATTGCGCCATTGTTTCGCGTGCTGTGTGGCATGTGGCACCGTCTTGTTGAAACCACATATCATGCAAGTCAAGAACTTCCATTTCGGGCAAAAAAAAGTTTGTTATCATCGCTCGGTAGCGTTCACCATTGACAGTAACGCTGCGATTCGCATCATCTTTGAAGAAATAGGCCCAATAATGCCGCCGGCCCATAAACCGCACCAAACAGTGGCTTTTTCGGGATGCATTGGTAGCTGTTGCAATGCTTCTGGCTGATCTTCACTCCAAATGCGGCAATTTTGCTTATTTACGTACCCATTCAACCAAAAATGAGCCTCATCGCTGAACACAAGCAGCGCGCGATGAACATTTTGAACCGAGCACGAATTTTGATAGTAAAATTCAATAATTTGCAAGCGTTGTTCATTTGTAAAACGATCCATGGTTAAATTGCAAACCAAACTGAAGCTGTTTGACAGTGACACAAGGTACTAAACACACGTCAGCTGTCAAAACCAGTGTTGCCAAAACCAAACCAGCTAAAAATCACCCGTTATTAATTAATATGATATTGCATACCAAAACACTCCAATTGCATCTTTGGCTGATACTGATACACCCGAACTATTAAGAATGGGCTGATAGCATTCCACAGGCTGAAAACACAAGGGATCAGAAATTTGCCTAGCTATTTTATTTGTATTCAAAATGATTAATTCACAATGAAGGTTAGTGCCTACGTTCTGTAACTCTCGCATCGATAAAAATGAGTCAAGAAACGATGAAAAGTGACACAAATCATATGAGTTTCGTTCTATTTTTTAACGTTTCTTGACCAAGTTTATCGATGTGAGACAGTGGCGTAACTACGGGGGGCGGGTGGCTGGCAAAGGGGGCAATTGCCCTATCAGAATCATTAAGTACTATTTTCTACTCAAAACTTTTTCCTTCTTTTATTTTCTTTTTAAATTAAGTTGTTTTAGGGAACAGATTTTGGAAAATTAATTTTCAAACTCTAATGCCCGATTTCATAGAGGACTTTTAAATATTTAAAAGCCCATTTAGAGTTAATATGGGATTTTTTGGTTTCACCAAGTGCTTTTAAATTTAAAATGCTTTTAAATGCTTTTATAAACTAAAAGCCCATTTTCATCTCAATAAATTTTAAAAGTGTGATTTGTTAAGTATAATATGTCAGTTGTCATCCGACCAGTAAGAAAATTATAGATGATATTTTGCAGTCACTTGCAAATATAAATTGTGAATAGGTCGAAACAAAAATATAGTTTGTGTGTAGATAATAATCTTTTAAGGCTCTCCCAATCCAACGCGAATACTTCCGAACGACGACAAGGCTTTCGCCTTTCTTAATGTATTTACATGGAGATAAATGATAGCACCCACATTGGCGCGATGTGAATCTTCAAACATTGTTCAGTCATCGCATATTCGTTCCGAATGTTTCGCGTTGGTTTCGGAAAGTCTTCATAATTTGTTTGTTTTTAGAATAATTGATTGTTCATCTGAGGATGAAGAGCAATATAAAGTAAGACGTTCAATAATATTCCGAGTTCATATTGGAATCATTTCTTCAAATATAATTTTTTTCGTAGCATTTTTTTCTACATATAATGCTTTTTCACGTGCATTTCGAATGTGAGAGTGAAAAAACCTATTTCCATATCCAGGGATGTGAGGCAAACCCAATTTTAACTAAAAATTCCCTAAAATTTCCTTTTTTTAGATGATGAAACTGGAAATATTTAAAGGTCTGATAAAATTTAAGAGGACTTTAGTGTATGTTAATGAAAACGGGCATAAGTTTTCAAAAAAAAAAATTTCAAACTATATTTTTTTTTTCAAAAATGTACGGAATTAATTACTATGTTTGTTTTAAATATTCAATGCTCTTATAAATTTTTAGTCAAAAACAGAAAACCGGATGCTTAAATGTCTTGTACTTCTTGCGAAAATTGAAAATAATACTGAACCTACCTCACTATACCTACGTTGTGGAAATAGAATCTTTAGAGCAACTTAGGCAACGGAAAGGGAATTTAATTTCTGTTATTTTTGACGTTTTTGTTGGTTTTTGACGTTTGACTAAAAACTAATAAGAGCATAAAAACAAAAATACTACTTAATAACGTAAAATATTGAACAAATTTTTTAAATTTATTTTCTTCAAAATTTTGAGATTGAAAATTATTTTTTTCAAAAACTGTTCACTCTAAAACAACATTATTTAAAAATAAAATAAAAGAAGAGATTTTAGCTTTACAAACAAGTATAGCATGGTATTGTAAGTATTATACCGTTGTTTTTTATAATTTTTTTTTAGAAAATTGCTCGTCCTGGCTAAACGGGAGGAAAAGCACCCTCTTAAACGATTTTTCCTTGTCTCGACCTAATCTACACGCTCTAGCTTTTAGTCACACCTTATGCGAATCACCCTGTATAATTTGTTGCTTTATTTTTGTAAAATTCGATCAGATTTGGTGCAAAAATTCTTTCCAATAAAAGAATATCAAAACTCTAAATAGAACAAAAATAAGTTATAAACCCTATGGAAACATTACGCAAGATTTTGAAATTTCTTGTTTTAAATTTGGTACAAATCTGCAATGGGATCAATTTCATTTAAAAGCTAATATTCACTCTCAAATTTTAATATATTTCAGACAGCTATAACTTGACTTAATTCCTGACTTTTTGATTTTTTTTAATTTTGCAATTTCGTTCAACATATTATTCCAACCTAAACTTTAAAGTCTCAATAGGATGAGAAATGATTTTTGTTACTAAAATTGAATAAACGAACTACTGTGCGGTTGCTATAAATGAAATAAAATCAAATTTAATTCTTCTTCTTGATCAATGATCTCCTCTTGCCATTTACCTTAAAATCCGAACCCAATTCAGGGTATTTGGCAGTATTGTTTTGTTACAAGGTACCAGCTTGACTCTTTCTGAAATTTTAAAAATTTTAAATTTAAAAAGTTTATAAACATGTAAAGTTGATTTTGTGTGTTTCTGCTACCTTTAAAAAGCATTTATCACCTATTTCGGAATATCATTTGCAAAGGTGGACATGATAGCATTGTTGTTCATTAGAATATCCTTAGTATATTAAATGATTGGTTCTAGAACTCTGCCCCTGTGGTACACCAGTTTCAATTTTTTTTAAGTACGAAATACCTTAGCTCGTACCGTAACTTAGATATGATTTCGGTATTTCATAGTACTGCCTTATGCAATTTGTATCTACTCAAGTTCTCATACCTTGTCCAAGGCTTAATAAACATCTAAAAATACCAATTTTCCAACGGAGCTTAAACCATGAGCATATATGGAATTTATCTCCAAACCTGAGCAGCCTTGACCATACTCTGGTCATTTTTTGTTTGATAACTTGTGTTGGGTCTTACTCTTCTTTGAGCGTGAGAAAGGTCATTTTAAGTTCGTCGATTTTTGCAACAAACTGTAAGTTTTTCTCACGATCCAACTTCCATTTTTCGTTTATTTAAATTATAATACTATAGTTGGCCCGCCTGGCTTCACACGAGTAGACAAACCTAAGCTTCCCATTAAAATTACAAAAGAAATTATATAACGTTGTGAAAGGCTAAATTTGTAAAAAATATGATCCTCTAAGTCCAACCTTTATTGCTTTCCTAACACAGAAAGAATTCTTGTATTAGAAAACCACTATTCTATTTTTTTTTTTTTTTTTTTTTTATTTCATCTACAAGTTATTACTTAACAGATATAAAAGAAATAAGATAGAAAATAATAATAATAAATAATTTAGAATGCAAACTTATACAATAGTTCATTTTTAAATTTATCGCGGGATAAATGTAAATCAAAAATAACATAAAATTCATTGAACGAGGAAACAGCTCGTGATATTGGTTCATTTCTGCCATAATTTGTTCTATGCAGTTGTACAAAATGGAAATTTCTTGTTCTTAACTGTCTAGTCGGTACATAAAAAGAAATTAAAGAAAGCAAAAACGGACTTTTTATATGATAGCATAGTAAATCTCTCACAAACATTACATCATGAATATTTCGTCTAGATTCAAGTGATTTTATCCCGAGCAACATACACCTTGCTTTATAATCAGGACTAAAATTCCAACGCATTTTACGAAAGACATATTTAGTAAAGCGCCTCTCTCTTTAAATAGCATTTTCATTTCACTCTATAAATAGCATTTTTTTAATATCCTTTCAAACAATAACAGAATTTTTGAAATCGGATATCACGTTTCGTTTTTACCCCCTTTCACCCTTTAAATACCAAATTTTTGATTTGATTCCTAAAGCCATCCACTCAAAATAACCTTTCAAACACAAAGGGAATTTCTTTAATCGGACATTTTTTTATGTTTACCCTACTATTTCCTAAGAATAACCTTTTAAATAAAGGTAGAGTTTTTTCAATCCGATAGTTCTTTTTGATTATACCCCATTTTACCCTACAAAGTGAATTTTTCCGATTTATTAATAGTTATTCTGCTATTCGGGACGGATACAAATCAGAGATCATTAAAATCGGTCCAGTCGTTTTTAAGTTGATGGTGTAACTAATCCGACTTTGTTTTATAAATATTATTAAGATACATATAATATTTATATAAAAATATAAAGTCTTCTCAGAGAACTTGAAACTACGTACCTATTTGACAAATTTCACAAAATTCTGACGAACAATCGAAAGCAGACAGTAGAGCAACAGTATTTATATCGTATGTATCCGAACAGGATGGCGAAATTTTACTTATAAATGACAGAGCAACAGATACAAACAGAAAACGAAATGTCGAAAAATGTTGTTCTGTTTTTTTTTTTTGGGGGGAGGGGGCAAAAAACAACGCTTCTCCTCGTTACCCTTTTATGGCAGAAAGAACAACAATATAACCTGAACTCAATTTGAAACTTCATATATCGACCCGTGCAACTATCACCATCACCACCACTACGACGGCACCACCATCGCTAACCAGCATCAATTCAGCTCATCGTCATCATCACCATCACCATTATCATCATCATTATCAACAACAACATCATGGTCGTCCTTCGATCTTTTCGCTATAGGCATATAAGGATTCAACAATTTCTCTGTACTGAGTACATATTCTGCTATACTACTACTCGTAGTTCACTCCTTCCTTTCTTTTATCATCCTAGTTTTGGTCTTTGTATTTTAGGCTGTATAGCTAGTCGTCGTCATCGTAAAATCGGGAAAAAGAAAAAAAAATATATATTTGACGAGGGCGGGATAGAAACAACAGTACAATTGAACCTCCTTTGTGTTATTAAGGGAATAGGAGACGTGGCATAAAAACCCAATCTGGCAAACTGCCTAAAAGGATTCCGTTCTCTAGTGCTATTTTTTTTTTCTCCATTTAGCTTCTTTTTTTGTTCGTTTTGTTGTGGTGGGAGTGGGAGTGGGAGGGGGGGGGGCTGAGGATATGGAAAATGTTCACAGGACCAAAACCATTCGATGTTATGGTTACTAACGACAATGAGAGCTTTAAAAGTCTGTTAGCCAAACATTCCGTTGTCTGTGATACCTAAAACGAGACTAAATATTTTTTTTTGTTTCATATTTTGCTAGATTGACAAGCAGAATCTGAATGATGATTTTTAATCTCCTTAGAGCTGAACTCAAAAAATTTTATAGAGCATTAAAGATAACCTTGTAGCAACGAATTATAAAAGGAAACAAGATGAAAAAAATTTCAATTGTGGGAATGAGCTACAACAAAAGTGAAGTAGATTGGCCGAAATAGTGATGCAATAAAGCTTTAAGGCGTAACTACATTCAAGACTTTTTGCAAAAAGTGGAAAAGTGAAAAATAAATACATGCAGTTAAGAAAAAAGCAACATAATTGATTGGCACACAGGCATCTCTAAAACATGGTATTGTTTTACACTTTCCCACTTTTTGTCACTTTTTTGCAAAAAGTGTCGAAGTGATAAGGACTTTCTGGAAAAAGGAGATATTGTTGGAAAAAAATTCCAGAATTCCTGTCAAAAAGCCGATTAAATAAAACACAAGAATAACTTAATCTTTTTAAAGAAAGTAAACGAACAGAGTAACTGGCTGAACACAATAGACGCGCGTTCGCACGCGCGTGATTATTAAAACGGATTTAACTCCCAGAATCGCGTTCGTGGCTGCGTCTATTGTTACCACCCATCAGCACTGATCTCCACGGTACACTGGATTGCGCATTCATACAATGCAGTTGACCCCAATTGAAGAACTGTTATAAATGCTATTTTCCGTAGAAAAGTATAACTGTATAACAATTCTTTTGCCAAAGTGACTGAACACAATAGACGCGAGTTATGGCGCGCGTCCTTACCTGTCCAAGTTAAAATATATAAACCTTGATAAGCAACGGTGTTCACATTGGACTACCTCCTCCGACTTTTTGTTGATGGCTCTATACTTTTTCTCACTCCCATTACACGGTGAGAAAGAGCTGGCTAAGAAAGACAGTTTTTTTATTTATTTTTTAAACTAGTTGTTTTTTGTTGACGTTTTCTTTTGTGATGTAAGTTCTCTCTGTCTATACTTAAACGTGAACACCGTCAAGTGATTACAATGGAGCTGCAGCCAGCAGCAAACGCGAATTCAGGGAGTTAGATAATGTCGAATCTAAAAAATCGATTCTGTTTAGAAAAAAATCGATTTGTTTGGAAAAGATCAAATTTTCTAGACAAATGAAAGCGTGAAAAGAAAATAAATATGTGTTTAATTCCACAATTGTAATTTCAGACAGTAAAAAATACTATAGAGTTTGGATTCCAAATCTTTAAGGACGGTTAATTAATAAGACAAACACCGGCGCGCCGCGCCGGTGTGTTCCTTGGCGGATTTTAAGAAGTCCGTACTTCGAATTTCTGCTTCTTTTCATTACTGAATTGTAATTTTTGTTACTCTGAGAAACGCACAATTTTTTTGCAACTATTCAATGAAATAAATTTGTATTTAATCTTAACAAATTAAATGCACTTTGAAATGTTTGTTGTGAATTTGAAGGTGCACTATCTGTTGTGCTAAGATTCCTGTCAAATAGCACACATACCATCACATAAAAAAAATCGATCTGAAATGGTTCAAAGGAATTCGACATGATTTAATAATAAAACGCACGTCCTGACGCGGATATTGTGTTGAGCCAGTGAAGCAACATTGGGAAGAATGTACGTCAAATTACTTTTTTTTATTTTAAATAGACGTCAAAAAGTGTGGTTTTCCGCATAATTTCATCTTCAATTGGAGACCCAAAAACTGTTTTATTTTGTAGGAAATAAGCTATCCAGTGTATTATAGGGCGTTTTTCTTTTTTAGTTCAGAGCAGAGCCGGAACTGTCAAAAAAAATCGTGTTGCTTTTTTAGCTCAGAGCATTCAGAGCTCCAATTTTGTGTTTCTTTTTTCGCTCTGAGCATGTTCAGAGCATGTTCAGAGCGCGCTCTATGAGCTCAGAATAAATTGATACAGCAGACGGAGTTGAATAGCTGAACAAAAATTTGACAAGTGGAAAAAGAAGGAAGGAAGAACTCTCAGAGCAGAGCACACTCAGTTCAGACGTTCAGAGAGCGCTCAGAGTATGTTCGGAGTGTTCAGACTCTATTCAGAGCTCTACCACAGATTAGCCATATGAAGATGAGAATTTTTCGTACGTTTCACCCTCCAAAACCCATTTGTTTACATTGTTGTATTTGTAATATCTTCCCGCGTCGATGAAAAGATGTGAATTGTAACAACAATTTAACCGGTGTCTGAAGATCCCTACTGTCTATAAGTGAGGTTTTTATACACACATTCTCATTTTTGATCTGATATCTGACAGCCGAAGCTTGTAGGCAAATTAAAATGGCTGCCGGGGATTCTCATCTTCATGTGGCTAATCTGTGGCTCTACTCTGAACTAAAAAAGAAAAACGCCCATAGTGCCTGATTACATGGTTCATTTTACTGAAGAGCGCATCGGTGAGACAGGTAGATTTTATGTGCGTAAAAAAGAGAAGGTAGATTCCACCCAAATTTCACCGATGCGCCAGTTTCATTTAATATTTTCGGATTCAGCATGAAACGTGTGAGTGAGATATATGTGGATTTTAAGGGTGTGAGACAGGGAAGTGTAGATTGAAATGAAAGGATTTTTCTTCACCGTGTAATCACAGTTCAGTAAAATGACCTTCAGTAAAAAGCCCCATGTAATCAGGCACATAGAGATCATTGTCACCCAGAAAATGTAAATTTATATTCGAGAGTATATTTTCACTGCTGTCGTAATTGAAATGCGTTCCTAGGCGTAGCAATAATATGTGTGTTTTTAGTCCAATTTAATTTCTTTATATGGACTTTGACAGAACTTCGGACTCAAACTGGTCCGGCAGGTTTTCAAAATAAACGAACAAGGTAGTATGTTTCTTGTAAAAAAAAAAACAGTTAGCAACTCTTACTGTAAAGGAGAGTGAGACATTTATAATAATTTATAATATTTATAACAGTTAATTGGCATTAAAAGCATATAAAATATTCAACAGGTACGTGCTTTGCGTGGTTTAGAAAAAACTAGGTGTGTCACAAACATGCACACTGGCTGTGGACCCTGGTCCTGCAGGGTCGCATAAACAGTCAAACTGCCAATTTTTTCCAATTTGAGTGCAAAGTTTTCTCAAAGTTCACATACGAAAAAATAAAAATGGACTTAAATTGGTAGAAATTAGCATTTTGTGAAGTAATCGAACAGACCTAGTACCTATCAGCATAAATTTCTTAAGCCAATTTTTATTTTATATGTTAAACTATGAAGTGACTTGTACATGAAACACAAGCAGCGAACTGCAAATAGAAAATGGTCGTGAATTTTGACATTTCATTCAGATGAGTAGTCGTTGTCAACTACTAATTGTCATAAACAAGTAAAATGAGTTCAATTCGGACGAATTTTCTGATCGCCATTTTGCAGAATGAATCTTGATGTTGTGGATTGCGTATTTACGTTTGGCTGTTCGCAAAAAACAGCATATAAACCCACCTTCACAGCTTCATATTGGCTGCCTATATTCAATTAAGAGAGCTGCCATTTGAAAGATTGTTCCTCTAGTGTTTTTTGACAATTCTGTAGTATTTTTTCAATGAACGATATTAAAGAAGTTACATTACAGCTCATCGCCTTGTCTAAAGCCTCCATATACATGGTTCAATTTGGTTTTCAACTCAGTTGTCAACTAAATTGATGCCTCGTCACACACTACTTAAATTAAGTTGAAAGACTTCTGCTTAAAGTGTCAAAAACATTATTTTTCTCATTTCTAAAAAAATTTCATTTGTGGGGTTTTCCTTTCGACCAAAAAATTCGATTTCTTTTTTAATTGGTGACAAGTTTTTCCTTTCCTTTCAACCAAAAAAATCGAATTTTTGTCGACCTGAAGTCGATTTTTCATAATATCTCGATTTTTAGCTAGATTTACACAGAGTTTCACACACATCAAAGAAAAGATACATTTATCATTGTTGTTTCAAAAATGACACTTACACAATTAGAAAACAAACTAAAATGACGTTTTCTGTTCTTTTTGTCAGTAAAAATTTAAGATTTAACACCCAAATCTGAAGTGATTGAAACGAAAACCACATTAGAAGTAATCAAATCTTTTTTTATTTATTTGCATTTTGAGTCATTCTGTTCATTTATTTCTTTGATTATTCCCGAATTAGTTTGTTAATATTTTTACACGACAGCGGCCGACCGTCGAGACATGACCAAAGACAACAAGTAATTGGGACTATTAACTTCCTCACATTGAATGAGGTTTGAAAATAGGTTGAATTAAATATCGACTCATTTGTGAATCTGGCGTTGAGTTAAAATGTGTTTGGCTTGCGAGTAAATCAAATGATTTGCCTACACACAGCTCAACTAAGTTGAAAACATTCAGATCAACTTGAAATCAACTTCGAAATCTTTTGATTTTCTTCAAACTCAATCGTCAACCTTCAAAAATTCAATGCGATGATTTGATGAACTTGACATTAAATTGACAACGAAGTTGAATAGTGTATGGTGTACATGGGTCGTTTTACTGAAGAGCGCATCGGTGAGACAGATAGATTTTATGTGCGTAAAAAAGAGAAGGTGAAATTTCACCGATGCGCCAGTTTCATTTAATATTTTCGGATTCAGCATGAAACGTGTGAGTGAGACATATATGGATTTTAAGGGTGTGAGATAGGGAAGGGTAGATTGAAATGAAAGGATTTTTCTTCACCGTGTAATCACGAGTTCAGTAGAACGACCTTCAGTAAAAAGACCCATGTAATCAGGCACTAAGACTTTCTTTTGACATCAAACGTACCAGTGACATTGAGGTCTTTGCCGGCTTTGATGGAGCAGCATATGCGTTCTCCATCGACCCTATAAAACTAGACATTGCGTTAATATAACTCGTCTCTCCTGTCATATCCGGACTTGAAATCAATCAAAAGGTGGATGGTATAGCTTTTAAGTTCTTGGGGTTTTTCCCAAAGTGTGGTGTAAATTGTGAATATTTTGCCGATGGGGAACTTTTACAGCTTCCCCACTGATGTGGACTATCAGGTTATTGACGAATGTCTTCAGGCGTTTAAATAATATGACACAAAAGATCTTGTAGGCAATGTTAAGGGAACTAATACCTCTGTAGATGGCGCAGTTCTGAGGGTCCCATTTTTTCAGGGTCCAGCAAATAAAGCTGAGGTTACATTCAACTGACATACTTTCCTCCGATCATTTTTCGCATTCTCCTAACCAAGTCATTTCCTGCAGCTTTAAACATCTCTGCAGCAAGCCCGTCAGGTCCAGCAGCTTTAAATATGTACATCTATCTTCACTTTGTCCTTATCGAGTGGACAGTAGGTATTGTTGGTCCCCGTTGTCTAGCTAGAATGTATAATCTGCCTGATAATGGAATTCGATTTGTCATCGGAGTTATATAGTTTACAGAAATACTTTTTCCATTTCAGGCAGGCTTCGGTTCTACCTCTTTACGGTTAAGTTAAACTTCCAAACCTCATTCCTGCTATATGACTCTATCTATTTCCTTGATCGAGCGCTTTTCAAGCCCTTTTTTTCTTCTCCCGGGAAGCCTTAAATCAAGCTTCAAATGTGTCATATATATGTAGGAAAAAGAATCCATAATGTTACTTAAGAATATTTTATTTGAATTTAACATAAAATATAAAATTAATTTTTGTTAACAATCGGAAGCAACTATTATGCGCAACAGATACACCAACCTACCAACCCACACTTAGCTGATTTAGAAAAAAAAGTTTGAAAGTAATAAACGAAGACAAATTTTCTTCACTCATCTTTGCGCCTATCAGCCATCTTTTATCAACCAAAAATTGCTAATTTATTTGAATTTCATAAATACGAAGAACATTTAAACTTTTTCTACATCTACGAGTAGGTACAGCAGAGAAGACGAGGGGAGAATGACAAAAATCTGTCTAATGAAGTATGTATTTTCTCTCTTATTAAATGACTAAAGGGATGAGTCCATAAATTCTTACACAAACCGCATCTTCCTCCCTCTTCAGCATCGTCATCATCATCATCATCGCCATCCCTTCTAAAATGTTTGTGTTGTTAAACTTATTAAGCTGTATATGGGCAATTTAGAATTTAAAACTCTATGATAATTGCAAAATTTTGGACGCAATTTAAAGTGCTTTCGAACGTCACGACGACAACGACAAGAAGAACGATGACGATGAACACCCCTAGTTTAAAGAATAAGAAGGCGAAGAGGTATTATTCATAGAAAAACCAAGAGAAAACCTAATGACGGCGATTAGACACCGAAAATTTCAACCGCAATTTATTGCTTTTATATCTAATTTAACTTTCACCAGATATTTTTCCTCTATATAGAAAATAATCTCACTGTGTGTCTGTGTGTACCCACTTATTTTGTCTGTCATGGAGAGGTAATGGCGGGGAGGGTGATATCCTTGGAATCAGAAGTGGGCATTTAAAGGTTCTATGTAAAGTTCCAGCTTGAAATGGCTCTTTCTCTATAGTCCAAATTGTGGTTCGGTGCCAATATGCCCAACGGAGGACCAAGTGGTTTAAGGGCGACTCTCCTCGAAGATGGCTAAAACTTTACCTTCTGCTTGCTTCTGGCTTCGGTTATAGCTTCGGCCACCCATCATATGTTGAGGATATACGGGGAATTATTTTAAAGGCCTCTGATGGTTGGTGTGAAAGTATAGCGTTTACCGGAGGATCACTATGTCGTCCATGCGGGTGCGGGTAAGTAGGTATACGACGACGAAAAAGAAAACGGTCATAATTCATTTTGCCACAGAAAACCGCACGTTTATCCTCGCTGCCGTCAGATTTAGATTAGCTTACTTATAAAATATTTACACCCCTAGCCCGCAGGTAAGAACTTTAATTCATTTAACCCACCTGCGTCATCTACCACCAGCCAGCCAACCAACCAACCAGCCAGCGTCGACAAAGAGATATTCCTTCCCATCCCTGCGATGATGGCGGTGGCGATGGCAATGTCCCACAAGAGACAAGAAGGAGACTAAAAGAGTCACCCCGGTGCGGCCGGAGCTCCTCACCCCGCACCGATAAAACACCATAAAAAGACCAAATTAGAGAAATTGTCATAAAACCGGATCAACTTGTCATGAACTGTAATTGTCGTAAATTAACAGCAATGAAACACTTTTGCAAAGCTCTGAGTAGGTATACTCTACAGTAGTATACACCTCAGCCAGGACAGGACCAATTCCAGGACTAGCTTGCTATATACCGATACAGTCTTCCCGCATGCTGCTGCTATATACTCCCTCTTCCTCACTGATGTCTCTTCAGTTCTGTTTTCTGTTTGTCGAAAGGACTTTTGGGGGGCTTCCTAAGTGTATTTGTATATATACGTATGTTAGGTTGGTATCGCATAAGGGACTCTCTAGTCTCTGCTGCTGCGGTGTGAAGATATTAGGGTTTCTGTCACACGTACAATTAGTTTTCTTCGGGAAAAGTCCAAAATATGTGGTCTTCTTATTTTTTTTTTTCTTTTACTGTCTGACTTTGACCGTTTCCTCTCCTAATGAGTCTAGCTATATACGTTGTGTGTGTTCTGTCTTCTGAAATGTTCAACAATATTTGGTTTTAATCGATGTAAGTATAACTGTATATGTACTGCCATACCCTATACATATTCGTAGGTATGCGTTTAGAAACCGGTCATGCCACAGGAAATGGTAAAGGCAACATTTGTCTACTAGCAATTGTACAGCTATAATTCGTATACACCACCATCTTACTCATACTCATGCATGTATAGGTAAGTTGGTCCTTCTTGAGGGTGGCTTTAATGAAAGTTTCACCTCATTTCGTGAATGGGATATTAATTATAAGTGAATTATGTTGCGGAACATGTGGGTATAATTTTCTCCCTTGAGGGTGGTTATGTACATATGTATATGTATAGTGACCATTTTTGTTGTTGCCGATGGACGTCTGGTACCTATGGTAATATATCCTGATGTATGGCTTTGAATATAAAACACAATAAATCTGCGTAGAATATTAGGTATGAGGAAACTTCTATTCAAATGTATTATTCATAGGTGTTAGATTTTGTGAGAAGTTTTAAAAAAAATTGAACAGTTACCTGTCCTATGAAATTTTTTGCTTATAGAAACGAGAACAAAGTTACTAAGCATTCAAAACAATGCTAGACTGAACAGAAATATAAAAAACCGTTTTTTTTTTATAAGTTTGCACCAGAAAAATATCCCAAAACCCATTTTTTTTCAAAAAAATTTTAGTTATGTGGTTTTTTTGTCAAAAACCTGAAACGCATTTTTCTTACAATTACTTTTGTCATAATAGGTACAAAGTTTAATCAAAATAGTAAGAGTGGTTTTCGAGATAATTAAAAAAAAAAAAAAAATTTGTATGGCCGCTATACCCGTTCTAGATAAGCTCAAACAAAACGTCAAGCCGCATCATATCACGCTGATCTCTGTTGATCCATTGCGCTCCCTGTGGTGTGAGGAAGGTGGAATGGTGGGTAGGGTGGTATAGGTGGTGGGTGAATGGGAGTTATAGGTATGGGAAGCCTCCCTGATCCATCCTGAATTCTGGGTGAATTTCAGGATGTTTATATTAGTGGCAAGGTTGAGATGTCACATAGTTATTGAAAAAGAAGTATTCTATCCAAGCGCACTTTTCCTATTTCTGGCTAGGCTTGGGTATTCACAGAGGAAGTGATATGAGCCTTCTTCCACCTCTTCATCTTGACACCCGTCGCATAAGTCAGATGTGCTAATGCTCATTCTGCTTTAATGGGTTCCCATTGAGTTGTGACCCGTTAGGATTCCAACTAGTAGGGATATAGCTGAGGCCTGCTCATTCTGAGTAAATAGTCTGTTTTTTTTCTTAGAGATATTTGGCCATATATTACTTGAAAGCCGACAAGGGGCAAGTGATGACCATCTGTCGTTTGCGGCTTTGAGGAAATTTTTTTGAATTCTGTTCTTTTCTTGTTCCAGTGGCATTAGTATCGATGATTCAGTTTGGCTTGGATCTAAAGATAATCCGCTTTTGGCCAGTTCGTCTGCCATTTCGTTCCCATGCATACCACGATGTCCTAGGACCCATCTTAGGGTAACTGTGTTTGTGGCGGTGAGAAATCCCAAGTTATTAAGGCAACGATCCACCAGTTTTGACTTTGTGATAAATGAGGAAATAGCTTTAATTACTTTAATCTGTAAAGACCGAAAAATGATTTTCTTTTATCACCCGGTTTTCCTTCCAGAATTCCCTTGTTGGGATATTATATTACAGTGACTGGGTTGAAATATATGTGCTGGGAGATGTAGTCTGTTTGAAGATAGTTCATTATAATTTTGTGACCGTAGTGGCCGCTCTTCCAATTGTTGCACTTTTTAAGTCTTATACATCAATTTTGGCCTCCAGCTCTTTCGTAAATAGATCGAGTGGGGATTGTAAGAGGGAGGTTTCTGTAGGGCTGCGATTAATCTATGTAGTTCTAATGGAACTGGTTGTACCAATGCACACTAGTCTTTAGATTTTTGTCATTATTTTTAGATTAGTTAGTTTGTCTAGGGCTGGCCACCATGTTTCCTTGCAAGCAAAACCAGTTCTGTCTTTAGTGGGTTAACGTCCGCAATCGGCGCCCGTTTGTAGTAAGAGTAAGAACTAATTTTCCAAAGACAATGTCATCGGCATATGGGACACCCTTTACACACAAAATTGCTTAGGTAGTAACAAATTGGCAGCTAAGAGATGACCTAAATGTATCTTTAACTATAACCTTTTTTTTTAAACAAAAATCACAACAATGTAATTAAAGGTGTCCTCCATTGAAAAGCTGCAAAGTGGGTCTTTCTTTTGAAAAACTTTGCAAAACATAGCTTACCATCTTTACAAGGTCAATTTAAATACAATAATCATAATGTTATGCAAAATATGAATTTAATATTATTTTCAAGGTAAATTCAAGAAATAATGGAAAATTGACGATGTCGCTGTACAAAATCGGCTACAAATGCGCAAATATTGCTTCAATCTGTGAAGTTGAGGTGTATGTAGAAAGATAAAATTATTAAAAATAAATTATTCATTTTATAAAAAAACAGGTGTCTGTACAATGCTTGCATGGTGTTGGTAAATACAATGTTTTTTGTATGCAAAGTCCTTCAGTACATTTGATCAGGTTGCTCATCCCAAGGCAAACGTTTTTGGCTTATGTATAATTATGCAATATAATGCAATATAATAGAAGGAAAATTGTTTTGAAAATTAAAATTTTCTTTCTCAGGGAAAATTAATTCGTTTTAGAGCTGAAATTCAAAGTGATTAATTGAAAAAAAACAAAACCAAAAAAGGCCTTTGAATAACCAAAACGAAACAAGTTTGTTTAATCTCAAGTGAAACAAAAAAAAACATATCTCCAAAAGGATTTACAATTCCCTATCGTAAAAATTCTCCTACTAATCCTCGTCATCATCCAAATTGATCAATTTAACTAGATCTCTTGTTATATTTCCTGTAATTTAATCTTAAATCTTCTATACCACCAGCAGACTGTTGGTCTTTGCAATTTATTTAATGCGACTTTCTTGCTATAGTCTTAAGTGAGTTCTATAATAGATACCCACAGTTCCTTTATGTATGACCATGTACCATAAGGTTCTATGATCGAAGATTTTTGGTTTCCTTCCTCCCTCAATGTTCAACACTCAAAATCATAATTATCTATCGTTAGCAATAAATTAGTATCGAAATGAAAGGCATTAAACCTGGACAGTCATTGGGAGTAAGAAATCCAAGCACCAACAGTAAAAAAAAAAACAAAAAAGAAAAAAAAAAAACAAACAAAAAACTTTTCCCTCGCACTTTCTTATACGTAATGGGACGAGAACCGCACGCGTATATATACATAGGAGTAAGAGTAACCATAGACGAGCCATCATCTAATAATTTCTCTTTTATTGCGAAACAAAATCTTCTTTAGGTCCACAACACTAATTGCCAGCAATTCAGGGATGTTCCTTCTTCTTGCCTTATTCGTTCTTTAACATTGTGGGATCGACCCCAATGGAGCTATACCGATTTAATTGGAGCAATTTGTTAAAGGCGTAATTATTACTTAAACCAATACTTCTTCGAAATTCTAACAAGGACTATGATGTAAGTAATGGGGGTGAGCCCTTGGGCTGCTATTAAATTGCATATAACAGAGTCAAGCATATAACAGAGTCAAAGGATAAAACTTCGAATGCCAAATCAATGCATCATGTGTATTATTATTTGATGCTCTCATCTCTATATTGAACCACGAACAAAAGGATAAAAGATTTTTATCTAATAGCATCCCATTGAACTTCGTCTTCAGCACTATGAAGTCCACCTCTCGCTTTTCCTGAATCTGTTGCCGCCACATACCGCTATTCTTTCTGACTGAATAAAATGATGAATAACCTTTTCTCTGCGGGGAGTCCTGGTAGATGGATCGTAGGTTGGACCGTCGTCGTCGTCGTCGGTGTCGTTCTCATCCTATCGCTTTTTTATGCTGCTAGTCCTGATACTCGTATAGGGCAACAGGAAAAAGTGTACGAATGCGGAATGCGGTCCTATCTCTTATAAGCCAAAAAGCTAGTTTAAAAGCAAAACCGCATCAATTGAATTCTGATCACGTTTAAAAGTTTCTCTTTGATATGACGGAATTTTATCCCCGCACTACATTCAGCATTGTGTCCTGACTGTGAGTTCGTTCTATAGACGATTTATATACCGCCCTTCCTTACCGAGCTTTATTCGGGTGAGAGATAGTCAAGGAACAAAACCAACTTAAAAAAAAAACGCAGCAGTGTGGCAACAGGGTGCTGAAGACTCCCCCCATCCCATATATATACTTCTCCAAACTGGGCTCTCCTTTCAAGTCGATGCAATAAAATTCAATAGCTGAAGAGCAGCGGTTTTCTTTTTCAAAAATAACTGCTTCTTCATGTTGCTCGTCATCTTCACTATTAAAACCGCTGCTGTCAAGTGGGCTGAAAGAAGAAAGGATATTTTTGTTCTATTCGTTTTCTCCTTCCGGTAAGTTAAAAAAAAAAAAAAACATAGAAAATAGAACAAAAAACAAAAATAGATGAAGAAGAGAAAGAATAAAAATAAAACCGACCAAAGAACTTTCTGCACTTTTGCACTTTAAAAGAAGGATCTGCTTTGGAAGACGAACAAATGTATACACATATAGATAATTCCTGTGTGTGTGTGTATATGAATATTATATGTTTGCAAAAAGGATAAAAACTATACGTATAATAACAACGCTTATCAGCAACAGGATAAACCAGGATAGTAGACTGAATGGCATTAGACTTATTCCGCATCAAAAAGATGAAACAAAAAATTTAGCTATATACATATGTACATAACCTATCTATATCTACACAGCACTTACGTTTATAAAAAGAAACAAAAATAAAATAGTCAGAAAGCGCATTTTCCAGTCTATGGGATCCATTTATAAGGAAACAAAGGAAAGGGGAGTCCTTATTATTATCAGGGCTAGATTTACTATCTTTTTCTGTATGGTTTGTCAGTCAGCTATTTATAGACCCGATTGAGATAGATCACATTTTGACGAATTCAGTGATTCTGACAATTTCTCGGATTTGAAAAATTAAAATATCATTATAGCAGCCTCGTACAGCTAAGACTCTCATTCTCAGTATCTTCTTGGTCTAGTCACATTTTGTCAAGTTAGAGTTTCAATCTAAAAGCTGCTTAATATACTGAAATTAAACTTCATAGGAAAACTATGATTTAAATTGTTATAAGACCAAAATGGAATTTCATTGAAATTGAGGTGATTTTAAAATTGATTTCGAAAAATATTCCAAAATTGCGCAATTTCGTTCTGTGGAACATACATAGTAAATATAACAAAAGTCTCGTCCTGTCTGGTCTCATGATCTCATGGTCAGCGCTATTATCCAAAATTGCTCAATTTGTTTTAAGTGATTGATCTTGATTTGGGCAGTTTCATCGCTTTGCTGCGTCAAGCTCAAACCTCAATCTAAGGCCAATTTCGAAAGCGTCAAATCAAAATCAATTTGACCGGAAAATGATCGTCATTTATAACGCAGAAGTTGCAATCGTCAAATATGCAATCATCCTGCTGGCACTTATGTCTTTTGATGAACGTCAAGTGATTTTTTTTTGCAATCGCATTTGACGTTTTCGAACAAAAACTAAAACAAAACACAATTGGTACGTTCTTTTTCTAACAATAGTTAACTATTGTTGTTATGTCAAAAAAAATTGTTGAAGTGTCATTGTTAGACATTGTTAGGATTTTACGATTTCATTTAGGAACGATATATTGTCAGATATTGTTGATCTGTCAAACGAATATTAATGAAAAATAAAAATAATATTAATATTTTCATTTTTATGGCACAAAATCATATTTTTTGCAATGTTAATTCTGCTTTCTCATTTTCAATTGGAAAAAATGCATTTTAATCTTGTTCGTATTTCTAACTTCACAAAAAGCACCAAATATTTGATTTGTTTTGTAAACAAATCGGCTCACATGTGTACTTTGACAGATCAACACTTTCAATTCATATCATGGACATGAGTTGAAAATAGTTACAAAACGTAACTATTTGACACTTCAAAATGAATTTAGGAACGATGTTAATGTGTCAAATAGTTACATAACGTAACTATTTTTGATTAAAGGAACGACAATAGTCAACTATTGTTAACAATAGTTAACTATTGTTAGAAAAAGAACGGACCAAATGGCTAGTTATGAGGTTTTCCATTGGTAAAATAAATCAATTTATTTTTGATTTGGATCTGTCAAAAAGTCGATTTTGACCATTTTTGCGTTCCATTAGGCAAAATTTTGATTTAAAATCAATTTTGCAGATCTAAATTTTTCAGCAGATCTACTCCTCCCTGTACTAACGCCAACATTATTTACAGCTGTCAGTTGGCAAATGTGTTGTTTGATTGGATAAATGTAGGTATTTCACGAATGAATTTTGTGTTGAAAATATGTGATAAATATTTGATTATAAATGTAAAAGTTTAGAAAGAATCTGTAACTTCATTTTTCTCTTCTGAAATGGATGAAATTTGTATTGAAATATTGACACAGAAACGAAACTACACAAATACAATGACAAAAATAAATCAATTTGAAATCGTGTTCCATTCGACACGAAAAAAATCAATTTTTAAATTGAAATCTGAATTTACCAATGGAAAACGCCATTAGATTTTGTGAGAAAATGTTCTAACAATCTCTCGAATCACCATGTCTGTCTCTTTCGTCGCCTACATTTTTTTTTTTACTTCACAGCTCGACTGCAGATGATGTTTCCGAACATGTGACTTTAGAACTGCATTATCTAACAAAATGATAATGCAGTAAAATTTGAATTTAATTTGCTTTTAAGAATATTCGCCAAATGCATTGTTGATGCAGATGTTGTTTTCGAAAACGGCCTAAGAGCTACGTCAGAATTTCTCCATTTTTTTTAGAGTATTCCTTCTTCATCTTGAGATCCCACTTCTGACACCCAGGTAGTTCATTGTAGAATGATTCAACACGTGTCTTTTATATCGACTTTTCATCTTCAATAATTGATTCCTGTTCTGCTGTGGGCCGACGCACGTTGCTGTCTTTTTTCACCGCATGTAGCTGTAGCTAGACAATGTCGAAGAATTGAATCAACCATGGGCAGTGTTCGTAAGAATATACGAAATGAGCCGGAGGAGCTTTTTTGAAAAAATTTTAATCATTTTTTTGAAGATGTTCATTCAATTTCGGAAATACTTTGTTTTGGGTTTTAAATTCGTAAAATTCTGATTTGTTTTTATAATCATGGAATAATTTTTCTGTTTGGAAATTTAAAGAGGGTGATTTTTTTTTAAATGCTGTTTTGAATATAATTTAGATAAGATAGTTACCTACTATAGGAGATACCTATGAATTTTTTTATTTTTCAAATTTTGAAAAGAAAGTTTCGAAGTCCATATTTTTTGAAAATACATATTTAAGCCACAAATAATCCACATTTTTCAAAAACGAATTAAGCGAAGAATTTGAGAAGAAAGATTTTTTTTTCAAATCGTGTACCTATGACTTTATAGAAATTTTGAACATTTGTAGGTCTCCATAGATTTTTGCAACCATAAAGTTAAAATTGTATGCAAATAACTTTCCATTTTAGGCCTTACCAATTGGACTATTAAAATCCAATCCTACCTGATTTGACAAATTGAGTGCACATACTAGAACTACTATGAAGATTCCTATTGAAGAATTTTTAAAAAACTAATACTGATACGGATTTGGACTGACGGCTGTTGTTAAGCTTTAGATTTATCAAAGGAATTAAGTTATTTTTTCGTTTAAGTTTCTTATATTTTTTTGAGTCAAATCAATCAATGTTGCGCCACCAATTTGTTTTATCATGTTGTTAGAATATTTTAGTCTATTCCGGCGAACTTGTTTTTTAATCGATCCATCCATGATGTACTTAAAAGCATAATCACCATATTTGATGTTCTTTAAAAAAAGAAGTTGAGCTGTTATGTGCTCCAATAGTGCTGCCATGTGCCGTAAATATGAAAGCACATGACTGCACAAAACCGCAGATATACAGTTATATAATTAAAAAAAAAAAAAATTATTTAAAAATTCGTTTGGTAGTATCAACCCCAAACATATAATCCTATAAAGTACGCCCTTGTCCTTGAACCTCTTCCAGAAGACATCACTATGGTGAAGCCTAATGTAGCCAAGTAAAATTAGAAAAAAATTGTGTGGGTGCCGGGATTCAAGGTTAATATGTCTAAATACCCACGTTTGTCCAAGCGCAGGTTTTAGGATCCATATTTGGATCTGTATGCGAAGTCGTCCATACGTTGTTAAATGTTGTCTACGTGCACGGATCCAAAACGGACTAGTTTGCTTGAAGGGGATCTTCAGATTTTTGTCACTGAACGTACCTAATATCCTACTATGCAGATTTTCGTTACGTAACGTGCTACAGCGTAAAGTGTGACCTCGTAACGTCGCACAGAGGAAAGTCCACGTTTTTATTTCACTCTACCGCCGCACCGGCATTAATGTTTAAACATCAAAAACAAAAGGAAAACTTCGATAAAGTTCCGACAAAGTTGAATTTTGGTGGGTAGCTTCATTTGTATTTCCTTCAAAGTACCCTAACTTTGAAGAAAGGTATTTTCAAACCCTATACGCACATTCTAACCAAAAGCGTGTGGAAGGCCTGGTTCTTTCAATATTTGCATCCAAAGTGATTTACGATTTAACTGAATTTCGGTCCAAAACATTGAAAGGCGTTTGTGTTTGGATAGCGATATTTCCCCAATCGAGGCTCCTAGTCAGTGACAGTTCCCAAAATTGTTTGTTATATTTTTAAGAGCTTCCTAAAACTTAAAACCAAAATATTCTTCGAGGTTTGGTTATCGAAATATTCGTAACCAACGTCAAATCACTGTACTTCAATTGAACTCTAAGAAAGGCTGTGGCTGTGGATAGCGATATTTCCACAACCAAGCCTCAAAATAAGTTTTAGTTTTCAGTTTCGTATAGAAAATTAACAGGCCTTTCCGCCGATAAAAACCAAAAAATTCTACAAGCTTTGGTTCTCCAAATATTCACATCCAAAGTGATAATAATTTATTTACTTCGATTCACCCCAAAATGGCTTTCGATGGCAATATTTCCGCAACGAAGCCTCGGAAGAGGTTGCGGTTTGCAGTGCCGAAAAGAAAATTGACAAAAAATGTTCATTGATTTTTGTAAAAAATGATGGGCTAACCCCTTACAACTTTTTTTCAACTTTTGAATAATATTCCCAGAACCCATCGAGCTATACATCAAAGGAAAGGTATTTTCAAACCCTATACGCACATCCTAACCAAAAGCGTGTGGAAGGCCTGGTTCTTTCAATATTTGCATCCAAAGTGATTTACGATTTAACTGAATTTCGGTCCAAAACATTGAAAGGCGTTTGTGTTTGGATAGCGATATTTCCCCAATCGAGGCTCCTAGTCAGTGACAGTTCCCAAAATTGTTTGTTATATTTTTAAGAGCTTCCTAAAACTTAAAACCAAAATATTCTTCGAGGTTTGGTTATCGAAATATTCGTAACCAACGTCAAATCACTGTACTTCAATTAAACTCTAAGAAAATCTGTGGACGTGGATAGCGATATTTCCACAACCAAGCCTCAAAATAAGTTTTAGTTTTCAGTTTCGTATAGAAAATTAACAGGCCTTTCCGCCGATAAAAACCAGGTTGGATTCATTTGGTTTTTTACAGTTAATTCGTAATTATAGTATAACTAATATCAAAAATGAAATTTTTAATCATGGATTTTCATCATAAAGACAGTAATTCGTAAAAATGTTCAAGTTGTTTGTATTCAATTTCTAGATCCTAAGCTGGCTGATTGAATATTTCAATATCTCACTGGTTTAACATATAAAATTTTCTTTCCCGACTTCAATAAAAAAAAAAATGTTGCTCTCGGTTTGAAATTAACAAATCTCTGCTTTACAAGGATGAAATTTCAAATCCTCTCCAATTTAAACATCTTCTCTTCACTCTTTTCTGAAACAAATATTTCAAGTTAAAAACAAAAAAAAAAAAACATAAAAAGAACTCGATTTTCATTAGTATTCAACACGCCAAAGACAAACATTCAATTGCCATAATAACTGCTTTGAAATTCCTCCAGTTTTGTTGCACATAATCAAAACGAACCCACAGGAGAACGAAGACGAATAAGGGCCAAGAGAGTTAAACGACGCTACGTCTGGTCCGTCGCTGACGATGCGATGGTAAAGAACAAGCCAGTATTTCGTCAGTCGTTCGCTTTAGCATTCAGTCTATTGATTCACAACGAATGAGAATAAAGAAGGAGTTTGTTGGGCTTCAGGATTATCCTCACGCGATTGAAAGAATGAAACTTTGTTGCCCTACCCTTGTTGCTTCGCAAGCCAGGAATACCTACTTTGTCGTTTGTTTACAAGCAATATTATGCCCTCCACATCTCCCCTTCCGCATCAGAATATCATTCTCAACTCGCTGAAATCATCAACCAAGAAAAAATTAAATGAAATGAAAAACGTGAACGATTCTGTGATTTAAGGACTTTTCGTTTAAAACATTCTAGATGATGATGACATTCCCGTTTGGCATAAATTAAAGACGCACAAGTCCCATTATAAAGGTTGCAAATAAATGAAGGTAGGTGGATTTATATAGGTATCCAACTTCCAACCCCTGGTGGGACAATTGAATTTTCGGGTATATGCCACCATCATCATCATCGTCATCATCAACATCATGGAACAACACTAAGGACATCTGTAAGTGTGTTTCTTCTTCTTCTTTGTGAAGAAGACGACTTTACTTTATACCGCAAAAGCCCTCGAAGGGAATCGCTGGTGTGGTCTCAAGTATTTTCCATCGCAGCAAAGCATAAGCAACACAGAACAGCTCGATTTTCAATACAATCGTCCTCGTCCTCGTCCTCTTCCTCATCCTCATCGTCGTTGTCGTCCTTCTTCTTAAATCCTCATCGTATATGCAAATATTTTGTTGAGAGCGACGCGCCGAAATAGATCGACAATTATCCTTGTTGTAACATTATTGTTTTCCGTATTTGTTTTTCTGTCCTTTGGCATTGGTTTATGTAGAATGTATGTAGTACCTAATATCCTTTTCTTTTCATTAAAATTTTCATTTGGGAGATTCTGTATTCTGAATCCTGAAGCTGATGCCTTGTCGTTGTCGTTGTAGGAGAGAAATATTACACAGTTTTGATTTATTTTTGTGATTTTGTAATCTGTTGAATGAAGTTCTTAGTTTTTGAAACATTCATTTACGTTTACCTATCAATCTTTCTACATTTATTTGCTTTGAAGGGGTTGAACTTTTGGAATCAGATATTGCATTTTAAAAATACAACAACAATTCTGAAAGAAGCAGAATTTATAAAAGGGTGCATTTCGTCGAGAGATAGAGACCATATCATCAGTTGGAGATTACAAATCTGAAAACAAAAATTAAAGGATAACAATTTTAATCCTTGTGTTTGATTAATTTTCAGTCCTTTCAGCAAACATTTAGGGAAATATAGTAGATGGATAAATATTTTGGAATTTTATAAGCTGGGTAGTGGGTATGTATGTTATACTTTGTACAAATTCAAAGAATCCTTTTTTTCAAATTTGCATACAGCTGTAGAAGAAGACAGAATCGATATGTCATTATTATTTCACTGTCGTCTTTTTATTTTAAATTGTGCACGCATTAAGGGGGTTTTGACTATCCTCTAAATCATTAAACACAATGCGAAACTTAGGTAAGTTAGGAAGAACTTAAAAGGAGATAGCTATGCACATTGGTTTTGAAGTTTTGAAGATCAAAATGGGTGAGGGAAGTATTCTACATTCGTATTGTGCGGCTAAGGAAAGAATCTCTTTAAATGACAGTAAGTTTGAATTTGAGCTCCAGGGTAAACGGATGAGCTTACCTTAAGCGCACCTACAACGACTGTCTTAGGGCCAGTTCTTCAGTTGTGACTTGTGAGTTAAACCAGAGTTAGTTAACTCTAAAAGTAAACTAACACACAGTGTACTGAAAGTGGACCTTAGAGGAGGAATAGAACTTTGTTTTGGTTTCATATATATGGACACAAATTTGTGCTTACTTTATTAAGACCCAGTTTTTTAGTGCGAGATTATCCTAATTTCAGGCTTAAACCCTAGTTAACTAGTGAAACATGTCTTTCAGTCAATTAAGATCCCGAGTTAACTCAACAAATTAGGTGAGTCAACTCTGGATTAGCTGAATAGGTATTTCTGAAAGTTGTGTGTCAAAAATCTATTCAAATCGAGGTACGACACTATGGAAAGGCTGATTTTCATAGTGGCGCCATCTCGAATTCGATAGCGAAACACTAATTTCTATACTGTCGCACTTCGATTTCCATAGATTATTGACAAAACTAGGAGTTAAATTTAATTCTCCACTGAAAAACTACTTTTGAGTTAACTCAGGATTAATATATTTTTGCAGGATAAACTAACTCTGATTTAACTCGGAGTTAACGCATGCACTGAAAAACTGGAGCTAAGAGAGTCAGTTGTATAATCGTGTTTCAAATATTTGATCCGTGGTTCAAGATTTTAAATTAAACGAAATTGACGCGCATCTGTCAGAAAATACATGGTTGGACAAAAGAAATGTCATAATATCATAAATTAGTCTTTCAAAATCTCTTTGTCGTTAACCGAGGTGCTCCGTCCTGCTAATTTAATTTTTTGCATTGAAGCTCAGGCCCATTGAGAGTTTCTTTTGTGTTTCTTTTTACAATAAGAGCTAGCTGGAAGCGACATCTATGAGATCAGAATAAAATGACCGAGAAGATGTAGTAAAAAGCTGAGCGCAGACTCAACTTCACACTATTTTCTAAGTAATTTGACAGGTTTTAAATTTTATGACAGCTCAGTGCCCAAGTGTGTGTTTATCTTACTCTGATGCAGACACTGTATGTATTTATATACTCAACTTGCTAAGCCTCTGGTGGTCAATGCTTTACTCAGAGCTTAAAAAGAAGTTACTTTCGTGAGTCAGAAGTTAGTATCAATTTTTAGTAAAAAGTTCACTCTCTTACATTCATACAACTATTAAATGTTAATTTGTTCAGCTCCAATATCCAATTGGTTGTGCTTAAGTAAAATTTCAATTCAATTTAATAATGATCCCCTTTTTGAAACTTAAAAATTAACAAACCAAAATTGCAAATAAAATGAGAAACAATTATCGCAAAATTCAATTTAAATCCTTAAACGTTTTAAACGTTCAATTCGAGAATCAATTTAAATCTGGCAATTAACTTACAGTGATGTCCAATCATGATGCCCTTCAATTTACTAAATCGATCTCACCCAAGGGATCGAAGCAGCAATGACAAAAAACAAAAAAAAAAAATGCACAGCAACATTTTTCCATGGTGTAGAAAATAAAAAGGAAATCGAAAATCTTACAGCATTTAGAATACTTATGCACCCGCTCCGCTCTCCTCGCCACCCTTAACCATTCTTTCGCTGATGTCGCATCAAATGAATTCATGAGAATATATCCTAAGGGAGCCGATGAAAGCCATCATCAATATTACTGAGCTCGAGCTGCAGTGAGTATTAGATATGATGAAGGCAACACCATGCCAATCGAAAGGACCAATCCAAAAGGATGATGACGACGACAACTACGGTCACAAAGGATTTCTCCGCCTGATATGACTTACCGATGCAATTTTTCCTATTAACCTCACAGTGTCCTGAATCATTTTTGCTCCACTGATTCGGACAAGGATGATTAGGAATGCAAATTTCTGAGCTGTTTGCAATGTCATTTTCCATGAATTCACAGTGCGTGTAGGTAAAAACAAATTCTAAAATTATTTGAAATGAAATGAATGAAAATGAATATGACAAAAAGGTTTGACAAACAAAACTGTGTTGATCTGCGAGTTTAGGTGAATTGTAAAAATTGTTTATTTTTTTCGTTATCTTATACACATATATGTATGTAGGTACATACCTGCAGGGTGATTCGCATAAAGTGTGACACAAAGCTTGACCGTGTAGGTGGGTACGAGACAAGAAAAAATCATATGGGAGGGGGTCTACTCCCCCCATTTAGCCAGTAGACCCAATTTTATAAAAATTGACTTAAAGCCGGGAGGGGCAATTTTATAAAAAAATTGACTTAAAACAACGGTGGCACTTACAATGCCATGCTAAATATCTTTTCGTAAAACCAAAAATCTCTTATTTTATTTTATTTTTAAATAAAATATTTTTAGGGAACAGTTTTTTGAAAAATTAAATTTTCAAACTCAAAATTTTGAAAAAGAAATTAAAAATATTTTGTTTTTCAAAATTTGTACGAAATTAAGTACTACTTTTGTTTTCAAAATTCATAGTCCTTATAAATTTTTAGTCAAAAACAGAAAACCGAATACTTAAAAGTATCGTACTTTTTGAGAAAATTGAAAATAACTAAATCTACTTTATATACATACACATATGTATAGTTGAAATAGGATTGGAGTCTGTTATTTTCAATTTTCTTGTGTTTCACTAAAAATTAATAAAAAAAAAATTAATAATGAACAAAATTAGTTTGATGGTCCAAAAAGAACAAAAGTATCGTAATCTTCAAAGAGCATTTTGGCAGCATCGTCAATGGAAGGAAATTCTTTATGATACAACTACATATTCACAAAATCATAAATTTCGCAAAAGATCATCGAATGAACATATGGTTAATTCAAAATTGATTGCAGCATAAATTGATGTAGAACTTCAAAACCAAAGAACCGTCAAAAAAATCGCTCAAATCACCCTTCATCAACTGCAGTTGAATACATTTTGGCAGAGATCGCTCCTGATTCTAGTTTTAATAAAACATCGATAGTTTAATCGATTTATAGATTGTTTGAACTATCGATGGTTTGAAAAAAATATCGATAGTCGTTCAGTTCATGTGGTTATGTTGTTGGGAAAAAAAATTAAGAAATGACTTGTCAATTGAGAATCGTCCATGAATGACAAAAATCTAAGCTGAGCTAAAGTTCAGTTGGTTCTTGAACGTTCCTACTCAATTAACACTGTTGCTTTTGAAAGTTCAGTTCACCTAACTTTCACTGCTTCGCGCATCGGCATTTTATTGCAAAACAGTTATTTTATGTTTTAGATTTTTTTAACAAAAAAGGGCAATTTCGCACATGAAATTTTTGTTTTTTAAAAAAAAACAATCGATACTATCGAAAACTCCACCAATCGATGTCTTATTAACACTACCTGATTCAATATTTGGAATTCCTTGATTGTAGAACGTACATGCCCCAGATGACAACCTACCAGCATATTTTCTATTTCTTTTGAATCCAGCGAATATGTAAAAAATTAACATAAACGAATTCAAAGAAAAATCAAAAACTTTTTGCAAGTTATACGTTCTACAAAGATTTATTGGAGAAGCTGATTTGTGGTACAATCTTTTGAAAAACAAAAACATGTCGGCTGAAAATCTTCAAAAACTAAAATCATGCGATGTCCTACAAGAAGCAAACGTTTTTTTTCTCAACAACATAACTTCACTTCATATTTGCCCTAGTGTTTCCTTGTACCACCAATTCTATTGAAAGGACAGTAAGTATACCTACCTTAAGAAAAGTCAAAACATGGCTTCTTTCAACCATGATCGAAAACCGTTTGAATGGTAGGTAATTAAATAATCAGAAAACCATAGGTGGAAATTTGTAAGTGAGAAAACGGTCATGGAAAATGAGAAGGAAATAATAAAAGAAGTATTGGAAAGATTCGCTGATACCCACGCCGCCGTTTGGCGTTTATTTATCTGGAACATTTATGTAACATAGACGTCTTAGTATAAAAGCAAATGATATTAGGTACATTTTTAAAATATAAATTAAAAGAGAATTACGTATTTTTAAAATCTAAATGTCACATACGGACCTTTCTCAGCTTATTTACTTATTTTTATTTATTTGTTCATTCTGAAAATTGTTGTTTTAAGTTTTATGCATAATAACAAAAGAAATTTATATAAAAAGTCGTGTTTCTTGAATGAGTTTGGTCCCCCTACTAAAAATCTTGCGTACGCCCTTGAACTAGAGGTTTTTTTAGTGATTTCCTAAACGTTATATTTAAATATTGCCATAAAACTGAACAAAAAAGCTTTATTTTGAATTTAATAACTTTAATAAACTTTTTTGTGGGACTAACAGAAACCGAAATATTAAATATAAAATCCAAGATGGCGCTTAAAAGGTAAATCGAAAATATTCGGGGATAGGATAGTACAAACTGTCCGGTGGGACATGAGTAAAAGTAGTAGAATACGAATTTAAATACAAACAGCTTAGGCCAGTCCACAACCATGGCACTTCGTGATTTGTTGTTAACGTTCGTTCGAGTAATTTTTGAAAGTTGCTTTAAAACTATTCGACTATTGTGTGTGTCGTCCTATATTTATAATGTAAAGAAACATAGCTAAATGCATAGATTTTCCTCATATCAAAATTCGCAACTTCTCAGACAAAGTGACTACCATGTCAACCTCTTGTTTTAAAAGGCTTTTCAAAAATGTATTAGATCCCAAAAGGTTGCCTATCTCTGTCTCAGACACATTTTTAACACCCACATATTGCGTGGGCTATGAATATACCACCCATCGCCATATATAACAAAGCATGCAATTTTACGACTCTCATTCAAGTCCCGTTTTCGTTTTGCGTAATGATACTCTACAAGGAATACAGCACCTACATGCTATATATACATTATGTAGGTTGAGGTACCTACATACATTTATATCCCCTCAGCGGATACAACAGACATCATATTAATATCTCTCTGTTCGAGGTGAAACGTTTTCAGATGGTGGAAGAGGAGGTCGGTTCGTATAAGACGCAGGGTTGGCGTAGTTGAGCTGGAATGCAAATGTCTACCTGAGCCCGTCACGCCATAAACATACACTTGCCTTGTGTTTCTCTTTAAACAGAAACAAATTCAAAGTTACGCCCGAGCAGCTCTCCAGATTCACCAACAGCATAGTGCCCCGCCAGCTCCCTCACCAGAAATGGAAGGGTGGGATGAGGCTGAGTGCCGAAGACAAGAACCCAACAACAACAACAACAAGGAGCTATGATATTCAATTGCGATTTGAATGTTTTTCCTCGGCTGTATCAGTTCCAATTAATCGCATAATACGTGAGCTCCAGCATTTTGGGGTGGGAAAGACTGATGATGATATAGTATATACCTACTACTGAAGCCCTCTCCCAAGCCCAACTGCAATTATCCGTTGCTGATTTGCACGTAGAAGGGCGTTCGTTAAACTTTAAAATATATCTCCTGCGCGCAATTAATATGCAAATTAACAAATGTGCGTTTTTTGAAAGGACCGCATTAAAATTTCGTAACGTTCATGTTGCCAAATTGCGGGTGAGAGTTGCGGAGGTCTCATTTTTGTTGCTTCTTTTTTCGACACACACTGGCATTAAGCATCATAATTGAATCATAAGTTAATTTTAAAATTGTTTCGTTCCCAAAATGCAGAAACTGAACCCATCCCTAATTCCTGAGGCCGTTTTTACTTATATACCTACTCATGGTTCATGGAAAAAGGGGGTCAACACTTTTATATTTAACTTTCCTTGTTTTGATGATGGACGTGCATGCGAGTATGAGACACAGAATAGGGCAACCTCAGGACGACAGTAAAAAAAGAAAATCTCATCCTGTTGATGAGCCATCCCATAATAACACTGTGCCTAGAGAAGAGGAGAGTGTGGGCACAACAGGTGGAGGAGTAAGAACTTTGTTGAGTGATTCGTGGACAGGTTAAGTGGCAAATTTTCTAATTGTACCCCCAAGGGATTTGGCTATCCGTATAATTATGATGGTTGGATAGGTACACATGTGCACACAGGAAAAGAGGTCACATCAGATCTATGTAGTGTATATAACTATCGTCTACTTTCTGTGTTAGACAAGTTTTTTTTTCCGCCACTTGTAGAGGAATAGTTTATAGTTCGTATACATATAAATGAGCGTGCGACTAATTGCTCTTGACACGTTTACATACAGAAATTAATATGAATAGGTATAGCTCCACCTCTACTATCAACATGATCCATGTGCAAAGTTGAGATTTATTAAGTTTGCTTTTATGGAAGTTTGATTGATGTGAATTCAAATTATCTTATCTCGAGAGTAAGTATACATAGTTGATTTGAATTTTATGTGTTGAGATTTTCATATAGTGGTATGATAATAAGAAGAATTGGAGACGTTGAAAAATCGAATATGATATAGTCTTGCAGATACCTATTACAAGCAAAGCTTAACAACATCAAGTGAGCTACTATAAATACATCTAACTCATAGGAAGAGCTTGGAATTCCGAGACCTTCCTCGACGAGTGGAAAACGGTAATTATTGCTGTCAATACTATCTGGCTCCCAAATAAAGGAGACTTTATGCAAAGGATAACTGGAGGCCAATGTGTCTACTGCCCTATTAAGATGATAAAATAATGGGTGATTTGATTAAGACGGAGTACGTTTATGCTCAGAGTAGTTGCTGGATTTAAAAAGCTGAGCATACCAAATGGAGTACCTGCTCCAAAAACTATTTTTTTCTTATTTTAAATATACAACAACTTAAAATCGTTCTGGAGTGAATTAAAGAGCACTTCTTAGTCCACACTCTCTGCCTAATATTCTATGAATATCCATTTTCAAGTCACTTACTATTCATACATTTTATAAAAGCCCTTTTAACATCCACAGTGACGTCATTAGTGAAGTTATATTTGACCTTCTTTTAACAGGAATGACCCCAAAAAAAAATAATTCATATTCTCAAGGGAACAAAGGGTCATATTCTGATGAAAGGAGGAGCGTTGTCAGAAGAGTTTAACGTACAACGTGAGGTTCAACAAGACAATACTTTTTAGCTATTAATGTCGTAGTGGAGTAGCTCTAACGACTGGAAATGAAAAAAATCAATGAATTCTACAACCAAACCTGGAATGGCTACATAGTCTACGCAGACAAGGAATGGTGAATTGTGTAGAGATAAGATATATCTTGGAAAACAATAGAGAAAGTAGCTTATTTTAAATATCTTGGAGAAAAGAATCCAACAAGATATTAGCACTCGAAAGGGGAAGGCAAAACAACTTTATAATTTGAAATATTTAGAAGACGATTGTTCTTATCAAATGTCACCCCTAGCAAAGTCCAGGACCTGTGCCCCCGTGCCCACACTACGCTACGCCACTGGAGATGGCAAAACCTGCCCAACAAGTTTTTATTAGCGAGGGCCTCACGAGTGTTTGACATATATTTTTCTCGTCTAGATTTTCCCTGCTGAAAACTTTCCAGAGCCTTGACTAAAGTTTGCAAATTTTTCCAGGTGGGTCATTTACCGAAAGTAATAAGCCTCTGAGAGAGAGGAACAGTTGGTCAAACAATCAAGGTAGCGGAGCACGAATTTGAAGTGGTGCAATCCTTTAAATACCTTGGGTCAATAGTAGCAGCCGATAACAATATAGAAGAAGAAATACGCGGGCGGCTTCTCAAATCCAACAGAGCCTACTATAGTCTGTCAAAGCTCTTCAAATCCAGAAATCTCACCATAACTTCAAAACTGCTGCTGTACAGGACCATGGTCCTGCCAGTACTCACATATGGATCCGAGACTTGGGTGCTTAGCAAAAGGCACTCCGACCTATTAGCCGCGTTCGAGAGAAAAGTCTTAAGGAGAATTGTTGGCCCCATATGTGAGGAAGGACGATTCCGGAGACGGTACAATCATGAATTGTACGCAATCTACCTTGAAGCAGATATCGTGACAAAAATTAAGCTCGGTAGACTCCGGTGGGCAGGGCACCTAGCTCGCATGAGCGAAGAGGAACCTGCTCGGAAAGTTCTTTGTGGTACATTCTATGGTAGACGACAGCGTGGTAGACCATGCTTGCGCTGGAGAGATGGCGTAGACCAGGACGCCCGGAGCCTTGGGGTGCGCAACTGGATGGCGGCGGCTCGAGACCGGGATGGGTGGAGAGACTTGTTGAAGGAGGCCAGGACCGGACCCCGTTTGTTAGCCGACGATGATGATGATGAATAAGCCTCTGTAATGATCTCGTTTAAGACTTATCACAATTTCTCATGCTTAAAATAAAAATGTTACCCCCAAATATTTTAACTGATAGTGCTTTCCAGAGTTCAATTAATTCAGTAATGTATCCTTCAAGTCTATTTATCGACATATTTATTAACAGTTATCAGGTTTTAAATATTGCTATTAACTTCCCGTGTTCGTCTTCGCTGCCCGGTGCCACTTTTGTTACATTTTTATTACATCAAAGCCAAGCTATCGTCGATAACTTAAACCACCACGCTATAAGTATGTATGTATACGAATGTATAGAATAAAAAGGATGCCTGCAGCCTGCCTATTTTCTTCCTTGAGTCATCTCTAACAGGAACAAATAGTAAAAAAGACCAAAACTGAATTTCTTAATCGCCATCGAAATGTACAACAACAAGATGAACATCAGTACATAAAAATACTCTTCTTTTCTTGTCTTGTAGGGTTGTAGGTATATTGAATTCCGCACAGGAGAAAAATAAAAACACAAAAGGGAGCACAAATTCAAGAAAAGATCCTTTTATAGAGCAGCCATCCACTTAATATAAAATGCTTTTACGTTAGTGGAAGCAAAAAGGATCCTTGGACGACCACCATCACCCCCCTATAAGTCCAACCACCCACCGACATCATTCCATTCATATTTGGTGATTTTTTTTTTTTTTGTTTGTTAATGTAAAAGGACATTCTATTAACATCGAACGCTATAGTTCTTCCCTTCTATATAGTTTTGTACTTTTAAATTGCTGATTTAACAATTTACAAAATAAAACAGGAAGGACTTTATTTTTTTGTTGTATTCATTTCAGAAAAGTAGTTTCAAATTTCAACAAACACGCGTGCACAAAAGGACTTTGCAAAATATTGGGTGTAATTGAAGGAAAAGGACCTCGTTCATTGAAGCGAAGCAATAAAGGAGGAGTTTTTCAATTCGAAATTTACATTTTAAAGCAAGTTATTCCGTGTCAGAGTCAGTATAGTAGCAGCCAGCATTACCAATGGTGAACGATGTACGTTGGTGCAGTAGAAGTGAGGTAATTTAATTTCGTTACTGTTGCAGGATTAAACTTTTCAACAGTTAGCGTAACTTGTTGGCTTCCTTTTGTTTCATTGCAATGAGCCACCAACGCCATATGCATATATGGAGAAACCTTCATAATCATATCCTTTCCATCATACACAATTGTCCTTGCGGGGTTAGAGAGAGTGTGTATCTCAACTCAATGGTAAATTGAGAACAGAGGTTCGTACTTCTATGTTATTTCAACCCTTCTTGTGAATTTGTGTGTGTGTTTTATTTTGTGAGTCCAGAGGATTATCTCCTTCTTTTGTATAAACCAGGGCTAAGAGATGAATGGCGTAATGTGGTAAGGGTATATGATGATATCCTGAAATAATACCAGAAATTATGATAACGGCTACTATGCGAGAATGAGGGAAACGAATCATCTGTGTCCAGTTTTTAAAAAAAAGGGATTTTATAACTTATACTCTTCTCATACCTGTCTGCAGGGCTGGACAGAAGTTTTTGTGTTAAGAAAGGCGAAAGTGATTCATTGGATTGGAAGAAAAGGATAAAAAGATATAACGTGTATTAAACTAGGGCATTTTAAGCTGTCATAAAATTCTCTGAAATAGCTAAGACACTTACCTACATTTATGTAACATCTACCTCAATGTCGAAATTAGAACAAGGAGCAAAGTTCAAGGTTTAAAGTTTTTTTCCACAATTTAAAACACATGATAAAGTTTAGTTAAATGAATCTAATATTCTTGTCCTACAAATTGTGATGGATATAGATTAATAATTGTAAGACAATCCATAATCTTGGTCTGTTTTAAAATTTTTTCTACCCAACTATCAATTTAATTTGTATAAGGTTCTAAACAAGCTATTTTCAGACTGCTATAGAAACAGTAAAAGCCTTATGCAAGTAATTTTGGAGCACATTACGCTATTTAACTGCTATAAGACTTTTGTTGACAGGTGTTATAACAGCAAATAGCTTTTCATTAAATGCAATTAGCTTGGCTCAGCCAGATATTTTATGACAGGTAATGCATATAGCTTGCTTTAGATGTTATAAAAAGGCCTTAGCCAAGCCTTTTAATGACAGCTATTTGCAATTTCCTAATAGCTTGTCGTAAATGTAAATTAAAAAAAAAATATATCATGTATTTTTGGATTGTATTGTTGTTGTTTTGCCAAACTCACTTTTAGAGGCCTTATAGCAGCAATTTTTGAATTGTCAAAATGTGAAATGTGTGGCTTGCGAAAGTATGCCTTATGTAAGCTCTATACAAACTATTACTTGCCAAATTCGAAAAATTGGACCTTATGCAAGCTTGATTGTTAGTTGGGAAGTAAGTCGACTGTTTTTTAGATTTTTTTCGTTTACTAAGGCAAAATGATGGGTGGAAAAGAATTATGTTTAGCCCGGCGCCGGCGATAACCGAATTATCATTTCCATTTGAAATTAACGATTTTTACAAATTTATTTTAATTATTTTTTTTTAAATGGGAAATAATGTTTTGTCATTTTTCCTATAAGTGTAAAGACTTCTCTGGGTGGGGCTCATAAATCAGGCAGAATTTGACCGATGGCATGGATTATGCTAGCTCTCAGGCCCGCTGTAGTTTTTTGCTTAGTCGCATGGACCAGCGACTGCAGAAAATCCTACAAGAAAAAGTCTAGCGGGGCCAAATCGCACGATCTCGGTAGCCAGTTCACATTACCTCCACGCGAAATGACCATGACCTCGAATCGCTCGTGCAGAATTTCCAATGTGGTGTGAGCTGCGTAGTGCCGTCCTGTTCAAACTACATGTCGTTGGTGTCATTATCATTAAATTCAGGGCAAAAGAAGTTTGTAATCATCGACCTATAGCACTCGCCGTTGACGGTTATTGCCTGGCCAATGCGTTATCAAAGAAATATGGACCGATGACGCGGCCAGCCTAAAATCCACACCAAACAGTGACTTTCTCGGGATGCATTGGACGCTCTTGGATCTCATGTGAATTGGTATCGGCCCAAATTCGACAATTTCATCTGTGGGCCTCATAGCTGAAGATGACCGTAAATGGGCGAAGCGGCGAACGTTGCCCGAACAGAATACCCATTTTGATAAAATAATTTTATCATTTGCACTCATTGTTGAATGATATATCCGTCGATGGTGATTTGACTAAACAGACTGAATAAATGACAGCTGATACGACAGATGTAGCTTCAACAATATGGCTGCTATCAACTGTCAAAGTTCGGAAGTCCCTAGTGGAAGACGCTTTCCCAACTAACAATTTGGCTTGTATAAAGACCAATTTTTCGAATTTCGCAAGTAATAGCTTGTATAGAGCTTGCATACAGGATATTTTCGCAAGCTACACATTTCACACTTTGACAATTAGAAAATATTTAGCTGCTTTAAGGCCTTTTAAAGTGACTTTGGCAAGTTATATACAAGGCTTGTAGATAAAGTTTAAAAACTGCCTGTATAAGGCCTTCCGAAATTGTTTACTGAAAATTAAAGCTATGATAGCTGCTATATGGCTCTCCATGACAAGTCAAAGCAAACAACTTGTGTAAGGCTTGCCACTAAAGGCCTTTTTAGTTTTTTTTGTTGCTTACATATATACAATGCTAGCACCCAGCACTACGGCGTATAAATAGTGAGATATGTAAGGGGGGGCATGCTGCCCCCCTGAAACCTACTACCTACATCTGTTTTGTTTGGGAGAAACATGATAACTCTAAAAATACATTTTAATTTTTATTTAAGGCGGAATAATCTATTTATATTCATGCTTACATTCGAAACAAATCCGTCAACCCGTTTGAACGGTCTAGCTCCAATAACATTGTACAATGGACACGAAGATGGAATTTATTTTTGGAGTTATTATGTTCCTATCAAAAATTTGAAAACAAATTGTCTCTGTGAAAACGAATTGAGTAATGGCGTTTTCGATTGGTAATCCGGGAAAACGGTTTGATACGTGTGAACCGTTCTGGAACGGTTCTGAAAACAAAATCAGAAGCAAATTTCTCTTCTTTTCAGAAGAACTATCATTCTGGCTCCAATCGAAAAGGCCATAAGAGCCTACATAATTTCGTAGGTTGCAAGTGAGAAACGCAATTAGGCTTTTCCAGATATTATTTTTGTCTTTTGACAGTTCGCAAGAAAAAACAAAAGACTTTGACATACAAAAATGCAGGGAAAACAAACAAACTTCATTTATGCTTTTCAGTGCACAATCACATGTTTTTTGTTTTCCCTACTTGACCTGACGTCTGGTGGAAGTTCCAAATCAAATCCCTCCCTGAAGTATTTATAACCAAAGTATTTCATGACATCACAAAACGAAATTATTAGGTACAATATGGCTTAGGGCTGCTATTTTAGCCTTTTGAAAATAAAGACTTTAGGTATGATGCGTCAATTTATTGTGAAGATGATTCGACGGTTCGAATGGAAACTTCATTCTCATATCCATGCGATCCAACTCGTATATAACTATATAGAGTCAACTCTTCACGATGACCAGACGAAAATTTTAAAAACCACCAGCGTATACATTCCTACATATTTTATTCTTCTTCACAGAATCATAGTCATCATACAGTATAAATTATTATGATTCCATACAATGTCTCATTCTCGCTCTTGGCCATCTCATCGTACGAGTATTATGGTTTGGTTATGGTCACTGATGTTAGAGAGAGGTACTTAAGGAATCTTTTCACGTAATATGTTCATTCTTTTCACATCCATTTTTCCAATTGAACGCTTTGAACTCTCTTCTGATCCTTGTGTCGAATGACCATCATCGAAGAAGAACAAAAATATATTCTATACATATGTAGTTGTGTATAGATGTAGGGACAGTATAGCAAATAATATAACGTTTCGTGATGCAAGTCCTCGCTATAACAGTGTTCATTGAAACGGAATCACCTTTCGATGAATAATTACATACGACCGAAAGTGACACCACCATTGGTTGAAAACGTGACTTTCCTCATATAGGAACTCTCTTTATTAAGACTCTCCTGAACACGAAGTTCGCTTAAAGTATATTGAGACCAATATTAGATGACTTATGTCCTTGAATAACAATTTATCTTCCAAATGCATGATTATACCACCACCACTACTGGTTTCATTGTTCAATTCTATAAATTTAAAATATGATTGGTAATTTATCCAACAACGAACATGGGCGCTTTCTCATCTTCTACTGAATTTCAACTTTCAGCCTGGTTGATTGGGGGTGTTTGCATTTGCACAGCTCACAGCTCAGTACTACATACCTACATATAAGGGCTAGGGAAAATGGTAGAATAAGGTTACATTAATTAACTGTCCGAGGGTTCGTGTACATTTTTAATGACCCAAAGGATATTTTTTTAATAAAATTATTACATTTTATTATAATAAACGCGAGTTAATTGGCAATTTCGGGTTCCAGTAATAGAGTGGACTCAATCTGAATTGCAAACAAAACGGAGAACAGGGCGTTGGGACTGAGACCAACGACGACCAACATCAACACAACACACAGGCAGAAGTTCCTGGTTTTGCCATAAAAATTGGTTGCCTTCTTTGGTTTGGGATTTTTTTTTGTACAACTTTCCGTAGAGAGGTAGTATGTAGTACGTAGAAAGGGCACCTGTGTCCCTGATGCTTTTTACGCGAGGATAGAAGAGGTGGATGAAAAGGTAATTTTCCCAGAAAATTCCTGGAAAACCCAGTGTGCCAAACTGGTAGCCGTTTTTGTCGGGTTGGACAGGTACGAAGCGTTGGATTGTCGTTAAGTCGATAATTGGACATTTCCCGGCTGAGTTTAATGAAACCAATTACAAGTAGTGGACACAATTTTGTGATGTTTCGCCCAACGATACGACTTTGCATTTGCATACACTCATTCAGAAGTATTTCGAGTGCGATTAAGACACGATATGGGCCAACATGGTCAGTACATACCTAGAGCCACATCTAGTATAGAGCACAATGGTCCTGGTATTGATAATGATGATATGATTATCCAGGACAGATCCTTTTATCGTTTTCCGGAGTAATTAACACATAACGCATTATAGATATACTATATAGTATAGTACCTACCCTACATGGGACATTTTATGAATGGCGCAATCTGCATGAAATTAAGAATCAAATCTGAGTCCCTATATCCATACACACATAGCTAAAGGTGTTGGCTATATTATAGAATGGCTTGGCCAGGTGAATGGGGTAGGGAAATTAATTTTTTTTTATGTTATGGTCACTTGAGATTCCAATTAGTGTTTAAAGGTGTATCGTGTATATATTTATATAGTAAACGAACGAAATTATTATAGGTTATGGAATGGAATTTAAATTTTCTATTAGTAACTTTGAAAAAAATGCAACAATTTTCTTGTCGGTGAAGGAGGAAAACGGTAATTCGATGCAAATGTAAAGGATATGCTAATTTTTTGTGTGGCAATTTTTAATGGTGATTTTTCGGAGAATTGCTTGCGGTAATCTTGTTAACAGATCAAAGATTACTGCTGATGGCCGTTGATATAATGGGCAATGTGAATGGAAATTCGCAATTGAGAATTGGAATTGTTTTTTTTTTTTAAGGAGGGCTTTAATGCTCAAGTGTTTTAGTCATTTTTAGAGTTTCATTATTACAAAATGTTCCAATTTATTTTTCTGGTCCTTACCTTTTTGGCTTAAGGTTTTATTTTTTAAGTAGGAAAGTTGGAAGAGTATAACAGTTATGCCTTTATCATATGATATGCGTCATCACATTGAAACCACAGTTTGTTATAAGCAAACAAATATTTATAGATAAATGCATAAGCAAAAACACAGATGAATCAGCTTTATTTTGAAATCATATAGGTTTGATCTTGTTACCTCTAATTATTTCAGATTTAAAAAAAAAAACAAAAATATTGAAAAAAAGTTATAATGATTTATTTTTCAAATACGTACATACGTAATTATGAGACTTCCTTTAGTATTTTTATAAATTTTAAGTTAATAAATGAAAAAATGATTCTCAGAAATATTTTCTGGTTTAGTCCCAAATTCCCTACTTTAGATTTTTGTTGCATTTTATGAGAATTATACATCAAATTTTACTCAATTATTTGTTGTCATAGTTGATGGATTTACAAAAAAAAAGTGTTTTTGGCTTCTTGAGGAAAAATCTTGACCTAAATTCAATCGCCTCTGTCAACATTGCTAATCAAATACTGACAATTGTAATTTTTATAGCGTTGGTACCTAAACAGGAAAAACTCTCCGATCCCGAATGCCAAACGAACAAGTTGAAAAACTTTTTATGATTCTTAAGTTTAGTTTTAGTTGTATTTGTAAAACGTCAAATGCATAATACTTATGCCAAATAAAGGTCGTTTCCATTTTTCAGTTTTTGTAAATTTGGAAAATTTTGATCCTATTTTATTTGCTAAGAAAATAGTGAGATTAGCTGCAAGTAATTTCACCACCTGGGGTCTTATAATTTTTTTCCAAAATAAAATAAAAAAAAATGACATTTCTCGATTTTGACGTTTAAAGAGTTTGTGTGTGCTTGTGGTTTTTGATTCTCTCTTCAAAATAAAGAATAAAATCACAAACGCTTCCAGAAGCATTTGAAATACTTCCAGACGCTTCCACACAACGAAATGAAAACTTTAATAAATTTGTATATTTTTTGTCTCATAAAAATATTGTAAGTACAAAATTGCCAGGAAATTCTTAACAATTCTGGATAGGTTGACAGATTCTTGAACGCTAGGGCTGGTTATGATAATTTTCATATTTTTTGACAGTTGTCACATTATACCTACCCAACTGTCACGCTTGTAAATTTTAATGAAATAGATTCCAATATTGATTAATGTCGAGTTCCTTTTAACAAAGAAATCGATTTTTTTCTAAACTGAATCGATTTGTTTCTGTCAATTGAAACGAATTCGTAAAAGAAATGATTTTTTTGTGTGATTATGTGCTTGTTTCTTGACAGCTTATATGAAGTATTTTTGTAGCTATATACTGACTGAAAATATTGTTTAATGTCATTTTTGTTTTGATGTTTGGAGTACTCCTTTTGCACTCCTTTTTCACTCCTACTACTCCAAAAGCCTTCGATTGGCTGTTTCGACTAATGTTTTCGGAGTGTTCTTCTGTTCTCATGTTCGTTGTTCGTTGGATTACTTGTCAAAAGTGATAAATACTTGAAGAAACCAGTTTGTTAAATGGCGGCTTAAGGTAGTGTGTGTGTAAATTTAGGAAAGTCGGTGTTTTTATATTCGATTGGAATTAAAAAGGAGTAGAATAGACCGAAAATTCAATCGAAAACGACATAATATTTTGTAACAAAAAAAAAAACAATTTGTTTCCCAAAATTCCAATACATACTTTCATTTTTTTAAGTATTTGAAATGTCAAATCTTTATAATGTGAGTGCAAAACGATGCAAGATTTGTTTTGACAGTAAAGAATCGATTTTGTTTAGAAAAAAATCGGAACACAATCGATTCTTTTGTTGAAAGGAATTCGACACAAAAAAAAAAACGGGAGTAGATCCCAAAATAAAAAAAGCTTAAATAAAAGAAAAACCTAAAATACTAAAAAAACACCTCAAAAGGCAAACTGCATTGGGTGTGCCAAATTGAAGTGTTTTTTTATTATGTATCTAATCCATAATTTCTTACTAATGGGGTTTTCCATTTTTATATTCAGATTTAAGTTTAAAAATTGATTTTTTTCATGGCGAATGGAACACATTTGAAAATTGATTTATTTTTGTCGTTGTATTCGTGTAGTTTCGTTTCTGTCTTTATATTTCAAAAAAAACTTCATCTTTTAGAAGATAAAGATGAGCTTGATGAAGTTACCGATTAATTTTAAACTGATTTCATTTATTATGAGAGAATATTTCTCACATATTCTGAACACAATTATTCACACCTGAAAAAAATTAATCAATTCAAAAAACACATTTGCAAACTGACAGCTGTAAATTATGTTTGTATTAGTACAGGGAGGGGTTAATTTGCCGAAAAACTTAGATTTGCAAAATTGATTTTAAATCAAAAATAATTCAATTTATTTTGCTCAATGGGACGAAAGGATGGTCAAAATCGGATGTTTGACAGATCCAAATCAAAAATAAATTGATTTATTTTACCAAAGAAAGCCCCCCCCCCCCCCCTTAGTCCTCACGGTTTTTGGTTTAAATATTTATTTTTTAGTTTCTAAAACCTTCTACTTTGAACCAGTTTTTGGGTTACCCTGTCCAAATTTTAGAAAAAGGGTTTTTATAGGTATACTCAGCACATAACTTTAATGAAATGTCAAAAAGATAGTTCGATGTTAACTCATTTAAAATTTGGAATATCGTCTTTTAATGATGCTATCATACTAAAAATGCTTTAACACGTTACTAATTCGTCTAAAATTTTTCGCCATTGTTAAGCTTAAAACTAATTCAAGAATTCTTCAAACACCTTTCAAAAAAATCGTTATTTCTTGCACTTTATTTTAACAAACGTTTTCATTTTCATACATAAGGTTATGAGAGCAATTTACTCCAACCTAGCCATGCACTTTATCACTGTTGCTATATTCCATATTCCTGAGAACGATTAAAACCAGCAGGAGACTCATACCTATACTTCTATGTAACTTTAATCTTCGCAACACCAATTCCTTCACCCACAACCACAATAAAAACTATCAATCCTAAATTGCGGAACATATAGCACAATGGCCAGGAACCGGTAGAATGGCAAAATGTATCGCCTTAAGTGGGGTCTAGCAGCATAGTCGAAAAAAATTCCTTCTTCCTGCGTATCCTGTTCTTCTTCTTCAAATTCGATACAATCCTTTTGTTATATCAAGAAAAAAGAAAAACACGAATGGAAGCACCGCCGTGAAAGATTTCAGCTTCGCTTTGTTTCTCACTTTTTTTTTTAAAACACAAAATGTGTCACTTAGACAGCTTTCGAGTGCATCGCCCATTCTTTTACAGAGCTTGTTTTTTAAGGAGAGCCTGCAGCAATCCTATTGGGAATGATGGACGAGATGCAACAAACACAATAGGAATGTCCTTGGTGCGGATGTTCAGTTTGAAGGAGGTGTTGGATTCGGGGTGAGATGATGTACATACATATAAAAGAAGTGATGGTAGTAGTTAGTTTTGTTAAGCATGCATGCCAAGATGTTGTTGCATATCTATTCTTTTAAAACATAGGCCTACTTCTTTATATAGCCCATATACCCACACCCCCTCATCTATACAGTATATTGTTGTTGGAGCACTTCTAAGACACATTGTTCTGTTGAGCTTCTTCTCGCCCTAGGCTCATCCTCCCTCATCACATCACATTTCATCTGTTGTCATATTCGCCTTCGTCGTCGCTGTCGCCATCGTCGTAGTAGTCGTATGTCATCTTGTGATGCTGCCTCTTGAGTCAGCTCAATTGAAACGAAAAGAAAATTGCACATGTTGCACTTTTGCGTACTAGAAATCCAAGAGTGTTGCACTAAATTTCCTTTTTACTTCTCAATGTTTTTTTTTTTTTTTTTGTTTGTGAATAGAACTGGGGTACAATTCAGCTATTGAGCATAACAAAACTACAAATAATAAAAAAAAAAAACAAGATGCACTTGGCTTTCGTTTTCTTGGAGGGCATTTTGTTGCGCGAAAGATAAAAAAGAAGCAACAAAAAAATCAACTGAAACTCGGGGACTTCCCATGCAACACAGACAACACTTTGACACGAATTTTTATTTCGAGTGCAGCTTGTAGCTTTGCTTTGCGGATAGCGTATTGTTATTTGTTAACGCAGCACTATCATAAGGAGATACCAAACGAAGTAAGAACCCGGGGTAAGAACTTGAAACTAAAAGAAAAAAAAAAAGAATCATTTTAAGTTTTTTTTAACTAATTGGGGACACAGGTCAGTAGATATGTTACTCAAGGTATTTCAAAATTAAAGTGGCCCTGAGATGGATTTTTGTTTTGTTTTCCAATTACTGGTCCTTATAACTGTGGAGTGGTTCTTTGGTTTTTACTAAAGTACACTATGGCGTATGCGCACTATTTTCTGGTTTAAATTATTTTTTTTTGTATGAACTTAGACAAAATTGTTAAATTAACAAAACAAGGAAATGTATTTTTGAATGGTATAGGTACAAAAAATAAAAACTCTGATGCTATAAATCGCGCAAGTAAACAAACTTTTAACGAATTATTTTAATTAATTATTGAAAGGAGAAAGGCTCGGAACATTACTCGGAATCATTACCATTGTGAACTTTTGCCCGGTGGACATACATAAGACCGGCCCATGGCAAAAGTTTTATTTTTTTTTTTAATTATTTCAGCCTTTCCAGCCCTGGAAGTTTGGGTGGAGGCGGGCGTCGTCTTGTTGGAAAATCGAATTTCGCAGGTTCAATAATCAGCTCTATCACGAATTCTATCGAAATCTGAATCTTTCCGAATCCCGAAAAAAAACTATCACAGAATTGTATGGGATTTTCCGATACGATGTGATACTTTTTTTCGGGTTTCGTAACAAGTTTCCGATTACTATGGAATGCGTGATAGGGTTGAATATCCTTCAGCTTTGGAAATGTCTTATCAAATTTAATTGGATTGTTCAATGTATATTACTTCAAAAAAAAAGATGTATTATAGTTGGTTAATTGGTTAGAGAAAGAAAAATGAAATTCAGAATGTCTTGATAAAGGAGAATGCCCAAAAAAACCCAGAGTGCATTTAATGAAAACATGCATGGATTGAAAGGAAAAGTTATCCCGGGAGCTGGCTATAATATAAAGAAACACTTTGTTAATACAAATGAAAAAAATTGATATAGGGATAACTTTTAAAGAAAAGTAATTTCATATGTGTTATTTTCAATTAATGCCCTTTCAATCCACATATGATTTATTTTAATCCGCTCTTTGTTTTTGCCCATACACTTTTGGACATCTTGATAATGGTATGTATCTGCTTATTCCTCCCCACATTCTTTTTTTTTGGCATTGTCTCGCTTTATTGTTTCTCTAAATTTGCAGATGCAGATGATGAAGATACTTGTATTTCTTATTCGGCCAGAGGCAAAGCCGGTTTAAGCACTATCAGCGCACTGGGCGAGATTTTTCCGGCGCCCCCTTATCACCTATAGAAACCCATGCGAAAAAAGTAATGAAAAACAACAGAAAAACGTAATACCTTAAATAAATTAGGATTTTTTTCTTTCTCAAGAAGTTCTAAATGACAATTCCCCACGAAATGTTTCCCATTTCCCTACTCCCGTATTCTAAACAAAAAATTCCCGGGAATTTCTCTCGGTTAATTCGGAAAAAGAGTAGGTACTACTACTCCTGAGGGAACATTTCTCCCGGGGAGTTATTTCCCGGGGAATGTTTAGAATTGGGCTGATAAACCTTTATTTGATATTTTCAGCATTTTCAATTTGTCAATCCTGATTGAGATTACATTGAACGAAAAAACCAAGATTCGGAGTATTCATTCAACTGCTAAAAAAAAATGATTGAGTGTAATTAAAGTAGTGTCTAAAATACAGTTAAAAATTCAACTACAATTTTTTTCTGGAGAAGTTATAAGCTCCTCCATAGTTTTTGGAGTTTATCAATTTGGTTTTAAAAACAGGTTCAATTTCAAGATCTTCGGTCAACTCTATTGCTGTTAAAATGGGGGTTTTAAATCCATTTTTTAACTTACTTTCTACTTAGCAATATTTATCTGAAAAAGTATCTCAAACCAAATCACGAATTAAACTATGAAGCTGAAATCTTTTAACTGTTCCGCTAGACTAGAGGCCTGATGATAACCTTGAACATCATTTTTCTCTGTTTCAGTGACCAAAGTAATTAAAGCATCATGAATGGCACTAATTTGATAAGGGACTGCCTATAAACTGAAGTTTTAAGTTAAAGTTTGCCACGATTAACAAAGTGCCGAACATCATGCAGCTCTTTGTTTCGCTTGTATGAGCGTACAGTACAGCCTTCGCCCAACCGTGCCCTGCCCTCGTTAATCGATTTTGTTTAATTTTGAATTCCGGTACTCTTAGTTAGGTACACACATACATACATTATGTACATATTATGTAGTTCTAATTGCCTTTAAACAAATTTAAAAATTATTTGTTTTTTTTTTTTTAAATATCAATTTTTTCGTTCTTTTGACTCTGTTACATTTTTCGTAACAATATCATTACATAATTAATCTATTACCCACCACACATCTTGAATGTGTAGCCACATTTAAGCTGAGAACCCGAAGAGTTCTTTTTTGACGTTATTATTCTCAACGTGCTATCTGCGATATATTAATTTTATTCCTATGTATCATTTATGTATGTAAATAATAATCTACAAAAATATCAAAAATAAATCTCTCTCTCAGAAGTCACCTCTACGTATCCTCTCCCCCGCTCATATTCCAGTATTGCCCAAAAATCACTCTTTAAAATGAGCATCAACTTTTGGAATGTCCTATTATGCCAATAGAAAATCCCATTTTTCAAATTCCGCGTTTAAGGATCAAGCAAGAGTAGCTAGAGGACATTGGACTAAAAAGCCTGTTTCATACAGGCATACAAAAAGGTAAACCAAAAATCATAATCTTATGTAAATTAATTTAATTTTATTTTTTTTAACATTTTACAGTTTTTACTATTTTTTTTTATTTCTTCTTTATTTTCTTGTAGCTCATTTCAGATTAGCCGACAATGCTCTCTGCTTGATACAAGTTTTTTTCTTTCAAATTGATGTGATAAAATTAAATATTAAAAAACAACAACAATGCAACCCCGCAAACAAATTTTTTTTTTTTTTCTGCAAGGCACCACAATTTTATTTTACAAAACAAGCTTCAAGCGTATCCTCTCGCAGGACGGAAACAAAAAATGTCCTCCCATTTTACGCAGTAACTGATTTTGGTGGCGTCTCGCCACTTGGTGGTGGAGTTGTTGAATCCTTTTCTTTATTCCAGTCTTTGAGACCCTCAGGCAAACTTGTATCTTCTTCGAATGAGCCAGTTCCCTCGACGAACTCTTCGTAGGTTGACTTTTCTTTGAATGGTCTAGGGCCAAGTAATTCAATCATATCATCACGACTGAGTACTTCGTTCTTGAGCAGGCGTTCGGCGACCTTCGCCACATTAGACTTGTGCTTTGTAAGCAATTCGGTGGTACGTACGTGAGCGCTTTTGATGAGGGCTCGCACTTCAGTGTCAATCAACTGTGCTGTTTCCTCGGAGTAAGGCTTTGTAAAGACGGGATCGCCAGGTTGATTGCTGTCAAAACATACGTTACCCACTTTTTCGTTCATACCATAACGAACTGTTTGAGCGTATGCACTGTCGGTGACTTTTTTGAGATCGTCTTGGGCACCTGTGGTGATTCGCTGGAAGAATAGCTCTTCAGCTACACGTCCTCCCAGTGTCATGCACATGCGGTCAAAAAGCTGTTCCTTTGACAGCAAATACTGGTCCTTAGGAAGATACTGAGCATAGCCAAGACCCTTTCCACGTGGGATGATGGAAACTTTGAGAAGAGGATCAGCGTGTTCGAGGAACCACCCGGCCACAGCGTGTCCAGCTTCGTGGTGGGCCACTGTTTTCTTCTCTTCAGGGGCCAGAACATTTGTTTTCTTTTCCATACCAGCAATTACACGTTCAATAGCCTGTTCAAAGTGTTTCTGAATAATCGAGTCGTTTAAGTCACGAGCAGCAATTAGAGCTGCCTCATTGCATACATTGGCAATATCGGCTCCAGTGAAACCTGGAGTGAGGGCTGCCATTTTTCTGGCCAAATCATTTTTGTCTAAATTAGTCTTAAGTGGACCTAAATGTACTTTGAAAATACTTGCTCTACCCTTAATGTCTGGCGCAGGAACAAAAATTTGTCGATCAAATCGGCCAGGACGTAAGAGAGCCTTATCGAGAATATCAACACGATTGGTAGCGGCTAACACAACAACATTTGTTGTCGTATTAAACCCATCCATTTCTACCAACAATTGATTCAATGTATTTTCTTGTTCGGAGTGGCCACCGAAACTCTTGCCACCACGTTTCCGTCCAACAGCATCGATTTCATCGATGAACAGGATGCATGGAGCCTGTTTACGTGCCATAGCGAACATATCACGTACCCGAGATGGCCCTACACCTACAAACATTTCCAAAAACTCCGAACCGGAAACAGTTATAAATGGCACATTGGCTTCTCCGGCAGTTGCCTTCGCGAGTAGAGTTTTACCTGTTCCAGGTGGACCAGTTAGCATGGCGCCTTTTGGGATTTTTGCTCCCAAGTCGATATATTGTTGTGGATTTTTTAGGAAGTTAACAAATTCCATAATTTCGATTTTGGCCTCTTCGCAGCCAGCTACGTCTCTGGAGGAGGAAAAATAGAATGCTACTTTTTTACAAATATTGAAATAACAGAATATGTAATTTTTTTGTCAAAAACTCATCTTTTTTTTTAATATAAAAATAGGAAAAGTTAAGAACAGAGGAGCTTGGAAGACAAGGCATAACTTGGCGTTTTTGAAATTCTATATAATTGTACTTTCATGTTTGAAACTGAAGGGTACAAGGGCAACTGTCTTTCAAACTTATCTTTTAAATTAATCAAAATAAAGAATTCCTTAAACCTAAACTCCTTACTATACTCACTTGAATCGCACTCCAATTTCATTCGAGTTAATTAACTTTGCTGTTGACTGCATAACTCCTCCAAAGAGTCCACCTCCCTTCCGTCCTCCTCGACCGCCCATCATTTCTGCCGATCGCCTCATCATGAATACAAGAAAACCGATAATCAGCAAAGTTGGTAACAGTCCAGTCAAACTGGAAGCCTCTACCTCAGTCCTATAGATGACAGGAACAAAATTCACAGCCTCTACACCCTGCTCCACTTGTGCATTCTCAAGATTCCTCTCGAATGAATCAACACTTCCAATGTTGAACCAAAGAACTCCATTGGCATCTTGAGAGCTTCCAGGCATCAGTTTCACTCGTACCCACTTCTTGTTGACAACTTCGAGTTTCTCAACGATTCCACGACTCAGGTAACTAAAATATAAAAATTAATTAAATCGGAAATGTGAATTCTTATGGAAAAGGGAGTTAACCTATTGACAAATTCCTTCCAGGCGACTTCTTTGTAGCCCATTTCCATGAATGCAAACAGCGATATTAAGGCAACGGCTCCTATCGCCCCTCCAAAAATCCACTTCTCCTTATCGCCGCCTTCACCACCAATGGGTCGCCCGGAACCACCAGATCCGCCCTTGTTGCCTCCAGAACTCTTTGTATTCGAGAACATTCCAAAGTTCCAGTCATTACTAGGACTTTTGTCCATTCCACCGCTCTGGGACCGACTAGGAGGTGCATCTGCAGCTTTTTTTCCCGCCTCCGACTCTTTGCCGGCCGCAGCTGAAGCTCCACCGGGCTTGAAGTACTTCTCGAAGCCCTTGGGAGGCTTCTCGCTGAATTGGCGGACGGCCGATAGAATTCGTTGGAAAAGTGGATTGTCCACGAGAATACTAGAAGCCCTGGAAAACTTCCTCAGCTGCAAAACCAAAGAAAAACAATATTTACCAAATTTCTAAATAGTTGTTGCATCATCGATGGCAGCCGAAAGTGAAACCGAATCACTTACCTCGTGTGCACTGACACTGCCTGTTTGATAGGAACTACGCAGGCAGCGTTCCATTACTTTGGCTGACTGCAACATTCGATGAGCCATGATGTTATGAAATTCTTTAAATCACTAGAAGCTTCAATCAGAATATTTTTTCAATAAAAAAAATTAATCGACTCAATGCAGTATTTTATCTCTCCTTCTTCCGACACTATTGGTTTGAATCGTTTAAATTTATCGTTTTTTACAGTGGAATTTGCATTTCAACTTAATGCGTCTAATTCTAGCCTATTTTTGGAATAATTTTTGTTGATTCAATGATATAATTACAGTGAGACACTTTGTATTTTGGTGTTTTTTATAATGAAAAAATATTTGCACTAGTTGTGAAATGAAATTTTTCTTCTTCGCTCTAATGACAGCCGTTTTTATAAGCTAAAATGTCAAAATCAGCGATGTGACAGATTTTATTTTTCTAGTATGGTTGGGTTGGCGACAGTGGAAACGAGAATCGAATGAAATCGTTCAGGAGTTGTAATTACATAAACGATTTAGATGAGGAACATTCAATGCAATCCCTACATTTTTGTATTAGGTGTGTTCCTTTGGGCTCCAGTATCTACTGCCAAGTACTTCTGGCTGCAGTCAACTACTTCTACTCTGTGGTGGAAGTAGTTCAAAGTAGTTCATTTATATAGTAACAGAATGTTTCCAAACAAGAAAAAGACATCACCAATCAAAAGAAATTACGTAATAGATTATTGTTGTTGAATTTTTTCTAATTTTAAAGTAAAATAAGAAAACAAAACCGAAATTAAATTGATATTGAGCTTAGATTTTACTTTTGGCAAAATGAAAGCATTCCATTCATCATCTACTGGGATGTACTAAAAAGTACTTTGCAAGACCCAATGGAACACGGCTATTATCAGAGATTATCCATATAGATCATCAAAATACATACATTACAACAACAACACGAGATCTTGCTCTCTATCAGGATCACGTTTCTTGAACCAAAAGTTTAGTTGTTGCTCCTGCTTCTCTGTGCTTGCTTGCCCTCTTAAGCCCCATTTTTCTGAATGTGAAACTGGCCCATAGAATTTGGAACTCTAGTGTAAAGAAAAAAGACAACGAATAAACGAAAAATAAATAAACGTAAGGAAAAAGAGATAGGTATACAACACCGTTGTCAATAAGATCCGTTTTGTCGCGCGGAGTGAGTCCAATGTGAACACCGTCTAAAGTAGGCACACAATCATGCCTCAAGGATTAATCAGTGATTCAAGATTGAAAGAAAATGGGCGCGTTCAACGCATATCTGAATTTTAGAGCTTTTTCGCCAGCTGTCATGAGAACTTCTGAAAATTCAGATGACATCTTACAGCTGGCCAATCAGACGCACCAAAAATTCATAATTCTAAAAAAATCTGATATGCGTTGAACGCGCACAATGCATAAATAAAATAATACAACAAACACCCTGTAATTTTCAACAGCTGTTCCATGACATTAATCGCCATATATATTTACAAATTAATTTTTTTTATATTTGGTCGTGTACCTTGAGCAAGTTTAACAATTTTAAAAACTACAATGGAAGTTTAAACAATAATGCCAATCGAAGGAGAATTACAACAAAAAGGAATTGCCGATCTATTGCTTCAGGAAGCGAATGTTGCAATCCTTTTGCAACTTGCCAAGAGCTTAACGAAAAATGTAATCGAAGCTGGTTCCAGTGAAGGTATGCTCTGGAGAAATTGCGCTTTTATTTTTATTCAGACCTTGTTGTTTCTATTTCCAGAGGCTCTTAAAATCATCTTCATGCATATGCCTAATGTACAGGCATTGTTAAGCAAACGAGCAATTACTAAGGAAGTGCTCTTTAAATATGTCCACACAAATCAAATTCCTGTTACGATAGACTTCACAAAACCCATTCTAATCAACAAAATCGTAGAGTTCTGGGAGAGGGGAGGACCTTCAAAAAGAAATACCAATCACAATGGTTCCATGGCCGAAAATCCTCCAGCCAATCAGCCCATTTCCCAGCCAAACACTACACAAATTGAGGAAACCCAGTTACCGATTAATCTTCTGGCGCGGAAGTTCTCCGAATGGTTTTTCGAGAACTACAACGCAAACAACTTAAAACTGGAGGATTTTTGGAGAGATGCACGTCTTCTTCTTCGGATAGCAGCCACCGACTGTGTAAACGATCAACAGTGTGAGAGTGCGGAACAAGTAATAGACACTCTGTTTGGATGCAAGCATCAGTTTAATTTCTTTTTCAATCCAAATCTCTCGCCTGATGGCGTTCAAGGACGAATGGATGTACATGGTCTTGTCATTGTCCTGGTTTGTGGAACGCTTCACACCCAGGAGAATTGCGTTGGAGTTTTCGAAACGTCATTTGGACTGATGCGAGATCCTTTTGCGTTAAACAATTGGAAAATAAAGACGATACAAAGTCTACTCAGATCTCAGGGAGCTCCCAAGGAACCAAGATTAAGCGAGAGCGATACATTGAAGGCATCACTTGCATTACCTGCACCTTCAGGAGAAATATCCTAGTCAGATGTATGAAAAGCCATAATTGGATTTATGCTATGAATTTTGTAAAAGACCATTAAAATTGTTATTCTTTATTTTTGTTAATAACCTAAGTATTATTTATTAAAATACATCATGACTAATCATTAATGAATAAATTTTTGCATTTAGATTTGTTCTCGACATGGGGCAGTTTTATTGAAAGCTTAATTTATATAAAATACAATTATGTAGTTCGCTTTAGAGATGTAAATCAATTTACTCAATTTATGGAGATCAAGCGATCGTAGCAGCGATTTAGCCTATCATACTACTTGGCAAATTAATAGTGTAATACATTGCTAGTCTAATATTTATGTAAGTTCATAAAACGAACTCGCGTGTCTAAAACTGAGTTTGTACGCCTTATCGTCCGTCGCTCTGTTTATCTGCGAGCTGCAGCCAAATATGGTAGAGCATTTTCCTGAAATTCTTTAGAAGAGAAATTTGAATTTTCATATCCTATCTATGTAGAACGGGTAACGCCAATTTAAAAGTTTGATTTTTTTTTTAATTTTCTCGAAAACGGCTGTAAGGATTTTGATGTAATTGCATCAATAATTAAAATAAGTTATTAGAATAAAACTGCGTTTCAGGTTTCTTTCTTAAAATTCACATTGCGGAAGTACGGTGGTAACGGTTCAATGCTCAAAACTTGTGTTCATGTTCTTCTTCTTTCTCGCTTGTATTTAAACAGATTTTGTTAAAATTTAGCTAACAGAAGTACTTGTTAACTAACGGTATTAGTTCACAATGTGCAGTTTCATCTTACATCTTTCCTCCTTTACCATTTTATAATTTTTAATATATGAGCAAGTTTGTGCAATCCTGTCGAGCATTTAAATTATTTTGTTTTTTTTTTGAATGGTGGTTTTATTTGTTCTTGTTATTTTTACAAAACTGTTGTTTTAAGTTTCTTGTGCTTTTAGGTTGTATTCGTGGTTAGAATTTAATAAAGCTACTTATTGGCTTGGCGCAGAACTTTTTCCTTGAGTCGCCCGACTGTAGGTACATACATATCTCTAATTTGAAAATTTACGAGTACTATTATTATAAATATTTTTTTGTTTGTACTATCAAAGCCTTATTTGTAAAAAAAAACGATTTTTTGTGATTACGGGAAATAATTAAAAAAGTAGGTAGGTTTCTCTTTTTGCTTGGACAAGCGTAGAATTTGTTATTTATTTAATTCAAAACTTAATATTAGAAAACTCATTTGAACAACAAGTCTTTTTTCCCAAATTTTGATTATTTTTTAAAATCGGAATTGGTATTTAGGGTTTCACCCAAACGGAAAGAAATATACACAGTGACATTGAATCTTAAATTTTTCCTAGAAGGCTTGAACGTCCCCTAGTTCGTAAAAGTAAACATGCTGAATCACTACTAAAAATAATTGCACACAAATGGTAAACAGAAAATAAAATTTCAAACGGACAGTGTTTGCCAGCAGAAATAGGAACTGGTGGCAGTGTTCCTGAACTTTTACTTTTACTTTTACGAAATCGACCAATGTCAGGTGACTATACCCGTTTTGAGTACTGGTTCTCCACCAGCTGTCGCGCCATTATTAATTAATTTTTTTAAGAGCCGAAATCAAATTTTGAGTACATAGTATCCAATACAAAAGTCTGGCATATTTTTTACTCAACTTTTGGTCTAAGTCTTAATATTTTAATCTTGACGATCCGATTAAAAAACCTAAGTTATAAATTTTAAAGCAACCAACAGCTTCATTTGGAGAAGCCAACAAGTCCAATTTAATAGTGCCAAGTCTTCTACTTGGCTGATTTATTTCAGTAATACATATTTCATATTTTTGTATTGGAAGTGACTCTAGACATGCCAATTATAACAGTTTTGGTTTATAAAAGTACTGTTTATGCGGCCCCGCATTGCCCTCCGCCGGTGGGCATATTTCAGGAACCCAGATTTTGTTTTCAATTCACGCGAAGCGCATTAACGCACGCCTGCTTTTAAAACTGTTATAAATTTGCATGTCTCTAGTCTCGTCCTATTTTTACCAAATGGAACCAAAATGGTTCGCTTCAAAAGCTTATCTTGAGTTCCATTAATCGGATCGTCTGTTGACTCAGGCCGCGTGCAAGTTGGATTAAAATTTCTATTAAATTTTGACGCAATTTTAATCCATTCGAAGACAGCCTTAGAAAAGTAGCAGTGCTTTGCTTATGACCCTGACAAAAATCGCAATTTTTAAAACCCCACACACTAACTATAAGCACACTCCCAAAATTTGCTGTCGGCCTTTTGTTTATGTTTATGTTTATGTAAGAGTTATTCTGTATTTAAGAGACGGATAAATCACTAGTCTGCCATTTTATTTTGTGCCCCCATTTTGTCTAAACCGATTCTATGCAGTACTGTTAATTCATCAGTTAAGTTTTTTTGTAAAACGAAGTACATAATGGCTGACGGATCATATACCTAAATGCAAACCTGTTGAACTGTAGGATGGCCTGGAGGATAGCGGCCATATTGAAAAACGAAAATTCCTCCATGTCTCCCAAACTATTGGCTTTAGCGGGAAAGTTGTGGGGACCAAAGTTGAAGGAAATTGAATTTATGTATCTTTTATTTTTAAACACATTTTTTTTGTGAAAGTAATATTTTCGAGGTTCGCGATAAAACTTAAATACATAAATTTATTAAAATCCGCATACAAATTGTAGAACATTTTTTTTGTGAAAGAAATCACGCTTTTACGGTAGTCAAGTTTACATTCTAGAGGCATGTAGTATAACTGTCGTTTTATTAAAACGACAACCGTAATAAGGGTGAATATTTTCGAGGTTCGCGACAAAACTAAGTATGTACCATAAATATTCAAACTCACATACAAATTGTAGAACCCGAAATTTACATCACTTTTTGAATTTGTTCCCAAATGATGACTTTCTTAGATGATAGAGATGCCTTTCCAAAGTTAAAGCTTCAATAATTTGGCCGCAGGCGACTTCTCACGGATTTGAGATAATTGTGAATCTCCTATAACAGTTGAATACTAATGGTTTCGTTATATGTAAATAAAAGATACGAGGAGAATTAAAAAATTTCGACTGATCGCTAAACTTTGAGTTAGCTGTTTCAGAATTCAAATAAAAAATAATAAATAATAATAATTTTCCCGCTAAACCAATTAATTTCGAATATTTAGAGCAATTTAAGTTATTCAGTATGGCTGCATCAACCAATTCATCCGATCTGGTTTTTGTAATAAACTAAGCATATCGCAAATTATGAAAATCTTTTATATGCGTAGAAAAAACTAATCTATTCATTATCACTGTGTGTCACTGTGAATATTTATTTTAATGTTGGTGTTGTTGCTCTGTGAATGTTAACAGTAAACGAATATTTTTACGGAAATATCACCATGAAACTGTGCAGTTTCAATCAATTCGTATGTTTACTTGTTGTATGTAATTTGAAAACATTCTTACGAAGCAGCGTTACCGGCTCATTGTAAGTCATGCTTTTCAAGCAAGAAAATATATCTTTGGCTGATTTCTAGAGCAACGTCTTAAGTATTGCTTTTTCAGCAAGTAAAGTATCGTGCTTAATACTGGTACATCATCTGTAAAATAAAAGAAAGAAAAAAAGAAATAATTATTTTTTTATATTTACAAAACACTCGGATTTTTTTAAAGGAAAATATTTTTTTTTTTTATAATTTTGACTCATTTTGACTTACGTAAACTACCACAAATTTCTAAAACTTTTCACGTCACTCGGTAACGCAGCTGACACTACCTTCAGTTTCTGTAAACGATAATCATAGGAGCTTGTTTAGGCGATATGCTTTAATATGAGATGATGGAGAGATATTATGTATTTGGTTGGTCATTAAGAATAATTATACATCGTGACAGAGAACTAAGCCAAATGTGTGGAACTTGTCTTAGCTCTCCTTCCAGATGGCTCAAGACCAAGTTTAGAAATAATTGTAAAACACTACTACCCGTCCAATTATTATTACCAGTTCAATTTCTTTTTCAATACAAAAATCCTGCGGTTCTTAGCCGAAATTTAACTGCGACGACGCCGGACGTTTTAGCTCCTCAAACTTTTCTCTTTATGCAAGTGCAAGTGCAAGAGAGCAAGTGGATCACGCCTGCTGGTAATTTGTCTGGAAGAAGTAGAATAGAAATTATAGCCAAGTATAATTGTTGCGAATGCCAAAGAAGTAGTAAATAAAAAAAGTCTTGACTTTTTGGAGACAGAACTACAGTATTTTTTTAATTATATATATCAACTTTCATTCTGTTTTCATATTTGTTTTTTGTTCTTTTTTTGCATCTTCACAATAGCACAAAGATTGTTAATAGTGTTATCTTTTTTTAAAGTTTTATACGATTAAGTGTGTTTGTGTGGGTATACATTCGTAATGTATTTTTTGTGAAATAATTTAAAATTCAAATACAATTAAATGGGGCGGGGGAGGGGGCTTAGGTAGGTAGTAGAATGAATGAGGATCATTTTCTTAGAACACCAATTATATTGTTTTCGTTTTGCAACTAACAACACCACTACCTCAAATCAGTTTCTATATGTTTGTGTGTCTTACTTAATTGCTAACAAATACATAATTATAATAAATGTACATTATTTTTTTAGTTGTTGTTTGATTTGTTTTAAGAGCGAGAAAATTACATAATGATTTGTTGCCGTTGCCGTCGTGGGACTGTAAAGTTTGTTTTTTTTTACATTTTTTCCTGAATAAATGGATGTGTTAGAGCCTGGTTAAGGGAGATGCGTTTGGATAAATCAAGAGCAAAAATACTATCGAGTAGATCCTTGAGTTGGGTTACTTTACGGTGTTGATCGTCGGGTAAGTTTTGATCAGCGATCAATTCATTTTGTAGATTTCTCGATGGTTTGATAACAGGCATGACGACAATTTTTTCCTAATGAAATATAAATAAAATGAAAATTTAAGAAAAAAAAAATAATAACAAATTATAAACAAATTATTCGGAAAACTTACCCTTTCTGTAATTTTGTCGATTTCGTGGTACAGGAAATTACAACTTTGGTCAAAGTGTTGATCTTTGAATTGACCTTTGCGAACGACTTTATTTGGAATTTTTCCTGAGGATTAAAACAATATGTTTCATATTAAATAGCAGTTGTTTTTTTTTTTTTCTTTTTAGATAAATCCTTTTTTTTCGGTCAAGTAAAGGTTATTTAACAATAGCTGCATTTTATTTTACCCCTGCTCTAAGAAATTGATAACTTTAGCTGTTTTTTCGTGAGAATTAGATCAAAACGATGCGAAACAAATTCGTTTATAAAGCTCTTTTTATATGTGAATTCCATAGTTCCAATTTTGTTCAAAGTATTCATTGAAAGGCACATTTGAATATAGAAAAATGGTAATGTAATGGCTGTCATTTATTGTTGTAGCACATATTAAATTTCAACTGGCTGGGTTGAACCATCTCAACAAAACGCTTATCAAAAATTGACTGATATAAAATGAAGCACGGGAAGTGCTCGCCAGTACCCCAGTAGGTTTTTTAAAATTCGCGCGCACAAGGTATTTAATGGTAACGAGAAACATTCGGAGCGAATATGCGACGACTGAATAATGTTGGAATATTAGCATCGCGCCAGTGTGTGTGCTCTCATTAATCTCCATTAAATAAATTAAGACAGGCTAAAGTTTCGTAGTCGTTCGAAAATATTCGCGTTGGTTTGGGAGAGCCTTAAGTCTTTTTGAGCGAGAGCGAACAGTTACGAAATGACAAGCGGTTTTGAATGTCCGCTTAATTTTGTTCATGGTATACTGCGTAACTCAAAGGATTAATGAGATGAACCATTATCAACGGGCTTTGAGATCTAAGAATCTAAGGTCTAGTTGACTGTGTACATATTTCTGTTTTTAAATTCCACTAATGAGGTGGTTAAAATTCTCTAATGGATTTAAAAAAAAAAAAACTTTTAAAACTCCTCAATAATTTTCTATCGCTTTTATGACCTTTTAGATGGTATTCTTACGTTTATTAAATTTCATTGAAGTTCTAAGATCCCGGAGTTTTATCAATATGCGTAATCACTTACTTTGTTCAACAAAAATTTGATTTTTCAAAACAGTTGTGATTGTATAAACAATCATGACACATAATCAAACAAATTGCCGCTGAAAAAAATTCGAAACTAATCTATAGAAATTACACCCTACAATGAGCAGTCTGTCACGCAGACGAAGGCATAATGATCAGTTTCCATTCACAATTGAAAGCAAATCGTTAGGGCTTTTCGTTTATTTAGTAGGTATAGGGTGTCCAGCGGGAAATTTGCAACTTTAAATTGCGATTATCGATATACTAGTGGGTTGAGATAAGCAGGAGGGGTATCATTCAAAGCGCAGGGTTTGCGGAATTGTTAGTCGCCATCAATCACTGGTCGGGAGCGTACCACGCGTTTGCGGTGCAGCAATATTTGGAAGGCCAATTACCGCGCTCGCTGAAATTGCACACCAAACTGTCGCGACATGTCGTTTTTAAACAATTGATGGCGTTCTCTAGCGTTGTTGGGGCACCAGTATCGCATGTTTTGTTTGTTAAAATATCCATCAACATGGAAATGTGCTTCGTCACTGAATAAAATGTTTCCAAGCGTAAATGCTGTCCGAAAACGTTTCAGTATTGTTCTTGCGAAGGATTCTCGCATAGGATAGTCACTTTCGTTGAGATACTGAACAATTTGCATTTTGTACCTGTGGAGGCCGCAATCTTCCTTATCGATTTACGTGGATTTCATTTTGAACTAGAGACACATGTTCTGGCGTTGTTGCTGACGTTGATGGTCCAGGAATAGGTCTTTTGACCATTATGTCTTCTTGTCTGAATCTTTGTATCCACGACCAGATAAATTGCGTGCTCGGTCCATCACTTAGTTGTCGAATATTAAAATGAGTACAAAAATCGCGACGCGCACGAACCAGCTCCACCGCAAACGCGCGGTGCGCTCCCGACCAGTGACTCATGGCGACTTACATTTCCGCAAATCCTCCGCTTTGAACAATACCCCTCCTGTTTACCTCAACCAACTAGTATTTCGATAATCGCAATTTTAAGTTGAAAAATTCCCCCTGAACACCCTATATAATTCAAAATTGGAAAGTACAGCGTGTTCAAATCTTGAGATCAACAAAAGTTAGTTGATTGGACCTCCAAAAATATGATCACTTAATTTTGACATGAAGAAATGAATCATCATAATTTTCCATACCAATTGAAGAAAAGTTTACATTTTGAAGTATGAAGTTTCACTGCTAAAATTTTTTAAAGTATAACATAAATTTCAAATAGTATATGTGCTTAACACCTAATAAATCATTTAAAACATGACTAAATAATCATTACCATTACGATTTTTTAACAAAATAATTAAACACTCACCTTTCATGTCCATGAAAAATTTCAACATCTGATTGTTGCTCTTTCCACTAAACAATATCTTTCCCGTGTACAACTCATAAATTGTACATCCCGCCGACCACATGTCGATTCCATAATCATACGGAATTCCTAAAATTATTTCAGGAGCCCGATAGAAACGTGATATTAAATAGGGCGTAATTTCATTCTCATTTATTGCAGATGCTGATCCAAAATCGCAAAGCTTCAATATCAAATGACTTTCATTCACTAATATATTATCGGGCTTAATGTCCGCATGCAAAATGCCGGTTTTCTTGAGAAGCTTTAAAGCAAGGAATAATTGTTGGGTATAACTTCGCACAGCTTTAATGTGAAGGCCGACATTCTTGCCGTACTTTTTGAGAACTTCACGTAGATTCATTGCCAGTGGCTCAAATACCATACACAAATGCTGTGGATGAAAAAAAAAAACAAATCAAGTCGCAGTTGGAAAAATTTGTAAAGTTTTGGAGCACTTACTTGTTTATGAAAGAAATGTCGATACAAACGTAAACAATGAAACCGATCTTCCGGATCGGCATCGTTTAGTTTCTTAAGAATTTCCAACTCTCTTAATCCTGTTTTGTGCCTAGAAACAGACAGACAAAATATCCTCATTTTTTTAATTCAATTCTTACAGACAGACTTCTAGTCCTTACATGATCTCGTTGTTTCGAATGATTTTTACCGCAACATTAGCATTTCCTCTAGCTTGATCGCGACCTCTTATTACATTACTGAAGACTCCTTGTCCAGTATAGCCACTGACCACATATCGATTGTCGAGTGTCTCACCAATTCGCACTCGATAGTATCCCTCAGCATCATCCCAATTATCCGTGAGAGCTGGATTCTCTGTTTGATGCTTATTGTGAATAATGGTACTCGGGGACTACAAACAAAAAAAAAAATAAAAAAAAAAGGAATTCGATAGGTCAAAATATAAAATACACTTTTTTCTGTCCGACAGTTACAAATAGACTCACATCGAAGTTGGAATCGACATCTTGATCGGCAAACATATCCCATTCTGGTCGTTTGCCCGTTGTCGTAACTGGTTGTTCTTTTGTACTTGTATTTGCGGAATCTTCTTTCAGATCTGATTCTGAGGCTTCTTCTTTGTCCTTCATTGGAGGTGGAGTGTGCGTTGTGTCCGTTGAGTTTTCATCATCGAGATGTATTGGCGATCTTTTTGGAACTGGCTGTGGAGATGGTTTTTCTTTCCTATCTATCGGTAGCGGAGAATCCTTTTCTTGTTGTGGGGACGGGGATGATGATTTTTTGTCATCTTCTTTTGGATTGCCTCCTAGTTTCTGCAAAGTAAAAAGTAATAATTGATATACATTATATATAAACATTATTTAAGTGAAAAATTTCTGCGCCAAGGACTTAAGAGGGTATCAAATCTAATGGGATTTCGTTTGAAGTCCGCTATTTTCAAATATTTAAAAAAAAAATCAAATCTGTCAGATACCTTATCAAATTGATATCACTATCGGAAATAAAAATCTAAAAAATTTTTGGGTGCCAGGACATGAACTATGCTTCTTTTAAATGGTATAAATTGAAGCTATATTAAATTTAAAGCTAATTTTACCTTAAGTAATTCCTCTCGTCGTTTGCGTCTCATTTCAATGATCTTTTCCTCATCGTCATCGTCATTAATATCAATGTTATTAAGTTCGTCGTCGCTGCTGCTACTGCTGGACTCTTTAAGTCTTTCTTTCTGACCCTCACTCAGCGAGCCTCTATAACGATCGGGACGTTCGTCCTTCCTTCCCATGGACCCATCACCTCTGGATCGATCATTATCTCTTTCGCGCTGCTCTCGTTTTCGATCAGACTCGACTTTGCTACGACTGTGACTTCGTTCTCGCATCCAGCGCTCCCGATCACGATCGCGGTCCCTTCCTCTGCCTCGAGGATTTTGCCCTTGTTTGTTTTCCTGCCACTGGCGTTCACCATCGGTACGTGGCTTCCGGGTGGTAGTATCGCGTTCTCTCTCTTTATCGCGATTGATTTCCGTGCGGAGATCAACTTTATATCGATTGTCATTATCTCGGCGACTGTCTCTTCGTTGAACTAGTTGCTGGTGTGTTTCATGACGACCCCTTGAGCCATCTTCACGCCGACGGTCACCAGACCTGTCATCTCTGACGGGTCCCCTCGGCGATTTGCTCTGACCAGTCCGCCTCAAACTGCGGTCTCGTTCACCGGATGATGTAATTCGTGCTCGGGAACGTTTCTCCGGTGGTGCTCGGCTTTCACTGGGCGACGACCTAGAATGACGTTTACCTGATGCCGCTGCGGCTGATTTAACAGCATGGCGATCTGGCGTTCGCACACCACCGCTAGAATCATCCAACAAAATAATATCGGGTTCATTTGTTTTGGAAATTTTATGAATATTTTTACTAGAATTCGTTTTAGATGCGGACTTTGACTCCTCGAGCCTTTTGTTATGCACAGTCACCTCAATGGAACGAGCCAAGTGAGACTTTGCGCTCGCTTCTTTAGATGCTGCTGAACCATTTGCTTTCTCTTCATCTGTGTCCGACATATAGGCGCCCAAGCGAGCCTGTAGGAGGGCTTTCTGACGCATCAGCTCTTCCAGATTGAGTTCATCTTCGATAATTGCGACATCTGGGCTGGCAGCATCCACGTCGTTCCTAAAAAGATATACATAAATAATAAAAGCGATTGAGAACTATAACTTTTTAAAGTTGTTTTAATCGGACAAAATAATGGTTAAGTTGATAACTTACACTTCACTTTCTGTTCCAGATGATACAATTTCCATAGCTGGGATCACTTTGTTCTGAATGGTTTTCGTTATCTCCTCAACCAGACTGGAGGCATCTGTTTGTATATTCGGTTTCCTTATGCTGAACTTATTGCCATTCGAGTGTTCGACTTTCAGCAGCGAACTACGGTCCCTACTTGCTTTTTGCATGATTTCTGTGAACTTCTCATTGATCCCTCCGACACCGCTTCGGCGAGGTACGCTCGATTTCCTACGACCATCGTCGTCGCTCTCCGATCCATTCGACTTGTGTCGTTTTTTGGTCTTTTTGTGTTTCTTGTGAGATTTGTCACTTTTGCCAGATTTTTTGTGTTTCTTATGTTTTTTGCTGCGTTTATGTTTTTCCACTGAGCCAGATGATTTTAATTGTTTCTCCCCGACTGATTCATCACTGGAATCGTTACTAATGGTTTCGGATTGTAATTTTTAATTAAATTTGATCAAAAAAAAATAAATTAGCAAACATAACCTTAAAATGTGATGAAATTTTCACTTTATATTTGCGCTTAGGACTTACCTATTATCTTCGCTGGACATTTTCGAAACTAATCTATTGTTTTAGATATTTTTAAATGCGGATTTTGAGCTTAACGAAGCTCAATTTTAGTTTTAAATATGGAAAATAAAATATTTGTTGTAGAGAAAAAGAACAAACAAATGTGAAAATTTATAGTACGAGTGTAGTGTACGATAAAAAATGTACGTCTTTCGTTGATGGAAGAAGTTTGCGTCTTGATGACATTTTTTTGTACAGCGGTTCTCTTATCTCTTTAACGATGTTGGTGACGTCTATCGGCGTCTAGCGGCATTTATTAATCAAGAAGTGAAAAACACAATAGACTGCTTTTTCACGAGAGCGACTTTTAAATCTTCGTTTTCCTTCTAATTGCAAATACCTGTTAAACGCTGCAATTTTTAATGAAAATTTAACTTTGCAAGTGCAGAAGTATCATCTCTCTGCACTCTTTACTCCACTTGATCAAGCGAAGTTATCTGAGTGGACGACGAATGAAACTAAAACACTCGAACAGTAACGAAAAGCATAAAGAAGAATAATTAACGATATCTTTGCAATTTGCTCAAACCTCAGCAAATTTGTCTACCCCGGCCACCACAAACGTCCCTCGCCCACTTACTTAAAAATCGCAAGAAGAAATTGTATCGTTTAAAAGCAGTCAAATCTCCATAAAACCATGCCTGTTTTTTAACTAAAATTTTCACAAGTTTGTAGAAAATTTCATGTTAGCTAATAGCAGTTAAAAAATACCTGGTATTAAATAACTGTTATTTTAATATCGTCCCATGCCTGCCGAGTGGTGTGAGTCTGTGAGTGGAGACAAAAGGCTGTTTAGTTTTTGGCAGAACAAAATTAGAGGTAAACAAGTAAATATGATAGTTTATTTATTTATTAAGCTAATAAATACCTAATAGAACATTTTTCGTTCAATTTTGACTCTAAACCATTTTCATAGATGCCTCCCCAACCGCATATTTTATTAGACGATTTTATTAACGACATAAAATGAGCCATTTTTCTACCACAGCTGGTGCTACGGACAAATTAAGGATCATCGATGAGAAAACCTATAATCAGTTTTGCAATACAGGTCAAACATCGATGAAAAAATATAAGAAATCCCGACCAATACCCAATCTCAGTCAATTTATAAATTTAAGATGTCAGCACAAGAAACCAAAACGAAAACCGACTGTGCATGCAATTTACAAAGTTAAAAGAAAATCAGTTAAGAAATCTAAAACAAAGAAGAGATCTAAACTGAAGAAATGTATCTTGAAGTATAGATTGTTAAAAAGAAGTCAAATTGAGGAAAGTTCCAGCCATGAATGCCCTTTGGGTTCGGGTATTACGGAGAAATTAAAAAATCTCACCTTACAAGAAGTTCCAAATAAGAATAAAGCAGTTCATTCCAGAAGATTTCGAGAGTAAGTACTAAGTAGGTATTCAATACGTCATGTATGTTAGATTATAACTGTTACATTCAAAGAAGCTTGGACATTGCCACACATTACAAATTACAAAGGCTGTCTTGGCTGAGCCCCATTCCAAGGGCCTATAACGTAAAGCTACAAGTCTACAAGTCAAAATCCACTTGTAGGCTTATATTATAGTATTCGTTTATTATACCTACTAATTTGTAGAACTCTTCCAGTCGACTAGTAGCTTTGTTGTTACAGAAATTTGTTACACTTGTAAAAATTCACTTGTACTAAAAGTATTTGTAGCTTTGGGTACTTTTTGTGAATTAAAACAAAACACAAATTGTATCCATTTTACTTACATAATTTTGTTTTTAAATTTTGCAGATATTGTGATAACACAACATCTCAAGAACTAAGCACTTTAGTAGAAACACTACTGAGGAAACTAAATCATTTCCAAAATCGGGCTTTTAAAATTAACAACTATAAGGGCAAATCCCGCCGACGGATCGTAATAGGATTTCGAGAAGTTCAAGTTCAGATGAAAATCGATAAAATAAAATGCGTAATTATTGCAACGGATTGTGAAAAGTGCGACTTTGAAGGTTGTTTATATGGCTGGAGTTCTATTAAAACAAACAAACAAACAAATAGTTTTCGATTGAAGTGAAAGTGTTATGTTAGAAAAGTTGACCGTTTTTAGGAACTCTGGCCTTATTTGTGTTCATTTGAAGATTAAACTAATTCAATTTACAGATGGACTTGACAATATCATAGGGGAGATAAAACAGATTTGCAAAAACTCAAGTATACCGTGTGTCTTTGCACTGCAGAGACGAAAACTTGGTTATGTTTTACATCAAAAATGTCCTACTAGTTGCGTTGGAATTATTGATTATGATGGCGCTCAAGATAGCTTTTTCCAACTGGTTGAGACGTTAGAAACTGAAAAATCTAACTATTCTTATCTTTTTGAATAATAGTGGTTTTAACAAATAAATATGCCGTTATTACCTATCAATTGGTTGATAATTGGCTTTCTTTATAAAAGGTTGCCAAATAAATGTACCAATAAATCAAATGGCATTTAAATTTCGTATTAAAATGATACTAGTTAATTTATATTTAGGTGCTAGTTTTTCCACAACTCCGCTATGCCGACTATATTCAAATAAATTATTTTTCTACTAATATTTGTGTGTGGTTTTTAAAGTACGTTTTTTCAAATAATTTTACTCTAGTTTTAATTCAAATAGATATAATTTTTAATTAGGTTTTATTCGTTTTCAAAAGAAAAAATTGGACAACTGTACGGCTTTTTCTCCGATGATCGACATGACTCTGATGATGATCATTATGCTTCTTCTTCTATATGTGTTGCATCAAATTGGCGATTGTGACCGATTGTTCAACTTCCAAACTTCTTAACCTTGGCCACTCTTGTTTTTTTTTTTAATTAATTCCATATGCAGAGCCTTGTATTGGTGAAAATCGATTCGAAGCTTCCAAGCCGTATTTGGGAAATTAGTCTGATATAAGAGATGCATTTATGCCTCCAGTTTTATGCATGCAATGGGGTCAGTTTCTTTCTAAAGAAGGTGTTCTAACCGTGTACACCCCCCACTAGTGAGAATCCGTAACCGGTGTAAGTAGCTTCATAAAGGAGGTTGTAGTGCTCGTGAAAACGGTCAAGACTTTCTTATGGAAAATTAATTATGGTCAAGATGAACTATCGAGTTGGACCTCTGGGTTCTGTGAGCACGGGAGATGACGTAATAACTGAAGATTTTGGCTTGAAAGTTCAACTTCTTTCCATACAGTGGGTACATTTACATAATTATGATGAACAATTTTGAGAAACTAGCAACATCTAGAGTGCCGATGAGTGGAATAGGTTAAGCTTATTGGGTCATTGAACGAAAACCGGCTTTGCTATGGCAGAATTTTTAAATTGCACTACTGAAAGCTCTATTAAAAAATGCCGGAAGAATAAGGACGCAGCAGGCATGGTTCAAACAGTTATGACGTTCCAAAATCCTGCCTTTATTTTTGGGCGCAAAAAATGACTTTCTCATCGAGAAACAGGAGCTTATAACAAAAAGGGGAAAATCGGTCGAAATACCTTGGCTAGCGACATGCTCCAAAGGCGACGGAGGATATCGTTACGCGGACGCGGAATATAAGTGCAAGGATTCAAATGTTTTGGAATTGATCGAAGTGCTGAATGAACGTTGGAATGAACTTAGCCCGTTGAATCTTTGCTGCACAAACAGTGTTCGATCGAAGAATATGGGAAGCTAGACGTTCTCTGTAACGAACTACAGCGAAAGAGGGCTCTGCATACAAAATACACAAATTCTCTAGTTCATGGCTATGTGTATGATAATCCACCACCTGAATATGTACTTTTAAATCGTACTGATATACATTTTTGTAGGTTCATTTGGAATACTTTTGCATTTCGATAATGTTATTTTTCTTTTTTTCTTTGTAGGGTTCACGGATTAAAAATCTTCGGAATAAATATAGGAAATGCAAATAATTGTATTTTTATATTAAATATCAATAAATAACATTAAATTTTATAAAACATTTTCAACATTAATTGATTCACAACTGTCGGGTTTTATTTGCATCACATAAAATCCATTTGTTTTTGCGTTATTTTCCTTAAATTTGCAATCTCCAAATTGAAGTGTTCTATAAATAAAAATGTACAATGTATATTTGTACGATAGTTAAAAAAAAAAAAAACAAAAACTATCTTACTTATTTGCGCAAAATTCCTCAACCATTCTTATTAGCTTTTCCGACTGCTTCTTTTGGGTTTCAGAAAGTGAAATAGGAACAGGGATTTTAAAAATCAAAAAGAAATCGTCTCCATGTACAGAACCTGTGGAAAAAGAATATTTTATAACTGCCTGCTATTACTCTTACGTTATATTATAAATAATGGCTAACCAAATGAAATATCAAAACGGTGTGAAATAATTTGGCCGACACCAAAGGGAGCTGGACTATCAAAAACATATCCATAAACTGGAGAATTAGTATATTCCTTATGCAACTTCCATGCTTTACGAACTCCATTGGCAAACAATAGATCAGTGTACATATTCTGTACTAGTAAATAATTTTCTGCAGTAAAATTTTTGTCTCCTAAGTATTTCTGTCGAAGTCTGTTGGAATAGGCATCTAGTTCGTTCTCTGGAACAGAGTTCTCGAAGAAGAGATTCACTGGAGCCAATTCATTCCAACGCTGGTTCAAAATTTCAATCAACTCAACTCCGTTTAAGTCTTTCTGCATCAATTCTGCGGCATTGTAGCCTCCATCTTCCTTCGCATATGTTGCCAACCAAGGTATTTGAGCCGACTTTCCGCTTTTTATAATATCCTCTGGGCTTTCAGAAAGAAAAGCTTTCGAAACAGTTTTTGACTCTATGACAGGCGAAAACACAACAGCAGGATTATAGCCGATGTTTTGGAGGTGTTTTACTGCACGAACTATTTCAGCAGCATTCTTCTGTTTCAAACAGGATTTCATGGCTGACGAGGTATGGGTAGGGCAATCTAAATGTTTAGCCAACGCCAAAGCCCTCCTTGCGGGCTTACGCATAATTACCCAGTCACACAACGAAGTTCCACTCAATGAAACAGCACCCTTGGCTATATTTTCAAAATTCTTATTGAGCATGTGCAAATGAACCGAAGCTGCACCTGCTGAAAATCCAAATGCTGTGATGCTTTCTGGATTGCCATTAAAAGCAGCCACATTAGCTTTTGTCCATTCCATAGCCAATAACTGATCTTTCAATCCGAAATTTCCAGATATAACATCGTCTTCTGTGCTGAGAAAACCCAATGGTCCTAGACGATAGTTCATCTTCACAACAACTGTATTTTGGGGTTTCATTATGTAATCAAGTCCACTTTCAGCAGCAGTTCCAAACATAAAAGCTCCACCATGAATTTGCACCAGAACTGGATATGACTTATTGCCTCTTATGCTGGGAGTGTAGATGTTTATAGTTAGGCAGTCCTCTTGGCCATCTAATAAGTCTTCTTTGAATAAATTTTGATTCCATTGCATGCATTTGACAGGAGGGATAGTTCCATCTCGTACGTCTGACCAACTTCCCGAAAATGGTTTTGGAGCCTCGAATCGATTCTCTCCAATTGGTGGTTCTGCATATGGAATCGATTCGAATGAAAAGTAATGACCATGGTCACGACCTCGAATTTTTCCATTCGGAAGTTGAACGATTGGGTCAGACTCACTTTCCGAGCAAAATATTGGGGCTGCACAAAATATAAGAAGAACAAATTTAGCTGAAATCGTCATGATCAAACTGAATGTTAAAGCTATAACTCGGCAAAGATCAGAACGAAACTAACAAGATAATTTTTGAATCTCCTCTTGCTGCTTTGAAACATATGAAATTGCGATAACCTTTGGTTCCGATATTTCGTTTGTCAATTTATTTTAACATTGATAAGTAAAGTTTCTTATGGACAGAAGTTCTATATAGTGTAAATGAGAACGTTGTATTTATACTAATTTATGTTGTCTACACAACCGCCGACGTTTTCGAAGATAAGGTAGGTATAGATATGTATGTTTAATACAAATAAATAAACCTGTCCAACGTCCAACGCATTAATTTTCGAAAGATCGACTGAAATACAAATCGACAATTTATCTGATATAAATTATTCATTTGCTGATCTTTTTGAGTAGATGTGGGGTTCCTACTTTAAATGCTCCAATCAACCCCCGACATGATAATAAGCTGCACAAAATGATAGGCAATTTAAATATTTCCATCATCAACTAACTGTCATCATTATCCGATTATTTTGTAATTAGTTTTTTTTTGTTTTAAATTACTTGCGTACACTGAAAGTTAACCAGGGGTGGGCTAATTCATTTTAAATTTTCTTGTCATCAGTTTGCTATCTCTATCAAATCTTTGGAGGCAGATAGAGGCAGCTATTGTCAAAAAAGAATACATAAGTGTTAATTCGGGTCCAAGTTAGCCCTCCCTCCTTCGGTTCGCAACATTCTTAACAAGGAAAAAATGTAACTATTCATAGACCACAGAAAGCCTACAAATAATAATGATGAAAATTACTTTTAAAAGTCACTGAAACGTTAAAATTCCAAATTTTAGAAACCACCATTATGTAAATTAATTTAATAAAAAACAACCTTTTGATTTCGAACTTTTATTTTTATTCGCTAGTTCTTTAGAATAAAGTTCAGTTTGATTACTATATAATGGGTTATTTTCAATAAGTTTTTTGCAGTTTCCATAGATAATTCCATAATTTTTGTTTTGGTTGCCTATTAATTAACATCAACATATTGGTTTAACCTATTTTACCAACAATCAAAATGCAAATTACTTCATTTTTATTTGTTACTTTTCTAATTTGCAACTCTAATTTGTTTCCACTATGCTTAAAATAATTGTATAAGGATTAGCGTGCGGCTTAAATATTTTGTCGGCTTTTGACTAACGAAACTTTATAAAACTCTTGCCAATGCCAAAATATTATTGTTACTGAATTCTGTATTCTATTCAAACTGGCTCCTTCGCTAAGACTCATCAGTTATTTCAAGACTGATTAGTGAAATCCAAATATCCAATTGACGAAAATATTTAAGCACACGTTAGAACCTATTTTAAGGTGAACTTTTTGAGTTGTTTATAAATACATCAGATCTGTTTGGCTAGCCACTATGCACTAGGACATACTTAGACAAAAAATCAAAACTGTCCTGAGCGCTCAATACAAAAAGTTAAGTTAAAGAACGTCCTGAAGCGTTCCAGCGAGTGTTAAAGCGCAAACAGACCTGCATACATAATTATGTTATTTGTTTTAATTGAAAATCAATTTCGTTAAATGTATATCTCGCTTTACGTGAGAACCTTATATATGATATTTTCATCATATATATTATATATATTTGAATTTTTAATGTATAATATATATTGAATTAAAAAAAAAATGAACAAAAAAAGTGATAACAAATTTAATTTAAAATAAAATTATTATCGTTGCATTGGTGGCATTAGGGCTCCACCACCTCCAGCTGCTATTGCCGAACCCGGCCCTAAAAGTACTTGCTTCTGCTGCGATTTTTGCATTTCCTCCATTGTGGCGCGTTCAGTCTCAAATATTACTGGCGCAAATAAAATCACCGATGTACTGAAAATGATCCATGTGGCATTGCACGAGAAACCATAGAATCCCTTGACACCGCTGACAGTTGTATCAGTTAGGGCTCCAACGACTTTTCGTACTGGTTCGGGGAACATTTCTGTTAAGCCCCATAGGCGCTCAGAGAATGTTTCATCGGGTTCCTGAAAAAAATTATTGTTGAATTAAATTATATCTGTCATATTTTGAAAATAATTGTCAAATATATTCTTAATAAAACAAATTGCAACATACACTCATTATTTAATTTAATTTAAATTCTAAAAAGAATACAAGATCAAATTTAAGTTCACAATTATTATGTTCAAGGAAAATAAAAAAGTTAATTTTTTTATTTTGTTCAATTCAAAAATATTTTATTCATGATCGAGCAAAACTCGATTGTTTTTTTTTAATTTTCGATTTTGAATAAAGTTCTTATTCAGGAAGTCCTTTTAAATTGAAATACTATTGCATAAAAACACTTTCAAAAAATATTTTGAAACGGTTAATTTAATTTTTTTAATTATGGTTTTAGGTTTATAATACTTAAAAGTTGCATCCGAAGTATTTTTTTTTTTTAAGAAAAGATATAGCAGCGGTAGGTAACATTTTCCACACCGAAATAGAAGATTTAAAAAAATTATTTGAATAAAATTGGATGAAACATTTACCAGCTGTATGATTTACATAAGTTCGATGGAAAGTGTTACACAAAGAGGTGGGAGGTGTTGGTAAGAAGTGTCCGAGTTACAGATTTTTTGATTATATAAGTCGCAGGGATAAGCGAGACTTATAGCATTAAATTTCTTGAAGTCCCCGTGTATAATACATTCATTTGTGGACCAAATTTGAATAAGTATTACTAAATCCGATTTAGAGTCAAAATTCAAATACGAAGGTTTGTTTGTATGGCTATAAATAAATGAAGAGGATTGGTGTACCCAATCAGTTAAGACTTGAACACTTTGACTGAGTTTTCAAGTAAGTTTAGAGCTGAGAAGCGAGAAATAATAAACTTACAACACCAGCACGTTGTGTGTTCGATATTGCTATGGAAAGTATATACCTATACCCAGTATTTCGAAAAAGAATAACACAACTATTATCAAGACAGTTCTTCACCCCACATTTCCATCAGCCTTTGTTCTGTGAAAATATAAATAACAATTCCCGTGAAAAAAGAAGGAACAGACCAATATAAAAATAAATCACAAACCTACTTACAGAATTTAAGCAACAGAAAGATTTTAATATATTCACACCAATCTTTAATTTTTCTCATCATCCCGACCAAATTGAGGTTACGTTTTAATAACCAATTAGTATTAAAAATTTTTTTTATTTAATATCAACTTGCTACTTACGTCTTCGTAATTCTCGACATCTGGATTACTCGTAGTCTTCTGTGAATGAAGGGACAACAATTTAAAATCCATTTAATTGAAAAAATTACAAAATAAAACTATGCAAATCGATTTTCCATTCAACTCTTCCGCCTGCTGTCAGTGGGTCGATGGAAATGGATTTCACACAAACCCAACACACATGCCGCAAAAGAAAAGAGATAAAAACGAAAGAAAATCCATTTTTTTTTGGTTTTACATAATTACATTTACTAAGGCCTTTCGTTCTGGAGTTTCATCCTTGCTTCCGCCCAGCGAAGACATTCCACTGTCCTTTTCGTTTTCAATGAACTCGATGTCAGGATCTGAGTCCATCAAGTCTTCAACCTTTATGGAATCCACTTTTGCGTTTTTTATTTTTTCTTTCGCCTTTAGCGATACACAGAAATTCTATTCGGTTTTTTTATTTCTTGATCGCTCGGTCGTATCGATAAGGGGTCACGTGTAATTGACGGACGAATGAGTTTGAAAAAAATGCAAAATTGACGATACAAAAATTATAATGAATTGAAAATTAGTTAAATGATTTTATTTGATCATTTAATTTATCTTTTTGTTAAAAGTAAATGGCGATGATACTAACGTAGAACACGCATCTATCTACGGAAAAACACTTTTCTTTATACATTTCATCTACATAGATTTTGACATTTCACAAAAAGCAACCATGCGATAGCAGTGACAGCAGCGTCATTTTTTAAATTCTAATTTGTAGGTAGGTATACAAATATTTTTTATTATTGATAAGCTTCCATTCTTTATTGATTTTAAATGAAATCTATTTTAAATATATTAAGAAATAATTTAAATAAATATTTGTAATAAAACAAATAAGTTAGTGTTTTGTTTTTTTTTTCAAATTTTTCTGTTTATTTTAACTTTCGCCTCTTATGCGCTTTTAGTGACATCTAGGGAGATAAAAATATTTTTTTATTTAATGTGAAAACATTCAGCACCGAATCGTCCTTTACTGCTGTAACACAATAGATGCGGCCTAGGGCGCGTTCTATCGAATCAAAGTTAATACACATATTAGCCGTGTTTTTTGCAACCCCGCAGAGATTTGGTTGAAAAAAACGACATCGGGGATTAGCGACGCCACATGGCTATTATATACGTCCAGTAAAGCCTTAATACTAAGGGTATTCATACAACGGCGAAAAACCAGGATAAAGGCTGTCCCAAACCAAAGCGAAACATTCGCGCGAATATGCGACGACTGAATAATGTTCGAAGATTCGCATCGCGCCAGTGTGGGTGCTCCCATTAATCTCCATGTAAATAAATTAAGACAGGCGAAAGTTTCGTCGTCGCTTTGAAATATTCGCGTTGGTTTGGGAGAGCCTTAAGCTAGGACCGCACTCGGCGGAACTGCACTTCAGCGGAACTGAACTTCACGACTTATTTGTGGGAAATTGTATGAGCTATATCTATCGCACTAAGCGACAACTGCAATTCACGACGCGACACTATGCGACAAAGTTGGTAATCTGACCAACTGTGTCGCGACGGAAGTTTCGTTCAGTTTCGTGCGAAAGTGCGCACGGTGTCGCTGAAGTGCAGTTCCGCCTAGTGCGGTTCTACCTTTAATACTATGTTTCCACAGAAGGTTTATATTGAATAAATCTATATAGTGTTTCCACCACACAAAAAAGATTAAAAAATAGATAAACTTTGACAGCACCGTTCATAATGCTGATGTTATTTCATTTCTTCGTATAAAGTCAAAGTGAGACAGAAAGTTTCATGATGAGAATCCCCGCCAGCCATTTTAATTTGCCTACAAGCTTGAACTGTCAGATTGCAGATACAAAATGAGAATGAGTGTATAAAATCCTCACACATAGACAGTAGGGATCTTCACGCACCTGGTTAAATTGTTGTTGCAATTCACATTTATTCATCGACACGGGGTGAAATTACAAAAACAACAATGTAAACAAATTGGTTTTGGAGAGTGAAACGTACGAAACATTCGGATCTTCCTATGGGTAATCTGTCGTCAAAAGAAGCAAAAAGGTTGAATTTTCCAATGAATGAGCTCAGTGTGACATAAAAAGGTTTGTTCGATTTGTAAATTTATTGGCCCTATAAAGATTTAACAATAGGTATAATAGCCGTGTTTTTTTTGCAAGTCCATATGGATTTGTCGAAAAAAACGACATCGGGACTAATAGTTTTACACGTAAATACAACAACAACTTAAATCCATATAGACTTAGCTAAGTCCAGATAATTATCGGGACTTACGTACTGTAAGTAAGAAGTTCCTAAGTCCCGATGTCGTTTTTTTCGACAAATCCATATGGACTTGCAAAAAAACACGCCTAATAGGTGTGTTTTTTTGCAATCCATATGGACTTAGCTAAGTCCAGATAATTATCGGGACTTACGTACTGTAAGTAAGAAGTTCCTAAGTCCCGATGTCGTTTTTTTCGACAAATCCATATGGACTTGCAAAAAAACACAGCTAATAGGCGTGTTTTTTTGCAAGTCCATATGGATTTGTCGAAAAAAACGACATCGGGACTTAGGAACTTCTTACTTACAGTACGTAAGTCCCGATAATTATCTGGACTTAGCTAAGTCCATATGGATTTAAGTTGTTGTTGTATTTACGTGTAAAACTATTAGTCCCGATGTCGTTTTTTTCGACAAATCCATATGGACTTGCAAAAAAAACACGGCTAATATATTTGAAATCTGCTAGATTTACGAAATAAATTTGTATGGTAAATCTTCGAGATTTGAAGAAGATTATGGACACATCTTACCAAATCTCGGTTTAGTGGTAGGTGCAAACGTAGTATAAAACCATTCAAAGAAAAAAATGAGTTTTTGTAGTGAAAAAGCTCACCGCGCATTGTGAATTGGAGAACGATTTTATAACGAGAAAATGTTAGCAGCGTTTCTCGTCACGCTGACGTCTCGTTTTCTCGTCGCATTGTGAAACAGGCTTTACTCGTTTGCAACTTGCAGGGTTATCCAGTATTTAAAGTGAATAGCTGCAGAGCGTGCGTGACTATTAAAATTAAATAATATCGTTTTTCTTAAAAGAAAAAAAAAAAATGCCGTGCCTCAATTGGCAACGTCCGTATTTGAATTCCTCACTGCAGCTGCCCTGTCGATTGGTCACCTTTCACACAAAGTAACTGATTTTTCAACTTACCCTGAGGACACTCGACCGAGTATGGTGTATTGCTGGCTGAGAACTATAAGGTTGTGTGTCGACCAAAATACCAAAAAAGATTTTATATACCAACATTTTCGTAGTTTTAGCGGCTTTCAGAAAGAACAAAAAAAAATTAATAAAAAAAATTGCTGGAAACCTTTAACGTACTTCTTGTTTAATGTCGTTTTCGATTGGATTTTCAGTAAATTGTACTCCTTTTCAATTCCAATCGAATATGAAAACACTGACTTTCCTAAATTTACACACACACTACCAAAGCTGCCATTTTAACAAAATGGCTTCTTCAAGTATTTATCACTTTTGACAAGTAATCCAACGAAAAATTTTATATGTATGTGTGTGTTCCTCATCTACTCCAAAATGAAATTGGGGACAGAAGAACACTCCGAAAACATAACTCGGAACAGCCAATCGAAGGCTTTTGGAGTAGTAGGAGTGAAAAAGGAGTGTAAAAGGAGTACTCCGTACATCCAAACGAAAACGACATAAGTTACATAGAACTTTTTTTCTCAAAATTAATCCACATAGAACCTTTTTGAATTTCATACTTTTTGAAAAGTCCTACGTTTTCGATGACATAGAACTATTTTTAATAATTTCAAATCCGTCTAGTTTTGTAAACAATGAGACATAGAACTTTCGTTTTATTGAAAGGTGCATCCATTGAGACAGGTTTTACGAGCGTAAAAAAGATGTGCTTGTTTCAAATAATATTTTCGGTTTCAGCATGAAAGGCTTCTTATTGTGAGTGAGATACTGAGATATATATGAATTTTAAGGGCGTGATATAATGAAGGTAACTGAATAGATTTTTCTTCATAGTGCAGTCACGTAACCAGTAAAACGACCATCTAATCAGGCACATAAGACCAAGGCTCCATGCATGCAATTAGCAACATTTTATTATCCTCCAGATCTGATCCGGATCAAATCATGATAATATCCGTGTTTTTTGGAAGCCCCAAGGAAATTGGTCGAAAAAAAACGGCGTCGGGGCTAAGCAATTTACATGTTAAAATCAACAATGCGGAGAATTCTCGGGGCTTAACTTAAGCACGCAGAAAAACTGTGTTACCGGCGTGAATTGCATACTTGCTATCGATAGTTTGTATCGTAACACTATTTTGTTCTATAATTGTGTCCCTGATCCCCGAAGCCGTTTTTTTTTTTCAAACAAATCGCTCGAGGCTTGCAAAAAAACACAGCTAATAAAACAAACAGGATCACAGTGAATTCAGTGTTATATACCCATCTCTTATTTTCCTTTTTATTTAATTATTTTAATGTGTTCGTTGTCTTTTTTCTACTCAAAAATTCATCTACCCGTCTAATCTAAGGATGTGTGTTTAAAAATGGATTTGCAAATCCAAATCCAAAAGCAAAGCTGGATCTTGAGTTGTTTTTGTAATAGATGTATTTTGGTGTGCAAATCCAATCCGTATTAGATCTGGAGGAAAATAAAATACAACTATGAATTCAAATCTAAAATAAAAACAAAAAAAGTTTTTTTTATTAGTAAATAATTTATATTTTGTCTTAAATTTCAACACAAAAACATTAAACAAGTTATTTTGCCTTTAATAGTTCACTTTTGTTTTCTTCGCTCTTGGATGCTTACACCTTATGATAGTAATTTATTGCATCAAAAATGTTTGCAGATTATATATATAGTAGGTATATTTTTTATAATATGGGTTATAGTGATTTTTGTTTAAGAAATATTTTTAGTTTTCTTTGATATTCCTCACAAATATTTTAATGTAGCACATTTAACAAGTACCTATACAAAGAAATATATTTTATAATAATTTTTTTTAAAATTTATTAAGTACTGTAATAAGGAATTAGAAACAAAATAAATTTGAAAATTATCTATAAATATTTTTCAATTGATTTAGATTTTTAGAACAAATTTAATAATTGTATAAATACTTTATTTTAAGTAAACATTTTTAAAAATTTATTTTTGGTTAACATTTGTAAAGTAAATATAAATATTTTTGTTTGTTTATGCTAACAACCCAATAATGGTCGCTTTAAACGTTTTAATAGTTTTATAAATTTTGAATTTATCTGCTGTTTTGTTTTTGTTTTAATTTATTTTTTTACTAAAGAATATTTAAAATGAAAACTTATTATTACAAATGTTCTTTTTTTCTTTGTTCTTTTGTGTCGTTATCAGAATAACCAAAGGCCACATTATTGTTGTTAGTGAATTTTGTTATAAATTCACTTGAAACAAATAAAACAAAATTGCACTTTTTTTGTCTTTATAAATCATTTTTGTGCAGAAAATATAAATAGTTTCTTTCGTTTTTGGTAGAAAGATTTCAAGGAAGAAAATTATAGATACAACACAAAACAATAACTTAGTTTTGTTTGAGAATATGACTTATTTAAAATATTCAATAGGTATATGTTTAACACTTGGGATTTCAATAGAACACAAACTTAACAATAATCCAAAAATACATAATCTACATAAAAAGCAAACAAATTAATTTTTGTTGCATTTTTTTTTTACATAATATTATGTTTTTGTATTTATTTATTATTTAAAATTAATCTTAAGTAAATATGGTAGACGTTGTAATTCTTTCTTTCTTCATTGCATAGTATATTTAACTTTTGTTGTTTTGCGTTTACTTTTTTCATTTCAAAATAAAAAAAATCGTTTATTGCAACACTCTTAACACAATATCACTCTCACTTTCAGACTTATCCGAATATTTTAATATTTCTTTATACGAATTATTTAGTTATTAGATTTGTTTTATATTATTATTTTATTTTAATAAATAATATTTAACCGTTATATAGTTTTATTTTTTTTTGTTTAAGTTTTAAAATTGTAATAAAATTTACTCATAAAAATATTTGTTTATTTTTTTGTTTTGTTTTTGATTTATTTTTGTATCTTCGATATAAACTTAACTTATGTATGTACTAATGTTAAACCTCATTCGTCTTCCCTACCTTATATGAAATCAGCTTTTGTTTTGTTGGTTTGTTGCTTTATTGTTTGAAAGGTGGTTAGCATATAATATTTTATTTTCATTTTGTTTAGGGTTTTAGTTGAGTATGGATTCTCCTTACAAAAGTAATCTCGTGAACTCTGAAATGAGAAATAAGAAAGAAATTAAAGATATTTATTATTATTATTTAAATAATTTTTTTTTTTGTTGTTGTTATATGTTTTATGTTTAATGTTGTTGTAATGCATGTATTTTGATGATCTATATGGATCATCTCTGATAATACAAAACGGCTATTGATTCGATCAGAAGAACTACACGTCACGAATTACTTCATCGATTTATAGTGTCGGCAAGGTTTTCTTGTTCGTGTGAAACGAAAGTATGTCGGCAATGTAGTTCGAACTCTGGAGTTTATTAATGGAAGTGAAATACTAAATTAAAAAGGCAAATAGATCACAAAAAAGTTTGTGGGTTTATTCTGGAATAGTAATTTTACCATAAATAATATATAATTGACAAATATTCGTTTTGACAGCTGACATACAAGAACGAACTATGTACTTTGTCTCATCGACATGGTAGATCGATTGTGGCGTGTAAGAGGGGTATAAGAGATTCGATCTACAGTGTTTTCTTCTACGTTTCCGCGTAAAAGCGTTAAATTGCTGCTATTCGAAAATCTAAACACCATTCGAAAAATGCTTCGGTGGACCGAAAGAAAAGGCCAACCTTAGCACATTATTTAACGACAGCTACATTAAAACTTTTTAAATCACATCTAACCTCCAAGAGGCAATTGGTGATAGAATCGAAGATCTCCTAAGCTTCCTCAGACAAAGAAGATAAGATTGATCCAGACAATCATAAAGAAAGAACCTTTCAAATAATGAGAGAGTTTTTAACACCATTCACGCTATAGGAGCTAGGGAAAGTTGAAGCTGTAATCCTTAAATAAAGTGCTGGGGACGTTTAGTTATTATGTCATATGTCTGTATTATGTGAACCGTAAGAAAGTTTTTATCAGGCTTTTTCGCTTGAGTTTTATATAAAATTAACTCATAAATAAAAAAAAGTGTCAAAAGCATTGCAAACATCAGACAGAGTAAAAATAGTATTTTATTCATTTAAGGAAGTACAGGTATTCAACTTGACTTCATGAAAAAGCAAATCGAAAATTAATGTCAAAGTTCGCGCAAACATAATAGCTATACATATATTAATTGCTTCGATAAATAAAACCCGCTTCCATGCCAAATATATTTCACTTTATGACATCGCATACCTCCCAACTGTTTTCTTCTTTCACGACAATAAATTCCTGTCGCCATTGATTAACTGCCACATACATAAGTCTAGGATAATACTGTATAGCATTGCAAAAAAAAAACCCCAATGGGTCACCGCCACCGCCATCATGATGGGTACAACCATTCCAATCCAACCACAAAATATTACCGTTGGTTGTTGTGTATAATAATATGTGGAATAAGAAAGGACCAAGAGTTTAAATTGAATTTTGTACTGGATTTGGTTTTGTCACGAATCTATGTATATTTATGTATATTTCACTGTGTTTTCATATCAGTTCAACAAATATTGGTTTTTGATTTGTAATGGTGTGGCGGGAATTATTTTATAATGGAATATTGTTTGCATACTTTATGGGGTTGTGCTATCGGGGATTATAGCTTTGGCGTTGTGTCAACAGAAATCGAAGCAAATAATTAATATATTACATACATCAGAGTTGGTTAAACGACTCTTGTGTTTGATTATCACAATGTGCACCAATTTGAGCGAATTTGTACTTCATTTGTGATAAATTATCACATCGTTTATGATGATTAGAATTTGTGTGAGGACTTTTCGACTACATATGTATTTTGACTATTTGCTTATTTTGTGACTATTTAGCTATCCAGCATTCAATCATTAAGGTAAGGTATAAGAGGGTTGACAAATCTGAATAAGGAAATACTGCCGCAGCTACAGTGTGGACAGCTGAGGACGTTCGTCAAAAAATTCTTATTCTCATGAATATTGTTGGGTAAAATTTGCACTGCGACCTTAAGATCTATTGTGCCCCCCCCCCCCTCTGGAGCTAGATGAGATTGCTCATTCATTCTACAGCTCGTCCTCCAAATGAGAAAATTTGAAGGCTTTGAGTATTTTTAGAGAGGATAATTTGCTCTTTTCTATCTGGTGGTTGCCCAGATGACTATGTGGGCAGGTAAGGTAGATGCATCACATTTACCTTAGTAGGTATGTGGTCCAGCGCGGCGTCTCTTCTTGGCTGTTGCAAAATCTGCACGTAGCACTATGCTTACTAGGTTAAAAATGTTAAGATGTCTTCTTAGCTTGCAGTGGCCAATGAGGAGACCAGTCATTGTTCTGAGTTTGTTCCAACTTAAGCGGATGCAGGATACAGAGCATTTCTAGTTATAGCTTCCAAGTAAGGCGAATTTGGCCTTAAAAGTATGAAATATTCAAAGAGCTTCCCGCGGCTTGAGAGACAAAACTATGACTTTTATAAACTAAACTGTTATAAATTGGTAGATATACTCTAAAGTCAATTCCTATGGAGATGCACTGACAAGTACAAAAGCTCTTTAAAAAAAAATACCGTTATGAGAATATTTGTTCTAATTGATTTGAAACAAAATGTTTGAAACGAATTTATCCATCCATTTAGGCTCTTGCTCAGTACACTCTGTACACATAATCTATACCCTCTAACGTTAGATTTGATTAAAACGTCGATTTTTTATATACATACAAATTTAAAAACAAATTCCACCATGGAGACCATCTCTTTTGTAGTATGGAGCTCAGTTAATTCAATTGTTAGCCAGTATAGACAACGGCTGGCGTGCTTCGCGTCAGTGTCTCAGTGTCGCATTATCTTCATAGAGACAGCCAGACTACTTTCTTGTCAGATAAAAGTTAAATTAATTGTCTAGATTTATTTGGCATGCACATAATCCCTTTGATTTATTTTGCATTTTTTGTTTTTTTTTTTTGATGAAAGAACAACTTTACATCAATATATATGTAAATACAAAATTCTTCTTGGGTTGCGGTTAGGAGGCTTCCCAAAAGAACACTGCTACAATAAATCGTTACGTGTCGCAATGACCTTGAATGCCCCCCCACATATCATTTCTGTGAAAATTCCCAGCCGCTACTTTCGACATAAAGACACTTAGAGGACATTTTATGTTTATTGTTCCATTGGAGGAGTTTCGATTTTTATACACGCATTTTTCTTTTGGCACCAAGCATATACCTAAGCAGGGTAATTTGAAATTGTCTTGGCACTTTGTTTTTGGATTCCATCGCCGGTATCCTACAAACTGAATCCCCAAGTTTCTTTTTTTAATGGAATTTATGACCAAGATGACTTCAGTCACAACACTGAGGGTTTTTTTCATGGACCCAGTGTTGATATTAACTTATAGTCAAACAACAATTTTGTTCACCTTTGGTGCTGTGCGTGCCGATAAATTAAATTTATGTTTTCAATATAGGTATAAGTTAAAAATGCCACCATTGGGCAATAAATATATTCCCCCCCCTCACCCGATCCAATAGCCATGGACAGTAATATATCTTGAAGTCACCTTTTATTGACATCCCATAAGGGCAATGTTAAGCTACATACCAATACATTCTACATACATATATATTTCAATAAGTTCTTCATATATCGAATTGTGTTTTTGGTTTTAATATTTTTAAACACAACCCAGTCCACAAGAATCCAAATGTTAATTTTGCAAACTTAACATTTTCCTTCTGGGCATACAAAAAATTTGGTCAGTCAGGAAGGATACGTTTACAAACTACATTAGACATCACGAGTGAGGACTTCTTCAATAAGGGATAAAAGCCTACCTAAACGAATATTTTACATTAATTAAATTGGATCTGACAGCTTTTTCTCTTCTCATCCATAGATTCACTGTTGTTGACATTTATGAGCCAAAATTTAACTTAGTAATGTATGTATAACATGTTTGGGTATAGGTAGGACTATATGTATATTTACCTTCGTAATTGATTTTGCCATCTTTGTCTAGATCAGCAATGGCAAGCAGTTGTGATAATTGGGCTTCAGTCAGGGACTCACCAATCATTTCCATGGCGGTCTGTAGTTCGTCTTGTGTTATGAAACCATTGCCATCTCGGTCAAACACCCTATTGAATAAAAGAGAAAGAACATCAGTTTTATATAGAAAAACAAAATTTTAGAAGAATAGAAGTTATGGGATATTTTGTTCTGCTCCTTAGTAAATTAAATTAGAAATTAGGCAAAGAGATAAAGTTGTTCAAACGTCGATGCTATACAAATAACAGTATATTACGAGTAGGTATATGGTTAAGTAGTTTGCAATTTGTTTCCCTTCTTGTTTAAAAAAAAATGTGCTGACGCAAGAGTAAAATATGGGATGACCTAAATAGACGCTTTACCTGTTAGGTAATCTATTTAATGCATTTCTTTGAAACAATAAACTTAAAAGTTTTCAATGAAATCGAGTCAAACTCACATATATATTATATTATTTATTATGAAGAAATGGTTTTAGTTTACGGTTTAAATTGGCTTCGTAAAGAATGAATTTGAATTTCTAACGGAAAAGGTTTAGAATATGATTTTACATTGAAATCAGAATTATAGGTAGCCCCACCTCCGATTTTTCTTGCATATTTAAAGATTAAACATCCTTCTTTACAGTATTGGTTCAAAAGTTAAAGGTGTTTTTTTAGGACGTGTGGTTTTCAGAAGAAATAAAACGCATATAATTTAATGTAATGGCCAGGAATTTAGCTTTATTATAAAGATAAGGGTTTGCCATAATTTTTAAAAATGATTTCAGGCAAGTGGCCGCGACGGCTGGCTCGAATAAATTCCAGCCGAGAGGCCCAATTTTCGATAGCTCCAATTGTTGCGCGCTATGGCGGATGTACTCATTCGGGTCTTCTTCGGTACTCTGCTCCACACTCCACAGCAGCAATAGCGTCTTCGGTGCGCAATGTACGGCGGCGTTTCTGAGGATGTGCATTATCCACTAGAGTTAACGTGGTGCGAAACCGATCCATGGTTGCTCGAATTTATGCGATTTTGAGATTATGTCAACCGAATATTGGACACAGCGCGCGATGGGTGGCGCTAGCCGAAATTTTTTTGAAAGTTTTTGTATATATAAAAAGCAAGGTTCATAGATCGATAAAATATCATTCGTTCTCTCGTGAAAAATTCAAAAGGGATTTTTTTTTTGATTCGATCGCGAATCTTATTTTATCGTTCGTTCCGAATTTATCATGCGAGAACTATTAAAGATCCATCCACGAACCTTTCAAATAAGAAAGAAAAATGTAATTTTACAAAAGGAAAAAAGTTTCGAAAAGCCAAAGTTGCGCAATTATCGAAGGACAGTTTCAAAAAAAAAAAGTTTGGAAATCCTTTGACCTTCATTGTTCCTTGATAGATTTTAGAATTGAAAAAGAAAAAATATTTTCAAAACGTTGCCATTAAATCAGTTAAAAAGGTAGATATAGCAATGTGTTTACGTATTAATACATATATACATAGATATTTGTTTTTTATTTTGATACACAAAAACTACTACAGCTTTTGGAATTCAAATTTGTATAGAAAAGTACGGCTTTATCCAAGTTCCTTTTTTTAGGCAATGAAAATAAATAATCAGAAATAATCAGATTTGAAAGCTTTCCGAAAACTTTAAGGAAATAATCGGCAAAAACAAAATTGATGTCAACTTGGCATACAAGTCGAACCAGACCATGGCTTCCCTCTTCACAGGTCTAAAAAAGAAGACAGAAAAGGACCGTTGTACAGACGTGGTGTACAAAGTAAACTGCCAAGGTAAAACCAATGATCCATGTAATCTATGCTACGTCGGCACGACCAAACAACTCCTTCGACAGAGAATGGCGGGTCACAAGTCGGACATTCGTTCAAAAAATTCTGGAAAGACAGCACTGGCTTGCCACAGCGTTGAAACTGGCCACCAACTGGACTTTGATGGTGTGGAGATCTTGGCAACGGAAAGACACACTTCCAAACGATACACGTTAGAAACACTACACATAATCAATAACAAGAACAACATGAACCGTAAACAAGACACACAAAACATCTCAGCAGTTTACTGCTCCTTAGTTTCCAACAGTAGATTCAAAACTTGATTGTACTCATTGGACTAAACTTCATCTGAAGTGTTTAATTACTAATTTGCACTTAAATTATTCAAGTTTAAATTATTAAATATTTCCAAATATTGTTTTGTTTTTTTTTTTTTTTATATACATAATTGTTTAAAACTTTAATGTAAGTGTATACCACGTCCGCCCTACATACATTGACACTTTTATGTAATTACTTCTCTTTTTTTTACAAATAAAGATCCCCTGAAGAAGACGGCAACCACCGTCGAAACGTTGGGAAAAAGTAAATGAATTAATTTTTTCATTTTCGTCATCAAAACGACCAACAAAGCCGATGAGAATCATCTTTATCTATTCTCAGATACACATCTAACAATCAACTTGGTCAACAAAATTCACTACAAACTTTTTCTTTTTAAAAAAAAAAAATTTACATTTTTCGAAAATCAACACTTTTTATTTGTATACAAAATTTAAATATTTATTTTGTTCATTATTCAGCCTTCTCACGAACTTCATCGTAATCGGATACTTTGTTACGAATCCCGAAAAAAAAACTAACAGAATACATCGTAGTGCGAAATTTCACACAAATTGCCATCAAGAACACATTCGGTGGTAGTTTTTTTCGGGATTCTTAAACAAATCCGATTACAATGGAATTCGTGATAGGGCTGATTATCAAATAAAAATCTTAATATCCATTTAAACAACTGACCTAATAGCTCACAAAACAGATCAGCCTTAAATTAAAATTGTATGCTTAAGCCTATAGTACGCAGATCGAGCTGAATTTCCGTTTTCATACACAATTTCAAAATTTAGCCAAGCATTTTAGCCTAGTGGTACGCAGCTCCAGCTAAAAAATCAAAATTTTGTTTCTTACTTCACATCACTATCTGTCAAAATTTAGCCCACGAAATAATTGTTCAGCACATTAATTCTCGAGCTAAATTTCGAAAGTTTCTATAGTTCTTGAATTTTTTGCGAATGTTGCTCTGTGAAAATAAAAAGTGACGTGGATAATATTTGGAAACAAACTATTTATCTCAGTCAAAGAACAGAATCCATTTTATTTGCTTTAAATGTCTTGAAATAATGAAAAAAAAATTCTTTGAAATTGTTAAATATATTTATTTATTTTTTTGTTTATTCAATATAAAAGTTTAAATTGTTAAATATACCTTTTTCAGTTAACAGCTGTTCTCAGTGATATATTCTCCAAAACGCTCTCATGTCAAAATTTAGCTAGAGTTTCAGCTCATGTTTGGATAGAAAAGTGGGAGCTAAAATTTAGAGCGATCTGCGTACTAGGCTTTATTAACGTTTATTTTCTAAAGACTACGGTGTATACATTGTACTTCATTCCTCTACATTTCGACACTCCTCACCAAATGTGTCAAAAAGACAAAACACTAAACGACCGAAAAAACGAATCGCGTAATCAGGATCTATCTCTGTCTTGTTCATTTCTAAACGTCAAACTCATGAGTTTGGATCTTATGACATTAAACTCCTATTTGTTTTTTATGTTGGAGGCATAGGTATACACTCCACTTCAACTGAATAAGCACACTCATTTTCAAAGGTAGTTTGTCCATTTTTTTCAAACGTTGTGCATTGTCCTTGATTAAATATTAACTAAGGATATTTTCAGATACATTTGGCATGATCCAGAGCCAGGGGAGGGGGTCAAATCATGGAGAGAAGATAAGTATTTGTTAAAATTCATAGTAAAAAATGAAAAATTTTGTAAGTTGTGTAGTATTGTCCAGAGCCAGGGGCCATAAGTGGAGAAGAGCAAAGATCGTGACAATCCCCAAAATAAGGCTTACAGCTTGGTTTCTTAGGATAGGCTTATGCACATGTATCTCTCTTCAAAAATATCAACAAAATATTGGAAGTACTCAGCAGGCTCAAGGGGTTCTGCAGTGAAAACGGAAACTTCCCAGGCATGTAATTTGGCTTTATGGAGAAAAACTATATACACCCTCCATCTGCTATGCTGAAATTTCAACGCGTCATCGTGTTGGTGTCGGATTATTGTTACTTAAAGGTGAATAGTTACGATTATAACACTTAACAAATTTCCTAATAACACAGTATTCAAAATATTAACTCACCTAAATGCAGCTATAAGATCCTCTGTCACATCGTCCAGTTCATCCGTTTTACTCGCGCTCTCTTCTGTCTCATCGCGCAGAGCTTGAATTCGCCCGACCCACTGAAGGAACTCCGCTTCATCTATTAACCCATTGCCTGTAAGAAAAATAAATAAAAAATACAAATCAGGAAAAGTTATTATAATTAAATGTCTTAAGCATATGACAATAAGTCTGAGAACATTTTTATCCCTAAAGCAGTCAAATGTCCTTTACAAACGAGCAAGCATAAATCTCTAAGCTACCAACCGATGATGCCTGCCTGCCGCACACCGACCGACGAGGACGACACAAATGACTGCGCCTTATTTTATAGAAATGTGTTTGAAATGGAAAGATTGTTATTGCATAACATCAGATGAACTAATAACAGAGAAAAATATAGGGTCGAGAGAAATGTCCGTTTCCTCTATGAAGGACTCTCTGCAATCGTAACAGTAATCATTTATATATACATATATACTGCAACTGCAGTTCCTGTACATAGTGACATCTTTGGCGAGTCAAATCCATTTGCGATGACATCGATGATGGTGATATATTAATAGTATATCTATGTACCTATATATCATGTCTTGGGGGAGAGCAAAGGCAAAAAAATGAAAGCGTCTGCTATGACGGCGACTTCGTTGAATTCGAATGTTTGTTTTTTTTTCAGCTTTTTTAATTCAATAGAATTATTGATTCAAACAGTTATCCTTGGGGTTAAGGTTTTTCTTTTGCCGGTGGCTCACCCAAAAAAAAAATTCAAGGAAATGGTTTTGTTGTGTTCGTTTTTGAAGATTTGTTCCTTAAACTGGAAACTAGAACGAAAGGACATTGCGAAATTGGCAAAGCTCAGATGCAAAACATGAGGGATAATGTCAGAGCTATAGGAAGGACACACTTTTTTGTCCTCAAATACAGTTTTTTTTTGTGTGGAACAAGCTTATTTCTTTTTCTGGTATCTGGGCTTAATTGAATGCATGGCAAAACGGTTTCTAATGCAGATTCAATGACATAGAAAGGGGTAATTTGAACTAATGATGTCATCGATTTGTGAATAGAAGAAACTTGGTTGGAAATGCATTTGGAAGAGGGCGGTGCGATTTGGGCGAGAGATGGCAGACAGTGGGCGATACAAGTTTGACAGAAGAAGGTGGAAAAAAGTTTACCAATGATGAGCAAATCGATTAGTATTGAAATAAACGAAGCAAAATGCCAAAGCATACTGAGCAATATTTGCAACACCAACCAAGTCAAACTCTGCTGGGTTCCTGGACATATAGCAATATTGAAGGGAATGACATAGCAGATGAACTGGCAAGGAAAGGGACAGCATCAAATAGAGAAAATAAAGTAGCCAATCAGATATGGGACCAGACGTTCCAATTGGAGTGATTAAAATGGAGATTGACATAATTATGAAATAATTACTCCTGGATGTCCAGGAACGATTGCGTTATCTCTAGAAGCTTATGGCCTAGAATTAATGAAAAGAAAACTCAGTATATTCTATCGCTGAGTAAACAGAATATTAAAACCTTGATAGGCGTACTAACGGGACTAACGGGGATTGGGTTTAATAGCACCTGATTTCTGAAGGAGCTGTCAGGATGTCGAAGAAATTGAAACTATTAAACCCTTGCTCTGTGATTGCCCTTATCTATGCTTGAAAGTAAAGAAATATAAGGAAAGTGTAATCATTGTGGTCAGAATAAATGTATAATTATTTTATAACATCATATTTACATATATCATAAAATAACAATAAATACATGCATATAATAAATTTATTTTTATATACATTTTCATACAAATAAATACGTTCATACACAAAATAATATTTGACGAACACTATTTTTGATTTCTTGTTGTTTACACTTTTCTTGTTTGCATCTTCCTTGTTAACCTTTTATTAATATTTTTCTTCTTTATGTCAAATAAATAAAAACAAAGACACAAAACATAAAAAAGAGTCTTTAGTTATGACATTCGAGTGTTCGAAACTAAATTCGAAGTTACTCATTTCACTTAAATAGCTAAATCACTTTGGCGAATAGAGTGAGATGAATCAGCGAGTAAGGCGAGTCATCTCATCTCACTCGCCGAAGTAGCTAAATCTCGGTACAGGACGATCTAGCGCAGGTCTCAATGGCAAACATGAGAACATATATAGAGAGCACAAGCTGGTTCGCAAACGAACCAGTGTATGCGAGTCATTAGTTTAGGAGCATCTCTGGTGCTTTTTATATTAAGGGGATCACAATGAAGAAGTAGGCCTCCGTGAACGCAACAGCCTCCTGGCTGTCCACGCCCCTCCTAACTTAACCTAACCTAACCTAACGATTAGGATATTTGGCGAGAAATAAATAAAAAAAAGCGGCTACTGACTCTTGTCAGGAAGTGACAAATCCTGAAAGAGTATCTCTTGCTATGAATTAGTGTCTTTCAACTTAGCCAATCAGATTCGGCAGAAAATAGTAGGTCTTCTCCATTCCTGTAAACAACCAACGCGCACACAAGAGTGGTTGACAGTTGTCACAAGACCCTGGCTCTTCACGAGCTTTGGCGCAACCAAATATAATTATATCAATTTGTAAAAATTTTATCAAAGATTAATTTTTCGATTAACTTACATTTCTTTCGTGTAAAATCATAGCCCAATTCATGAACTTTCTTTACGGTGTATGCAATGCACTGCTTTGTCGGAATTTTTTTGAAATTAGTTTCGTCTTATTTTTCTGGGCGGATTTTACTAACGGAAAATATTACTGAAGAGCAGATTAGGACACAATCCTTTGCTGAGAATAACTGAATTTTGAGAAAAATTAACTTAGACACATTTTGTTGAACGACGAAGGCATCGTAGATTGCGTTCATTTCTGGGTGTAATGACCAACCGTCGATAAATCAAGGAAACACTTTCTCATTTTGTTGATTTTTTTTTGTTTACTAAAATACAACACAGACAACGTTCTTTAAGTGCGAGGTAAAAATAAAACTTTTTGAATATCATTAAGAATATTCAAGTTATTTTAAGTTTAAGCTTGAAGTTTGTCGGTATTATAAAAAGCATTCCATAACTTTTTCCCGTTCATTCCCCTGAATTTACTTATTTTATAAATATTTTGTTATATAATTAAAAATCAACATCAACAAGTCACTGAATCTCATTTGTGGATAATTTCATATTCTCTTCACGAAATATTCATTTTTGTTTTTAACACCATCCTGCTTTTGATATTCCTTATTGATTTTTATTAAATGATTTAACCAGCTTGGTTAAAACACACCTTAAGCGATACCAATAAAGAAAATATAACAGCCACAAACCACAAGCTATATATATATTTGTATAAAGGGTATGATGAAATTAAGTGCTTGCGCTTGGAAATGGTAGACGCTTTTGCTCATACGTCATACCACAAAAGTTTGTTTTAAAATTTTATATGCAATCTTGACCTACTCGAACTTATGTAGTCTATACAAACCTCTGTCTAATAAATTTTAACAAAGTAGTTCGAAAAATTAACGACAAATATGGGAATACAAAATATGGGCTTTGGTAAAAAAACACCTTTTTCATAAATTTCGGTGAGGATGTGAATGTGAATTCTAAGCTGAAACTTGAAATTCAAATTCAAGCCTGATTCACAATGAGGCTAGGAAACGAAACGTGAGCGTGAAGAGAACTCGTTGCATACCTGGATATACACAATGCGGTGTTTCTCGTCGTCACGTCACGAAAATTTGAAAAAAAAAATTGAAAAAAAAGACGCGACGTGACGACGATTTCCATTTTTGCTAAGTTATTCACAGATTTTTCACAAAAGATGTAATCAATTAAAGCGGTTCTAGTCACGCTCACGTCTCGTTTCCTCGCCACATTGTGAATCAGTCTTCATTTATATCAAATTCAATATGACATCAGATACACACTTAAATCAAATCGAGAGGATTTAAAAAAAAATCTTCTGCAAGGTTCTTCCGGCATAAAGCATAATGTTTAGAGCCTGGACGATTAATCAAAGAAAAAAACTTAAAAAGTCAATGTTTTAGTAAACTTGTATGTATGTGCTTTCATTTGGTAGAGGAGGTTATTTATAAAAATTGGATAGTTTTCGAAACTACTTGAAGCGGGCTATAGGTACGTTGATAGCTTTCGAGTTAATCCTAGTACGCAGATCACGCGTAAATTTAGCTTCCACTTTACTCTGTAAATATCAGCTTAAACCTTAGGTTAATTTTGACATGAGAGCGTTGTGGAGAATATTTCACAGAAAACCGCTGTTCGCTGAGAAGAAATCATATTCAACCATTTTAAAGAATTTGTTTTCGTTATGAATTAATTCAAATATACTGGATTTTTTTTTTTCATTGACTGAGATAAATTGTTTGTTCCCAAATATTTCTACATTGCGATTTTTATTTTTACAAATCAAAGTTCACGCAAAATTTTAAAATTTTAATTTAGAATCCGTAAAAATTTCGATCGCGAATTAATGTGCCAAACAATTTTATCGTGCCCTTAATTGTGTAGGTACTGTAAGAATTTTTTTAACTGGAGCTGCGTTCTACTCCGCTAAAATGCTGCGTTTAGTTTTGGAGATAATTTTTTACTCAGACTTCATATTTAGGTTTTTAAGTTATTTTCTTTTTATGAAAAAGAACATTAAAATTATAATAGTTAAACATAATTTAATTAAACAAAAAAAACTTATATTTTAGGTACATTCCTTCAACAGTCAGCTTTGCAAAATTCCACCAACAAAACTCTGATTTTCAAAATTATAAAAATAAATATTTTTTCTTAAAATAAAATTCTGTTTTTTCAAGTAACTTTTTTTTACTAACGCAAAACAAATAGGAACTTTTTTCTAACTTTTTGAACAGGATCCAAAAAAAAAAAAAAATTCTCTGCAAATGGGAGTATTGTTTTAAATAAAGAAAATAATAAAAATACTAAGAAAAGTAAGCTAAGCAAAAGCTAAAATAAAAAAATGTTAACTTAGAATTTTGAAAAACTGAATGTTGTAAAAAATGTTGGACCAGCCAGAATTCAATAACATTTTTTATGGTAATTCTGGGGTTACATACTATAAATAGAGAAAAAAGAAGTAGATTTGGCCTGTTTTTTGTAAAGTTGAAGTAGATTGAAACTGAGATATTAAAAAATGAAGTAGATTCCAATATTTTGGTGATGGTGCTTCAAGCAGTGATACCACTTTACATCATTGAATCGGGTGATAAATTAATTTTGAAAAAGATTCGTTTTTTTTCTACCCTAGTGTACTTTTTCCATTTGATGCTAATCCAATATTTCGCTCTCCTCTTTTTTTATTCAACAGATAAAATATAAGTTCCCCCACTCCCAAGCTGTTTTTTTCGTCCGCAAAGTATGTATTTGCCTTAAAAAGCTTTAAAGAATCAACGATGTATAAAAAGTATCTACCTTTAAAACTATACATTGGCAACATTAAGTGCAATATTTAGGTATATTTAAAAATCTTCAAGCGTTTTGGAAATTCATCAATTCTAAACGAAAATGTATAACCTTTCCCTCAACCGTGCAATATAAAGATAAGACCTCAGGCTGTGATAATATATGTGATATGTTTGCCGAATTTTTTCAACGGACCTTTAGGACTAAAAAAAAGTAAGATGCTATGATAACTCTGAATCTCAATCGAACTGTGATATACCTTTCTTAAGACTGAATGAAGACGAAATAGTGCAATATATTGACGACGTTGACGAGATATATTATTATAAGGACAGAGTCCTTATGTCTCACATTTCGTCCGCTATGACGTTTATATTTAATTGTTCTCTGTCAAATGGCGTTTTTCCCGCATTGTGGAAGTCTTCTCTCATAAATGTGACAGACAAAATTTAGTTGAAAACTATCGTAGCATAGCAAAACTTTCATGCATTCCAAAATTATTAGAAAACATTGTGTGCAAACACATTCAGTTTTACTACAGAGGATTAAATTGCACAAGAACAACATGGTTTTTGCAGTAACAGATCAACTTCAACAAATCATCTTGAATTCACCAATAAAGTAAATAAAACTTGACCGAAGGCCTTCAAAATGATGATGTTTGATAGAGTTTGCCATAAAATACTTCTGCTTAAACTATACTGTTATGGATTTCCAAACTGGATGTTGACTTGGATAGCATCCTACTTGAAAAACAGGACCTTATATGTCAAATTGAAAAATTTCATTTCTTAAACTATAAACGTCGCCGTTGTATCTGGAATTCCCCAAGGTAGTCATATAGGACCTATTCTTTTCCTACTTTTCTCTTCAATGACATACACACTGCGCTATCTTGTATAGTAAGATTTTGATGTTTGCTGATGATTTCAAACTAATTTATGGTTTCAAAAGCAATAATGGTTATATCTGTTTCTTTAACATGACATTCATAAGGTGTCCGAATGGTGGTCACCAAACGAAATGGATCTAAACACTAATAAGGGTAAGCTAATAGCCCTAGTCTCGAAAACGATATCTGGCTGACTCCTTCTATTTCGTTGACGATATTCTTACTAGCCCAATTGAATGTTTTATAATCTGGGAGTATTATTTGACAATAAACTTTGATTTAATCCTCATATCGATACTATAGGCGTTTTTCTGTTTTGGCTCCAAGCGGGGCACAGAGCGGGGCGTGAGCGAATAGAGAGAAAAATCGCTCGATGTGCTCGATCATTTTTTCCCGAGCTCATCGAGCGAGCCCCGTTCGAGCTCTGAGCTAAAAAAAGAAGTACAAGTTGAGAGCTCGGAGCGCTCCGAGTTAACAAAGTAACATAGTTCTTTTTTGGACAGCTCATTCCCGCCTAATAACAAGCAAAGCAAGGGCCCGTCTTCGATTAATAATGAGGTTCTCAAAGAAGTTTAATGATCCTTACATCTTTAAAACACTTTACTGTGCACTTATTCGCCTTGTGTGTTGGAATACTTTAGTTGTGTTTGTTGTCCTAGTTATGACAAAGCTATTAATAAACTTTAGAGTGTTTCAAAACATTTCCTGCTATATGCCCTTCGACATCTTCCATGGCAACACTTACCGCTATACGAATATTAAAATACTTTGATATTGGAAAAAATGAGAGGTTAATAATGTCATGTTCTTATTTCAACCTCTGCCGGGATCTTTTGACTCGTCTCATTTTCTAGGTCAATTCAACATCAATACCCGTCCAAGATCGAATAGAAGTCCAGCGTTTTTTTAAGCTCAAGGGTCAATTATAGTTTAAACGAACCTCTTAATGTAAAAACCTTGTTTTTGCGCTTCCACTAAAGAACCCTGTGGTTGAAAATTAACCACAAACGACTGCAATCTTTCTATAATGCGCCCTTCACATATTTTTTTAAGGTGAGGAATGGAAAGGGCTTATGCTCGGAATTCTTTCACACCTTTTACTTCTTACTAGACATTTTTTCTGCCACAAAATACCATACCATACACATCCATTTGGTTTTGGATGATTTTACTTTACTTATTTTTTTTTTTATGGACTACAACAATCAAGTGAATGAGTCACGTTGAACACATTGCTCTTTGAGTTGTGCTTGCCTTGGGCTTGAGGGTTGTGTTGTGTATCCTCACCTAAGACTTTATAAGAGTATAATAAAATGTATTCGAGTTATGTAAGTATATATTTGTATATATGAAGAGCTTGATATGTACATATAGAAGGTATGTGTAAATGTGAGGGAATGATAATAAAACCAACGACATATATCATCGTCTTATTTAAGGTGGTAACTGGTAATCGATTTGTCGAATCGAACTTAACCAACACGAATCGAATATTTATACTCGGATCCTGCTATAAGCAGCCATGTGGACGAAGATAAACGAGCTTAAATGTTAGCAGCTGAAAGAAGTGTATCTTAATATGTGTATGTATATGGATATAGCGCTATAGCCTTGTTGTTGATTGACGACTCTACTCTGCCCATCCTGCGGCGGTAATTAAGAAGTGTAGATGTATAAGTGTGAATGAAATAAATAATTATTGCCTCCTTATTATAGCAAAGTGATTGATAAATTCAATTTGGTTGGTGTGAAGTAAGTTTAATAATACTTGTTTTGAACAAATTCGACACAAATGTGTATTTAATGAGGCATTTTAGTTAAAAACATTTCTATATAGATTCAAAACTGTAGGTAATTCAAAATGACACTTAGTAGCAACTAGTTAGTTAATTAGTTAATCGGGCCGTTTAAAGGATTGGTAAATTTAAAAGCGCTTGGTAGAATCAAAATACCATAAGAATAATCCTCGTGTCTTAAAAATGACTTTGAATACATTGATGTCTCATTGTAAATATTAATTTTGATATAGAAACATTTTTGGTGGGCTCAGAAATACACCGGGTTAAATATTTTTCATGATTTTGAATAAACTTGATGTTCCCCAAAATTTATGAAGTAGACTTAATAAATGTATTTTACAATTTCATTTTTGTGTATCATTTATTCAAATTCATTGAATTAAGCTGGTGAAATCCTCTTAGAGGGCTGTATTGTCAAATTTTTGACTTGACATATTTCTTATGCAGACAAAATTCGTTGATTGTGACTGTCAAACATCAAATAATGTCACCTTTGAGAATTCATCTGAAATAAATTCAATTTCACATTTTAATTTTCGTTTCGAAATGAATTTGAAAATGTACATACGCACTGTTGATGAGCCAGCGAGCCGAATTTATTTTGTATTGAAATATTTATTTAAGCTATCGACATAATATTTTTCTAAAGGTATTTTTTCTACAGACGAAAAACTATAGGTAAACACGAACTAATAGGATTCAAGCAAATATTAAAAAAAAAGGAAAAAAAATAACTTTTGAAAATGATAAACACACGTATTGACGGTTATTTTTTTGATTTTTGTCCCCCAAATTGTAAGCTATAACAACCAAACAAATGTATATGTAGAAATGAATGAAGAAACTTGTTTAAGTAATCCATTTCCATATGAACAAGTGAAAAGGAATAGGTTTCTTTACTGCCATCTTCACGAAAGATTTTAACAAGTTGTTACTGTCGACTAAATATTTTGAAGTTTTAGTAAATACGGAATTATTTTCAGCACCATTTTCAATCTCTTGCATGTAAGCATCAGTAGTAGTATCTAGCATTAGCATTACAGGAAGCCAATAATTTTTAAAGCTTTGATCAAAGCTTAACTAACTGGAACACGTAGAATTTGCCCAACCTTCTTCCACATGAACCGAATTCCGACTTTGGTAAATATCCCCACAGAAAATAGTCAAGCGGCGTTAAATCGCACAATCTTAGAGGCCAATTCATGGCTCTGTAACGTGAAACTATGCGGTTACCAAACGTTTCCTTCAATAAATCAAATGTGGCACGAGCTGTGTGACATGTTGCACCGTCTTGTTGAAACCACAGCTCCTGCACATCATGGTTGTTGAATTGATGAACGAAAAAGTCAGTAATCATGGCTCTATAGCGGTCACCATTGACTGTAACGTCCTGGCCAGCAACGTTTTTAAAGAAGTACGGTCCAATTATTCCACCAAACCATAAAGCACACGAAACAGTCAGTTTTTGTGGATGTTTCTAACGGTGTCTCAACATACACTTGAGGCTTATTATCACTGTAATTACAGCAGTTTTGTTTATTGACGTATCCATTCAACCAAAAGTGAGCTTCATCGCTAAACAAAATTCGCTTATGAAAATTGGGATCAACGGCAATCTTGTTTTGGGACCATTTGGGGACAATTTGGAAGCGTAGTTCAGGCGTCAGAGTATTCATGTTGAAATGCCAAACCAAACTAAAAATAAATCACTTGACAGCTGACAAAATGGCCGCCAGTTAAAATAGTGTTGCCAACTTAAAGTTCTATACCTCTAATAAAAAACACCCTTTATGCTCTAGGAATTGGGCTTCTTTCATCAAAATCTCCCCTTTATTCTGGTGTTCTTTTATAACGCAAGGATGAACCATATCTGAGTTTTTTTGCTGATTATTCATTTCAGTTCTTTTTCAATGATTAGGTTTTACACAAACTAGCTGTATAGTAAAAAGCGTTTGCTTCTTTTAGGAACGTGAAACTTTTGCAGAATTGTCTACATTCTTGGGAGGATAATGAATTTTTTGTTGATAAAGTAGTGATTTTAATTAACATACATTTTGAATGCTAACTTTTAACATTCATTTCTTTTACATAAAATCGAAACATTCAAGCTGATGTAGTGATGGGTAATATCAGAAAATACTTTTTTTCGATCGATATTTTGTGTTTAAGAAAGTTCTAGGCTCATTTTCTTTACAAAATCTTTTTTCCTGATTTCTCATTTTTTATTTTTTGTTCATAGGTAAAAATCATAGTTGGTTACCACAAGTCGCAGTTAGCGGTCAGCAAAAACAGATTCCAAGGTGAGTTCAGTGCCTAAGTTCTCACTTTAAATTTAAATGGTTTTATATGAAAAAGTGGGCAGTTTTAAAGAAAGAATAGTAAACTTTGACCCCAAACCAATACGTTCCGTGTGATATGAATAAAACGGAGCACATACTCAGAACAGGTGCTCATTCGAGAATTTAATTCATTTATATATAAATATATCACACCTTCAGGTTTAAGTAGGTGCTCCGTTTTATTCATATACCACCCGCTGTCTCATCTTCTTAGCAAACATTTTTTTTTATTGAGTTAACAGATTCACACATATAATCGTAATTTTTTCCTTTTTAAACCAGTGTTTCTATCATGGAAAATGATTTTCGTATAACTGTGAAACTTTTATCATTGCCATTAAGCCTCTTCAGACAAAACCCTCTTTGGAAATCGATGTTTAAGAATTTTTTTTTGTTTAAAATAATATCTGCAAAAGCAGCATAAACGAGGAGCCACAATCAACACTACTTAACTGGTATCAAGATCTTTTGATAATGTTTTTGACCGTAATTTGCTTTCCCAACGGTATTGTACGTATAGAGTATAGGTATAACAGGTATACAGGTATACTTAACTGGCCCTTAACGTTTGTGTAGCATCCCTAAGAAGATTATCATTTCCATTTGCAATTTGCATTTAGATTATTGACTTGTGTAAACTCACATAAATGTTCTTCTGCCCCCGCCGCCGCCGATGAGAACGAGCGCTCCAAAGGTATATTTTCGAGAAAAATTTGCATATTTATATTCTCGAAGAAGAAGTATCTACATTCAAACTATAATACACTCAACTTCAACTATTGGTCCTCGTTTTATTATTTTTTCCTCTCACTTAGCAGCAAGCCTTCGTCGGACTCATGCAATGTGAGAATGAATGTCTTAAAAAAGAATTAAACATCGTTATTTTACAAAAAACCATTTCGTTTAAATAGCTAATCGTTCTTCTATAGGGAAATATTACCCTGCCATTGCCACTGCCACCGCCATCACCACCATCACCACCGACAACATGACACCCATTGCTGATTAGCTCTTGCAATACGGAAATGGAAACAGTTACAACACAATCCAACATTATCCACTCACATTCAAGACCTTGCACAATTCGCGCGGTATCTCAATGCTAACAAAAACAGTATGAGAGAATCCACTTCTTCTTTTAGCGCTCGCCGCGCGCCGCCGTCCTTCATTTTCTATACAAAACGGCACCACGGTATATTTGGTATATTATGGTGATGAAGATGATTGTGTCTATAAGAGAACGCTTTCAAGTCTTTTCGGTCTTGCCAAGGCTATTGTTTGTAAACTTTAGCTATTGTTTCACTTTGCAAATGTTTAATGGCAGCCAAACATGAAACAAGACGTCGTCGTCGTAAAGCCAGCGGATAAGTTTTTGAATTTCGCCCACCATATCCCCCACACTCATACCAAAAAAGCCATTTTTTTTTTGTAAATTGCATCGGACGATTTACGGTACAAGTTGAAGATTTACCTAAACGATATTGCTATGGGGCTTAATGTTTAAAGTTGTTTTTTGAGTCTGTAAATGGTATTGCAAATACTTCAACTTTTATCTCAGTTGATATAAGCGTTAGCCACTACTAAGAAAAGAAAATACTATATACTCTTTAATGATTTTAGGTCCTTTGTTGAAACAGTTTTAATGGAGCTTATGGCTTCTTCCCTTTTTGTAGATTGAACACTTTTTGTGCGAAACATGCATCTTTTTATGACAAGGACTATAGGGATACATTTTCCTCGGGACATTGGCTGTTTGAACATTTGTAAAAGTAAACTTTGTAGGTATATCCTTTTCAAGGTAAAAAAAATAAACGTTATAGGTTGGTAAGTGTTTTTTTTTCAAGGTTGATGCTTTGACGTAGTTTATTTTATTGAACTCTCTTTTTGATTCTACGCACTTTTTCATATGTATATCACCCGCCAAGAAAAGTCTAACGAGTGAGTTATGTTTACTTGCAGATATTGGATTCGTGTAGAGAAAATAAATAAGAGGGTTTATTTTAACCTAAAATTTACACTATGATGAGGAAGTCTAAAAAAATGGTTTCCGGTACACTTGCACCGTCCAGCGGTTAGGTTATCTGTGTGTCTATAATAACAGCTTATTTTGAGTGTTGAATTATAAAGAAAATATGAGTAGATACTAAGAGAATGTGTTGTTGTAAGAGTCGTGACATCGAAAACAAAAGTCTATAGCTGGATTTTTTTTCGACGCGCGCCGCGCCGCTGGTGGAAGTAGGGCTTTGAAATAGCGATTTTTTCAATTGTTGTTTAGGATTATTAATTTAAATTCATTTTTTTTTAAATAGGAAACAATACTCTGTCATTTTCCTTAAATCCCAATACTTTAATCTTGATGATCCGATTAATAGAACCACAATTGTCTTTCGTGACAAAAAAAAAAGAAAAAAAAAACAGATATCCAGTCTAATTTGTCCTTATTCAAAGGTTAAGATCAATACCGAAAAAAAATCTATTACGTAAATCATCGGAAAGCTGTCACAACTTTCAAAAAGTTAACAGCAGGGGGCATGAGAAGCAGTTTTTACAGTAAGATAGGTGACTTTTTTCTAATCGCGGTTTGTGATGAAGTCCTCAAACCTCAATTACCGATATAGAATCTGATTAATCTGTTATTAAATATTTAAGTTTTCGCAAAAACAGGGTGCCCCATCTTTTACGTCGGTATGTTTCGGTTGGGCCGTATTCCAAGCAACGTGGACGATCTGTGTCGGCAATATTCTTTGAGTCAATGGGCGCGTTCAACGCATTAAGTTTTACATCTGAATTTCTGGAGCTTCTGATTGGCCAGCTGCCATAAAAAGCTAAGTGACTTTTAGTAACGTTTGCTTACGTTTCATCTGAATTTTCAGCCAAAAACTCTCATTTCGCAAAACAACTTTCGACTGAAAGTTCCGATTTTTTGTTCTTTCAACAGCATAATTTCAGATCTAAATTTTCAGATTTTGTGATTGAACGAGCTAAATTGCACTTTACTGGATGAACACAATGGACGCATTTTCGAACGCGCTTATTTAACTCCCAGAGCCACGTTCGCGACTGCTTCTCCATTTTAACGAGATTTTACGTGGTTTAACTTTGACAGGTAAGGACGGGGGCCCTGACTCGCGTCTATTGTGTTCAGCCAGTTTTGGGAAACAAATGCAAATCATCCGTCAAAATACGCGGCAAGGTGGTTCCACTGACGTCAAAATGCTGAAGGCGGTGACGATACGACACACGTGAGATCTCTTTTCAGCAATACTCTGCAACACACTGAAAATAAATAAACGAACAAACCTGCCTCTGCCTAATGTATACACGTACATTTCTTGAGAACAATTTAATTACAAGTTTAATCCGATATTATTTTGTCAAGGTATGAATCCATAACCTTACTCAGTCAAATGTCATTCACATTGTTTTACAATGTCATTAATATTTTGACATGTACGTAAAAACTAAATAGTTTTGTTTTTTATATTTGTCAATTCATCATTGTTTAAGCTAATAAAATAAAATACAAGAAACACACATAAAAACGGATACTACTTTATGTATGTGAAAAATAAAAGTTGATGTGATAAATACATTGTAACGATGCGTGACAGGCACTCATATGAACATTATTTCTATTATTTTACATGCACAGATATTTATATACTATAGAGGTACACATATGCTAGTTAAGCTGTTTGCCGACAAATACTCTTATAGGGTTGTAATAAATGACAATAAACTACGTTCAAATTGTGACGGGTGGGAATATAAATATTCTTTTTGACATAAATGATTGACAATAAGCAGCAATGTTAAAACGCAGAAACCGCTAATCGAAAAGGGAAAATGACAAGATAAAGGGTAATTTGATCAAACAATAAACAATAATGACAGCCAGTATAGACGAATGACTTTAAGAATTTTTTTATGATTTTGTTATGGTATTATTTAGCTGTCTTCTCTTTTGCATAATATGTTTATTATCTTCCATTTTTATCTCATTTAACCCAAAACTGACATTTACACTATGTTGAAATTGAACTGTTGATTTATTTGCGAATGTTCCTAATAAACATAATTTTGAAAAATCACTTTATTTAAATGAATTGATGAAAATTGACATTTGCCCCGATTAGACTGCTGACAAGATGAACATATAACATACTAATATTAAATTTATTCGAAGCGTAAAGGGGTTAAAGGGAAAACAATAAAAATAGGAAACATGGTTTTCTTCTTTTCTATCTTCAAGATCTTCAAAGATATTGCATCGTATTGATAAATCACCTGAGTAAGTTGCTTCAAGCAAAAGAATTTAGTATTCAAATCGAACAAAGAATTTACTAGACAGATCATGGAATAGGTCTGTTCAGGTTAGTAATAAGTATATCTCATTCTCGGAAATCTCCGAAAATAAATAAACAATATACAGTACATTCACTCCACTGGTTAATTTTTTCAGGTGTATACTTCCTGCTGTACAAAATCTAGGCGCAAGGAGATAAGTACCCGGTGAAGAAAAATCCCTAAATACTTTTTGTCAACGTCAAAAGTGACAGCCATCATTTTGTGGAAACTGACAGATGCAACACTGCAAAGCGAAAATAAAAGGCGGTTTTATATCTTTAAAGAAATTTGTGTACAATTTTTAAATATAAAGTGTAATTTTAATTACAATAGTTTTTCTATTTATAATGGGTGATTTTTTAAGAGGTTTAGAACTTTTTTAAAAAAAAAAACACAAAAAATTCGAAAAAATGAATGAAATATTTATTTGAATCGATAGTTTGAACCTTGCAATTTAATGTTTAAAGATAATTTCATGCAAATGTTGACCGCGGCTGCGTCTCAGGTAGCCCATCCGCTGAGTCCAATTTTGGCATACTCTTTCACACATATCGGCCGGTATCTCACGAATGAATGCATGGATGTTGGCTTCCAGTGCGTCAATCGAAGCGGGCTTGTCCCTATAGACATTAGCCTTGACATACCCCCACAAAAAATAATCTAATGGTGTCAAATCGCACGATCTAGGCGGCCAATTGACCGGCCCGAAACGTGAAATTAACTGTTCACCAAACTCGCCTCGCAATTGCGCCATTGTTTCGCGTGCTGTGTGGCATGTGGCACCGTCTTGTTGAAACCACATATCATGCAAGTCAAGAACTTCCATTTCGGGCAAAAAAAAGTTTGTTATCATCGCTCGGTAGCGTTCACCATTGACAGTAACGCTGCGATTCGCATCATCTTTGAAGAAATAGGTCCAATAATGCCGCCGGCCCATAAACCGCACCAAACAGTGGCTTTTTCGGGATGCATTGGTAGCTGATCTTCACTCCAAACGCGGCAATTTTGCTTATTTACGTACCCATTCAACCAAAAATGAGCCTCATCGCTGAACACAAGCAGCGCGCGATGAACATTTCGAACCGAGCACGAATTTTGATAGTAAAATTCAATAATTTGCAAGCGTTGTTCATTTGTAAGACGATCCATGGTTAAATTGCAAACCAAACTGAAGCTGTTTGACAGTGACACAAGGTACTAAACACACGTCAGCTGTCAAAACCAGTGTTGCCAAAACCAAACCAGCTTAAAAATCACCCGTTATTAACACAAGTTATCTGCATCCGACATTCTCCTGATTTACTGTGAATTATTTGTCAAACATCGATTTTAGCTTTTCACCAACAAACACTTTCATAGACCGTGTTCACATTGGACAGCCTCTTCAGATTTTTTTTTGACGTCTCTTTTGTTTTGCGCACTTTCACTTCATGTTGAGAAAGAGATGGCCAGGAAAAGCAGGATTTTTTTTAAAAAATTACGTCTTTTTTTGTGACATCTCTTTTCTCTGTCTGTGATATGTTTTTGGCACTTAAATCTTACAGAATCCATTTTTTTTTTAATTGGAAATATGTTTATTTAAGAAGATTTACATTTTGCAAGTGAAAAATTTGTAACAAATCCCTCAAACTGCACAGATATTTGTTTTGTTTTTACGACTTGTAAACGTCAAAGGAAGCCCGATGTGTTCACATTAGTGTGTGCCTGAACAAAACAAGTTGGATTCACGTCAAAAAAATCGGATGAGTCAGTCCAATGTGAACACCGTCATATACAGCTTTTGAGAGTCTGTAAATGATGATCATAAATATAGAATTTATGCATCGCACTCAGTGCCTGTAATTTTTTTTTTTTAAAAACCGATAAACAAACGTCAGTTTCCACAAAGTGATGATTTTCACGTTTGTTAAAAAATGATAAAGGGAGTGGAGAGCTTTATTGCAATAAATTCACTGTTATTATCAGATATATACTCTCTATAATGAGTTTGTTCAATGAGTCAGGACGACGGGTTATCCCAAAGCATATTTGAAAAATCTGATCTCACCCTGGCGAGACCTCAGTCGCCCTGAATTCCTAGATTTAGGTTTTCTAGGAATTACTATATCTAAATTTTTTTTTCGATGTCACCAGTTTAAGTTACTAGTAAACTGTCAAAATGACATGAATTGTGAAATTTGAAGTGGTTGTTTATTTTTGAAATAGAAATTAAAAAACTACACTATAATTTAATTAAATAATAATAAATAACAATACAAAATGGAAACGTTTGAAATTGTGGACAATTGGCCGCCCTCGGGTGTTTTTTGGGAACCGAAAACCGCAGTTTTTGTTTGACAACTCTTGTGGTTGTCAAGAGAACCTATATAACAACCCTGGGTAAAGGTCAAGAAATGAAGCTAATGTTACTTCTTTTGACATTACAGACAAAAGTCTGATTTGACATTTTTTTAATTTTTTGGGCGGTTTGTCTTAGTACAGGTTTACAAAAATATCGGTTTACATTTTGACACAAGAAGACAAGAGTGTTTTAAAACATTCTTTCAGGCGACGCGTTGCTGTATCATATAACTTATTTTCTTACGAAACTCAAGCTGAACACGCCTAAGACAGTGAAAGTTCGTGCAAAAAACTAAGCAAACAACACTTTTTGGTTGTTTGGTATGAATGTCAAATTGTCATATTTAAAGTTATCTTTTTAACTTTTAATTGTTCTGAAATATTTTTAAAATCGACAGACGTTTTGAAGCAATTTCTTTGTACCGGTTGTTTTTTTAGAGGTAAAGAATTTTAAGTTGGCAACACTATTTTAACTGGCGGCTATTTTGCCAGCTGTTTAGTGATTTATTTTTAGTTTGGTTTGGCATTATCTATCGAATAAAGTAAATTTAATGTCAATTTAAAAAAATCATCTTTGTTTTATTCCCTTTAAAAGTTTTATACCTCTAAAAAAAAACAACCGTTACAAAAAAAAATTTCACCTAATTAGTTTTCATCCAAAATTGACGATTTAAACTGCGAAAAGTGAAGGATATCACATCTTTCGCACTAAGGCAAGGCCCGAAATATGTCAGTTCTTTTAGGAAACTGTCAACGGGCTTACTTTCTCATTATTAAAGTTAAGAGATGTTAAGATAACTCTAAAGAAAGCATTTTGCTAAATTTTGTATTGTTCATACATTACATACAAATGTATCTACATCTGTGACCAAAAATTTTAAAAATCAAATTTTTTTTTTATTTTACCTAAATCTTGCTTAGGTTCCTAAAAAAACATTTCCTTCCTCGCTTGAATTTAAAATTTAAGAATTCTTTTAATTCTTAATTAATACCTAAAAACGACAAGAATATCGCAGAGATTCAGTTTTTTTTTTTTAATTTTTATTCAACGTGGGTTTGAATTTTTATTTCCGGCTAATGAAATAAAACAAAACAAAAAAAAAAATGTTCAAGGAGTTCCACGCAAAACGGCAAAAGAAATTCAGTTCATGAAAACTTTTCAAATTACATCCAGTGCTATTTCTTTTTCGTCACCAGAGAATTAAGATTCATCATGCTATTCCGCTCTTTGTGCGGCTGTCGGTTGGAGATGAAATCTTCTCTACCGCAATTATTGCGAAGGTCTTTTCGCTCCTTGATTTTTCTAACACAGCTACTTTCTCCAAACAAAACTTCTCTGTTTCATTGCTCGAATGCTTCTGACGATGCTTCTGAACTTGATGTTAACCACTGCGATTTTAATTTTTAATTGCGTAACAAAGGGTGCCTTAACTATCATTATCAGGTTCATTCATCATCATCTTAAACCATCACCACCCACATTTCAGTTCTTCTTCTAGATTAAGGTTGAGAATAAGAGGTGGTGAAACTTTCTTTGTAAATGTTTACCTTTCACCCAAGAAATTAAAATTCTCTTCCATTTTGTCGATATGGTTATGGAGGTATGGAAAGCCTTCATATTACCTTATAGAGATATTTATGTATTGGAATATTTATACTTTCTAAAACAAACCATACACGCTTGAAGATGGTTTCAACCCTTATCGCAGAGTCGTCACCACAAAATACCAAAAGTCAAAGCAACAACAAAACAAGAAACAAAATAAAATTGAATTTAAAATTTATCACACTACGGTGATTTTCAAATAAACCAGAACATTGCTCAAATTGTGTCAGGGGACACACAGCTTGTTGGAGAAAATGTTTTAGACCACAAAAGCACAAGCAAAGGTTGTTGCTACCGCATTTTATGGTTCGGTGGAAAATGTGTATATGTGTATATAGATATATTTATGGGAAATAACTTTATTTTTAAGGAAGGCTGAACTATTGACATTTAAATTTGTTTGTCTGATTTATTTCGGTCATTTTGGTTGTGTCAAAATATGAGACGTGTTATAGCTCTTGAATAACTTTCATAATTGGGTGAACCACAGCGAATTGAAGCTTAGAATTTTGAAAAATATTTATGATGAGAAACAATACTTATACGAATATATTAGGCAGGTATATTATTGAAAGTGCTTAAATCCGTATTAGGGTAACCAATAAATTATCTTAATCAAATACATAAAACAAAGTCGGTTTAGGTAGGTAGGTAGAAATGGCGGCCAACGAGCCGACTAGCTCGCTGACCCAATTAGCGCAAAAAGCGCCGTTTTGATACCAAAACTCATTTGAACCTATGGTTGAGGAATGGGTTTGTGGAACAACAATCTAAAGCCCCGAGTTAGACAGCAAAAAGCCGAATATCGTCTCAGAGCCATTTCGTCACGTTTAAGAAAGAGATCAAGTCTTTGATCTTCAGTTCGGAAAGTTCGTCAAGGTCGTCAAAGAAAGCCTTTCGAAGTGATTGTATCCTAAAACGGGCTAGGGCAGGACATTTACAGAGGAAGTGAACTAATGTTTCCTTTTCCTGCTGGTTCGCACAGCTACGACAGTGGGTGTTGTAAGAAATAGCCAGTTTCGCCTTATGCTCTCCTATTGACCAGTGCCTGGTGCATGTTGCAACGACCCTGTCCTGTCTTGGTCTACACATGAGATCTTTTGTTCGGGCTTTATTGTAGGTGGGCAACATCTTTCTAGATATAACGCAGTTGCTTAGATTTTCGCACCTACGATTGGATTTGGTGAGGAAAATTGAAAGTACATTGCCCTTAATAACTCCAAAAGGAATGTAAACGCTTTCCGCCAGTGAGCTATAAAGGGCTGATCCTTGCCTTGCTAGTTCGTCCGCCCGCTCATTTCCCTCAATGCCACAGTGACCTGGTACTCAGATAAGAGTGACACTAAGATTGATATTCAGGCTTGCGAGCTCATCCCGGCATTGCAGGACCAATTTGGAGGATGATGTGGCCGCTGCAATAGCCTTAACAGCCGCCTGACTGTCTGTCAGAATGGCAGTATTTCGATTTTGGTTTGGGTCTTGCTTGAGTATTTTGCATGCTTCCCTTATAGCCATTAATTCCGCCTGAAAAACGCTAGTACAGTCAGGAAGTCGAAAAGATTTGGAGATATTTAAGGACTCAGAGAAGATTCCTGAACCCACACCACACTCCATGTTTGAGCCGTCAGTGTAGATAGTTGTGTCGAAGTCTCTCGTCATTAGGTCATCATTCCAATCCTCTCTAGATGGAATTTTAACTTTACAAACGTTACGATGCAGTAGTCGGTTGGAGTCGAAAAAATATCATTGGGAATCAAGCTTGCTATATATTGCCATGACCATAAGTTTTGGAAAACCAGCAATTCGATTCTTTCAGTCTCATGGCGCTGCAAGATACCATATATTTAATGTGTAAATCGAGTGACAAAAGATGCAGAAGAACACTTAAGGCATCCGTTGGGCAGGATCTTAAGGCCCCTGTGGTTCCAACACTACCTGTTTTTTTTAATCTTTTTAAACTTGTTGATGTTATATGCCTTGGTTAGAGCGGGCCACCATACAATCGATCCATATATGAGGATCGGTCGTACTACTACTGTGTACGTCAATAGTATCATCTTTGACTGTAGGCCCCACTTTTTACCAAAGGTTTTGCTACAGGCATAGAAGAATTATATCTCAAGAACGATTGAATGATGAACCGATTCGAATGATCTCTGATTTGTTGGATTCGTCCCCGCCCCGAATCGCAGAGTAACTATTAAACTAACGGAAAAAATCATTTTGTAGGGTGAAATAGGGTAAAATGAAATAGTTATAGGATATCTTCAAGGATATTTGTTTTTTTTTTTAATTCTCTTATTTGTAGGGGGAAACGGGGTAAAAATAAAAAAAAAATGGCCGATTTAAGAAATTCTTCTTTTGTTTGAAAGGTTTTTCTTAGGAAATGGCTTTTGGGATATTCTTTTCCAAATTTTGTTATTTGTAGGGTGAAATAGGGTGAAAATAAAAAATGTCCGATTTAAGAAATACTTTTTGTGTTTGAAAGTTTATTTTGAGTGGATGGCTTAAGGAATATTTTTTTTTTAAATTGGTAATTATAGGGTGAAAGGGGGTAAAAACGAAAAGTAGTATCCGATTTCAAAAATTCTGTTTGTGTTTGAAAAGTTATTTTAAAAAAATAGTATTTATAGAGCAAAATGGGACTAACATAAAACAGTTTAAAAAGGTCAAAAGTACTATAGAAATATTTTTTTCTGTTTGATTTTTTTAAGTTTAAAAAAATTTTAAAATCCAATATTATGTTTCAACTACTTAGAGCCTACAGATTGCGAATTTATAACAAAATCGATCTAACTAATTAAAAGATAAAGGCGAATAACTCGAAAATAAGACCAATTTTTCAAAAAAAAAAAAAAAACTGTAAATGCCTATTTCTGTTATTTGAAAAACACCTGGGGCCGAATTACCGCATCAGTTTTCGAGTAATACGTGACAGAATTATGTGAATTTCGCATTACCGCTCACGTTATCGAGTACCATTAGTTGAAATTTTCTACTCGTTCATTCGATCACTGATGGCACTACTCACTCAGTCACTGAAGCGGTAATTTGGCCCCTGAATTCACAGTTTCCTTACAAATACATTGGTCATACCAGGTAAGAAGTTTAATCAAAATCGCTAGAACTGTTTTCGAGAAAATTGTTGTATAGAAGCTACCCGTTCTAGGTAAGCTAAAGCAAAAATTCAAATTTTCTCTCTAGGGAATCACATACAAATGCTTTCAACCAATTTTCAAGGAAATTACCAGATACAGTGGTCATATTTCTGGGAGCAAAACCCTGGACAAAAATTGAAAAATATTATAAAAAAGAGAGGAACAAGACAATAGATTTTAATATAACAGAACAAAATTTAAACAATAAAAAAGAACAACTTCAAACTTCACATTTTGAATTTCATTATTAAAATAATTCAGTCTTCTTTAAGAAAGAAAATAAGCCTTTAAATAATATAAGTTAAATGTAAATCTTATGTAAAACTTTAAAAAAATATAACATTTCGAAATGCACACTAAGCCAAGTTTACAACGTACAATTTTTTTTCTTTTCCTTTAATACTTCTTGGCAGAAAGAATTTGTTTTACAATTTTGTGGTTTTCTTTTAAATAAATTTTAAATTCATGACAGCTTAAATTGTAATTATATTTAAAAATTAACACAAATACAAGCTCAACTCTATAATTTGTAAAAGGTTTGCACAACCAACGCTTTTATCTGAGAAATGCGTAAAAATATCTACCCCTTCTTCAACTACTGTCTTTTTGCTTTCCGTCCATTATCTAATTAATTATAAACTTAAAAAAAATATCTATATCTTACTAATAAGATAAATGTTCACCTTTTTTATTTTTGAAGACAGTTGTTATTAATAAGCAGATTTTGTTTTCCTAAGTGACTTTCGGTAAACCAAATCGTTGACAGACAGGTGAAGTTTGACAAGCTGAATGAATGCGTTCAGTGGGCATGAAAATATAATTGTAATAGATGTGTTTTATTAATTGCAGTAGATCCCTCGGTGTGAGTTGATAAGTGATATTTGCACTTTCATACAGAACTGTAGGTAAATAAAACATTTTGTTTTATAAAATATAGACAAAAAAAACATCAGAAAATGTCCAAATACGGGACAAATAAATAAATACGGGACACTTGTACGTCCCGGGTTTCTTACAAAAAAATAATCTGGACAGGCTATATAAATACGGGAAAATCCCGGGAAACCCGGGGCGGATGGTCACCGTGCCTATAGAGCAAGTAAAAAGCGTAGGAAGATACTCTAATTATTAATAACGACTCATGGTCGTAATAGTTTTAGCAGTTTTGTAACTCTAAACTACGTTACGTGCCAAGTCATTTTCGAAACACATATTTAGGTTCTGAAACACTTTGTAAGAATTTTTCTTTTAATTTACCAATATGTATTGCATGTTCATTTTTCTCTACTCTAAACCAAATCAAGCAGTGTAAAGAGATGTCAAATAAAATAATCAAAGTTTTAATGAAATCAATTTTTTTGTGATTTTGTGATTACTTTCATTTCATGTCTAAGGGAATCATCTGTTGAAAAGTTTTTTTTTTAGATTTTAAAAAGCTCACTTCACCTTTAAATAAAACACTGGTATGTAAATTTTGTTGTCATATTCATAAATGTCTTAAATAGCCAACATATCTTTTAATTACATCTCAAAGAAAACTATCAACCCTTTTCTTACACAAAATACATGCTCATAAATACTAAACAGCTTCAAAGAAACTACTTGTAGGTTTACATGATATGACTCTTTCCAGCATGCACAGTACCTTACCTACACACGAACTGCACGCTCATACAAAACTTTTCATTCACAGCCAGGGTTGCCAGTTTAGGGGTTTTCCCCCTAGATTTAGGGTTTTTTTTGTCGTTGGGGAGTTATCTGGGGGGACGAGATGTTTGGGGGGAAATCTGGGGGATTAATTCAGAGCTAAGAGGTTGCGAGATTGTATAGGTATTGAAACAGCTGAGAGTATCCTACGAGTTAGATATTCCTTACATTCTGGGTGTCAGAATTTTACACCAACAGAAGAAATGCTGAAAACTTAAATAAGTGAGACAATGTATCAAACCGACGCGACAGCCAAAACAAAGATGACGATTATGTATTAGAACTTTTTTAAAGAAGTGCAAAAAAAAAAAATTAATTTCTTTATATTTTTATTTTCGTATTTATTTCTGGTGAGTTAAACCAGAGTTAGCTAACTCTAGAACTAAATTAACCCACAATAAACTGAGGAAGAAGTTTTTCGGTGGAGAATATATGCGAAAAGCATATGTTCAGTTAATCCTGAGTTAACCCACCAAATATGATGATTTAACTCGTGTTTTACTTTAATCGCGCACTGAAAAACTGGACCTAAGGGCTTGTTTCACAATGTCTGATTAAAGTTCTAAATAAGCAATTAAGTATCGATTAGGATTAGCAAATTTATGTACTTGGCAATTTAAATATTATTAATATTTTTTTCCAGTTTTCATCAGTCAAAACTATTTTGCCTAGAAAACTAGAACATCTAATTGAAACATTCATTTGAAAAAAATGTGAAACGCTAAGTTTTTTATATGGAGGATTTAATTTGCGGATAATTAAAATGTCGAGTAAATAATCAGAACTTTATACTCACATATTGAGAAGAAAACACTAAACAAATTGCTTCTTTTATTACTTAGTACCTTTTTTCCAAATGTTTTTTTTTTTTACTGTAGCTGTGTGAATTAATTAAATTTAAAATTAAAAACAAATTTTGGAGCTGTGAAAAAGTTGAAATAAAATTTAGGGGTTTTTGTTGATAAAATGTGGGAATCTGGGGGGTTTTTAAATTTTTCTGGGGGGAGATTTTTTTTTTTTCATCTGGCAACACTGATCACATTTCAAAAAAAACTAACTTTGAAGGAACGAGAAAAAATGGTTATATTCACAATAATGCATTCGGGCAAAACCCACTTCCACACGTTTCCTCGATTCTCTCGGGATAAAAGGATTCGTCGTATCCTCCGCCTCCCCATCTACTACTCTCTCGATTGGTAATGAAATATTGATTTAAATTTGCTCAGCCGAGCCGGTATGGTTCGGGTTTGTTTCCCTGGTAGCAGCAGCAAAGCAGGTGTAGAGTGTAGTGCTTGCATTGCTCTTTGATCTATGTGTACCAACAAGACCAGGACCCATAAGCATTGTGGGTGACCTCAACTCAAGGCACCCTTATTGGTGCTGGCTCGCACAGTGTACGAATAGGTAAATACAAAAAAAAAAAAACAACACTTCTCTCGCACTCGGCTCGCCCTCCGCCCTATGTAGCACGGAATTTGTATTGATTAATTCTTTATCATATAAAAACTATCTTGCTCCTTGTGGAATTATAGAAAATTATCCTTGAGACGTTCGTTATTGGAGAAGGATGGTTTAGTCTTTGGTGAAATATTTGAAATTTCACGTTTGAAGAATGTTTTTGTTAGAAAATGGAAGAGAAATTCATTGCGTGTCCTTTACACTTTGTCCCTGGGGGTGGGATTTGTTCCTATGTAGGTAAAGCTGTAAGCTGTATTGAGGTATTTTTTAATAGAGCCTACGGACAACTTCACTGAATTCTCTTGTCTGAAGGTATTAATTTTGAGAAATCGTTAAAATTGTTCAACGATTAAAACCATTTTATTCAACTATAGGTGTGTATATAGGTTTAAGTTATTTTTTGCATCAAATTTGAATTGGTGTGTGCGCGTGTGGAGGGTATTTTTGTTGGTTTGTTTTTTTGGGTTTTATTGGTGTCGAAGATTAGACATGATTTATTTTTACAATATGTAAATTGGTAATGGTTGTAGTCGTAGTCTGGCTGGTGTGGCTCCTTACGTCTGACCTTCATTTGAATGACTTTAGCTTAAAATGAAATATACGAGACCATGAACTGCTGGTAGTAGATATGACACACAGACATAAATTATAAAAGGCACAGAAAGTCAAAAGTGGGTTAAGATTTACCGGTTGTTATTAAGACGGTTTTATCAACAAAAAAGAAAAATAAAAACATTATATACCCAGAAAACAACCATCAATAGAATCTTTAATTCTTAAATCGGTATATTGTAGCAATAAAAGTTGAATGTTAAATGTTGGTGTTTTGACTATAATAGTTTATAGCCGAAGAGAATATTGATTTTTGATCAGATTCTTTATAAAGGGTCCGCCATCTAACGTTTTTTTTCATTTATTTCGTGAATGGTTACACTTAGCTCATGTCTGATTTGACAGATAATTAGTTTTATCCTTCCGCTGAACGAATATTGTTGTGTATACGCTTCGCTAAATGGGCCTGCGATCGACTTAGAGAAGATGCCGATTTTGCCCAAAAAAAAATCATCTTTTCAGATGAAGCTCATTTTGATCTTGGCGGGTAGTAAACAAGCAAAATTGTAGCATTTGGGGCACAGAAAACCCGCACGCATACATTGAAAAGCCGATACACCCAAAACGAGTCACTGTTTGGTGCGGATTTTGGTCCAGAGGCATAATTGGGCCATTTTTCGAAAATGAGCAAGGAGTGGCCGTTACAGTCAATGGCGATCGTTATCGGGCCATGTTGAACGAATTTTTGTTCACAAAAATTGAAGAGGAGGATATTGGCAACATTTGGTTTTTATGGTGGCATGGATCCGAGTGGTCCAAATTTCAATGCCTCTTCCGCATAGATCCGGCTGAATTTGAGCGATGGCCTGTGTTATATGTTCACCTTAAGGGCACAGGTCGATTGTGGTTTATTCGCATAGACCTGCGACTTCATATAGGAAATGCTACAAGAAAAAGTCTAGCGGGGTCAAATCGCACGATCTTGGTGGCCAATTCACGTCACCTCCGCGGGAGTTATCCTTTCCCTCAATTCGTTCATTCAGAATGTCCATTGTTGTGTTCGATGTGTGCGCACGTAGCGCCGTTCTTTTGGAACCACATATCGTTCACATCCGTCATCGATCGGCAGCGCTATCCGTTGAAGCTGATATGGCAGTGACATCGTCTATTTCGAAGAACTACGGACTCTCACAGATTGCGACGATGTTTTTGGTTGATATTGTGTTTGTTGACACAAGGTCATTGGCTGTTAGTTCACTGAATCGGTAGACTCAAATTTGGCCACCAAACTTTGGATAATCGACTTGGAGGGATGACCACAAAAACCGTAAAACAGGCGAGATGCACTACGCACATATCGTTGCCCCATAAGATTTTGTTTGAAAGTTGAAAAGTATCTTTAAAAGTATCGTTCATACACGTGGTAAGAACTAGCAAAGCCGTTCTAAATTTTTTTTTCTATAAAATGTTTGGAAATCTATAACGGTTTCTGGATTTTCATCGATTCTTCTTGGTAAACTTCGCGTGCTGTGATGAAATCGGTCTAACCATGGAAAAAATATACGCCAAGAACCCAAAAATATCACAATTTTCTCAAAAAACGCATAATGAAACGCATGTGAATTTTGGCGAAAAAACCTGAAACGCAGTTTTCTTACAATTTTATAATTTATTCCAAGTACAAAGTTTAATCAAAATCATTAAAGCCGTTTTCGAGAAAATAAGAGAAAAAAAAGAAAATGTTTTATTGCAGCTACCTGGTTCTAGGTGAGCTAAAACAAAAATTCGAATTTGTGTTCTAAAGAATCACATAAAAATGCTCTGTACCAAATTTCCAATCGGACCACCCGTTTAGGCTGTAGCTCAATTTACAGTGGAGGCACAGACCGACGGACGGCCCACTTTTTCAGACCTCTCGGTCATCGTAGTGTTAGTTTCGAAATTTTTTGTTTACACGAAACTAATACTTGTCCTATAGAACAAGTAAAAATTAAATTTAAATCTAGTTCAATTTGAATGAGGGAAATTGATTGAATTTATAGGAGATTATTTAGAAAAGTATCCACTCTTTTGTCGCACAGAATTAGTTGCTCAGATAATTATCTGTGTTCGGAAAAACAACATTTTACTTTTATTCGTTTTTTTTTTTATTTCAGCAATTTGTCACTAATTGGTATTTTTTCGCTGTGGTTTCCATGCATTTCGCAGTGGTTTTGAAGACCACAAACAAATTTCGTTTCGTATCATATCAGCTTACTAGGTCTTACGAAGAAAAATTCTAGCAACCTCTATTTTATATTACGACTCAGTGCAGTGTAGTATTTGTATTTTGATTGAGCTTAATACAAGCGAAACTTGTAACTATTACTTAAAACTAAACTTATTCTATGGTGGGTTTTTCGTTGTTTTTTGTTTTTTTTTTTTTTTTTTTTTTTATATATTTTTTTTTTTTTTATTTATTGGTTTGGGCCCAAAGGGCCACCCACCAGTTTTATTAAAGAAAAAACTTAAAAACAAAACTTGAAGGAAGAGTCTTAGTGAGGAAGCACGGATATGGGAGATTGGTATTTTATGAGGTGTATTAAGTGGAGCGCATGGGGCGATCCTATTAGGAGTTGTAGAGTGAGTTGCTAAGCGAGGATATACTAATGTGAAAGCCAAGGTGTACAGTGAGGTATTTGCCAAACGCAACATTCTTGATAACGGTTCAAAGAAGCCATAGTTTGTTCTATGGTGAGGTGGGCGGAAGAGTGGAGCGGATCTGAGGTTACGCGGGCTAGTATGGATCGGGATCATTTCCAACAGAATGGGTGAATCGATTGTCCCGTTAAAAGTAGGTACACGAAACGTATATCAGCTACTTCTAGCCGTTTTTTTAGAGTTTGCAATTGTATCAATTTTAATCGATCTTCATAGGGAGGCAAGATGATATTATCGGACCACAGAAGGCCGCGGAGGGCGAACCGAAGAAATCTACGTTGCACGGACTCAATTCTTTGGGAGTGAGAGTTCTGATATGGCGACCAAACTTGGCTAGCGTATTCAAGGAGGGGCCTAACAAAAGTAATGTAAAGGGACTCAGTGACGTAAGGGTTAGAGAATTCTGTAGACCAACGTTTTATGAAGCCGAGAGAGGAATTGGCATTGTTAATTATTTGATCGATTTGAGAGCGGAAGTTAAGCTCAGTGTCACAAATAAACCCAAGGTCTCGAATGGAACACACAATAGGAATAGCTTCATTACGAAAGTAATAAGTTCTGGGGGTTGAGGTTAACCGTTTACGGGAGAAGGTTATTGATTGACATTTAGCAACGTTGAATTCTAAGAAATTTTTATCGCACCAAATTTGGAATAAGTTTAGGTCGTTTTGGAGCAAGTAAAGGTCAGTGGGGGAAGAAATGACCTTAATGATTTTCATATCATCTGCGTAAATAGACAGATAAGAGTCATTAATTATACTTACAACATCGTTTATTGTAAGGACAAAGATAAGAGGGCCCAGGTGACTGCCTTGAGGAACGCCAGAAGTGGCGTTAATGGGATCAGAGATTGAGAACCTGAAGAGAACCCTGTATTGACGTTGTTCTAGGTACTATCTTAGCCATGAAATGAAAAACGGAGGGAATCCAAGGGCATTGAGTTTAAGGTATATAGTTTGGTGACAGATTTTATCAAAGGCTTTACTAAAATCTGTAGTTATGACATCGACTTCTTTACCATTCTCTAATGCATTAAGTGTCCTAGAGACAAATTCAGTTAGGTTAGTTGTAGTCGATCTACCCTTTAGGAAACCATGCTGCTGGAAAAGAAGATAGACTTGCAGTGAAAGTAAAGAGAGTCATAAACAATGCTTTCAAAGAGCTTCGGGATAGAAAAAAAGTTTGGCTATAGGCCGGTAGTTGGATATGTCATTCTTAGAACCTTTTTTGTGGATAGGGAAAGTAAAGGAATGCTTAGGGGCTTACGAAGCGAACTAACACATTTCTTAAGTAAAATGGCGGGTAAACCATCGGGACCGGGAGAGAAGTCATCTTTAAGCATACATATTTTGTTGGTAACAATATCATTCTTAAAGTCAATAGAGACTAGAGAGGTTTGAGGGCAGTTCTTCAAGTAACTAAAGAACTCGCGGTCGGGTTCGTATGTATTGTCAATGTATGATTGGCTGAAGAAGGAGGCAAAAAGGTTACTGATTATTTTAGGGTCTGCAGAAGAAGTATTTAAATATTTGAGTGTAGAAGGGAAGCCATCAGATTTTTTCTTAATATTAATGAATTGGTAAAAACGTTTAGGATCCGAGATCAGACTAACCTGCATTCTATCTAGATAATTATGGTAGAGTGACTCACAGAGAATGGAGAAGTTAAAGGAAGCTTGCTGGTAGAAGGAAAAGTCTGAAGCAGACCTAGATTTTAGATAAGTTTTCCATATAGCTTGTTTCTGGCGTTACGAAGTGTTCGCAATTCCTTACTATACCAAGGTGGAGAGTATGAGCAGTTTTTGCGAGGCGCATATGGAACACATTGAATGAGGCATGGCTGAGTAGAAACTCATATGAAAAAATGACGCCTTAAATTTATCTTCCCCTCATATTTCCCCACAACCAAACGGTTTTATCAAATCAAAAAACATAGAAATCAGGATCATTCACAGTCAATGTTGATTATGGTTTACATCAGTCTTAAAAGTCAAAACATAACCGAGATTCTCAACTGTGGCATATAAAAATGTGCATACAAAAGCACGTTTTATCCTCAAGGCATATACACTCGCCTTCAAACAAATAGGTTCAAATTGTTTCTAATATTTGTTGAGTTAATTCTTTGGATAAATTTATGAAAAAGCGCTTGAAATTGTATCAGTAAAATTTTAAAACTGTCTGAATATACGAAACAGATCCAAATCCGTAATCTGTCATATCCAAATGTTAGTAGATATTCCAAAATTTTACAATTACGGGATGTAAGGCAGTATCCAGCAAATCACGAATAAACACCAATTTTATTTTTAAATATTTTAGGCCCAGTTTTTCAGTGGTGAGTTATACCAGAGTTGCTAACTCTAGAAGTAAATTAACCCACAATTAACTGTGGAAGCAATTTTTCGGTGGAAAATACATGCGGAACGACTTAAAATACGTAAGGGATAAATCATCAAACGCAGCTGTTCAGTTAATTCTGAGTTAACTCAACAAATTTAATGAGTTAACTCAGGTTTAACTTTAACCTCGCAATGAAAAACTCGACCTAAATTTAAAAATTTAACTCGGGTTTAAATGTAAAATAAGTAGTGTCTTTAACAGCACACAAGTTATAGAGTAGGTACTAAAAAATAGTAAAAGTTGAACCTTTTCAATTGAACTGCACTGTATAAATGTATTCAATAGTAAGTATCGTCCATTGTATAGATATTTTTTTTTTGTAATGCGGATTACAAATAGTTTTCTTCACTTTCAATCTGGAGTATCTTTTTGATGTTCTTGTTTTCTTATTCTTCCATCTATGTTTTCTGTTTTTGTTTTTTTTTTTTTTGTTGTTCTATGGCCTTGCCCATCAAGGTCTATGGCGCAAAGCCATTGCCCCTCCCCTTATTTTCCGCTCCAATTGACTAGCCTTGATTTCTTTGATATTTTCTATGATACCCTTGTCAAAAAAAAAAAAAAAAACATCTTCTCCTGTGGCTAAGTAAATGTTTCTGTTTCTTGTGAAATCTCATTTCATCTGGGATATTCCTTCATAAAATTAGGTGTGAGATAATATTGTACGCAGAAGCTATATGAACAAAATTTCGTCGTCTTTTAAGGGCAATGACGTGTTATATACAGAAAAATTACGGATTAAAGGATTTTCTCTTTATTCAGAGGCAGTTTAGTTATTTCACACGCTTCTGATATTAAATAATGTTGCGCCTCTCATTTTATTTGTAATTACACAATTCTCGTGGCAGTTTTTTTTTTTTTTTTTTTGTGGAATATCAACACAGATTTCGAAATTGTCTTCATGTCCTTAATTTGTTCGTCCTTGAATTCAGCCTTTGAATGAACACGAGACATAATTGGATTCTCCTACCAATTAAATGTGTCACGCGCGTAATTATGAAATTTGTTCAAACATAACATTTTCCGAGGGACATTTTTGCAAAAAAAAAAAAAAGTATTAAACAAAAAACATAAACTTACCTGTGTGACTAGCTTCCTTAATTAGGTCATCGATGAGTTCATCTCTCACATTGATTCCGAGATTTTTTAACATAAATTGAAGTTCATTCGCTGTCACACGTCCATCTCGATTTCTGTCCAACAAATCGAATGCCGTCCGGAGATCTGTAATTAAAAGAATCGAAACAATGCATATGAATGTCAACGTTATTCAATTATCCTTTCACTCAATGAAAACTTGTCTTGCTAGCTAGGATTTCACATTCAGATTGTTCACTTTCCTCCTACTCACACACACACACATACGCAAATTTACATTCATGACTAAAGTTTTGAAATAAATTAAATTAAATTTCTCTGTGTGAAATGTAGATTTTCTTCATCAAGAGAGAAAATATAATGTCAGTCTTTCATTAACAAGGAGATGTGTTTCCGTGTTTCATAATGATAATACAAAAAGAAACACAAATTTGTACAGTAGTGTGCAAAAAAAAAACAATTAGGTATAATTTATTTATTAAGTTATTTTCTTATTTAAGTTGTGGTTCTTGAAGTGAAACAAACGGGGTATTGCATATATTTTTATGGTTTATCGTCATTTTCCGAAACAATTCATTTTATTTCAATATGATTTTTGTTGGTTTTTACGAAAAATTTCGAACATTGCGAAAAATACAAGAATTGTTTAATCGAATTCACCAAATTTCATTATGTTTTCGAACATGAGGGAAAACATTTTAGCAAATAAGTGATAAGTAATAATTTCAATATGATTTTTTGTTGGTTTTTACGAAAAATTTCGAACATTGCGATAAAAGAATTGTTTAATCGAATGCACCAAATTTCATTATGTTTTCGAAGATGAGGGAAAACAGTTTAGGAAATAAATAACTATCCGCCCACTGACACGCCCATTATATGAAAAAGAATGACTTATAATTAGAGATAATGAACTTTTATGTTCAAAACATTACACAAATTACAGCTCACTTATATAGAGTTTTTCTGCCACGCCCACTTTTGCCGAGCGTATCACATCAAAACATTGATTATTCTACAATTGGAATTTTGAAAGCTTGTGTAGAGTCAATGTCCAGTGGTTAACACTTTCAAGCATTCTTGTGTGCGTGTTGTTAGTCGGCAGAAGTCGAGGGGACCTACAATTTTCTGCCGACAACAATATAGTTATAAGCGGAATTTTTACCACAGCACTGTTAATTTTTTTTTTTTTTTTTTCTTTGAACTTTCTCACAATATTGTACATGCATAAATAACGTACGGTTTTAGCCCATTCCCAAAATTCAGACAAACAAATTGACGGCAACTCGAAGGGAAATGAGGACTATACGGTACACGTACCTATAGTTTTTGTAAAAACTTTATACCTTCAAGACTAGGACATTATAATATGAAACAAACGGAAGTGAATCCAATTAACCAGAGACTTCACTGCAGAAGCAGAAATAACCAAGCATCCGTTTTGTGTGTGAAGAAGGAAAGTTATCATCATTATATTATCATCGCCTTTTTCTTTTTCTTATTTTTGTTTTTTTTTTTGTTGTTGAAAGACATAAATCAACCAAAATTGAGCAAAGGACTTACCCTCTTTTCCAACTGAAGAAAGAAAATAAAAAAGAATTACAATCAACGAACGAGAAGTTTCGTCATGATTTTAGGAAGAACATCTTTAATAGTCGGACTTTTAAGGGTATACATATATATTTACATATAAATACATATATGCGGAATGGATGTTTGTGAGCGTGTGTAAGAGTCATTAAAAATAGGGAAAAAGGTCAAAAGAAAATGAGCACATAATCACAGCATCATATGGTTAGGAATACCAAAAAGATGTGGGCTAGGGCTTATGAACATGTTCAAGGTCCAGGGTGGGATCTAGTTATGAAGTTATGTAGAAGTCTTGAGCGGACACAACTTTAGGGGCTTTTAAATTACTTTTTTCGAAAGTTGTTTTACTTCTTTTCCGGCGTTGGGGTAAATATGTTGAACATTTTATCTGTCAAAGACCGACACGTTATCTGCCAAAGACCAGCATTGCCATATACGAGGAATTCTTAGTCCGCTGACAAATCTAAAACAGCATTGCCATGCATTTGGAAGAATCCTTAGTCCTCGAACACAATGGATGCGATAAGAAAACGAGACGTGAGTGTGACGAGATCTCGTCGTTCTTGTTAAATTAGTTTCAAACTATGACGAGGATACACATAATAAAGCATTTCACTTCATTACGTTACGTTACGTTAAATTAATAGATTAAGTAATAATTGTAAATCATTTAGCTTCAATATTATTTTATTAAATCTCGTCGTAAAAAGTTTCGTGCCGTATTGAATTGGGGAATGGTTTTATAATTACAAAATGCCAACAGTGAATTATGTCACGCTCTCGTAGCGTTTCTTTTCGCAGTGTGAGTCATTCTTTTCTTAAATCTAGTCTAGATTTCGGAGATTTTACTGAGGTAAATCGGTGAGTTGGAATTGCTAGACCACGGATCAAAATTTGAACCAACGTTGAACTTCTGTTAACTCGCCGAAATTTTTGAACTAAAATCGGTGAAAAAAATGAACGACGGCGATGTTTGTACAACTGGGCCTTAGGGTTATTTCTACAAACTTCGTTCAAATTTTGATCCATGGTTCATCAATTTTAACTCACCGATGTCGGTGAACGATGGATTAAGTTTCAAGTAAGTGGAAAAAGTCAATTACTATTTGTACATCTTAAACCATTCTTGAATCTCATTTAACTTAACAAAATCGGTAAAATTGGTGAACCACGGATCGAAATTTGAACTACGTTAGTAATTACAATCGCCGATGACGAATTTTGGTCCATGAATTTTTTTTAGAAATTAAATGAGTGTGGACGAGAAAAAAACATGATTCAGAAAGACATGATCACATTCCCACTCAATTCATTTCGAAGAAAGTTATGACTTCGTTTTAAGGCTTAATTAAATTTTGCCAAAAAATGCAAAAGCGAAACAATACAGGCATAATTATGCTAGCGACACCTCCGTGCGGAATGGCGTATCACATTTGAGTTGAGTTGAATACATTCAAACACGCAAAAGGCTACTTCAGCAACAATTATCGATGTGAGTGACATCTATTAGTCATCTTCTTAACTGATATTAAATGTAGCACTGCGGCCCATTTCCGCAAGCGTAAATGATTTTCCGTGGGATATGTATAAAAGTCTGGAAACAGAATATTGATTTTCATCTCGCTCAATTTCACAGTATATCTCATATAATTTTGAGGTGCTTGGATGCAAAATAAGTAAATATATCATTTACGATTGTGCAGACGAGAATAGCAAGACAAGATATAATCGAAGAACAAAATAGTGACAAAAGGCAACAAAATAAACGGTGTTCACACAAACTTCAAGTGATGTGACTGGTTTTGACGTCTCTCATTTTTATCTCACTCACATCTCTTGGAAAGAAAGACATGGCCAAGTAAGGCAGAAGTACTTAATTTTTTTTTGAAAATTCTTGCCCAACCTCACAATCTCTCTCTTACTAAGAAATAGGAGTGAGATAAAAAAGAAAGACGTCGACATGACTCGAACCTTTAAACTTGAAGCTTGTCAGAACATGGACCTATATGTGCAGTTGTAATGGCTAAGCGAAAATCGTCAATTTTGTTTTGATTATCTAAACAATTTATAATTTTAATCAACAATTAGTTGTTATGTTGGTTTACACAAAATGTGTGTACGTTTATAAGTCAGAGTATGACAGAGGCTTTGTTTGAGAGAAAAGAAGTTTTACTTCTAGCGCACGTATGTACGTCAGAGCGCACATAGTGTTTTCCTGTGTTTATTTTAGATTCCAAAGCCTGCGTTAAGAGTCTTCACTTCAAAAATGTTTGGAGCTACTTCAGGTAAGGTCCATCTTTTTCTTAAAATAATTTTTATCGAAAATTCACAATTTACAGCTTTGCCTTTTTTGTATCAAATCGATGTACATTAATTTTTATCGAAAATTCACAATTTACAGCTTTGCCTTTTTTATATCAAATCGATGTACATTAATTTTTTTGTTAAATACTCCACTCAGTGAGCCCCAAAACAATTCTAGGCCTATTGAAACGCAATACTTTGCCATATAGATAAATCCGGCAGTGGCATATGTTTCGTACTGCGAAACAACTGGATGATGTGCTCATATTAAATTTGTATTCATTGTTTCATCACAATACGAGAGAGGTTTGAATTGATTTGATGATTATTGTTGTTGTGGGCAGAGAATACAATTATTTAAGTCCTGAAGGCAATTTGGGTTTTTGTATTTGTTTATCTTTTTTTCGAATAGAAAATCCTTTTAATTACCACTTGAAAATTCCAACTGTCGTAAAATGTCAATTTGATGTGACATGAATATAATGTTAAGAGTGATTTATCGAAATAGATTGCGGTTGACAGTAATTCAGGAAAAAGTTTTTTTTTGTATGTATCTAATCCTTGTTTTAATACAAAACAAAACATTCAACATAGATTGAGGCCCAGTTTTTCAGTGGTGAGTTAAACCAGAGTTATCTTTCTTTTATGTCCATATATTATAACAGATCATATCCCAACTATTTGTTCGAAATGTCATTTCTAGTTCGAAGTGAAATATTTCGTTCGGACGAAACTCAAAATAGCTTATAAAATTGCGGGCAAGCAAAAACTTTTAAGGTGAAGTATTTTTCGGGTGAAACTCATAATTAGGCTGAATATGAATTTAAGAATTTAAGCGAAGATAATTCCAAAAATCACAGAGCAGTCTATACGAAAATAATAATTATTTATCGGTGCATAATAACGGGTGTTTTTTTTAGAGGTATAGAACTTTAAGTTGGCAACACTCTTTTAAATTGCGGCCATTTTGTCAGCTGTCAAGTGATTTATTTTTAGTTTGGTTTTGCAATGTCAGAATTGAAGCCACAGGATAGGATCACCTAGCAAGGCGTAGATTCAGTGAATGGGCCCCAAACAAGATTGCCGTTGATCCCAATTTTCATAAGCGAACTTTGTTTAGCGATGAAGCTCACTTTTGGTTGAATGGATACGTCAATAAACAAAACTGCCGTATTTGAAGTGATGATAATCATCAAGTGTTTGTTGAGACACCGTTACATCGACAAGAACTGACTGTTTGGCGTACTTTATGGTTTGGCAGAATAATTGGTTCGTACTACTTTAAAAACGTTACAGTCAATGGTGACCGCTATAGAGCCATGGTTACTGACTTTTTCGTTCATTAATTGAACAACCATTATGTGCAGGAGCTGTAGTTGCAGTTGGTAACCGCATAGTTTCACGTTACGGACCCATGAATTGGCCTCCAAGATCATAAGATTTAACACCGCTTATATTTTCTGTAGGGATATGTGAAGTCGTTAGTCTACGCAGATAAGCCCGAAACGATTGACCACTTGGAGGGCAACATTCGCCTCGTAATTGCCGATATACGGCCACAAATGTTGGAAAAGTCATCGAAAATTGGAATTCCAGATTAGACTACGTCTGAGCCAACCGTGGCGGCCATATGCCAGAAATCATATTGAAGTCCGTAAAAATAAAGGGTTTCATATAAAAAAAAATGTATTGACCAGTGTTGGACTGGCACCCAATCCTCTAAGTGACCAGTCAAGCACTATATTCACTGCACCATTCTCCAAACCGTTTCGTATTTTATTTGTATCGCTTTCTGTATATTTAAAAATTGAAACACCCTATTCAATAATAAATATACATAATCTAAGTATGTGCTTCAAAATAATTTTTAAAAGGCACTTAATTTATATTTTTCAAGGACGGATGATGATGTGCTAGACATTTAATTTCTTTATTCTTTCTCTCAAATTCCTCTATTCCATATTCCATTAAAATACTCATATTTTGTTTCCTATTTTCCCATGAATTGATGTATAGTAGGTTCATAACATATGTATATAGCTTTACCCACTTTGCCAATATTTATTTTTCTTCCATCTTCAGTTTTTTTAAATAATTTCTAAGAAATTAATTTAATTTTATGCTTACAAAAAAAAGTAGGTAAAAGAAAAATCTTTAGTAGTATATTGTAACTTATTCCACTTTTGACCTTTAAAAATCACTCAACAAATGAATCTGACCTTTTCACTTTAATACAAAAAACAAACTTTGATATTCTCAGTCTCGCACCCAGCAACAATCATATAATAATCATTGAGTATTAAATACACTTCTTAAGCTTGAGGCAGTTGATTTGTGTTTCACCATCAAGAACCTGCCACTTAAGTATGGATGTTTAGTTGTAGAAGTCTGAAAATCATTAAATTATACGTTGGTAGTAGAAAAGCTCAAAGGATACCTGTGGGTATAAAATGTAAATAATTGTATCAATGGTGTATAATTATAAGGGAAATTAAAAAAAAAAAAAAACATTTGCACCCTGGCAATTGGCGCCAAGGCAGTCGTTCAACTTTGTTATCAACATAACGATATTTTAACTTTGTTTTTACTTAACATCTACATAGCTTCAATGATATTCACCCAGACACTTCAGGGAATTCTTAGATATAGCAGTGAAATTAATTATATAACACAATTATTAAGTCAGGTAAGGGTAATTACATTTTGAAATTAATTTTTTTTCTTGCACACCGACTGATGATCAAACATTAATTTTCTATAAAATAAAACAACATGATATAGTGTTTGTTTTTGAAATTTTCATAAAATTCAAAAACAGTCGATTCCGCTTATTTCGTAAGTTTATATTTATGAATTTTAGAGCCGTTTGCAGATACGAAACATAAATATTTATGTTAAGCGCTTATTTTCTACTTTTTCCTCAGCGTAAACTATCACATACGCTCTTATGTTGAACATAAATTCTTAAGTTTTGTTCCAGTAAATGGGCCTTAGAGATCTCTCACTAAATACACACGGTTCTTCAGCTTGATTTATAAGTTTTGCTGTCAAATACTTACTCATTTGTCATTAAGGCACATTTTTGGTGAGGCCTAATTTCAGAGACAAACTTTAAGTTTCTTCCAAATGTTCACTATACGCAACAAATTCTGGTTTGTTAACTTCAAAAACTTGCAACGAGAGAGCAAAATGAAGGAGACAAAAATGTTCTCCTTAATTTCTTACCACTTATATACAACTGTCAAAACACCAAGCTGTTAATTTCATTCGCCATAAATTTGAAATTTTGGTATGTCGGATATGAAATTAAACTACATACATTCATACATATCTAAATAATAAATAACTTGTAAAATGTGTGATTCAATTTTAATTTTAACGTTTATTACACAAAAGTAAAGGGTGATTTTTTAGCTGGTTTGGTTTTGGCAACACTGGTTTTGACAGCTGACGTGTGTTTAGTACCTTGTGTCACTGTCAAACAGCTTCAGTTTGGTTTGCAATTTAACCATGGATCGTCTTACAAATGAACAACGCTTGCAAATTATTGAATTTTACCATCAAAATTCGTGCTCGGTTCGAAATGTTCATCGCGCGCTGCTTCCATTTTATGATCGGCATTCTCGACCTTCTGAGCAGTCTATTCGGAAGATTGTGACCAAATTTCGCACCAAATTTACTTTGTTGGACATTAAACCACCAACACGTTTACGTACTGTGCGTAGTGAAGAAAATATTGCGGCCGTATCAGCTAGTGTGACAGAAGACCGCGAAATGTCGATTCGGCGCCGTTCCCAGCAGTTAGGCCTTTGTTACAGCACTACGTGGAAAATTTTGCGGAAGGATTTGGGCGTAAAGCCTTTTAAGATACAGCTGGTGCAAGAACTAAAGCCAGCCGACCTACCACAACGCCGAATTTTCGGTGAATGGGCTCTTGGAAAGCTGGCCGAGGATCCGCTTTTTTATCGAAAAATTGTGTTCAGCGATGAGGCTCATTTTTGGTTGAATGGGTACGTAAATAAGCAAAATTGCCGCATTTGGAGTGAAGATCAGCCAGAAGCATTGCAACAGCTACCAATGCATCCCGAAAAAGCCACTGTTTGGTGCGGTTTATGGGCCGGCGGCATTATTGGGCCATATTTCTTCAAAGATGATGCGAATCGCAGCGTTACTGTCAATGGTGAACGCTACCGAGCGATGATAACAAACTTTTTTTTGCCCGAAATGGAAGTTCTTGACTTGCATGATATGTGGTTTCAACAAGACGGTGCAACAAGACGTGCCACACAGCACGCGAAACAATGGCGCAATTGCGAGGCGAGTTTGGTGAACAGTTAATTTCACGTTTCGGGCCGATCAATTGGCCGCCTAGATCGTGCGATTTGACACCATTAGATTATTTTTTGTAGGGGTATGTCAAGGCTAATGTCTATAGGGATAAGCCCGCTTCGATTGACGCACTGGAAGCCAACATCCATGCATTCATTCGTGAGATACCGGCCGATATGTGTGAAAGAGTATGCCAAAATTGGACTCAGCGGATGGGCTACCTGAGACGCAGCCGCGGTCAACATTTGCATGAAATTATCTTTAAACATTAAATTGCAAGGTTCAAACTATCGATTCAAATAAATATTTCATTCATTTTTTCGAATTTTTTGTGTTTTTTTTTTAAAAAAAGTTCTAAACCTCTTAAAAAATCACCCATTATATTAATCTGCGAGTGACAACTAAACTCAAGGTTAAAGTGTCAGATATGATATGAGTTGAAATGGTTAATCTGTCAAACACAGCTGAAACTGCAATGTTTTCATTTTGTGGTTATCTTTTGTTTACTTTTCGTTCTTTTGATCTGAAATTGCATTCATTTTGGTAAATAAGTTTTCAATTTAACTAATTTTTTTTTTTCGATTTCGATTTTGGGAATAGTTTTCTGTTATTATCTGACTTATTTTCCTTTTTTGTCGACATTTTATTGATTCGATTTTGTCCGAAAATTAAGTACATATACATAAATTTAATTAACAAATTGTTTCCATTTTTGAAGTGCAAGAAATAATTTTTGGCAATAAATTTAATGCAAAGACGATTTTATCCCTTTTATTCATTCCAACTGTATTTCGATTTTTTTCAACACATTTCGTTTGACAGATCAACCATATTTATAACTTTGATCGTTCCTAAATGAAAAGTTACCCAAAGTAACTTTTTTAACTATGACATTACAGCTATAATTTGTGACACATCAACCATAGTTAACTTTAGTTAGAAAAAGAACGCACCACTGCTATATGATTTCTTGAACACAATGGATGCGATAAGGGCCGCGAGCCGCGATACTTTGAACAGCATAGATAGTTTAAAAAAAAAAAAAACTAAACAAACTTGTTTAAGTGTGGTTTGAGTGAATAAATTTCAGCTAAGCCAGCATAGAGCTGTGATGCTAAATCCATAGTATGAAAAAGAAAGTAAATCATACAAAATTCACCTTGTTGAAACAATTTTTTATAATATCAAATATATAACATAATTAATAATAAAAAATGCGAAAAACAAGACATCATCAACCAAACGAAAGGGTAAGCAGCTACAGCTTCGTGTTTCATTGCCGTCAGAATTCATATATTTCGATTTTTAATTTTGACACTTCCAAATTCTCTTGCAATTTCGCATTAAACATTTATATATACCGATTTTTGGCTCACAATATCCCTTTTGTTCATACAAATTTTTGCTTGTTTTCATTTTTTGTTTCACGTATTCGTAATTATCACATTGACTTTATTAAAATTGTTCTGCAGAGTAGCACAAAGAATAAATCAAGCGCAGAATAGTATTAAACAAGAACAAGAGATTACGATAATCGGATGAAAATTTGTGGTATGTTCCGAAGATGTGTATTTCCAACAAGTTTAACCACTTTTGACCACATTTGTTTGTGTGGTAAGCAAATACATGAACGTGGAAACCCTAGCTTTTAAATTCAATTTGAAAGCAAACTGCCTTGTTTATTATTTAGGACGCGCGTCCCATCGCGTCTACTGTGTTTAATTTAATTTATCGTGACAGCATCCCGTCAGCTTTTGTTTTGACGTTTGATTGAGCTCTAAATATATCGAAAGGTGTATTTGTTAAGTTCAACTCTGAATTTCAACCGGTTTTCGACAGGTTTTCAATCTGGCAATACTTTTTTCGGAGTTGGTCTTTTGACAGCTGTCACTTGCTTTATGCTCAGTTTGGTTTGCCATTTCATAATAAATAGACTTACTCCTGAACAACGTTTGCAAATCGTGCAAATTTATTCCCAAAATAATGGTTCAGTTCGCGCGACGGATCGCGCGCTGCGTTCAATATTCGGTCGATATAATCGCAAAACCGCATAAATTTGATCAACCATCGATCGGTTTCGCACCACGTTTACTATAGTGTATAATGCGCATCCTCTTGCCCGAAATAATTTTTAAAACGTAATGCCAAACCCTTATCTTTATAATAAAGCTACATTCTGGGCCATAACATTAAATTATATGCGTTTTATTTCTTCTTGAAGACCACACGTCTAAAAAAAACACCTTTTACAAAACCTGTAGTTTACGAAAACTTGTGGTATACAATAAAGTATGGGAAAACTTGTGTTTTTGATGTAGGTTTTACGCCCAAACCGATTTTTTCGCGAAAACCGGATTTTGGGTTTGGTTTTCACACCAGAGAGGCTTCAGAGAGTTTTTATTTCTGAACACCATCCATATAGAAAGGCAATACTCCAATTTTATATCAGCTTCTTTAGAATGATACGTAGTTTTGTTGGAGATAAAATTACTACAGTATTCCCCGGTCAACTACCCTAGGTACTCCCAATTATCTTTTTCCGTTTAATTGAAGTGGATTCGAAATATTCGAATTCTTAAGTTGAACATATATTTAAACCATTAATTGAGCCCCCTAAATTGATAAAATTGCTTACTTAATTTTTAAAAACTTACAAGCTGTGAATGTGAAATGTTGTGCGTACACAAAAATTTATCACAAAAAGAAAATAAATTTTAGTGATTTGTATTGAATTAGTTATTACTTTTGTGCATAGTTTTCGTTTTTTTTTGTTAGGTTTTCTTTGGTGACTTTTAAATTGAAATTATTTATACAATTGGCAACACTGTTTATAGCTACCGTAAATTTGACAGTTAATATATTTTGTCATTACACTATGAATAGAGTTTCGCTTGTTAATAATACATCTCCAGCTGTTCGAAAAAATCTGTGGGAGTTTTTATTCAAAAGACTATATGGAAAACATTTTTTTTTTTACTGCAATGTTTGCAAAAATATCTCTCCGTCGCTTGCAATTAAATAAAGGTCATTTCTTCAGTTTCGCTTTCAACCAGAGTTATAGTTAATCATGATAATAAATTAAATCCGAGTGAACTCAAAAGCAGAATTTTAGTGGAACATTAAATTTATCAAAATTGAAGTGCGACAATATAGAAGTCAAAGTTTTTCTACCGAAATCGAGATGTCGCTTCTATGGAAATCGATTTTTGTAATGCATCTTTTAGTAATACCAATGCAGTTAATCTAGAGTTTAATAAACAAATTTGTTGAAATAAACTGTGCGCTTCGAAATATATTTTGATTCAAAAAATACCTTGATGCTGTAACGCAGTTTGTTTCAAATAACTCTCATGACAATTGCATCTACCAACGTGTTGTCTCTCTTAAATTTGAATTAAAGACAAAGCTTAGAAATTATTTATCAGAGAGCCGGCAGCGTAGTGAAAATTAGTGAAAAAATCTACACTATTCGCTTCAACCTTGATCTCTTCATGTGCAAATGTCCTCCAAAATTGTCATTCTCAGACTTTGTAATCTTTTAGCTCTACTTCAAGATGAAGAAATGGGCCAATTCATTGCAATCAATTGCGAACTTTCGGAAGCTCGGCTAAACATTCGTGATCTATCTGATGATAAAAGACCGGCATGCATGACAGTATATATCCGGATCAATTCCAGCTCAAATTATGGATTCGATGCCCTACACAACTCCTTTTCTCTTTGTTAACCTCTTTCATTTATTATAACTACTATACTGATGCTGAATGACCGCCATCAATCTCAAGTCCTGCTCCATATGCTTGCGAAATTATACTACTTCATTCTCATGCTGCTCCTTAATCAGATTTTTCTCAGATTTAAGACTTTATGGTCTATCAAAAAGTGGAACTTTAGATTGTCTAAGCTCAATAGTAAGACTAACAGCTCGTTTTTCTGATGCTTTCTCAATGCTGATGGTTGCTGGGTTTGATCTTAGTTCTTAGCCATAAATGTTCTCTATGGTCTATGGAATGCCAACGTACCTCCGCTAGCCGCTTTAAGGCCATCATCCCATCGATATACGAATGGTTATTTTATTTTTAAACACTTCTAGTTGACCCGCACGAGTAGATAAACCTAAGCTTCGCATAAAAATTAAAATATACATAAATATATATTGAAGCTAATTTTTGTAATCGAATACTATTTTATGGGTTTTAACCTACTTCACGATATAAATGGCTAAATATGTTAAAACATGATTCTCAACTTATATTATTTTCCCAACACCGAAAGAATATTTGTAATCAAAAACCCATTTTATCCTATTTCACTGTATAAGTAGTAATTTCTTTAAATAATCATTCAAACGCAAACAGAATTTTTTTAAGTCAGATGCCACTTTTCGTGTTTACTCCATTTCACCCTATAAATGACAATTTTCTGAAAAAAATCCTTAATTTACTAAAAAACAAACTTTCAAATACTAAATGAATTTCTTGAATCCGATAATTTTTTTTTTGTTTTCACCCCATTTCACCCTAAAAATATCAAAAGTTGAAAAAGAATATCCCAAAAGCCATTTCCTAACCGCCTACAGCGCCAGCCGTTGCCCGGTAATATTGAAAATTGAACTGAAAAACGAAATGTGCGCATACAGCGGCACCTGTTGAGAATCTTCTGACTTCTTTTGGCCGAAACCTTTGCGTAGCAATTACGAACAAACCCGCAGCAGAAAGTATCCAATTTGGTGTAGTCGTTTTCAAGTTTTAAGCATCCGAACACACCGGTTTATTATACAAAATATAGATGACAGACATTTTTGTTATGTATGTTGATTCATTTAAAAGATTTATGTGCCTCTAAAACAACATTTAATTATTGGAAGGGTAGACAATAGCATCTAACTGATGAGCCTATACTATCGTACCCTGGCCGAACGCATTTTACAGTTGAGGTCACTTGAACTTTTAACTAAGCGATTATCGTTCAATAACCGGATTTCTTAAAAAAGTCGACACAAAAATCCAGTTTAGTGGGATTTTTTTTGAAGTACGTCCTTTTTTTTTGTTTAATTTTTTCCTAGTATACTTTTTAAGTTTAACTATATTTGAACAAAATCAAAATGGCTCCTATATATATTTGAAGTTAAAATTAACGGGCTTCGGTTTACCATCCAGCTCTGTCAACTGGAAACAAACAAATTGCTAGAAAATTCATCACCTTCAGATTAATACATTCTAATTCTTCGTACAAATACAAAACAAATAAATCAGAAGTAAAAAATTGTCTAAAATATATTAATTTATTAGCGGATGCTGTCATCGCGTGCGTCGTCGTCGGAAGGTAATTTGATTCTCTTGAGGATAACGAGGCTTCTAAATTAATTTAATAATTCAATCCTCAAAGCTTTTGATGATTTTTTCACATAAATCAAGTGAAACAAAACACTTTACGAAACAAAAAGAACAAAAAATACCCCAAAACAGAACACTCGGGCGTATACGTAATATATATAACAAAAAAATATCTTCATTCACCCAAATTATGTTTCGTATCCTTTTACTCAAGTAAAACTAAACCACAAAATCAAATCTGATATGAGATGAGATGAAATAGATAAGACAACCCTTAATGAGCAAATCCAAAGAAGATGACTGAAATTTAGAAAACAAACAAGAAAATATGAAACACAAGGAATTTTTTTATATTTTCCTAGACGACAAGAAGACTTAAACCAAGAAGCCCCACATAGCAGTTGCTCCTATAAAGGATAATCATGCTCAAATTGAACGCATTTAAGGCGGCAAAGTAAATTTAAATTGCAAAAAGTTACAAGGATCTACGAGATGATGGAAAATAAATCATCATCATGCTAAACTCATTTGAACGGGCGTGGGGATTGCACGCCGCACCGCCGACGCACCGCCGACGCACCGCACCGGCCAGCCGGGGCCATGAAATTTGAAATTTTCCATGATTTCAAGCTTATTATGGAAATTTTCTTTTATTTTTTTTTTTACCTATATCACTTTTGTTCGTTGTCTATAGTGGGCTGAGTATGTATATATCGTGTCCTCGTCGTCCTCCTGAAGTGAGTAGAAATTTGAATACAAAGAAGAAATAATGAAATTGGAATAAAAAATATTGCATTCAATATTGTGTAAAAAAGAAGAAGAAAAAAATTCAATAAAACACTAACTTCAGTATATAATGGAAAACAGCTAAAGCTGTCACTTCCACAAGGTGTTAAGTGTCACGCCCTCAGTCAACTCTATCCTTTTAATCCCGCTTCTGGAACTCTTTGTACAACGTGTACTTCATGCAAGCACTCCATTTCTATTTTTTGTTTAACGTAGGCTGACAAAAATTCAGGGATTTCGACTGCCTGAAGAAATAGCACCTATATAGCTAATGAAACTACAATTACCGACACGCAATATAAAATTGATTTAACATTCACTTTGATTGATGGCTGATACCTAGAGTTGGGAATACAATGGCTTTGCCTGTACATGGTTAGGAGTATAATAAGGAAAGATTACATTCAACAGGTTAAACTAGAGAATTTCATGCACGCCTATGTTTTCGCGTACATACATTTATGTAAAGGGTCCGCCAAATAACTTTTTTTTTTTTTTGAAAATGGCGCAAAACATCGAGTGTAGCTTCGGCTGTGTGGCACGTAGCGCCGTCCTGTTGAAACCAAATGATGCCAATATCCTCCTCTTCAATTTTTGTGAACAAAAATTTGTTCAACATTGCCCGATAACGATCGCCATTGACTGTAACGGCCACTCCTTCCTCATTTTCGAAAAATGGCCCAATTATGCCTCTGGACTAAAATCCGCACCAAACAGTGACTCGTTTTGGGTGTATCGGCTTTTCAATGTATGCGTGCGGGTTTTCTGTGCCCCAAATGCGACAATTTTGCTTGTTTACTACCCGCCAAGATCAAAATGAGCTTCATCTGAAAAGATGATTTTTTTGGCAAAATCGGCATCTTCTCTAAGTCGATCGCAGGCCCACATAGCGAAGCGTATACACAACCATATTCGTTCAGCGGAAGGATAAAACTAATTATCTGTCAAATCAGACATGAGCTAAGTGTTACCATTCACTAAATAAGCACTAGTTGAAAAAAAAACATTAGATGGCGGACCCTTTACTTGGTCTAAAGGATACAAGAAGAAAAAATGACTCGTTGCAATGCAGGGGCCATCCCGTCAGTGTTTTCTTTAAAAAATTGAGTTCTGTGAATTAATTTAATTTCGATTTTAACGAACGTCAGAAAGATTCACTTGAACCTTAAACTTAAAAATACGAACACTTGAACATTTAAGTTAGAAGTAATGCAACGTTTTGTAACATATTGATTTGTATTTTACAACTCAGTCTGTTTTAGGACCGTTTGCTGATGCGAAAGAAAGAAATAATTATGTGCTACTTTTTCCTCTCCGTTAACTGTCATCTAAGCGCTTATGTTGCACTTAAATACTTAAGTTTCGTTTAAGCAAATGTGACTTAGTGCTAAAAACTAGCTTTAATAGTATAAAAGTAATTGATATTTTTACAATATTTTTAATTTTAATATTTATTTTTAAATATTTTTTTTTTAAATTTATTTTTTTTATAAAAAATCTTACCTTGTTCTGACATTTGCATTGTTATCCAAGATACTTAAACTCGAAGATTCGTTATGTATGCTTTGAAAATATAAAAATAAGAGAGAGTAGGAAAAAAGAAAGAAACACAAAATATACAGAGAGCAGAAGGAATAGAGAAAAGAAGAATATTAGTAAGCATATGAATATTAGTAAGCGTGAGTAAAGTTTATCATAAAAAATATGAATTTAATTTCAAAAGCAAAAAAAAATCGAAAAATTTATAACAAAAAAAGGTGAGTAAGGTAAGAACAAAACATTTGTTCGCATCTTAATTAAATTTTTAATCAAACATATCCTAAAGGGGAACCTCGGGACACTTGATCGCCAGTTTTTAAATTTTCAATTATCTCAAAAAGTAAACGATATAATAATGCATTCAATTTATAATTACACTGTATTACAAAATTAAAAAAATATGCACGACTTGATAGCACGAACTTGCTCTTGTGGCTAAAAACTGTATGTAACCCAACATTGAAGATGCATGATGTATATATTTGACGAGTAAATATTAAAAGAGTCAAAAGCACTATAAAATTGATTTTTCGTTTGATTTTTTTTTCTGTTTATAGAATAATATTTTTAGTAATTTTTAAATGCATTATTGTTTAAATTATTCAGGAGCATCAGATTGCAAAATTATAACAAAATCGATTTAACCACGGCAAAGATATACCCGAATAACCCAAAATAAGACCATTTTCACAAAAAACGTTGAATACCTAATTCCGTAATGTGATTTTTTGAGAAAAACCTGAAATGCAGTGTTCTTAAAATTGACTTGGTTATTACAGGGACGAGGTTTAATCAAAATCTTTAGAGCCGTTTTCGAGAAAATATGAAGAAACCAAAATATTTGTATGGCAGCTACCCGTTCTAGATGAGCTAAAACAAAAATTTGAATTTTTCCTCTAGGGAATCACATAAAAATGCTCTGTACCAAATTTCATGCAAATCAGTCCACCCATTTATGCTCTAGCTGAAATTACAGTGGACGCACCGACGAACAGACGTACAGACGCACACACCGGCGGACGGCATGACGAAACCCATTTTTTCGGACTTCTCTACTATCGTAGTGTTAGTTTTGATTATAACCTCGAAATTTTGTTTTTACACGAAACCAATACTTGCCCTATAGAGCAAGTAAAAATGTTAATTAGTAGTAAAAAGTGACCTAGTAGTGGTTGAAGATATGACTGCATACATCATACTATGGCATTTGAAAAAATTCATAGACCCTCAAATTTCAAATTTATTTTCTAAGAACCGTTTTTTTTAATTTTTTCAGGCTTCAGCGGTTTTTTTTTAGCGATTTAGCGAATTTTTCGACCAATTTTAGATTTTGATGCAATTTCGAAAAGAGGAGTTTCCATTATTTTATGTTCATACTACTAAATTGTGTAAAGATTATATTGATTGAATCTAAAAATTACACTTTTTTTCAGGTTTTTTTAGATTTTGAAGACCGCGCGCTGTTTTAAGCTACATTTTGAATTTTGAAAATGTTTTCGATCTTGAATTTTAGTGTTCTTTTTATGCTGAATCGAAAGAGCTATCATTTCGGTAAGATATTTTGGAAGCTATAGATGTTGAAATGGAATAAAACAAGCTGAGTTAATACCGCCCGATTTCAAAAATGTCGTCGTAAATTACATGCGTAATTATTTTTTTTTTAGTAAAACATAAACATGTTGTGTTAAAGCTGTTATCTGTGCAATATAACGATGTATGAGTTTTTTTTTAAAGAAAGTATGTACAATTGTACAATCTACTACCAAGCCGCCATCATTGATCAACGAAGAAAAAGAATGTCAATCTTGGTTTTTAAAATCACAACTAGATGAATTCACAGTTTTTAGGGTCTACCAGGACATGTCTTTTCATACGCCCCCCCCCCCCCCCCCTTTGGCTTGTTTCTGGAAGTTGTCCATAATATGAAAGTAATGCGATAAAATAAAATTACTCTAAAAAAATACCTTATACTTTGAAAAAAACATAAGAAGGGAGATGTCACAACGTGCAGCAATTATAGAGGTATCACGTTGTTGAGTACCGCCTATAAGATACTCTCCTCTATCCTACAAGACCGGATAACCCCATACGCTAAAACCATCATCGGACAATATCAGTGTGGTTTCATTCCAGGCAAATCAACAACTGATCAGATCTTTACCCTTAGGCAGGCGATGGAAAAATGTCTAGAATTTAACATCCCAACATACCACCTGTTTATAGACTTTAAGGCCGCCTACGATAGCATAGCCAGGGTAGAACTTTACAAATCCATGAGAGAATTCGGCATCCCAAATAAATTGACACGACTATGTAGGTTGACCATGCGCAACGTAACAAGCCAAGTAAAATAGCCGGATTGCTATCTAAACCAATCAACATCTTTAATGGACTCCGACAAGGGGATGGTTTGGCCTGCCTCCTCTTCAACCTGGCGTTGGAGAAAGCAATCCGTGACTCTGGCATGGCAACAAGAGGGACCATCGTCAACAGGTCCAGCCAGATACTGGCTTACGCAGACGACATCGACATCATCGGAAGAACTGAGCAAGCTGTACATGATTCCTTCATCCAGATCGAGCAGGCGGCACAAAATCTGGGGCTGCACATTAGTGAAGGTAAAACAAAGTACATGGTGGCGTCGAATGCGAGAGGAACAGTTGGTCAAACAATCAAGGTAGCGGAGCACGAATTTGAAGTGGTGCAATCCTTTAAATACCTTTTGTCAATAGTAGCAGCCGATAACAATATAGAAGAAGAAATACGCGGGCGGCTTCTCAAATCCAACAGAGCCTACTATAGTCTGTCAAAGCTCTTCAAATCCAGAAATCTCACCATAACTTCAAAACTGCTGCTGTACAGGACCATGGTCCTGCCAGTACTCACATATGGATCCGAGACTTGGGTGCTTAGCAAAAGGCAGTCCGACCTCTTAGCCGCGTTCGAGAGAAAAGTCTTAAGGAGAATTGTTGGCCCCATATGTGAGGAAGGACGATTCCGGAGACGGTACAATCATGAATTGTACGCAATCTACTTTGAAGCAGATATCGTGACAAAAATTAAGCTCGGTAGACTGCGGTGGGCAGGGCACCTAGCTCGCATGAGCGAAGAGGAACCTGCTCGGAAAGTTCTTTGTGGTACATTCTATGGTAGACGACAGCGTGGTAGACCATGCTTGCGCTGGAGAGATGGCGTAGACCAGGACGCCCGGAGCCTTGGGGTGCGCAACTGGCGTAGGGCGTTATTTCACGTCACCGGTTTCTATATAAGCGAATTTTAAACATTTTGTGAGTTTCACAAAACAAAGTTTCAATAAATTTATTAACCCGTTTAGAAGTTATTGGGTGATATACAAAAATGTGCTTTACGTCAGTCTCATAGATCTAATTATTGTCCCACGATGTTATCAAATAAATATTTTGACGTGAAAAATTTTTACAAATATGTTACACTTGAATGAAACTTCTGAGTCAATAGAATATCAAAATGGTGTGTTACAGTTTTATGCTAAAGTTCAAAATATAAAACATACAATTTTGAAAAATTTATTTATCTATGCTTCTGTTTTGCTACAGTGGATTTTTGAACAACAATAATATTTATTTAGGTCAATTTGTTCTTGCGAGGAAGCGACAAATTCTCTAAGGGCCAGTTTTTCAGTGGTGAATTAAGCCAGTGTTAGCCTTACGTAATTGAACTTTTGGGCGTTGTATTCACTTTCTTGAATGGGAACTTATAGCACATTCAGAACTATGAATGGGTAGGTATAGATACTAGAGTTGCCTAAACACTGGTACACGTGTTCTAATAAGATCCGGACTCGAAACCGTGTATTTCGTATATCCGTGCATCCGTAGATCCGTGTATTTTGAACATTCGTGTTTATTTTAAATAATCCAGTTTGTAAAGGGTATTTCAACAGGGACGCTACAAAAGTAGAGCAACAAGGACAGCAAACGACGCCATATTTCTTGCCGCTCTTTTGACATTTCTCTTCAATAAGCCATTTTATGATGGAAAGATATACGAGCCAACAACGAGTCGAAATTATTAAAATTTACTACCGAAATTCGGAGTCAGTGGCCTCAACGGTAAGAGCGCTACGTCCAATTTATGGTTGTCATAATCGTCCTAGCAGATCAACAATTGAGCGTCTAGTGGAAAAAATTGAATCCACAGGCACAGTACAAAATGTTCCCGTGCCAGTGAGACGAAGAAGTGCCCGTAGTGTCGAGAATATTGCTGCCGCTGAGGCTTCAGTTGCAGAAAGCCCAAATGTGTCTCTCACACGTCGTTCTCAAGCGTTGGGCATCTCTGTGACGTCGTTGTGGCGAATTTTGCAAAAAGATCTTGGCCTACATCCTTACAAGATTAAATTGACGCAAGAACTGAACCGCTTGACCACCAAAAGCGTCGTATGTTCGTGAATTGGGCTGAGCAACAACTTGAAAATGATTCGGATTTTCATCGAAAAATCATCTTCAGCGATGAGGCTCATTTCTGGCAGCAATCCACACGTACTCCATGAGTCATCATTGCATCCCGAAAAAATTACGGTTTGGTGTGGTTTATGGGCCGGCGGCGTCATTGGGCCCGTACTTCTTCCGTGATGATCAAGACCGTCACGTTACTGTGAATGGGGATCGCTACCGTTCAATGATAACCGAATATTTTTGGCCCCAATTGGATGATATGGACTTGGAGGACATGTGGTTCCAACAGGACGGCGCCACAAGCCACACAGCGAATGTTCGAATCAATTTATTAGAAACCAAGTTTGGAGAACGTGTTATCTCACGAAATGGTCCAGTCGCTTAGCCGCCTCGGTCGTGCGATTTGACGCCGTTAGACTATTTCCTGTGGGGCGACGTCAAGTCTATGGTCTATGCCAACAAGCCAGCGACGATTGATGAACTTCGTACGAATATGGAACGTGAAATTGCAGCAGTATCGGCCGATTTATGCTTGAAAACCGTCGAAATTTGACTTCTGCAAGCGTGCCCGTGGTGGCCATGCAAAAGAAATCGAGTTTCATACATAATGGCATCGAACGTACTTTCACAGGAATAAAAAATTTGATATCTAAAACCGTTTTTGTTTTATTTAAAAAAAACTTTTGTAGCGCTCTTATTGAAAAACCTGATATAAAGAAAGGGGTAAATTTTAGGGAATTTTTCGCTAAAAATACATCAACAACGTCTTTTAATTCGAATTTGTTGGTGGACCTAAAACATATTTGATTTTTTTTTACTCAACTTATTCATAATTTAAGATAAATAATACAAATCAACACAATATTTAACAGCTCAAAAAAGTATAGTACACATATTCAGTATTCCCACAATTCAAAATATTGTAAGGGGTTTTTGTATGATAACATTCTAGCAGTACGGGCGGAAAAGCTTTTCACACCATTGAAACAATAACAAAACAATGTCTATATGATTCTTAATGAAATTGATGATTTCATCTTGATTAGGTATAACGATCTTCAGACAATTATTATTTATTTGTGAATTCAAATTTTCTTGAAAAATGCTGTCAAATTCCGATTCGATACCAGCGAAAAAAAAAAATATCCATTTGAATATAAAGTGATTAATAATAATCACTTCTAAGCTTCAACATTAAGAATAGCCTAATGACAATTACAAGCAAGTCTACATATCTACATATATATTTATAAAAATAGCTTTTTCCTAATAAATTACTCAATGTGTTTCGTAAATAAATATTGTGCGAGTACTTTAAATTCCCCGCTTGCTATCTTATCAACTTAATTCTTGTCAAAAAGATTACCCAAATGAATAACTCCGATAACAACCAAATTTTTTCTTCACTCACTTTGATTAATTATAAAAATAAAATAGAAATAAAAATAAAAATAAAAAGCAATTGGAAATGGAAATGGAAAAATTCTATGCATCCGAAAATTTTGCGATAATAAACTCTAATTGACGTTTCTCACCTCTTATTTCGCTGGCTATGGATCTGTTGCTCATTTTAAAGCTCTTTTGGTGAAAATTTAAATTATTCGTTTTTGCTGCGTTCTTTAAATTCCAAAGAAAGGGTTATTTTTATTGTTGAATGTCTACCAACGACAACAAAGAAAAATAAAGATTTTGTTTCAATACTTTTTTTTTTTTGTTTTATTTTCAATCTCAAATTTTCACCACATTTATGTACATCACTTCATTTGTTTTCTGTTTTTTTTTTTTTTTTTTTAAATCCGTATTTTCTAGCTTAGCTTAACTTTGCTCTGCTGTCGAAACGTTCACAATAATGACACAAGATATTCTTTTGTCAAAACAGTGAATTAAATTTGCCCTCTCCTAATGCGTTCGAGACAGACAAAGTTGTGGAATTAAAGTTCGGATGCGGGGTCAATTGGTCTCACGGTTTTAATACGTTTAATTGAAAAAAAAAACACAGGCCGAACTAATGCGAACTAGGTATGTACAATGTTTCAAGCTATTACATCACCGCCACCGATATTCGTATAGTTCGTAGTTCGATGTGGAGCAGTTAAATTCCATCAACCACCCTCGCGCTATGGTCGAAATAGAAATTAAAACTCGTGTCACTGTTATCGTTAACTAGAATCGCAGTTTGCCGAGTAATTTCTTCAGACAGATTGACAAATCGTCGAACTATCTGTCTATCTATCTACAATTCTACAGGGGTGGGTGGCCTTACCCTTGGGCAGCTGATTTCTTCACCTTATGCACTTTGCTCCAGTCAGTGACCTTTCACTGCAAATAACACGAAAAACCCGAAGAGCGAAGAAGACAAGTTGATAAATTATGTAAAGCTGCAGTGCTGGTGCGATGCACTACTATGCGATGATTGGGGGAAAAAGTTTCACTTAAGGAATGCAAGTCACGCACGTTTCCGTATCCGTTTTGACGTAAGTTTTTTTTTTTTTTTTTTTTTTTTTTGTGTTGTTCCAAAGGACGAAGGTGTAGAGTGATGGTAGTTAGAGACAAGGATTAATGTGAAGGAAAGTTTGAAAAAAAAGTTCAAAGAAAGTACGACGCCGCACGACGACGCAAGATTTTGCTTGGTTAGCTAGTTATGTTCTATCCGGCCGGGAGTCGGTACAAAACTAAGGGATGTCTGCCTCTGACATTCTTTGGGAGCTTATCGTCGTTGTTGTGCTTGTGCTCTGTGTTGTGGTAGTTTTTTTTTTTGGTCGTATTTATATTGGGGTGGATTTCTATGCTTACTATGTCGTCCATGTGCTTGCTCCATCTATCGTGATGCGTAGTGGCGCCGCCGACGACGACGACGACGACGTTGACTATGACTGGAAGAAATTTTTATTTTATTTACATTCTGGGTCGTTCCAGTTATAATTATGAAGGGGAGGGCAAAGTGTTCTTCTGGAGATTATGTAGGTGCAACATGTGTAGGGGAAATATTGGAAATTGGGTAGGAATTTTTAAATTTAATTTTACCTATTACAGGGTGATACAAATGTTTATGGTGTCGTAGAAAATTCTTTTTTGCATAAAAAATGCTCACAAGGCATAAGGAAATATTTATGTAGAAGTCCTACTAAAGCTATTATTATACGGGCAACGTAAATGGTCAACGCATGGACTCTCTGACGTCACCAAAAAAGTCATCAGCACACTGCCAATGGAACGTCAACATTGACCAAGTCAACGCATGACACATTAACGATCACACGAATGACGCAAGTCCTTCAATGTCACAGACATGTCAAAGTTGGGATTATGCTCAAATCTTTGCGTCAATGTATCCTAACATTTGCTCAGGGTGATTACACGTTCAACAAAAAAGTCAATGCGTTGAAGGTAAAAACAATGTCAACGTAGGTGTCAACGCTGTCGTCAACGCATGGACAGTATTTTGCGTTGACGATCACAGGACAAGCCAACTTTGGGACGGAATTTGACGTCATTTTGACGTCAGAGGGTCAACGCGTTGCCCATTTTCGTTGACCGTCTCATCGTAGCTTAAAAAGAACAACGGAAAAGTGAAAGTTGGATTTTGATTTTGTGATATATAATGTACCTACATACAAATACAGCCAATTTCTTCACAGAGTTCTAACGCTAGTACCCGCTCTAATATCGGTATCAACTCGTTTTTTAAAACAAATTCTAGGCCCTATATTCCTGTGAATTTGGTACCGAGTATTAGTTATAGGACCCGGTACTAGCTAATTCCACAGATTCATTAAGTTCAGGGTTATTATACCAATTGTTGGTATCAAGTGTTGAAGCTACGGTTTGACGTGCATACATGTTGAGAGACCACCTATAAGAGTTCAAAAACGACATGACGTCAGAAGGTATCGGCTCTTGAAGGACCACTTAAACGTTTTCCATATTCATATAAGCACTTAGAGAGTCCAGAGCGTTTGCAGGCGACCATTTTCAAGTGTTTAACCAAAAATATAAAAACTCCAAGAAAAAACGCACCTTCGGCAGCGTCTATCGCAGGTTTAGTGATCACCAAACGACTTCTGTCGGTTGGATGCGATGGCTATCTTTACTAATTTTTCTTTCAGAAAATTCGAACTTTTGTTGCACTTGTTCTCTATGCTGATAGACGAAGGCGTATTTATTAACACCTTTACAAGGATTACTTGTTAAATTCTTAAATTGGCTATCTTTCCTTTTCAATCTGCTGCGAACTTTTGGTCTGATGAAATAGTTAAACACAATAAACAAACAGCTAAAATTTAAATAAAATGACAAATCGCTATAAACACTTAATAAATATTGGCAAAGGTAGGACCGAGTACCTAGCAGAGCTATTACCTGGGCCGAATTACCACATCAGTTCTCGAGTAATACGTGACTAAATTATGTGATTATATAAAGGGTTTATAATACAAATTCTATATACAATTGAAATACATCAGCCAAGTAGAAGACTTAGCACTAATTAATTAGACTTGTTAAATTATTGATTCAAAATGGCTTTTAACAACCTTTAGTACATACAAATGTGTATTGACAAGGCCCTCACTAGTCAACTGATGAGTCCAAGTGAGATCGCCGGGACGAAACGCCAATTTTTATGGACTAAAGGCCGTTAAAAGCTATTTTGAATGAATTATGTGAGCATTAGTGCTCACCCGTCCCGCAAACTGAGATTTAGTTCGACAAGATAAACGTAATTGTCATGCTCTTAAGCTCATATCTTAAATTGTATTAAACGCACAGAAAAGCTTCATATATAGAAATGTAGGAAAGTTAGTGATCTACAAGAATTATGCTAATCGTTTTTTCAGTCGTTTCAACAAAATACTAGATGAACGGTAAAAACCGTTTTCAAGTACAAAAATTTGACAGTTCTTTGACAATATTTTTTATTTATAAGAGTTGTCAAAATGAGCCGATAAAATCGTATAAACGCCTTTTTAAAAATGGCGGCCTCTTCCACACGTTTTTCAGTCCTGCAAACTGAGATTTAGTTTAGTCTCGATATTTCACGATATTCAATTTAAATTTCAAATCCTTTCAAAAAATGTACAGATTGGTCGTTTTAAAAACTTCCTATTGCCTGTACTATTTCTCGTTAACAGCTTCAGCGATTCCTTAACATTTTTTTAACTTTCTTATGGCCGATTTCATAAAGCCCTGTTTAACAGGCTTTTAAGTATTTAAATGACGTTTGTTCCATACAAAATACGTCATTTAAAAATTTAAAAGCCTGTTAAATATTTGTGAAACCGAACATTAGTTTTTATACAATTTTTAACTTATATATCCCTGAACCTATTTTCTAATTAAACTCTAACTGAACACGCCTTATTTATTGACACTTCGTTCAGAAAAGTAAGCAAAAATACCTTTTCACATTAGTAATTCGTCAGGTGAGTTCTTATTTGTGCTACCGACCATTTTAGTCGAAAATGAGTTATGAATGCCATCTTATATTTTCAGCCACGGTCTTTCGATTGGTGCAATCAGAATTGGCATACCTCTTTTAGTTTTCGAGATAAGAAAATGTGATTTTTTTCTACAGACCACTTTTTTCGATTAATTTTATTGTATACAGTAGGACAAATTTGTATACTGGCATTGGAGTTATGTAACATTTGTGCTTGAATGTCCTATATGAAATAAAGTTGAATATAGATTGATAGATAAATGTTCTTACTTCTTAAAATTCTAATACAATATTTAAGATAACAAGAATTATAAGTGAAAAAGATATTTTTTATAAAAAATAGAGTTAATGTCACTCTTAAGCAATCAATTTTAACATGAATCAATTTAAATGGTGACCCTTAAACAAAATATTAAAAAGTAAATAATAAGCCTTGGGGTGCGCAACTGGATGGCGGCGGCTCGAGACCGGGATGGGTGGAGAGACTTGTTGAAGGAGGCCAGGACCGGACCCCGGTTGTCGAGCCGACGATGATGATGATGAAATAATAAGTTAGAATATATTTTTTTTGAAAATGAATTTAAAGTTATACAAAACATCGAATAGAACTACTTATTCATTAAAAATTCGATACTCTCGTCATCAAAACTTTAAGGAGCCAGAATTGGACTTGTTTAACAAAAATAACAAATTAGAAATTTGCATTCTGATAGAATGAGAGAGTTTAATAAATAACCGACACACACAATAAATGTTACGAAATGCAGTAAGAGTCCCATATATAACTTCAATGTATGAATTCTGTAAACCTATAGTACTTAGCCGAGTTATAAATAAATAAAAATTAAGGGCCGGATGTATCTACAAACATGAATCAGAGTCTTGGTTCAAGACTCCTCAACCGTATAGTTCAAGGCTGGGTTCAAACCAATATTTAGATAATATCACCTACTTGAATCTTAAACTATTATTAAACCGCATTTTATCCGCTGAAATCGGGAAGAAAAAATATTGAAACGATGATGAACCACGTGTGTAAATGCACAACTTAAACTTAATCCTCCGCTGAAAAACTTCATGAGTTAACTCAGGTTGGTCCAGCAATGTCGAGATGAGCTCTCAAGCCTTAATGTCAACCTCAGGGTCACTCTTATCTGGGTTCCAGGTCACTGTGGCATTGAGGGAAACGAGCGAGCTGACGAACTGGCCAGGCAAGGAACGGCCCTTCACAGCTTAACATTCCACTTGGAGTTGTGAAGGGCAAAATACTCTCAATTTTTCTTACTGAATCCAACAGCAGGTGGGAAAGTTTAACAAACTGCGCTATATCTAGGAAGATATGGCCCATCTATAGTAAGTCCCGGACAACTGACCTGATAGCTAGGCCCAGGCGAGACATAGCCAGGGTTGTTGCGACATGTTCTGGTCACTGGCCAGTAGGAGAACATGCGGCGAAGATGGGCATTCCATACAATACCTTTTGTCGTAGTTGTGGGGATCATCAGGAGAAGGAAACAGTAGTTCACTTCCTCTGTAAATGCCCTGCTCTGGCCAAATTGAGAGCAAGATTATTTGGAAAAGCCTTTCTTGAAAACCTAAACGAACTTTCTGAGATAAAGATCAAAGAATTGATAGCTTTCCTCAACGCAACGAAGTGGTTCTAAGCATAATTTTGACTTAACTTGTTTACCGTATCCGGTAGACTCCTTAGACAACACGTGAGCTGAAAAAGGGTGCCTACTTTCAGACCCGTAAGGGAATATAACCGCAAACCCCTCCAATAAAACCACTTTCAACCCACAGGTCAATACGAGTTTATGGTATCAAAACGGCCGGCGCCCTCCGGCGCTAATTGGGCCCGCGGAGCTAGTTTGCTCTGGGCCGCCATTTTTACCTACCTAACTCAGGTTTAATTTATCAGCAGGATTAAGGATCAGTGGTATAAAACGTGGATCAAGAATTTCACTAATCGATTTAAGTGGAGGTTAAACCCAAAAACAACAACAAAAAAAAAATAATTTTGAAAGTGAATAAGAGTCACATTTTTGTTATATTTGTTTTAATTCACAAAGCTTAGAGAAAAAGTATTATTTATTTATTTTTTTTCATCAAATAAAGAATGAAATGGGTTTTGATTACAAAGAAAAAATATTCCATTTTCTAATTTTTGTATTTTGTTGTGTGTTCTATATCAAATTCAAAATCCAATAGAGTTGGACAAAGGGACAAAATGTTTAACTTCCCTTTTAATGAATGTTCCAAAAACATAAAATGCAAATCGCTAAATGTATTGATGGCCATAAGTACACTAACTTAAAAAAAAAATATAAAATTCCCTGTGATTGCGCCCAAAAAACTAAGAAAACCATCGTTTTAAAGTTAAAAAAACGCTCTCCTGAAAGGTATGTTTTTGGCGTATAGGACAAATAAGAACTCCCATGAAGAATTGTCAAAGTGACATATTATGGAGTACGATGATAAAAACATAAAATAAGCATATAGTGATTGTAGCTTTAATAAAATATTAAAAAGATGGTACGATGCTAATTCGATTTTGTGAAATTTTGCAGATATATAAATTTAAAAATATTTTTTTAAATAAAATTGATTTAACAATTTTTGAAAATTTCCTTGCATAAATCCATATTTTTATTCAAGAAATCATCATTTTTCTTGGCTCAAAAGAGAAAAAAAAAAACAAAAGCAATTTTAAGGAAGCACATTTTCTAGATGAACTTAAAGATAATATCAAATGTCTTCTCTTAGATTATTTACTTAAAAGTGCTTTGTACAAAATTTGAAGCGAATTCGTCTATTCATTCAGGAGTTTTCCTCACTCTGCACAGTTTTACTCAAAAATATATTTTTAAAAAGATTTTATTCTTCTGAGATTTTTCATTGTCATAAATGCACTACCAAATGTTTTTTTTAAAAACTATTTTGAAGCGTTTTTTCCATTCAGTTTTGCATTCCAAGATTGAGAGAGCAAAAGGAACAACACGTTCAATTAAATAGTGTTTCAAGGCTTCTGCTTGTCTTAATTTTATTACATTTTATAAAAAGAACTTACTTTAAAGATTCCATTCATTAAACTATGTACATAGTTAAAATTAATGGTAAAATGTTAAAGCTAACTTATTTTTAAAAACAAATTTACAATAACTCAAAAGAAAGTTTATTTTCAAAAGTAAAATTTAAATCTAAAGTTTTTTTTAGTCTTATATCTCTTTAGTAACCTATGTATGGACATATGTATAATCTAGTAATAAAATAACTTTGTCTCTTTAACATAAACTTTTCAATTTCAAGCAACATAAAAAGTAGATTTGATTTGATGAGTCGTAAAAGTTTTTAAAACTACACGTTAAGAAAGACAAAATATTTGTCAGTCAAACAAAAACTATTTATATATTGACCAAGTTGTATGATGTATAAATATACTTAAAAGAATCCATATGTTGAAGACCCATTTAATTTAAGATACATTTTTAGTGGTCATTAAAAACTTTCCAAACAACCATAGTTCATTCCAGAGGCTTTGGTTACAAGACGAACATTTAAAAGCTAAACATCAAGATAAAATGCCAATAAAAGCATCAACTTTGAGTATTTTACACATTCCCATCGATCTTCTACTAAGTCGGATATAATTTCCATTCTAACTCAAACCAAACATTTAAATGACATGCAACAATGTACGATGTATCCAAACAAAATTTACAAAACTCTCGTAAAACTAAAACAATCAACCCTTGAATGCGCTAATACTTTTTAAGGACTATGCAAAGTTTGTATTACACAAATCCAAATCTAAATAATTTTTTTTTGTCTTAGATTTTGAACAGCAGCAACAAACGATAATGCACTTCTAGTCTTCCAGTGGCCTTGGAAAATGGAAAATCGTCTCAATTCTTCTCTCTCTCTCTCTATTCGGAGCTGAGACAATGTCTAGTTAATTGTTTATTACTTCTCCATTCCATTCCAATGGAAGAAAATAAATCTCACTATATCAGATTTAACGGTTTCATCCCGGTCAGCTAGCTCTTACCCGATATATACACGCAATTCCCTAGAACTTATTTAAGTAGAGAAAAAAAATAAAAACAATTGGAATGAAAATAATAATACTCCTACAACTTATGAATTATTGAAACATGCGCAGCATCGCATCCAACATGTGGCATTTGGCGTATAAATGGAAATAACTGAATAAAATGACAATTCAACCGAATGACAGATAGTTGAAATGCTATTCTCTAACTAGTGTTTTCGTGGATGCATCTCTTTAAGTCCAACAACACACACACGAACACGACACACCTACTGCAGAATCAGACTAAAGATTTGTATAATGTACAACTTGTTTTGTTATACACTTTATACAGGGTGACTCGCAAAAGATGTGTAAGAAATATATAGATAGAGCTTGTGTGTCGATTGTGAGTGACTTAAAAAAATGAAAAAAAAAGAACTTTTAAATTACAGTCTCTTATTGAAGCAGTTATAAGTATCATTTCAAGATATTTTCATACAAAATGTTTGAAATGAAAAAATAAATTGTTTTCAAAGTTATTGATGGCGAATTTTTTCGAAAATTTGGTTTTCTTAAGTAGGTACTATTTTTGCATGGGTTATATTGTTCTAGTTTTTAAGGAAATTGAAAATAACAAAAATATGTTTCCTTTAAATCAGTTTGAAACAATTTTGTGTTCTTTTTAAAGGGAATTGCCCATTTCTGGCCGAGTTTGGTATCAAATGAAAGGTGACGTGTAGCCCGATACATGAGTAAGATATTTTCAAAATCGTTCATGGGAAAGTCGAGATACTCGGGCTTGAAGTTGCCGAATGCAAGGACTTCAGATTTTGTTCCAAATAATTGTCCATAACAGGCGAAATAATTGACGTAGAAAAATGCCAGGCTATAGCCTGAAATTGACAACGTTGCCGTGTTTTTTTTTTTTAACCAATGCTTTTCTATTTTAAGTCATTTTGCTTTTTAGAAAATTGCCGAACTTTGCCGCTATATGCTTTTTTTTGGTTGGATGTTTAACACTTTCATCTCTTTTTGTCAACAATGAGTTCAAACTTCAGGATAACAAACATAATCATGAAGAAATAAAAAGTAAAAGCAATAATGCACAAGGACAAAGACTCAAAGAAATAAAATGAATGACTAGCTCGCACGTACATATTTATGTAAAAGGCGTTTTCTTTAGAGAAATAGAACTTTGAAATGGAATAAAACAAAGATGATTTTTTTAAATTGACATGAAATTTACTTAATTCAAAAGATAATCTACTGGCATTATAATTTAAATATGATGTCTGGCATATGACCGCCATGGGTGGCTCGGACGTAGTCTTATCTGGAGTTCCAATTTTCGATGACTTTTTCCAACATTTGTGGCCGGATATCGGCAATAACGCGGCGAATATTGTCCCATAAGTGGTCAATCGGTTCGGGCTTATTGGCGTAGACTAGTGACTTCGCATATTACCACAGAAAATAGTCAAGCGGCGTTAAATCGCACGATCTTGGAGGCCAATTCACGGATCCGTAACGTGAAACTATGCGGTTACCAAACGTTTCCTTCAATAAATCAAATGTGGCACGAGCTGTGTGACATGTTGCACCGTCTTGTTGAAACCACAGCTCCTGCACATCATGGTTGTTCAATTGATGAACGAAAAAGTCAGTAATCATGGCTTTATAGCGGTCACCATTGAATGTAACGTTCTGGCCAGCATGGTTTTTAAAGAAGTACGGACCAATCATTCCACCAAACCATAAAGCACACCAAACAGTCAGTTCTTGTGGATGTAACGGTGTCTCAACATACACTTGAGGCTTATTATCACTCCAAATACGGCAGTTTTGTTTATTGACGTAGCCATTCAACCAAAAGTGAGCTTCATCGCTAAACAAAATTCGCTTATGAAAATTGGGACCAACGGCAATCTTGTTTTGGGCCCATTTGGGCACAATTTGGAAGCGTTGTTCAGGCGTCAGTCTATTCATGTTGAAATGCCAAACCAAATTAAAAATAAATTACTTGACAGCTGACAAAATGGCCGCCAGTTAAAATATTGTTGCCAACTTAAAGTTCTATACCTCTAAAAAAAAAACACCCTTCATGTACTTGCTGTTTCTGAAGTTCAAGGTCATCAATTATTGGTTCATCATTGATAATAATTTAATGTATTGATATCACATACACAAAGCTTAATCAAAATCATTCGTTACAGCCAATTTTTTGCAAAAATAAAGGTTGTTAAGCTTAACCTTGTTACCGTTTGATAAATAATCAGTTAGTCAGTTTACACTATCTCATAATAATAGGGTTTTTTCCAGATGTTAAGCTTTTTGTCAAACTACAACTAAAATAGTTACAGATAAGGAATCTACCTCTGATTATTACCGTCGAGCCCGCACTCCCTACGCAGGGACAATTAAATTCCAGTATGAAATCCATACATTGATTTACCATCAGCAAGAATTAGGCAGCATTGAACTTTGGAACATATGTGTGCAGTTTTGATTCATTCAGTAATTACAACATTTTCATTGAAATTCTCAGCCCATTTCTTAAAAAGTCCAGAGTCAATTAAAATATTACAAGTCCATTATAACTTCTACACTGAAAGTTAATAACAAATAATAATTGATGATAGCACAACACACCCCTCGATTCAATTAAAGCTTTAAATAAATAGAAATGTATTTATCACTTTAATTGAAAATATCTTCTTTCAGTCCCAACTCATGTGCCCACATTTTTGAAATTGTTTTTTACCAACACTTTTTTACTTATTTGTATTTAATTTTGTGTGACTTGTATGCAAAGACATAATTATATACGAGTACGTTGGGTTTTCAGACAGAAAAGTTATTAACATCATTAGCCAAGTTTGCAAAGCGTAAAATGTTATTCCCCTGTCTCATCCCACTTTGCCGTCATACAGTTTACATCTTAAGCAAAGTGCTGGCGTAGCATTAATTCCTTGAGTTGTTAAGTCAGATAAACATTAATTACTTGTGTTACAATTAATTCTGTGACATTTATGGTGGTTTGTATGCCACACCACCCTTAACTTACGCTACGTTGAGGCTTAATAATTTACGATACATATTGCCTTGAATCGACTATTAGCAGAAAGCTAAATAGTTGCGAGTGTTGCTCTAGTGCAGTTATCTAATCTGCTGTCACCCTTACGTCGGCGTCGCGTCGCGCTGTACATTGGTTGTTTTGTTATTTTGTACTTTGACTTTATTTATAATCGCATTTAGTTAAATAGAGAGAGAGAAGCTCCATCCCGAGGAGCTACTATTTCTCTTGAGTTTAACAATCGAGCAATAACTGTATTTTAATATACAAATATTAGATATCTTGTACTTTTGGTATTTGGGATAGCAACTTTATAGCTTAAATATTCTTAAAAAATTATGGACTTCATTTTCGTCATGTAATGAAAGTCTTAAAATAGGTGATTCATTTACACTTTAGATGTGTATATGTTTGATTAAATCGACTTAAGAAAACTAAGGCTGTTGAACTACATCAGTATACTTGTTAGTAGGTGGATTTTTCATTAAGTAAACGGCATCTACCCTCGGTAAAAAATGATTGCTTTAAGCATTGATATCTCTACATCTTTGTTCATATTTAATTTCATAGCATTTTTCTTCCCGATTCCTTTGAAATAATAAACTATGTGTATCAAAAAGGGAAGGCACAAAGGAATTGAAGCTTCTAACGCTTTTCTGTACAAACATAATAACGATAGAATCTATCTCCCTCATTTCCGTTTCACCAATAAAACAACATATATGAAATATAAATAAATTACAGTGAAACACGAATATAAGAAAATTTAAAAATTCAAGAAATTTTTTCTTTTATCCGAGAGGTCAGTGTATGAGTTAACTCAGAGTTAGTTAATTCTGCAAATACTTTAATCCCTAGTTAGCTCTAAGGCAGCTTTTCAGTGGAGTATTAAATTTAACTTTTAGTTGTCAAAAATCTATCGAAATCGAAGTGCAACAGTATAGAAATTAATGTTTCGCTATCGAATTAGAGATGGCGCCACTATGAAAATCACTCTTTCTATAGTGTCATACCTCGATTTGAATAGATTTTTGACAAGCATCTTTGAGAAATAAAGGGTTTTCCAATAAGAGGTGTTATTTTGAATAGCCCGCTAAAAGCTGTCACTTTTGAAGCTGTCATTTTTTGATATTTGACAAGTAGAAACTACGCCATTAATAAAAATGGAACGATACACGCTTCAACAACGCATTGAAATTATTAAAATTCACTATAAAAATGGTGAAAATTTGGCAGAGACGGTTCGTAAAACTAAAACATTTTTGGGTCGTCGTGAAGCACCTTGTCGGACCGCAATACAGAAATTGGTGGACAAATTCGAGCTGTTGGGACAAGTTAGTGATGTGAAGAATAAAACCCGTGCACGTCGCTCAAGAACAACTGAGAATATTGCTGTTGTAGCCCAGTGTTGAAGAAAACCCAGGTTTGTCCATTCCTCGTCGTTCTTTGGAATTAGGCATTCCACAAACGTCATTACACCGTATTTTGCATAAAGACTTGGGTCTTAAGGCTTATAAAGTTCAGTTAACACAAGAACTCAAGCCGGCTGATCATCAACAACGTCGTGTCTTTGCTGATTGGGTCCTTGAAATGCATGAAAATGATCCGGAATTTCATCGAAAAATCATCTTGACTGATGAGGCCCATTTCCACCTCGGAGGCTATGTCAACAAGCAAAACTGTCGCATCTGGGGCTCGGAAAACCCAAGAGTTATTGTTGAAAAGCCTCTCCATCCTCAACGCGTGACTGTTTGGTGCGGTTTATGGTCCGGCGGGGTCATTGGACCTTACTTTTTCGAAAATGAGGCTGGAGCAACAGTTACGGTCAATGGATTGCGCTATCGAGAGATGATTAATGATTTTTTATGGCCGGAATTGGATGGTATTGATCTGGACAACGTTTACTTTCAACAAGACGGCGCTACGTGCCACACAAGCAATGAAACCATCGATTTTTTACGGGAAAAGTTTCCGGACCGTGTTATCTCTCGAAGAGGTGATCACAATTGGCCACCGAGATCTTGTGATTTAACACCTTGCGACTTCTTCCTTTGGGGCCACGTGAAAGATAAGGTCTACGCCAACAGCCCAGCGTCGATTCAAGACCTCGAAGATGGAATTCGTGAGGCTATCGAGGACATAGGGCAGCCACTTTGCGATTTGGTTATGGAAAATTTCATGAAAAGGATATGGTCCTGTAAGCGTGGTCGTGGCGGCCATTTGGCTGATGTTGTGTTCCATTATTAACGGCATACCTTCCTCTTTATAATGAAATAAACATCCGATCATTTATCTCAAAAAAATGTAATCTAATCCAAGTTAACTCACCAAATTTTTTGAGTAAACTCGGAATCTTAATTGACTGAAAAACATGTTTCACGAGTTAACTCTGGTTTGAACCCGAAGCTTAGGATAATATCGCTCTGAAAACTGGGCAATTAAAGCATAAACCATGGATATAAAATATAAAATTTCTTATACAGTTAAGTGTCAATATTTTGCAAAATTATTCATTTGAATGTTTGAAGAAAAAAATAATATATGGGAAGGGGGCTGTTCCTCCCGTTCGTGTGGGACGGGTAATTTTATAGAACATTGACATAAAATCGATGAAACAATGAACCCATTGCGCAAAATTTATAAAGGTATTAGTTTGGTACTACTTAACAATATTTTAACTTTAAAGTTCTTTACTAAAATGGTCTTAGTTTTAAACATTTTTGAACTAGTATCATATCAAACCTTTTTTTTTTGTTTAACAAACTCTAGCTAAACGCGCCTAAAATAGTGATTGTTCTTAATTGTTAATTTAGAGGGTTGTCGAAAATGTTTATCGTCAAAAAATTCAGAGAATATTCTCGCCGAAAAAAACAAGAAAAAAAAATACTCTCAGACTTATAGGAGCCACAAAATTGTCCCTTAAGGTATCATAACGCTTTTTTCCAAATGGCGGATAACGGAGAAATTTAAGTTGTTAGAACTATTGAATTAAGACTCTTCAAGGAGTATTCTTTACAAAAATAACAACAGTTCTAAAATTGATTTTTTTGTAGATATTTTCTTTAATTTTACTGGAATAATCATTTCATTGTGTGAAAAAAGTGGAGACCTCTCCAAATACTCTACTACAATGTTTCCATTTCGCTCAACGAACTGCCAGCTTAAGCCTAGTACGCTGCTGATACGAAACGAAATTTTTCGGTGGCCTCCAACACGACAGCGAAATGCTTACGAAAACCATAGCGAAAAAATGACAACTGAAAGCGTCACCATTAGCACAAAAAAAAAAACAAATACAAACGCAAAAAAATCACAGAAAGCCAAGCTGTAATGAAAGATACAACAAATACAAACACAAAAAAACCTCAAATGTCACTTTTCCGCACACAATTAATGGTCCGGGCAATTAATTGAGTGCGAAAAAAAGAGCGGAGACCTCTCGAAATAATCTGCTACAATTATCAATTTCGCTCATCGAACAGCGTACTGCAAAATGAAAGGGAGGACCAAATTTTTCGTTTATGATTTCGTTGTGTCATTTTTGTATGGGATTTTTCGTTTCGCATCAGCAGCATACTAGGATTAACTACAGAAAAAAAATCGTCTCATGTAAGTCCAGTTGCTTTGTGCTTTAATTTTTTGCGGTGCCTCTTCTTTCATGATATCTTAGGCATATGCCAAGTTGGCCTATGTATAATTCGAAGACTGAGCAGGTGTTTCGGGGTATTATCATTTATTCGAATTTTATCAAAAACACCTCAATATATTTTGATTTACCTTGTGTTCAAAGTGGTTATTGTATAAAACTGTAATTCATTTTTCGGGTAAAAATTAAACTACAGAAAATATGTAGTTGAAAGACAAACAAAAGAAAAGGGCTTTAAATATATACTTGTGTTGTGGTACAACACGTAATGAAAGAAAATGACATACACACTTTGTTCTATTTTTTGCGACGGAATAATTGCATGTGCAAGTGATATCAATATTTGTATGTGTGACACAAAACTGTCCGAGAAAAAAATTGTGTGAGTGCCGGGACTCACGGGTAATATGTGTAAACATCAACGTGCGCGCATCCAAAACGGACTTGTTTTTGCTTGAAGGGGATCTTAAGATTTTTTTCACTGAACGCATCCATCCTAGTAAGCAGATCGTAACGTTGCACACCGTAACGTTGCACACGAACGCTCACGTTTTTTTTTCACTCTACCGCCAGCATAGATATTTACACATCAAAAAACTTACAAAATACAATGCACCAGGTGTTTGGTTGATTATGTTCTCTCTTAAAATTCGAAGACTCTTGAACAAGAAGATCAACTAGGTACGAATCTTTGAATTGTGTTCAACAAGGTTAAGCGTTTTTTTTAATAAAACAAGCGTATATAATCCAACATACCCTCTACTTATTTTACAGTGTAAGCATATTGATTTAAGTTTAAACCTTTGCCAGCAGCCAATATCCAGTTGTATGTTATATCAATTATTTCCTCTTAATTTCATCCATTAGCTCAGTGTTACAAAAAAAAAAATTGGCTTCAATTCAATTAGGTACTGCGACTGTGAGGTTATATCTTATACTGGGATTCAATATATAAGGCTCCAAGATGTGCAACTTATATAATCGACCGAAGGTTTTTCTTTGCTGATGACGTTGGAAAAAAACAACTCTCTGTTATAAAATGAAAGCATTTTGCCGAATTCACCGTAGATGTAAATCATCTTTTATTTTCTTCACAATTCTCTAGGTCAGTAAATTTGGCACTTTTATTCCCTCTATACATTTATACATACATTTTGTAAAGGTCGTAAGTACATACGAACAAAGCATCTATTTTTCAATTAGGTCAACATCTTAAAATTATTATACACAGAAAACATAAATTAAATATAATTGAAATATAAAAACTAAATGAATAACAAAAAATTTAAAGATTCATCCAATTATAGTCAACAATTGTCAAAATCATAAACATCTAATAATATCATGTATTATGCATAACACAAGTCGTAGTTCTTTGAACTTCATCAGGTAGTTAGCGCCACTCGTCTGCCTCTGCAACATTATTCTCTCTACTGTATGATCTCATCGAAAAATTCATTGACAAAATAGCAAAAGTGATGATTATGATGGCTGTTCGACCCGGTTCACATTTATTATTTATATGTGACAGACCCATCCCCACAAACCAACCCCAACATCGATTAAATGTCCAAAGACGGTTTAGCACCAACAACACCAAAATCACCGTCGACCATCATGTCAGCTATAACAGCACTAACTGAGGTAGTTGGGTGTCAAGGATCTCTGAAGGGTCATTTCGAAAAGTTTTTTTTTTTTGTAAGTAGTACAATTTCATGGATCTCTGTATGCAGAGTGAATCGCATAAAATATGTAAGAAGGAGAGGATGTTTGTGTAAGTTCTGAAAATCATATCGGAGAAGGGTATGTATCTCATTCAGAGGCGGGAAGAAAATTCTTCTTTATTTATTTATTTACAAATAAATTAACAAATTATTTTAGTAAAGCATCAGGGCAACAAAACCATAAGCGATGCCGTCTTTTAGAACATATAAAATTAATACAAAGGATCATTTAGTTCAATTTCAATGATTAACTAATTTAAATTTAAATGACTTCAGAATTAAATTTAATATACATATTTAACTGTAGAGAAAAAAAAAAAAAAAAAACTTAGATTTCATTAAATTTATTGTGGGCATTCTTCTTTAAAATTAAAATGGTAATCAAAAAAAAACTGTCAATATCAACAGTAAAAAGAGGCTGTATTATGAACAAGTCACATAACCGCCTCTGGCCAAATGAATATACAAAGAAAGAAATTTTTTTTCTTCTCTTTCAATTTTTGATGTGTAAATATCCATGCCGGCGGGAGTGTGAAATAAAAACGTGGATTTTCCTCTGTGCGACGTTACGCGGTCACACTTAACGATGCAACACGTTACGTTACGAAAATCTGCATAATATAGGATAGTGGGTACGTTCAGTGACAAAAATCTGAAGATCCCTTTCAAGCAACCTAGTCCGTTTTGGATCCGTGCACGTAGTCAGCAACGTTTGGACGACTTCGCATATACGGATCCAAATAAGGATCCTCAAAACTGCGCATGGACAATCGTTGTTACTCACACATATTAACGTACACTTTATTTTTTTATTAAGAAAGCCTGCCTCAACGACAGTATTCAAAGAACTTAATCCTGAAGATTCCAACATATTTTTAAGTTACAGATTGATAAGTAAAGGATGTTTTTGATGTGTAAACATCTATAATGGCGGTAGAGTAAAAAAAAACGCGATCGTTCGTGTGCAACGTTACGTCGTGCACTTTACGTTGTAGCACGTTACGTTACGAAATCTGATTTGCCCCGACCAAAACAAATTGATTTTAACGCGACCGACAATTAGATTATACTTTATCGCGAACACTCATTTATATTGTTTTTGCCAACGACGAAAGCAAATTGTTTTTAGCGCGACCGACGATTTTATCATTTTAACACTTATATTTTTATATTTTTTCTTTAATTTTTAATTATTCCCCGAACAAAATGGACGCGACACTAGTAATTAAAAAGAAAACAAAATCAAAACAAAAATAATAATAGTCAGCTGTAGGGATTGACAATTGACTGTAGGAATGGCAGGGCAATGGCTGTAGGTATGGTAGGATATCGGGTGCGTTCAGTGATACAAATCTGAACTTAAATTCTACGTTTACGTTATACTGCTTTTAAACGATGCAATTTCTTCTTGCAATTTGTAGGCTGTGATATACAAAATAGCTGAGGTTGAACAAATTGCAGAGTTATCGGCTACCTTTGTACTTGCACAAAGTTAACATTCATTAAAAATCACAGCGTCCAATTCCATAGGCGATTGATGGTGTCAATCGATTGAAACTGCGATTTTAGTGATTTCCACTGACAACAACTGCAACTAAATATTCTAAAAACTCAAGATATATATAATTCGCCGGCTATCTCATAGTGACATTCATTTGAGGTTCGTTCAGTATAAAATTAAGACTGAACTTGTTGTAAGTTTTACTCGATGAAAAGATGGAGTTTCATAAGGGTTGCAAGTTCGTTGACAGTTCTAACTGGATATTTTAATTCGGCCCCTGTCAGTCAAACCATTAAGTTCCTTTGGAATTTGGGTACGGTGTCATTTAATTGAAACCACGATTTTAGTGCTCTCCGCTGACAGTTGTTGTTTGTCGATGCTCAGAGAGTGATTACCATAAACAATAACCATGTGTAATGTGAAGTCATCTTAACGTTGAGAGTGAACTACGAAGCAGGACCTTTCAGTACCGACCCTTCACCGTTCGTTGGACACTTCACCACCAGCCTTATACGGCTTGCAAATTTCGTTACAGCGGTTCCCCCGCTGGGTATTTCGCTGCCGTTCTTTCAACACTAAGCTTTTTAAGCACTGCCTACAGATAGGTAATGTAGTGTTAATTATTCAATATGTTTCTTTTGATGACGTTCAGTAACAAAAATCAGGCACTTGGACAAAAGTTGATGTTTACACATATTTAACCGCGAGTCCCGGCACTCACATATTTTTTTTTAAGGTGTATAGAACTTTAAGTTCGCACAACTATTTTAACTGGCGGCCATTTTGTCAGCTGTCAAGTAATTTATTTTTAGTCTGGTTTGGCATTTCAACATGAATCGACCGACGCTTCCAAATTGTGCCCAAATGGGCCCGGAACGAGAATGCCGTTGTTCAGCCATGAAGCTCACTTTTGGTTGAATGGATACCTACGTCAATAAACAAAACTGCCGTATTTGGAGTGACGATAATCCTCAAGTGTATGTTGAGACACCGTTACATCCACAAAAACTGACTGTTTGGTGTGCTTTATGGTTTGGTGGAATAATTGGTCAGTACTTCTTTAAAAACGATGCTGGCCAGAACGTTACAGTCAATGGTGACCGCTATAGGGCCATGATTACTGACTTTTTCCTTCATCAATTGAATAACCATGATGTGCAGGAGCTGTGGTTTCAACAAGACGGAACAACATGTCACACAGCTCGTGCCACAATTGATTTATTGAAGGAAACGTTTGGTAACCGCATAGTTTCACGTTACGGACCCGTGAATTGGCCACAAAGATCCTGCGATTTAACGCCGCTTGACTATTTTCGGTGGGGATATGTGAAGTCGCTAGTCTACGCCGATAAGCCCGAAACGCTTGATCACTTGGGGGGCAACATTCGCCGCGTTATTGCCGATATACGGCCACAAAAGTCACCAAAAATTGCACCTCGAGATTAGACTACGTCCGAGCCAGAAATATGCCAGAAATCATATTTAAATTGTAATGCCAGAAGATTATCTTTCGAATAAAGTAAATTGTTGTTAAGCTTTACTCCACGAATGTGGAATTCTTTAACCAAGACAATTTTTTTCTCCCTTTCAATATCCGTATATTAAAGAGGTTATTTCCTTCTCAATCTTCGCTCTGTTTCCTAAAAGCCCGGACTGCGTTAAAATAAACAATTTAAAGAGTAGTCGCCTTGAATGCGCGTCAAAAAAAAAAAATAACTGTTAATATATAGTTTTTTTTTTTAATTCTGACTTTTCATCATCATCATCGGCTCGACAACCGGGGTCCGGTCTTGGCCTCCTGCAACAAGTCTCTCCACCCATCCCGGTCTCGAGCCGCCGCCATCCAGTTGGGCACCCCAAGGCTCCGGGCGTCCTGGTCTACGCCATCTCTCTAGCGCAAGCACGATCTACCACGCTGTCGTCTACCATAGAATGTACCACAAAGAACTTTCCGAAGCAGGTTCCTCTTCGCTCATGCGAGCTAGGTGCCCTGCCCACCGCAGTCTACCGAGCTTAATTTTTGTCACGATATCTGCTTCAAAGTAGATTGCGTACAATTCATGATTGTACCGTCTCCGGAATCGTCCTGACTTTTACTTAAATTCAAATTGCACAGAATCGAATTTTTTTTCTATCAAACACCCCTCTAGTATAAAATTTGTTGATACCTTTAAAATTCGTATTCAGATTTGTATAAACCTTTTTGTTTCCTTTCATAACATCGAAGATCTAAATAACATTATAACTCAAATTATAGACTTCGTAAAGCAAATAAGAGTTAAAGAATAACGGGCTCTTTCCGCTTAAGCTAGTCGCGTGTCGTTTTCAAAAATCAAGATGACAATAATTATTTTCGATTTCGTTAAATGTGAATTTACTTCCGTCACCAGAACTTCCGTCTCATTCGGTTGGTTTTTCTGTGTTGACCCCTCATCCCAGAGCCTGCGGAGGATTAGAGTTACATATCCATTATCAGTTTGTCTACAAAGACACAAACACGACGCTTAACGAAAAAAAAAAAAAGAGAAAAACTTTACAGGATATAAAAATGCTTTTGTCATTTATATCCGTTTTTGTTTCATTGATCAACAAACTAAAATCGCTTACTCTATTTTTATCAAGTTTTCAACTTAAGGTTTGAAGGCAAGCCCGAAATAAATAGACAAGGATTACAATGTCAAATGTTTGACCTTGTAACTCCAAAAACCCCCAGCATTAAAGTCGCAGACATCGAAGCAGTTATACCCGAGTCCTCCTTTAAATTAAAAATTTTGTTTGTGTATGTGCATGGTGGAGTTTTCCCATATATAGCACAACAAGCAACAAAAAAGATCACAAATCAAAAGCAAAGGACACTTAAGAGATTCGTGTATCGTATCCCCGGCCGTCGTCATCGTCCTGATTGAAGAGCTAGAGTGTTCACTTTTGTGTTTCTATTTCCTCTCTAAGCATCCTTTGATTATACTATCGAGCATTTGGGAATTTCCGAAGATGGAAAACAAAATAAAAAAATAAGAAGAATGAAATACAATGTTTTCCATCACAATCAAAAGAATCAACATATATAACGTGTTGTGGCATCTTGTATTCGTACTTTTTTTCATCTGTCTTCTTCTCAAGCTCACTCATCTGCTTCGTATTGTTGAGGAAACAAAAGGATACCTATGGTATTTTGTTCAGTTCCCTTTTTAATTTTTTTTTTGTGTTATTATTTTTGAAGGTGCACGCTATTCGTCTTTTTTTTGCAGTTTACGCTTCTCTCGTCATCATGAAATATTGAAATTGTTTTTGGGTAGAGGAGCAGAGATACACTGGATGTAATGGAGGTTTTGCCTTTGTTTCGTCCTTGTCAGTGTATTTTATGTAAATTAAGTTTCTCTTCTTCTTTTTTTAAACAAGAAGCACCATGCACATACACATACAATTTCCTAGAAAAATTTATTATACGTGTACGTAGATGTATACTAATCCTTACAGCGTTACGTACATGTGCAACTTTTAATTTCTTAAAACTTTCAGCATGAAGCTTCTTCGACGAGCTCTTGCTACCACATTGGATTTAATTTTTATGTAGTTGCGGGGTCTTACAAATTTAACAACAAAAAAGACGTCAAAACATGACATGGAAGTTGTAGAGGTTAGTTCAGGACTTTTATAAGGAAATAGGTGGTGGTTCGGATCCTGTTGTTGTGACATTTGCACTTTTAACTTAGCTAAATATCAAAAGATTTATAAAAGTGTAGGATTACACTGGAACAAGTGGACTTGTTTCAATTCAATCGGATGAGTAAAAGCTTGGGCGGTAAATTAAATTGACTTTGTGACAGAAATTTTAAATTTTAAAGGAAACTATAAGTCAGTGGTGAACAAAATTAATTAATTTCAAATTGTGCGCTTCCGACGTAATTTTCACACAGCGACAGATTCTGCAAAAATAAAAAAATAAACAGGAAATTGATCATCAACACACACTAGCTCTTTATCGGTTTCAAATGCATCTTATCGAACAAAAAGACCTTTTTTCGTAATTATTCGTACTTAATACTCGTTTGCTAATGTAGGATGCCCATGTATAATGTCGTTTTCGATTGGAATTTCGGACTATTCTACTCCTTTTTGATTCCAATCGAATGTGAAAACATGGAAACTCCATAAATGTTACTCGGAACAGCCAATTGAAGGGCTTTTGGAGAAGTTGGAGTGAAAAAGGAGTGAGAAAATAGTAGTAAAAAAATTGTGTGAGTGCCGGGACTCACGATTAACATGTGTAAACATCAGCGTGCGCGGATCCAAAACGGACTTGTTTTTGCTTGAAGGGGATCTTAAGATTTTTTCACTGAACGCACCCATCCTAGTATGCAGATCGTAACGTTGCACTCCGTAACGTAAGAAAGAATGTGACAATCTATCATGCAACCTCGTTTAATTTGTTCTTGAAACAACTGTTAGCAAATAACAAGTCAATACTAGATACAGATAAGAAGTAGGTATGTAGGTAGAATTTTTCAAAATACTCGCTTAAGCTGATGATATTGGCACTAGCTGTGTTTTTTGGGGAAGGCAAAGTACTCATAAATCATAAATAGATGAAAACTATAATCTAGTGCTACCGCATGTACCATCTACTTACTTCCCCGTTTACATGAAGTATTGAAGATAGCTTGAAGGTCGCTTCGACCCTTTGTAAGTCTGCATTGAGTTGAAATGACTCAAATCCACTTCAAGAGCGGAGTCGAGTCGAAATTTGTGCTAAAAAACTTGGGCTGAGGAGTTGGTTTGATATTATTTACAATTTTGCGTGTGTGTCTAATTTTTCTTGGCCCCGTCTAGTCTAGTGGCTGCTGGTGGTTTTATTTTTTGTTGACTTTATTGTCGGCTTTGCAAAATTAAAAACTCATACATGTAAATATATAAATCAATAAAAAATAAATAAGATGGTATCTCAACACCATTTCAACTCAACTCGAAATCGAGCTCTCAACTCTAGGAACAAAACACCTAGTCGAAAATCCGTCCCTAATCCAACTCGTGTTCTTAATCCTGCATATAAACGGGGGTATTTGTCTCAAACTCGTTCTCATGCGCAAGTAGATGAGCAGAGTTGTTAGACACCTACAAACCGCCAGAGGGCATCTGATAAAGTAATGAGATTCTCATATGCAAATGACATTTGTTTTCAACTTTTATACCCAGAACTCGATTTTTCCCAGTGCAAAGTGATTTGGCTAGTTCATTTATGATTTTGATTCCGTACACCACAGACAATCTGAACGATTGACATATATGAAGATGAATTAATTAAGGGCTCACTGCGATAGTTTATTCAAAATAAAATTTAAGTCGAATAGACTTATGTCGAATTCCTTTCAACAAAAGAATCGATTTTGTTCTGATTTTCTTCTAAACAAAATCGATTCTTTTCTTTAAAAGCAAGTCTTGCATTTTCAGCAACATTTCACAACGATTTGTACACACTACAAAGATTTGACATTTCTTAAACGTCAAATTAAAAGTCGAGGAATTTTGAAAAGACAAATTTTCTTTCTCTTTTTTTTGCACCCAATTCTAAATTTTAACAAAATATTTAACAATATTTTAAGTCAATATAGCAATAGAAAAAGTTAATAGCAGGTGTCAAATAACACACACACAATCACACAAAAAAAAATCTATTCTTTTACGATTTCCTTCCAATTGACAGAAACAAATCGATTCGGTTTAAAAAAAAAATCGATTTTTTTGTTGAAAAGAATTCGGCATTAAAGTCAACTATCTTTATTTCTATTTGAAAATTTAAAAATCGTATTGATTAATTTATATTTTTCTATTTCACAGAAATAGAAGAAAAAACGAAAACAATAGAAATGCAAAAAAAAAAACTTTTAATTGAAATTTCAATTCTATCAAGGATTTCTGAATGATCTGTCAAACCTTTTTTTTTCCAAATAGACTCTTCGCAATGAGGCTCTAAAACAAAAAGCTATATGTTGGGTTTCTTGAAAAAAAATAATCGATTTAACTGTATAGAAATCTTAATGTTTAGGTCTAGAAATAAAAGTTACTATCTTTACGAACGGCAGCTTTTTCTGAAAACTAATTGTGTTTCGTACGGCCCTAAGAAAGTAACTATACCTTATTGTTTTTGTCTCCTTCGTCTGATTTCAAAGAAGAAACTTGCGTAAAAAGTATTCTTAAATTAGACACAGCTTGTACGGTACTACCAATCTATATATTATCTTACCTACGCATTGTTTTTATTGAACTGAAGGTTTTTTTGTTTATTTCTTTGTAGCCTTTAGATATCGTTATCAAATTATAAATGAAATGAAACCTTGGCAACGACCCTAAAATCATCAAATACAAATTTTACTTTGAGTCTTTTAATAAGTCAAAATTCCTTAAAAAGTTATTATGTATATGTGTTTTTTTGTTGAAGGTACATATACATATAAATGAGTTATAGCTTCATTTTTCGATAATGAACACTGATTCTATTTCGATTATAATTTTTGTCTGTGCAAACAACAAAATTTAAAACCAAAAATCAAGAAAAAGTTTCTTGAACTCATGGGTTTGTTCATTAAAGAAAGATTTTGATTGAAATATATACAGGGTGATTCGCATAAGGTGTGACAAAAGCTAGAACGTGGAGGGGGGTCTATTCCCCCTCGCTTAGTCAGGAGAGGTTATTTTCTAAAAACTTGACTTTAAACAGAAAAAAATGCCATGAAATCCATGATTTTGTAGCCAGAAATGTCTTCTTTTATTGTTTTTTTTTTTTTTATAAAATTGTTTTAGTTTTTAAAAAAATAATTTTCAAACTAAAAATTAAAAAAAAAAAAATTCAAACTAATTTTTTTCAAAATTTTACGTAAATAAGTACCTACTAATTTTGTTTCCAAAATTCAATGCTCTTATTAGTTTTAAGTTGAAATAAAGGGTTTTCCAATAAGAGGTGTTATTTTGAATAGCCCGCTATTTCGGTAGCTGTCACTTTTGAAGCTCTCATTTTTTGACATTTGACAAGTAGAAACTACGCCATTAATAAAAATGGAACGATACACGCTTCAACAACGCATTGAAATTATTAAAATTCACTATAAAAATGGTGAAAATTTGGCAGAGACGGTTCGTAAAACTAAAACATTTTTGGGTCGTCGGAACGCAATACAGAAATTGGTGGATAAATTCGAGCTGTTGGGACAAGTTAGTGATGTGAAGAATAAAACCCGTGCACGTCGCTCAAGAACAACTGAGAATATTGCTGTTGTAGCCCAAAGTGTTGAAGAAAACCCAGGTTTGTCCATTCCTCTTCGTTCTTTGGAATCAGGCATTCCACAAACGTCATTACACCGTATTTTGCATAAAGACTTGGGTTTTAAGGCTTATAAAGTTCAGTTAACACAAGAACTCAAGCTGGCTGATCATCAACAACGTCGTGTCTTTGCTGATTGGGTCCTTGAAATGCATGAAAATGATCGGGAATTTCATCGAAAAATCATCTTGACTGATGAGGCCCATTTCCACCTCGGAGGCTACGTCAACAAGCAAAACTGTCGCATTTGGGGCTCGGAAAACCCAAGAGTTATTGTTGAAAAGCCTCTCCGTCCTCAATGCGTGACTGTTTGGTGCGGTTTATGGTCCGGCGGGGTCATTGGACCTTACTTTTTCCAAAATGAGGCTGGAGCAACAGTTACGGTCAATGGATTGCGCTATCGAGAGATGATTAATGATTTTTTATGGCCGGAATTGGATGGTATTGATCCATTTTTTTTTTTTGAATATCAAAATAACATCTCTTATTGGAAAACCCTTTAGAATCTTTAGAGCAACTTAACAACGGATTGGAGTCAAATTGAGGGAATTTTATTTCTGTTATTTTCAAATTTCTAAAGAACTAGAAGAGATTTTAGCATCTGTTTTTTTGTGTTTGACTAAAACATAATAAGAGTATTGAATATTAGAAACAAATATATTACTTAATAACGTAAAATTTTGAAACAAAATTAGATGGAACAATTTGAACTTTTTTTTTTTTTAATTTTCAGTTTGAAAATAAATTTTTCAAAATAAACTCTCTAAAATAACTTTATTTAAAAACATAATAAAAGAAGAGATTTCTGGATTTACAAAAAGGTGTATCATGGCATTGTAAGTGTAAACGTTGTTTCTTAACAATTTTTTGTCTGTTTTAAGTCAATAAACGAGGGGGAATAGACCACCAATTACGATTTTTTCTTGTCTCTACCCAACCTACACGCTCTAGCTTTTTTTCACACCTTATGTGAATCACCCTGTATACAAAAATTAGGTACAGGTATCTTTCGATAATCTATATACAATTCCTTGGCATATAGGTTCATATGTATGTTTACAAATATTTAGTTTATGATTTTAAAAAATTGAGTTTCTTTTTTTTCTAAAATTTTGATTGTAAACATTATCAGTTTTATTTTTGCACCTTCGTGTATATATAGTAATGGGCGATATGATTAGTTTATCTTTATCTTTATCTACTTGATACGAACTAAGCAGAACTGGGGGACGAGATGGAACCAAAGATTGTTCTTTTTCAAAAGCTTTTAGGTGCTTTAAGTTGTTGTAATCGAATTATCTGCAAAACTATCACTTTAAAAAAAAAAAAGGTTATGAAAGATTTTTTTGCAAGATTTTTCAAACTACAAATTTGAACTTTTTTTGAGCTTTTTTGTTTTGTAAAAGTTCTCGTCACCGAGATATTCACCTTAAGTAATTAGCTTGTCTTATCTTACACTAAATATTTTTACTTAATATGAATTAGAATTCACTTTCTAATTGCTAAAAGGAAAACAAAAAGTTTCGCCCGCCCGACCTTTAGTTGATTAGATTAACGGTCAGTCATTTGTTCCTCAATTGAACGATATTCCTCTTGAAGACACGTGGTTTTTTTTCAAAACAATAGTACCTGTCAAAACGCTCGTGAAATATTGACAGCCTAAGGTTAAGCAACGCAACACCTGCGATTTATGTCACACGATTATTTAGTCGGACAAAAATAGAGTACAAATACAAATTGCAATGCGTTCCTAGCCTTAACCTTGTCACGATATCAATCGTTTTGGTGATCAGAATTAGCCGCAACAATCTTGCGATTTAACTACCTTAACACCTTGGCATTGTTTCTCATATACATTTAATCTAATCCGGTAAATAGGCTTTGTAGCAACCTTTTGACCTTTTCTTTTAGTCATACTCGTGATTTCTAATAAGACAATTTTTAAAAAACAACAACAGTTTTTTTTACAGTGTACCGACGCGACGTAGAGAATGATCTTTTGGCCTCCAGCCATCAAGAGAACCTTAACTATTAGGAAGCACCACAGACAGTACCAGTCATAATACCACTGCTCTTCCTTAACTGACCAATAGGGAATACAAAATTCGTCCCTCAATCGCAGCAGGCGGCGAATGTTCTTTTCAAAATATAGTTCAGGAAGGCCTTCGAAGTCTGAAAAAGATTGCCAAGAACGAAAAAACTGGAACTTTTGATGCGAGAGAAATTTCTCATAAGATTAACTGTCAGAAGATTGTTAATGATTATAGCAATTTTCTGGCTATCATCATATCAGATATCAGTATCGGTTGCAGATAAGATCTTCGAAAATTGTAGAGCTCAGCCAAATGCTAAAAGTTTTCAGAAATTGTATTTTATAAACGGTTTGACAAACGAGAACCTCTTTCATAGCTTTGGTTGCTATGATATGCTCGGAAAATACAGAGTAATAAAGTGCGTAAATCAGTGCCTACGTTCTGTAAGTCTCGCATCGATAAAATCAGTCGAGAAACGATGAAAATTGAAACAAATTGTATGAGTTTTGTTCCATTTTCCATCGTTTCTCGACCAATTTTAACCATGCGAGAGTTACAGAACGTAGACACAGGTAACGTCTCGTTCGTAACGTATGGAGCTGATGCAAAACGAAACATCTTATAAGTACACAAATGGCACAACGAAATGATAGAGGAAAAATGGCATTCTGCTGTACACAGTTCGAAGAACCAAATTAATAATTATTGTACTAGATTTTTATTCAAAGTCTCGAATCTTTTTTCACACAGAACTTACTGTCCAGAATTTTGTAGATCATACAGCCAAATTTCATATGTGCTTGCAAACTTAAAAAGTAAAAGAATGTATTTATTATAAGTAGTTAGTAGTAGTATTAATAGTAGCAGAAAGTACTATTAGAAATACCTTTTCTCTTTTAATCTAAAATCCTATAAAACTTAAAAAAAAAAAAAAAAACACTCACAAAATTCTTCATTTTTAATTTCTTGTTCCATTCGAATAGCGGCATTCAGAAAAAGTATTTTTTTAATAATGAAGCTTTTGAATTGGCTCCAACGATGTTTTTGTCCTAAAACAGTATCCAATTGTTTTTGCATTAACTCCTTTCATTCACTATTCGGCACCAAAACGAATCGATTTAAATTCCAATATTAATACACACGATGATTCGAAATAACAAGGCAAAAAAAATGTGCCAATGTGATATCAGAAAACGGAGAACCACAACGACCGTACCGTTACCGTACCGCACTAAACTTATCTCGTTAAGTATAGATAAAGTACTGTGGTTACCTACTCACTCATTTCGGTTTGTTTTCGTTTTTAACAATTATAATTTATTTTCGAGCGATGAATTGTTGTTATTATATTTGTTTTATAAAACAAAAACAAAAAGAAAATGAAGGTATCAAAATATAAATGTGTTTGATATCTTTGACGGAGATCCGCGTTATCATTTTATGATGGAAGAAACCAACCTTCCAAAACATTATAGGTACATATATATGTATGAATGTACGTAAACTCCTTGGATTGACTTGGTTTGCTGTTTTTTTTTTTTTTTTTTTTTTGCTTTTCTGAGTGATTAAAGCTTTACAGATTGCTGTTGATAAATCTTGATGTTGGAGGAGGTAACACGGTGTAGATTTTTGAATTAATTCATATTTTTTTTTTTTAATTTTTAAGCAAACATGAGTATGTACTATACACGAATACAGGGAATGATGATGAATAATGGATGAGAGAGATGATACAATTTTGTTGCAAGAGTGGTACCTTGAATGTGATGCAATGTGTATGTAATATGATAATTGGTGTACAGGTGGGTGATTATTCAAGGTGATAACGATACAAATGTACCTACATCGAAACTACATCTTTGTTATAATACACAAAAGTTCCCTTACAAAATGGAAAGTAATTTAAGCAGAAAGTTTAAGAAATAAACTGTAGGACTCAAGATACAATCAACTATTTAACAAATTTTTAGTCAGTAAGGGCCAATTATTCAATAGTCAGTTAAACATCTGTTAGTACCTATTCTTTAAATAAAACAAAAATGTATTCCTATTTATTCCTCTGGTAGTTAACTGGATGTTTAATTGATGATTGAAAATTGAAAGGTCGGCTTTTAGGGTTTGTTTCACAATGTACATTACTTACTCGACATTTAAATTATCCGAAGATTTAATTTTTCTAGTAAGAAACTTTGCGTTTTACAATTTATCTTAAAATTAAATATTTTAAAATTAAAAAAAAATAATAAATATTTTCGTTACTATGTAAATTTGATAATCGACACTCTTCATCTGGCCATTAAAATACTTAGAATTTTACTTATAAGGTTGACTATTCAGATATTGTGAAACGCAAATGAGACTGTTAATTGAAGAGTAAGTTCCTTGTAGCCTAATTGAAACTTTAATCAGACATTGTGAAACAAGCCCTAAGACCCGATTTCATAAAAAAAAAAAAAAACACTATAAACCCTTTTATCTAAAGTCCTCTTAAATTGTATCATACCTTTAAATATTTCCAGTTTCACCAATCTTAAAAAATGAAATTTAAGAGAAATTTTAGTTAAAATTTGATTTGCCTCACATCCCTGGATATAAAAATAGGTTGTTTTCCTCTCACATTCAAAATGCGTAAGCTTTTCCATCTGTCCTACTCTACTGGTCTCGTTCCGAGTGGATGGAAAACAGCATTTGTCCAGCCTGTCCCTAAAAAAGGCGAATCTTCTTCACCCTCTAACTGCCGTCCAATTGCACTTACGTCCTTTCTTTCCAAGGTCATGAAAACGCTGATTAATCATCAGCTTAAGAAATATCTTGAAGAACGAAAGCTTCTAAATGACCGGCTTTCGTAGCAATAGGTCCACGGGTGATCTGATGGTATATCTATCTCACCGAACAGTGGAACAAATCTTTACACCGTTTTGGTGAAAGTAAGATTATTGCACTTGATATTTCAAAAGCGTTTGATAGAGTTTGGCATCAAGCTCTCTTATCGAAAATGCATACATTTGGTATCGATGAATCTCTTCTTCGTTGGATTATAAATTACCTTTCTAACCGCTCAATACAAGTCGTATTGGGTGGTTTTAAGACTGATATTCATAACATAAATGCTGGTGTGCCACAGGGCTCCGTTTTGTCTCCGACTCTCTTTCTCATTTTTATCAATGATCTTTTGTCTGAAACTTCTAATCCATTAAATTGTTTTGCTGACGACAGTACCCTCAGCTTTTCATATTCGTTTCTAGATTCGCATCCTTGTCCTTCGGATGTGGAACTAGAGCGGCAGCGTATGATAAGCTCATTAAATTAACGAATTAACGGAATTAAAAACCGCGTAGAATTTAATGCTTCAAGAACTCAATGCTGTCTCCTGTCGTTGAAGCGAAACCCGCCCTCCATGCCGCTATCCATGAGCGGTACTTGTATTGAAGAAACTAAACAGCATTCAGTTCTGGGAATGTACATCACAGACCACAATGACCACATATTTAACGTTGCCAAAAACGCTGCTAAGTGTTTAGGTTTTGTTCGGCGATGCAAGAAATTTGTCTCCCCTTCTGATCTGGCTATAATCTACAAAGCCTTTATCCGTCCTAAGCTTGAGTACAACTCCCACATCTGGGCAGGGTTTCCTATAACCCACTTGAATCTTTTGGACATAATTCAAAATAGAGCTTTTAAAATGATAGGTGATAGAAGTATAACAGATACAATTACTACTCTGGAACACAGCCGCAGTGTTTCATGTCTTTCTTTATTCTATCGCTATTTTTATAAACAGTGTTCTAGCGAAATAGCCAGTTGCATTCCTCCCCTAAAACAATTCCAGCGTAATACTCGCGCTTCTAGGAATGCACATCAGCTTACCCTTGAGCCCAATTTCGGACGTATCGTCAAGTATAGAGATTCATTCTTTAGCCGCACTACAAGAATGTAGAATGCTTTGCCTGGCTCTATTTTTAACCTCCCATTTTGATATTCAGAAATTCAAAACCAATGTGCATCGGTATCTCCTATTAAATCCTTCCCTATTTTAATAACACTCGCATTATGTTTATCATTATAAGGGTAGTCATAACCCCTTGAGGGCGCGCATATAATTATAAACAAAAAAAAATGTACTGGCCGTTGCTAAGTCCAGACTTAAAACCTATCGAGCATTTGTGGGAGGAGCTTAAGCGAAGATTTAGAGCCAGAAATCCAGCTCCTGAAACAATAAGAACTAAGCGGCACTGGTAGATGAATGGGGAAGAATACCACAAGAAACAGTAAAAGAAACGCAGCAGATCAATGAAAAATAGTTAAGAAGCTGTAATTAGAGCTAGAAGGTAATACAAAGTACTGAAACAATAAATTACGGTTGATTTTGTTTTAAATGTTTAATTTTCCAACTACTCCCTGTTTCAATTTCAATCTGTTTTTCCTTACATGTTTCTTACATGTTTATGTTGAAGAAAGCAATTTTTTAATTTGAAAAAAATTAATATATTTATTTTTTATTAAAAAAATTACATTATAACAGGTGATTTTTTTAGAGGTATAGAACTTTAATTTGGCAACACTATTTTAACTGGCGGCCATTTTGTCAGCTGTCCAGTGATTTATTTTAAGTTTGGTTTGGCATTTTATCATGAATCGACGACGACCACCGGGCCGGTGAATGGACTTGAAACGAGATTGCTGTTGATTCCGATTTTCACAAAAAAATTTTGTTCAGAGATGAAGCTCACTTTTGGTCAATAAACAAAACTTCCGTATTTGGAGTGATGATAATCCTCAAGTGTATGTTGAGACACCGTTACATCTACAAAAACTGAATGTTTGGTGTGCTTTATGGTTTGGTGGAATAATTGGTCTGTACTTCTTTAAAAACGATGCTGGCCAGAATGGTGGATGCTGGTCAATGGTGACCGCTAAAGGGCCATGATTACTGACTTTTTCGTTCATCAATTGAACAATCACGATGTGCAGGAGCTGTGGTTTCAACAAGACGGCGGCACAACATGTCACACAGCTCGTGCCACAATTGATTTATTGAGGGAAACGTTTGATAACCGCACAGTTTCACGTTACAGACCCGTGAATTGACCTCCAAGATCGTGCGATTTAACGCCGCTTGACTATTTTCTGTGGGGATATGTGAAATCGCTAGTCTACGCCGATAAGCCCGAAACGATTGACCGATTGACCACTTGGAGGACAACATTCGCCATGTTATTGTTGATATACGGCCACAAATATTGGAAAAAGTCATCGATAATTGGACTTCGAGATTAGACTGCGTCCGAGCCAGCCGTGGCGGTCATATTTCAGAAATCATATTTAAATTATAATGCCAGAAGATTATCTTTCGCATAAAGTAAATTTGATGTAAATTTAAAAAAAAATCATCTTTGTTTTATTGCATTTCAAATTTCTATACCTCTAAAAAAACACCCTTTATAAGTACTTAACATTTATTTTATTTAACGCCAAAAATCAAACAATTCCTACAGTTGCAAAAATTGTATGCCCAATGACAACAAAAAAAAAGTTCCTATTTCTCAAACAACATTACAAATAAATCACATTTAAAAATGCCTCTAAAGTAAATAGTAGTTATTGATTTTTCAATCGCTAACAACAACCTGTAGCCTTGTGCTCTACTACTATTCTACACATGAACCTCATTTTCCTATACATAAATATAATATACAAACAAAATAGTTATTTCGCTGGCAAATATTTCTATTATGTTTCCCGGAAGCAGTCAGCCTTAATCATTTCGTTCCGTTTTTTTTTTTTTTAATTTCAAGTTTTAATACTTTCAGCACATTACCCTCTTGAGTTTTCTAATATTTGCACATGATGTGACTGCATTGTTCACCTGGAGGCTTTTGTCTTGTGTGTGTGTTTTTTTTCAACTTACGTAAATTAAAATATCAATGTCAAGGAAGAAAATTATGAAGAAGTAGGTACATTTATGATTATAATCATTATCATCAAATATAATTCGTTCAGTAGTAGGTATGTGTTCTATTTGCAGCACTGACACTCAACCAACTTTCTAAAAATAAAGTGTCAAAATATAGGAAATTCATTAGAGGCTTGTCGAATAGCAACAGGCCATTTGATTAAAAAAAAATCACAAAAAGCGATTATAAATATAATAGGCCATGAAAATGTTTACTTAAAAAAAATTTGATAAAGTGAATTTTGGTGAAAACCTTTACATTTATGCGTAAAGCATTTTCCGAAAAGTAACCTAGATTAGGACCAGGGTTTTTTGTAGTATTACAACGGTTTGTTACCACACAGCACAGTTTACATTCAAGAGATTCGATACAATATATCTTTCAACTAAAATATTATTTTTTAAGGATTTCTATAAAAATAGTTTTTTTTTTTAAGTTAAACATTATTTTAGGAAGAAACACGACGAAACCTGCATTAGAAAAAAAAAATGTATTAAGATACAAATTTCAAGATGCCTTAAATCTAATGAGTAAAAAACGAAAATGTATAGATAAGAAACAATGCAAATTAACAATCTAATTAATATACAGCACATATTCAGGAATGAATAAATAAATAATATAACGGGTGGGCCATCTAGTGGTTTCTTTTTGCATCATAGGTTATTTTGACACTGACAGCTGTTTCCCGGTCGAAATTTTGACAGAAAGGCAGTATCATACCTGCACGGAACGGAACGGAATGAGTCGCTTTACGCTTGAACAACGTTTCGTTATAGCTTCGCAGTTTGGACCTTAGAGTAGCTTGAATTATGGTCAATGATTTTTGGTGAAAAATCATCTTTTCTAACGAGCATATTTACATCTCAGCGTTTACGTTAACAAAAACAAACAATGTATCCACAGAGAGTGACAGTTTGGTGCAGATTGTGGAGTGGTGGCATCATCGAACCATTTTTCTTTGAAATGAGGCTGGGAACAACGTTTCGGCCAAGCGTGGGTGTTACAGAGCCATGTTAACCGACTTTTTTTGCTGAAATTGAAGACATGGATTTGGACGACCTCTGGTTCATGCAGGATGGCGCGCCATGCTACATAGCCCATGCCACAATCGATCTTTTGCGCACCAAATTCCCAAATCATGTTATCAGCTGTCTTGGCGACGTTGCCTATGGGTCGACGCAACTCATGCATGGGTTGGCATGCGCAGCTCATTAAAAAGCAACTGACATATTTTCTCCCCTTTGTCCTATTGCGAAAGCGCACTCTCAAGGCTTTCCCAAAAGTTATCAATTTTTCAAAAGATTAGTTAACCATCCAATTGACATCAGTCTGGTGGTGTTTTTCGAAAATTCTTGTGAAATACTTAAAGATGTTTATTTACACACAAAATTTATTGTCTTATGAAATTGATTGAGAAAAAATAAGAAGCTGAAAACTCTTCAGTTCTTTCGATTTACATGGAAAATCAAATGAACCTGCGGTGTTGTCCCTGGTAGCAGCCAGCCGCAATTTCATGGCAGTCGTATTTCGTTGTGGGAGGGAGGTCTTGCATGGGTATAAGTTTGTTTATCGCATAAATGAGTGCCTTTGATAAATTGTTGATTAATTTACATCATAATCGTAATTGAGAATTTCATTGGAAAAGATTTAATTTTAAATTCAATTGGGGTTTCTCCGAACGCCATTATGGGGAATGATATTATAAGTTCTTGTTGAAATTCTTTGGAATTTTGTTTAGGTAGTTACAGCAATATTTCGGCACCAACAATTTTTCTATTTTTATTTGGTTAGGCTTTGCATATATCGGCTTTTTCAATAAGAGCGCTACAAAAGTTCTTTTAAATAAAACAAAAACGGTTTTAGATATCCATGAAATTCTTTATTCCTGTGAAAGGGCGTTCGATGCCATTATGTATGGAACTCAATTTCTTTTGCATGGCCACCACGGGCACGCTTGCAGAAGTCCAGACGCTGAACCCAATTTTCGACGGTTTTCAAGCATAAATCGGCCGATACTGCTGCAATTTCACGTTCGATATTCGTACGAAGTTCATCAGTCGTCGCTGGCTTGTTGGTATAGACCATAGACTTGATGTAACCCCACAGGAAATAGTCTAATGGCGTCAAATCGCACGACCGAGGCGGCCAAGCGACTGGACCATTTCGTGAGATAACACGTTCTCCAAACTTGGTTTCCAATAAATTGATTCGAACATTCGCTGTGTGGCTTGTGTCACGGTGCTGTTGGAACCACATGTCCTCCAAGTCCATATCATCCAATTGGGGCCAAAAATATTCGGTCATTGAACGGTAGCGATCCCCATTCACAGTAACGTGCCGGTCTTGATCATCACGGAAGAGGTACGGCCCAATGACGCCGCCGGCCCATAAACCACACCAAACCGTAATTTTTTCGGGATACAATGATGACTCATGGAGTACGTGTGGATTGCTGCCTGACCAATACCGCATATTTTGTTTATTGACGAAGCCATTCAGCCAGAAATGAGCCTCATCGCTGAAGATGATTTTTTCGATGAAAATCCGAATCATTTTCAAGTTGTTGCTCAGCCCAATTCACGAACATACGACGCTTCTGGTGGTCAAGCGGCTTCAGTTCTTGCGTTAATTTAATCTTGTTAGGATGTAGGCCAAGATCTTTTCGCAAAATTTGCAACAACGACGTCACAGAGATGCCCAACGCTTGAGAACGACGAGTGAGAGTCAGCTTCAGCAATATTCTCGACACTACGGGCACTTCTTTGTCTCACTTGTTGGACGTAGCGCTCTTAACGTTGAGGCCACTGACTCCGAATTTCGGTATTAAATTTTAATCATTACGACTCGTTGTTGGCTCGTATATTTTTCCATCATAAAATGGCAAACCTTATTGAAGAGAAATGTCAAAAGAGCGGCAAGAAATATGGCGTCGTTTGCTGTCCCTGCTACTCTACTTTTGTAGCGTCCCTGTTGAAAAACCCTTTACATACATATCTAGAGGCATATTAATCCTCTTTGGAGAAAAGCTTGAAAATATAAACATGGTATTTCGCTGATGGGCTATTTGTCAACAAAACAATGCAATTGAATTGTAATGTTTGTGTGACCATCAAAAACTATTCACTTGTTCAATACATTGAAACCGCTCATTTGAAACCCAATAATTTGAAAATTGATAATATAATAATCCAACTTTATAAATAATAAATACTCAAATATTAAGTGAAACAAGTGAAAAATAAGCTTCTAGCAGTTTTAAATTTTGATTGATATAAAACTGTCACAAACAACATAATCTTCGATTTACGGATAGTTTTCTGATTCAATACAAGATAAGAACGTTTTGACGAAGGAAATGTGTGTTGCAATTTATATTGAGATTGAGCTTTATTGGATTGTGAGTGACTAAAAAGCAGAAATATTCTTAGTTTCATTGTGGTTATTTATAAAGGGTGTTTTTTTAGAGGCATAAAACTTTAAAGTGGAATAAAACAAAGATGATTTTTTTTTTTTAAATTGACATGAAATTTACTTTATTCGAAAGATAGTCTTCTGGCATTATAATTCAACTATGATTTCTGGAATATGACCGCCATGGCTGGCTCGGACGTAGTCGAATCTCGAGGTCCAATTTTCGATGAATTTTTCCAAAATTTGTGGCCGTATATCGGCAATAACGCGGCTAATGTTGTCCTCCAAGTGGTCAATCGTTTCGGGCTTATCGGCGTAGGCTAGCGACTTCACATATCCACACAGAAAATAGTCAAGCGGCGTTAAATCGCACGATCTTGAAGGCCAATTCACGGGTCCGTAACGTGAACTATGCGGTTACCAAACGTTTCCTTCAATTAATCAATTGTGGCACGAGCTGTGTGACATGTTGCGCCGCCGTCTTGTTGAAACCACAGCTCTGCACATCATGGTTGTTCAATTGATGAACGAAAAAGTCAGTAATCATGGCTCTTTTAGCGGTCACCATTGACTGTAACGTTCTGGCCAGCATCGTTTTTAAAGAAGTACGGACTAATTATTCCACCAAACCATATAGCACACCAAACAGTCAGTTTTTGTGGATGTAAAGGTGTCTCAACATACACTTGAGGATTATCATCACTCCAAATACGGCAGTTTTGTTTACTGACGTATCCATTCAACCAAAAGTGAGCTTCATCGCTAAACAAAATTTGCTTATGAAAATTGGGATCAACGGCAATCTTGTTTTTCGACCATTTGGGGACAATTTGGAAGCGTTGTTCAGGCGTCAGTCTATTCATGTTGAAATGCCAAACCAAACTAAAAATAAATCACTTAACAGCTGACAAAATGGCCGCCAGTTAAAATAGTGTTGCCAACTTAAAGTTCTATACCTCTAAAAGCAACACTCTTTATAACTATTTCGCTCACTTCCAATTTCGGACCCTAGATAGGGGAAAATCAGGGTTTTCAGAGATTTTCGAAATATGCAATTTATAGTTTTTAAAAGTTGATTTTAGTTTTGCAAAATTATCAAAAGAGAATTTATTAAGGTGTCAAACACTTTAACATTCATTGCAAAAGGAATTCCGCACAATATTTTGCATTATGCCCTTTTAATAGAAGAATGTTGCTTTTGTTACAATTCTTATTGCAAAAATATATTCGTACGAACCTATATATTTCCTTAAACTGTATTTTAGTTCTTTTTTACGACAGCTAAAGATAAGTTATATTTTCACACTTAAAAACCCTCATTAACCTTATTTGAAAAAGAAAGAATTACAATGATTGCAATTTTTCATAACCTACTTGCAGAACTTTATGGTGTCAAAACAAACACACACATCATTTGTAACATTTAAAGTGCACATACAACACAAAAAATTCTGACGGCGTAAACTCAATCAATATAATGTTTACTTACAAAAATGAAGAAAAAAACACGTATACGTCACAGTGATCGAATGTGGGTGTTTGGTGTGTTTTCAAATCATTCTTTCATTTTCTTAGTAAATCACCCTTTACAACCAGTAATAGACTGAATCGCTTATTTACGCAATGTCTCTGAATGATCCCAATCATTAAAATTTTTGGCGATAACATACTTTAATTTGTTAACGTAAGGCAAGAGTTACAGTCATATACCTAATAAAAAGGTAAACATGATATATTTCTGTTGAATTTTAAACACGTTTTCTGAATGAAACCTTTTAAAAAAATTATTATTCCATTAGAAAAGTTTGTACTTGTAGATTAGACAACACCATATAGAGCGAGAGCATAAAGGAGAAAGCTTGCAATACGAGCTTGAATTATGTTTCAACCCCCTTTGTGTTTGTATGTGAGTTATGTAAGAAGCGATTTATTTCGAATAAATTACGCTCGCTAAGTGGAGTTGAGTCGAAATTTTGCTATTTGCAACTTACATCATACGGCAGTATGTCTTTAATGTAGAAAATTTTAGACTGTGTTATTGGAAAGCCAATCGCATTTTCCAGAAAATATCTCTGACTTTCTTAATGTAATTTTGACGTTTCAACAACAACATCAATTATTGTTTTTCGTGAAAAAGAATCACTTTCCTATAACCCAGTATGGTGGAAGTTCCAAATCTCATTCCTCAAGTTTTTCAGATCAACAGGGTATATAAAATGAGAGCTTGAAATGTCCGATCTCATTCAGTTAGTCAGGCGTTACGGCTAAAACTAAAACCTAAAACTTTCTTTAAGCTAACGCTCACAAACAAAACTAAAATACCCAACACGTGTCATTTGGAAATTGATAGAAATTCATGATTGTGCTCAGCAATTATTGATAAAGTTTCATTCTTCATAAATATTTTGTACAGAAAAAAAGTTGACTTCTTCATAATTTCGGTTTCACTTTCTTATTAATTATTAGCAAATACCTTTAATCTTCAGTGTTAAATTACTTTATAGCCTAGAACTATTAGACCAAGTACGAGTGACCCAATTGTACTTGCTATTTTTTTTAGATAACTATAAATCTCTTAGCAACTCTTTCTACACAATATTAATTAAAATAATATCGCATATGACTTTTCCACGCTAACCCATTTATGTGATTAGTAAAATTAAGGAATGCTGTTTTCATCACCATAAATTCTTATTCCCATCCAATTATCATCAGAATGGCAAAATCCAATTAAAACCATCTCTATACACAAAAAGTTGCCAGCAACTTAAATAGGCCAGCCAAACGGTAGATACCTACCATTTTATAATAACAAAATTAATTTGTTTATAAATTTTCGCAACGTGGAACAATTGTGTTCACTCACTATACTGTGGGAGAAAACTTTTACTTCAAAAAAAAAAGAACCACAAACAATAAAATTATTGCAATCAATTTGCAAAGTCTAAAAAAAAAAAAACTTTTCCATTCGTAACAATAGAATCTCTATACTTCTACATACTGAAGCACGATGTTGTTTTATTTTATTTCACTTAATTTATTTGTGTTTTTTAAAACAACGCAGTTTTATAACTTTGAAGTGATGGGAAAAAGAAATATTTATAAACATCACTCACCTGTAAGTTCCACTTCGGTGAATGGTTTCTTTTTCACAGACTGAAATGAAAATAAAAATAAATCACAAATTAAATCCAAACACAAAAAAAAAACCATCAACTTGAAATAATCTAGGACAAGTGCATTTTCCAGTCTACTTACTTTGGGGGTACGTTTCCCCAGCAACGCTGTTCCCAGCATCTGGAATATAAATTAAGAAATAATTGTTAAATCATTTTTTTTTTTTTTTTGTATAAGCTCCTTCAACTTTTTATTTAAGCAGTTTTAAAGGTCGAATGGTAAAAAAATTGTGAAAAGCAAGAAACCGTATAATAATATGAACTCTTGAAGGACATTTTTGTCAATCATATTTCATAAGCAATTAAGAAAACAAAACATTTTTTTGTGTTGTTTTTGCAAATTATTTTTATAAAATCTTATAGTAGGCTGGGTGGTTGAGTTGCAAAGGAAGACGGCTTTTTGCAAAAGTTAACTTTAGATTTTTCATAATACAAATTGCAAAGATCTATCACCCTTGTTTCAAACGTATATGGCCTCACAAATTAACGTATATGACCTTACAACTTAAAAAACAAAAATATATATGCAGCATTTCTAATCCTTTTTGAGCCTACAATGTTGATCAAATTGGTTGAGCCGTAAGCAAGATTACAAATCGAAATTGTCCGTTAGACAGAAGTCTCTATGACATTTTTTGGTAATATTTGTTTTGAAAAGAACTTTATTGTCTGTAAGATCCCATCAGCCAGAAAATGCAACCCTACTTTCCAGACTATAATATTCAGGGCTGTTTTTCGGATGGTGCGTCCCAATCGCAGTCTATTTCCGTCATTGTTACTTAACGACGACAACAGACAACGGCACACATATTGCAAAATAAGATGAATTTGACAATTGTGTCATAAAACTAAATAAAATTGATTTTTTTTTTTTCTTTTTCAGACAGAAATGATTTGTTGCATTGTGATTTTCGTATTCCGTATATGCCTCCTCCATCTGCTTAAAATTTGTCTCAAGACCGCAACCACCAACGTAAGTTCTCTTATTCTTATTCAGACATGATGAATGCAATAGAACAACAAAAAATGGTCAAAAATAAACATTTGCGATGACAACTTTAATGTTAAGTTATAAGTTGTTGTTTTAATAGATAAAGACGACTTGACACATGTAAAATGATTTTAAAATTTTTCTTCCTCAGGAAGAATGTTATATGTTTGCATCTATAGATAGTTAGATAGATACATTTTGTGCAACACAAAGGCATAATGATCATCTTTTATCTTACTAAAATTACTGACGTAGATACTAACCTTTTAAGATCGAAATAAATTAAATAAGCAATGAAAGGCGAAAGAAGTTTTATAGCATACAAATATTGCATAAGCCAAAAATCGGGAATTCGACCTGAAATTATTTGCAGAGTTTCCGCCATTTTGATTTAAAGGGCTTATTTGTTTTTCGCGAATATAATGACCTTGTTTTTTTATGTTATCGATAAAATAACCCTCACCATTTTCAATATGAGAAATGAATTCTACAAGTTTGTAAATATCGTAAATATCTAACCCTAACCGCCACTTTATCGTAAACGCCAAATAAAAGTTGATCAGGCAATACATTCTTTAGTTTTTAGTTGCTCTGTATGGCAAGTAATGGTTTCGTGTGAAAAAAACAATCAAGAAGTCCGAAAAAGTGGGTTTCGTCATGCCATCCGTCGGCGTCGGTCTGTGGCGTTGGTGCGTCTCACAGTGGTTTGAGCGCGGAAAAAAGGTCTTTTGAGAAAGTCATATGTAGCCTTTTTATTTTTATGTCTAACTACTCTTAGATAACCTGAGCGTATGATTTCAGAGTATTTTTTAATAATATTATGTTCTTATTTACAAGCCCTCAAAGTAAAAAAATATTTTATTCAAGTCGCGAACCATATTTTCAACGAACTTTTCCAAAGTTTCTTAACATAAAATATGTAACTTCATATATCATTTTATTGGTCTTTTCTTGACTATATCGAAAATAAAATATATACACGACTTGATCGCACGAACTTGCTCTTGTGGTTAAATATTTTGTGTAACCCCACATTGAAGATGCATGGTGTACCTATATATTTAACGAGCAAATATTGAAAGAGTCAAAAGCACTAAAAAAATGATTTTTTGTTTGATTTTTTTTTTGTTTCTAAAAAAAATGTTTTTAAAAATTCTTAAATGCAATATTGTTTAAGCAATTGAGAATCATCAGATTGCAAAATTATAACAAAATCGGTCCAACCATGGCAAAGATATACGCGAATAACCCAAAAATAAGACCATTTTCACAAAAAAACCTGGAATTCTTAATTCCGTAATGTGGATTTTTTGAGAAAAACCTAAAATGAAGTTTTCTTACAATTGACTTTGTTATTACAGGTACGAGGTTTAATTAAAAAGGTTAGAGCCGTTTTCGAGAAAATTTGAAGAAACCAAAAAATTTGTATGGCAGATACCCGTTCTAGATGAGCTAAAACAAAAATTTGAATTTTCCCTCTAGGGAATCACATAAAAATGCACTGTACCAAATTTCATGCAAATCGGTCCACCCGTTTAGGCTCTAGCTCAAATTACAGTGCACGCATCGACGGCGACGCACAGACGCACAGACCGACGGACGGCATGACGAAACCCACTTTTTCGGACTTCTCGATTATCTTAGTGTTAGTTTTGATCATAACTTATTACAACTTGCCCTATAGAGGAAGTAAAAATAAGATAATTCATAAAAGAAGCCTTCTATAAGTAGCCTCAAACAATGGTACTAAAAAAATGGTTTTGATGAAAACTTTTTGATAGTAATGACGTATATCAACGTGTGGTCTAAACTTTCAAGTTACAGCACAGAAAAAATCCGCTGCAAATACCTGCATATTTCAGAGTTATGTTCAAATTTATCTCACTGAATCGGGTTTAAAAAAACTCAGCCTTGAAGGTGGTATATATTATCGAAAAGTTGTAATTTCTTCGGTACTATCTGTCAGAATTAACTAGTTAAGCCTATTATTTTTAGAAAAAAAATGTGTAAATTTATTTTAAAAATAAAATAAAATAAAATTAATACATTAACCTAGGTCTGAGGAATTCGATTTTTTTGGGAAACTATTTCTTTTAGCCTGGAAAATGTGTGATAAAAAAAACTAGAGTGCAAAATTTTAGACCTTTTAGTACAATGTTAAGGCATTCTAAGTGTATGTTACTAGGTTTTAACAAAGATTTTCCAAATTTAAAAAAGCTTAGCATCGTAATATTTGATTAACATTTGTTTAACCACAAAATGCCTATTTTATCTTTTCAATATCATAGTAACTCCTTATGGCACTTTGACATTTATAAATGTCAAAAATGGAATGTTTCATTACGAGCTGTCACTGTTTCAGGTGTGTTCTGTTGGAGTTTATTTAGAAAATAGGTTAAGTATTGAAAATTTCGTTTTTATTACTCAGGATTTTTGTGAAAATTTACCATAATCGTTGGTCACTAACAAGAAATATAGGAACAAAAATGGTGTCCATCAGAAAGGGTTTTTGAGATATTTCTAATACAAAACTAGACATGGATTGCTAAACAGTTTTTGCATTATTGAACGTTACATCAAGGCATTGTTGAAGTTTTAAGTTCTTACTAGCTGACCCGCCCGGCTTGGCACGGGTAGACAAACCTAAGCTTCGCATAAAAAATTACAAATGAAAATATATTTAAGCTACTTTTTGTAATTGAATACTACATACTGAGTTTTGACCCTATTCTATTCTATTTCACTTTTTTGTGTTTATCCCATTTCACATTTTAAAAAAATATCCTCTTCAACACAAATAGAATTTTTGATATCGGAAACCACTTTCCTTGCACCCTATAAATACCAATTTTTTGAGAAAATATTCCGAAGGTCATCCACTCAAATTAACATTTGGAACACAAAAAAAGACTTTCTTAATTCGGGCTATTTTTTTTAATTTTTATCCCATTTCATCCTACAAATTGAAAAATTAAAAAAAAACCTAAAAAAAACCTTTCAAACAGAAAAAGAATTTCTTAAATCGGACTATTTTTTAAATGTTTACCCCATTTCACCCTACAAAGTGATTTTTTCAAATATTTTTATAGTTATTCTGCTATTCGGGGCGGAGACGAATCCAACTAAAACAACTTTGTTTTATATATTAAGATTATTCAAATAAACTTTAGCGTGTTACTGTTTTTAAACGAATAAATTCAATTGTTTTGTGCCACGAAAAACAATATGAACATATGTATATTTTCTCGAAACATTGAAAACATTCACAAAATTGAAAGCAATCATTCAATTTATTCGAAATTAACACTTCGTTCATCAAATGATTTCTTTGTGTATAAATGTATAAAAAAGTTGGATTGTCTTGTTGACAATTTACAATCGCAATCGATCTTTGGAGTGTTCGTCATCGTCATATTATTGGTGACATTAAGATCTGTTGTGTCCCCCTTTAGGAGCTACAGCTCGGCCGCCAAATTAGTTCTTTTGAGGAACTCGAGAATTTGGAGTACTTTTAGAGATGCCAGATGCCTATGTCTTTGGGACATAAGTGCATCACACTTACCCAATATGTGGGCGGGCGTCTCTTTTCATGAGCGTTAACTATTACTAACTACAAATTTTTAAAAATCTAATTACTTCTTGGTAGTATGGAGATCGTTTTGGCATAACAAAAGAAAGAAGGTGACATAAAAAACATATTTTTGTTAATTTATCAGTTTAGTAGTTTTTAATAGGTACTGCCCTAAATGTTACTAAATATTATAAAGGTTGGAATTTGTGCATCATAGAAAACCTTATATAAGTTAGTATGTACATATGTATCTACCGAGCAGGGACCGGTGTCGTATTCGTATCGTTTTCGCCTAGGGATCTGTCATCACTGTACCCATGAGAACGCGGTAAACCATTTTGACCAACTTGAGTACAAAATTTCTGAATACCCATGGGAACATGCGGATATCCTAGAATGCTAAAGGATGCGATGGTGGAGTTGTGCGTGCCATTAGTAGGTTTATTAAGTAAGACTAAACGGAATAAACACGGCAACCCCCGAAAACACCGGCTCACCTACGCGAATGTTACTCATTTAATTAATTTAATACTTTCAGATACTCGCGCGATCAAAAAAGAAAAAACGAAAAAAATCTGCGGAGAACATTACATAAATATAACATTAACACAGGTTAAGTAGTAGAATTTATCGTTTTAGCGACATATGCATATGCTAATGATAGGCAAACACAATCAGTTGTATTTATAAACTTTGTCTAACTTTATACAGTCTTCCAAGTTATAAATAAACATGTTTAATTATTGTCAACAATGGAATCGGTTGCCTAAACCTTGACTAATATGGAATTTTATTTATTTATTTTTAATTAATTAAAGCATATTTCGATAAATGTACTTCGAACTTAATATTAAGACATTGTCTAACTAGTTTAAAACCTAATAAATACTCCTGAATATACGTATTCATAAATATTATCTATAGTACGAATATTATGCTGCTGTTGCTAGTGATCATGTTACAATTTATTAAAAGTATATTTTTAGGATGTTATCGATAAGAAAACAATAAATTAATAAATACATTCAGTCAAAGTCGAAAGCATGTACCTACATAATTCATATTTTCAGTGCAAGCAACTTCGACTCTGATGGCGTCATCTTATAGATTGAATGAATAGGGTATTGAAACAAACCAGACGATATCAATTAATCTTTGTGAAATACAATTAACTAATTAATTAATTGTTGTTAAGATGCAATCAAACTAATAATCGTAATTGCAAAGGCGGATAACATGAAAAATGACGTATGTACACTTCCCTTATGGAGTTATTAAATTATTTTATATATGTAAATGTACAAAATATAAGGCTCGTTTTTTTTTAAGACACATTGTATACTCGTTTACAAACCTGAAGCGAAAATTAATCATATTTTAATATTGAAAAAAAAGGCGAACTGTTTGAAATTTAAAGGTAAAAAAAAGAAAATAAAGAAAAATCTGTTCATCTCTTAATATAAAATATCTGTGTTGTTTTTGTTGTTGTTTCAAAGTATCTTGTTTTTGTATTTCAAAAATAAAACACTGGTGGCCAAAATTAAAGGAATATTTTTTTTTTATTGAGTGTTTTTTAAGAGCCGTATAGCTGTTAAAATGGTATAATCAAGATGAAACAAAAGCATTTAAACACAGTGTTACCTGATTAATGCAATGATTTAATAATAATTTTCCCCGATCCCGTGAGTTCTCCAAAAAAAAATGGAAAATTTTTGATTCGAAAATAAAGGCATTTAAAAAATCCTGACAAATCTAAAAACTAAAAAGTATAAACTTTATAATGCGTTTTGCTTCATTTCATATCTTTTCTTTTCAAAAAAAAGTATACACATTTTGTGTTCCCTTAGTTTTGTCCAGCAGTATATTTTTTTATTTTTGTTTTCATATTATTTCTTGATTAAATTTTCTTAAGAGATAAATAAAAACAGTAAGTTCAGTCATTAATTTAAATTAAATTTTTCGAACTTCAACGTTATTATCAAACAAATTTAAAATAAAAACCATTAATATTTGAAACAATAAAAAAAACACAAATAGCATAATAGATTCACAATAAAAAAATGTTGGAAATAAATTAATTTAGACATCAAAAGTGTTAAAAATAAAAATATTTATCTTTATTTTTTTTTACTATCATTATAAGGTGTCAACAAAATACATACAAACATGTATGAATAAATTAAACACGCAGTCTTATATTTGACAATTAACAATAAAACTAATGGATATAGCATGATATTTAACACACACGACTTTTTTATGACGATAAGGTGATGACAAAAACATGTTCTATTATTTTTTTGCAAACAAAAAATATAAATATAAATGCTGAAGTTCTGGATCGCATGTTTTTGATCTTGCAAGGCTTTGATTAATCAGGGCAGGGTTGCGTGTTTATGAATTATGGTCTTAAAAAGGAGCAAACACGCGGCATCCTTAATTGATTTCTGATATAAATTTGGTGTATGGTTATGGTTTGAACTTATAAAATATTTGACTTTTGTCACATATACATGTACTCTGGTTAGAACAGGCCACTTAACGGAAGCATTCCCTTAGCTTCAGTAAAAGTTGATATATTTTAATCACTTATATTATAAAGGGTCATTCATTTTTCGGTTTCGAAAGCACACAGCCATACATTTTTGATGAACATTTTATTTCATTATAAAGTTTGGACATTGCCATTAAGTGTGAAAAACAATATCATTCAAACGGCCGCCTCGGGAAGATTCGCAGCATGGGATTCTTTTGAGGTAGTTTGCGGTTCTTTTGAGGTATAATCACTTTTTCGCACATTTCGGGCGGTATCTCGGCCATAACTTGAGTAATGTTGGTTATGAATGCGTCTAGAGTTCGGGGATTATTCGCGTGGACACGGTATTTTGCGTAGCCCCATACAGAAAAAAATCTACCGGTGTCAAATCGCATGACCTTGGTGACCAATTGACTTCGCTAAAACGTGAAATTACGCGACAAGGAAACTTCTCCCACAATAAATTGGTCGTGTTTGTGTGGCTTGTTGCCCCATTTTGCTTTAACTACATATCGTCCAAGTCATGATCTTCAATCGCCGGCCAACAAAATCTCGGTTATTATACGACCAATTGCTGCGAACGCCGGGAATTCGATAAATTCGGATCATCAGCAACACTTGCACTTGCAGCAGCAATATTTTCGACTGACCGTGCATTACGATGATGCACAGGCCTTACGACATCAGTAACGCTTCTACTTTCTTCAAATTTCTTCACAATTTTACCGATTACTTGCGTAGTCGGTCGATTATGACGACCATAATCATCGCGTAACGCCCGACAAGTGACTACGTTTGAATCAACACTTTTGTAGTAAGTTTGAATAGTTGTTCTATTGTCAAGCGATCCACTATCGTAAATGGCAAACATTCAACTAATATTGTGACACTTCAAATGACAGCTGAGTTTGGCAGGTGTCAAAATCCAGCGCTACCAACTTGAAACGACGAAATGAATGACCCTGTACATCATGTATCCATAGATAATTTTACCCTCAACATCTCGATAACCTTATGCTACTCAAGTACATATATATTATGTACATAGAAATTATCGGAGAATAATTTTCAAAAATTCTTGCTGAGATTTTTTAAAACATAAAACATAGTATCTCTATATAAATTCTATCAACAAACTATGGTGTGCCCATGTAACTGTAATTCCTGCGGTCAATAATATAGACTCTGTTAATTATTTCGGAGCAGATAGCTCTTATTTAATATTGCTTAGTGCTCACATACTAGCTCATAGCCTTTTGGCATTTAAAAACAATCTCATTCGATCTCTATTGATGACAATCATTTTGCAAATTCTCAAAAATATTTAAGAAAACTAATTTGTTTACATTATATTCTTAGCTAATGCGAATTTATTTTATACCACAACAAAAAAATTGTTTTTTTGTCCCAACATAAGCACAATATAGAAGATAATCAAATTTAACAAAAAAAAAAAAAAAAAAGCCAAACGTCAAATTCACCCAATAGATCTCGTGTGCCTGAAATTTTGTCCATTGCCGCGCACTCTGCACCGATTGAAAATTAACCGGGTGAAAATAAATCGATTGTCTTTGCTTCGGAGTGCTACAAACAAAACCTGATGTTTCGATTGTTAATGTCAAAAGTTTATGCAAATTGCGACGACAACGCAGATGGACGGTGGCGGCACGGCAGCGGTTAGCAGCCGGTGGTGTGGCGAGTGAAATGTTTTTGATCGAAAATAGCTCATGGTGTGGCAGATTTTCCCAGAATAAAATAATGTTGGCAAAATAATTTCTTAATAGGTATAGCTAGAGATATTCACAGTAGGTATTTTGAAATAAACAAATAAATTAGAATGTGTCTCAAACTAAAATATTAGCCCGAAAGGTGAAACTGACATTTGTCTGTATATAGATTGTACGTACAACTTATGTATAAATGTGTATTATTTTCTTTGCGAAGCTGTCAAAAAAAAAAAAAACGTTTTCCCCAAGGTCTCGAGATGTGACGCAAAATATTCTTTAGCATGTTTATTAAAATCATCTTACACCTCCCGCAGTTCTAAATTTTCAAAGCAAAAAATAAAATAATAAAATATTTATCTTTTTCAAGCCACTTGAGAGTTAAACTGCTAAGTAACAAACTAATATTGATTTTATTTATATTTTTTGCCTTTGGTGTCATCCAAAAATTCACTCCATCTAGATTTCAATGGAACATAATTTATTTCGTTACTTTTAATAACTAAAAATTTGGTGGCACGACATACAGGTCATGGAGAAACGATAGTAATCATATCGGGTCCTACGTTGGGCGCCATCTATAAAGTTTAAACAACTTTAACTTATTGAACTTATTGTAGAAAATATAATGAAGCACTGAGATATTAACTACTAAATTTTAAAGAAAACTGGAGGTTACAAAAGGACCAATCGCTCATGTTGGTTTCGTAACCCCATGTTGGGTACCATTTAATAAAACTTATTCGAGGAAGGTTTTTTTTTTAATATTAGAAGTAAAAAGGTGTATCTAAGCATTATCTAGTATCGCAATACCCTACTGTTTCACCCACCATGCAGCCACACTGCAACCTCTTGAATTTATTCATTGCAACTAATCCCAGAAACTTTATAGCGACTAAGGTCACCCAGTGCTACTCTCCATTGCTGTTTCATGGCCCTCATGCACCAGATTAAGTATCAAACAACGAATTTAATATTTTGTATTTCAGATCAACTGAATTATTGTGGTTTTTTCATAAGAAATTTACCCAACCCATCAGGGTTGAAGTTTCTTAAACACAAATTCCGCATTGTGTTTTGAATTATAATTATTTAATTTACAATTCAAAAATATATGCAAGGGCTATTAGTGTTTTTTTTTTATGCTGACCCTTCTGTTGGGAAGAATAACAATTATTGAAATCAAGAAAAAAAGACACAAAATGAAACTGACGAATACGTTTAGTAATTTTTTCTATTTTACTTAGCACTGATGAAATTACCTCAGAGCTGCACTGAATTGAAAATGATCCGGAACTAAATACTTAAATGGCATTTATAAATATATACCTTAATATTAATGCTACATTTTTTTTAGTTTTAATATTTTGTAATGGTGGCGGCCTGCGGCGTGGCGGTGAATTTAATTGAGGATGTTCAGTAAATAGAATTGAGGTTAGCTCCACTTAATAAGAATCAGACAAAATAAAATACTTCATCATTATTAAAAGCAGCACTCAAAAGTATATGTAATTAAATATAAGGTTGTTAAATTTTATGCCAAGACGACAATTTTTTTTCATATTTAACTAGCTGGCCCGCCTGGCTTTGCACTGGTAGACAAACCTAAGCTTCGCATAAAAATAACATATACATAGATAAATATTAAAGCTCCTTTTTGTAATTGAAAACTACTTTCTGGGTTTTAACCTATATGACTTTCCCAGCACAGACAAATTTTTTGTAATCAAAAACCACTATTTTGTGTTTATCCCATTTCACTCACATACGTATATCAAATTTTTAAAAATAACCTTTCCAACACAAACTGAATTTTTAAAATCTCTTTTGTGATTTTACCCTACATTCACCCTTTAAATATCATTTTTAAAAAAAAAAAAACTTTGATATAAAAAAAATTTGGAATTGAATACAACTTTTCATTTTTATCCCATTTCACCCTATAAATACCAAATTTTTGAAAAAAATAACCCTAAAGCCATCCACTAAAAATAACCTTTCAAACAAAAAATAAATTTATAAAATCGGACAATTTCTTTAAAATGTTTACCCCATTTTATCCTACAAATAGCTAAATTTAAAACAAAAATATCCTTGAAGCCTTTTGCTAAGAATAACTTTTTAAACGCAGGTAGAGTTTTTTTTCAATAGGATACGACTTTTTCATTTTAACCCATTACACCCTACAAAATGAATTTTTCCGAAATTTTAACAGTTATTCTCCTATTCGGGGCGGAGACGAATTCAAAAAATCAGAGAAAATTTTTAATCAGTCCAGCCGTTCTTGAGTTATAAATGGTGTAACTTAACCGACTTTGTTTTATTAAAAATCTTAACAACAATTTCTTTACATTTTTTACAAACAAAAGGAAATACGTACTTTTGTTAGAGACAGTAGCCTAGGAAAATAAAAAACAAAAGTGGCCAAACTTCAGAAAATTACGATATTATGAATAGATAACCAAAATCGATATTTTCGACATTTGAAATTTTTTGAAATCGCAATAACTTCTAAGCGCTCGCTCGTCGAAAAAAAAAGGTCCAAAGTGTTTACAAGAAATCACATGATCTACGAATTTTAATTGAACAACTTTTCGATACCATTTACCGCTTCAAAAGTTATAAGAAAAAAATGGTATTTTCAACACTTGGCTTTGAACATCATTTAATGCACACATGTCGGATTGATGGGGACTTTTTTCGTTCATTTTTTATAGTATTTGGAAGGTCTATACAAATTTTCATTGATATGGGAATTTTTCCTACACTAAAGTCTATTTTGTTTTAAATTTTCTGTGATTTCTGTCCAAGAAATTTCTATGTACAGTAAATGAATAAAAGTTAAACATCGTGTCGTGTGTGTCATTCAGATAAGGTAAATTCCGGACTACTGTGAGTTTGGGTTAATTTACGTTCACGAAATTTTGCGCAGTTGCCAAATTTTTGAGAGAATTTCAATCTTTCTCTTCAAAAATTAACAGTTTGAGAGTTATTGTTCATAAGTTACCTATTATGGGACCTATTATTATGTGACCTGCAATAAGCCTCGGAAACAGTCAGATTATATGACGTCAACCACAGCAACGAAAAAGGTTAAGCGATTTGAGAATGGAAAGTAGATCAGCACCTTATAGGGCTTGAGGTACCCAGCAGCTAACAGATGCCCTGTTCAAGTATAATGCTGATGTGACAGGTCCTCAGGAAATGGGTCTGATGGTCCTTAGGAATTGGTGTTTTATTGAAATAAAAATATGACATTTACAGATATCATCCAACAGCATTTGCTCGGGGAAAAGGAGGGATAGGTAGGCTTTGAGTTAGGCGAAGGGCTCGATTCTGGATGCATCATTATCGATTTATGGGAAGTAAGTGCACTTTAGGGAAATCCTGAGCGGTCAGCTCACATTCCGAAGGAATATAGAGGCTCGACAAATCTGCCACGAAGCATTTAAGAGCCATACATAAAACAAATAATTCGGCAGATACTCAGTAAATCCATGTCGGAGAGTTTTAAGCATACCCCAGACAAGACCAATAAATATTATGAAGGGTGAATTTACTGTAAGAAAGCCATCGCATGGGAATATGAACAAATGTCCGAAGACTGTCGAAAGGACATACAGCATATACATAAGAAGAGAGATGTCATAACGTGCAGTTATTATACAGAATATAACTGGCTTGGGGACCTTTTTTCTATCCATATTCTCTTTATATCCTATATAAGAGATGATAGCCACATATGCTAAAACCATTTTTGAAGAATATCAGTGTGGCTCAAGGCTCATCCTTGGCCTAAGGCAGATGATAGACAAAATCTGCAATTCAACAACCCATCGTTGTACCTATTTATTTAATATTTTTGTATAGACATTAAAGGATTAATTAAACTCAAAACATTTTGTAAAAAGTGGGAAAGTGAAAAATAAACACAATCCCTAGAGATGCCTGTTTACGAAAATTGCTCGCATACAGGCATTTTAATTTCACTTTTCCATCTGTTGCACATTTTCGGACTTAAAGTGTTGAATATAGTTAAGACTTAAGGCACAAGGTTAGGTAAGGTTTGAAGGGGTGATAAATGATCGCACTCGGATCTCAATGGATCCATTGTGGTCCTCAGGAAATAGTTGAGGTAAAGAAAAGTGGATAAGTGAGAGAAGAAGTTGGAGGAGTTTAGGTGTGGGTATGAGATGCCTCCCTGAACCAACCCGAATATTGAATAAATTTCAGGATGTTCCTTAGTGGCAAAAACGAGATGTCGCTTAAAAATTAATCTCTGAGGGCCATTTTTCTGGTTCTCATTAAGCTGGGGCATTCACAAAGGAAGTAATAAGAGCCCTCCTTTAACTCTTCATCTTGACACTCTCTGAACAAGTCGGATGAGCTGATGCCCATTCTGCGCATGTGGGTTCCCATTGAGTTGTGACCCGTTAGGATTCCAACCAAATGGGACAGTTGAGGTCTGCTTAGTTCGAGAAGGAAGTCTCTTTTTTTTCTTTGAGATGTTTGGCCATAGATTCCCCGAGACCGAGACGAGTATCAAGAGCTGACCATCTATCGTTTGCGGCTTCGAGGAAACTTTTGCGAATTCTGCCTTTTTCTTGTTCAAGTGGCATACAAACGGAGGATTCAGTTTGGCTTGGATCAAGAGAAGATCCTATTTTGGCCAGTTTATCCGCCATTTCGTTTCCATATATGTCACGTTGTCCTGGGACCCATCAGAGGGTAACTGTATTTGATGCATTGAGTAATTTTAACTCGTTGCGGCAACATTCTACCAGTTTAGACTTTGTGACAATTGAAACAATGGATTTAATTGCCGCCTGAATATCAATGAAGATGTCGATGTTTCTATTACCAAGTTCAAAGTAGCAAGACTTTTTGCCGCTTCGTAAATTGCAAGCACTTCCGGTTTCAAAACACTGCAATAATCTGGAAGTTTTATTGATCTATTCAGGGGTGGGTTTTCTGAGAAGATGCCTGACCCTATCCCCTCAACCGTCTTGGAACCTTCTTTATAGACCGAAACATGATCAGTGTTTATGACCCGGTTGGCTGCCCATGGGGTCCCTTGAGGGGAAGTCTGTTAGGGCTTCTGGATTAAATTCAATGTGCGGAGCAGTATAGTCCGTTTGAATGTCTTTGTCCATGAAAGTCATTATGGTTTTGTGCCCAAAATGGCCTCCCATCCAGTTTTTACATTGGTTGAGCCTTAGAGCACTGTTGGCCGCCACTTCCTTCGTAAATAAATCGAGTGGGGCTAGTTAAAGAAAAATTTCCAGGTAGGAGTGGTTTTCATTGGACTAGTATAGCTATCAGTGACAGCCAACATTGAGAAAGTTAATTGTTTATTTTGCGACGTCTAGAAGGCAAAATCAGATAATAGATATTATGATCGGCCTGGCAGCCGTGAAAAAGCTATAACTCCAGCCTATAGTGTTTTGGTGATAGCTCACTCAAAGTGGTTGTTGTTTCATGTAAACCTTCAGATGTTATTGACGCCAGAGTAAAGAATAAAATTTATGATGAAACACTAATTTTCTTGGGCTTATATAACCATACATAGAAGTTATCAGATTGCACATAATCATATTAATTTCATGAAATATGGCATGAGAACGTCCAGTTTCATAGAATTTCAAATGACATGAGTAGTAAAATGGATTAGTGGACATAATGTACATACATAAAAGTAATGGATTTGTGAACTGTAAAATAGTAGCAAAATCTGATAAATGCCAATGATCTTCTATTAAAAATTAAACAATAGAAACTTAATTTTTATATTTATTCTTCAATAACAGTCTAAAGATTATCTGGTCTTGTACGTTTACGTGACTTTCTGTCCGGAAACTATTAATAAGTCTCAACAATATGCCTTGTCTGCCTAATAATGCCCTTAGACACTTTCATCAATTGCTATATATTCCCTTATAAACTTCATGCACTACGCATACCACCTCAGCGTTACACATTCATCGTTTTTAATAACAAAACAAAACAAAAAAATGAAGAGGAAAAATGATTGACGTACAAAGATATTTTTGTGACGAAATTGAATTTAATTTAAAATTAAGTTAAACGTAACAAAAAAATGTTATTGAAGTCATATTATTATTTGTATTTGCTTTGTTAAAGTCCTAAATAAAAAATCACATTTTAAATATTTAAGGAAACTTAAAAACTTACCTTAAGTTGATGGCGTAATCCACTCATTGGGCTCATTCAAATTTATCCGTTCTAAAGAGAAAAATTGTTTATCCCAAAAAAAAAAAAAAACACCACCACAACCACAAGCAAAATATTATCAAGCCCCAAGGCTTTAAGTTTACAAATGCTTTAAAAAACACACAATTTTCTTATTATTTTTTTTTTCTGTTGTCAAAAAATCATCGTCACTACACTTTTTTTTATTTTCTATTTACAAGAAATTTCTCCTACAATTTGTTGATTTATTTTCAAATTATAATTTTCAAATTATAAATCCGAAAAAATACCCGAAAAATTCATAAATTTCCAGTCACACCCCCAAGATGCACGAATTACCCGACTCGTCAACATCAACAAAAAAAACTATCTTCACAACAATATACTACACTACACTAGAGTACCAAAACAAAAGAATTGTAGGTATTTCTAAAAATTTGCAGATAGAATTTTTAGTTCCGTTAAATATAGTTTAGTTTGATCTACGACTGAATCAACGACGAACTGATCGCTTCGGTTTAATGTGCATGCCGTTGTCGTACCGGCTTCTATAGAGACCAAATAAATGTTGCGTATATTTATTGTACTCTACTCTTTGCTGACTCGCTGTATAGACTCTGTGGTGTGCTCGCTACCGCAGCTGGGAGATATTTACAGAAGCAGCAGTATCAGCAGCGCAAGCGACGCCGCAACTGACGACGTCAAGTTAATAACCAAATAATACACACAAAAAAGAAAAAAAAAAAAAGTCATCAAATCCACAAAACTGGGCAGAAATAATGCCACAAACAAACACAGCGCCAAACGATGCGGATAATCGCTATGCAAACGAAGAGCGTTTCTATACAAAACAATCGATCAATTTAGTTTTTTTTTTTTTTTTTCTAAAATACTTGAGTCTTGAACCGCTCACTATACGAGTATGTGTAGTGTCTGTTTAAATATTGAAATAGAGATTTTTTTTTTCTAAATTTTAAAATACATAATCTAAAATTATTTTAAAGACTTCTTTCTTATAATGCTAGAATATATTTGAGTTGTAAAATGTATTTGGCTATTTTGCGTAATTATTGTTTTTGTGTTATAAATAAAACATGTGTTTTTTTTTTTGCGAGATTTCTTAGCACTACATTGTTTGTGGTTTTTTCCCCAAATTTGATTTTTGTTTATTTTAGTGGACGACAAAAAATGTACACAAATTCCTATTTTTTTTTTTTGTTTAGTTATTTTTTACTATGGTCTTCTGAAAATAGTTTTATTTTCTAATTGGTTCTGCTAATGGGGGATCCTTCAACAACGTGCAGTTATTTAAAAAAAGCCGTTTGAGTTTAAAAGTTTTTCTCTTAATTGGTAGGTATTTTATTTTGAAAATACATATGATTTTTATTTTTTGTGTCATTATTTTCTTAAATGGGTATGGGGACGAGTAACCAGAACCACTTAAACAATATTCTAATAAATGTCTTAACAAAATTGGTAAACAAAATTAAAGGGTGTTTTGTTTAGACGTGTGGTTTTCAAGAAGAAATAAAGCGCATATAATTAAATGTTATGGCCAAGAGTTCAGCTTTATTATAAAGGTAAGCGCTTGCCATTATGTTTTGAAAATGATTTCGGGCAAGTGGGCTCCGCGGGAGCTCGAATAAATTCCAGCCGAGAGGCATAATTTTTCATAATAATTTTCGACAGCTCTAATTGTTGCGCGCGATTGCGGATTGACTCATTCGGGTCTTCTTCGATACACTTTACGGCGTCTCTGAGGATGCGCATTATCCACTAGAGTAAACGTGGTGCGAAACCGATCAATGGTAGCTCGAATTTATGCGATTTTGCGATTATGTCGACCAAATATTGGACGCAGCGCACGATGCGTCGCGCGAACCAAACCATTATTTTGGTAATAAATTTGCACGATTTGCAAACGTTGTTCAGGAGTAAGTCTATTAATTATGAAATGGCATATCAAACTGAGCATAAATCAAGTGACAGCTGTCAAAAAGACCAACTCCCAAAAAAGGATTGCCAGGTTGAAAACCACACGTCTAAAAAAACACCCTTTATAAAACGGAAACCCCTATGACACGATGGTATTTTTTGCTCTATTGTATGCCTTAAAATTTAAAAATAGAGTTAATGAGGCGGCCATAAAATTACCTATCTCATCGCGACTTTAAAAAAAAATATCTCTTATGGAATGGTTTTGGCAAAGCATTAAAAAACTGGTGTTGGTCGCTTAAATTGTTTTCAGTTAGCTATAGGTCTTTCTATAATTATGGGGTATATCAAACGAATGGGGTTTTTTCAACTGGTAAATTCAGATTTTAATTTTAGATCTTAAAATCTTAAAACCTCGTAACGCAGTTGTAATGGATGGATTTTTTTTATTTTGTTTGTTTTGAAAGTAACGACTAAATATTTAAGCTACTTTTTGTAATCAAATACCTACTAATTTCGTAATTCTACTTCTCGTTATGAACGGCTTAAATTGTAAAAATATGATCCTCTAAGAACAACTTTTATTACCTTCTGAACACAGAAAGAATATTTGTAATCGAAACCCATTTTCATCCCATTTCACTATATAAACAGCAATTTTTTCAAAATAAACTTTCAAACACAAAAGAAATTTTTGAAATCAGATACTTTTGCAATGTTGCTCTTAACAAAATAGGCTACAAGAACTTCGACTGGACGGATATTAAATTTTTTTGTTTCTAAGCCATCTACAAATGGTCCCCTTTCATTTAAAAAAAAAATTATTAAAATCCATCCAGTCGGATTAAAGATATAAGGTCACACACAAAACTGAAACTCATTTTTATATATATATATAGATATATATATATATATGTATATGTTTATACCAAACACCACAGATATAAATATATATATTTATATAGTTTTCAGCTTCCTGAAAAAAAAAAAGCGGAATTTAAGACTTGCGGAAAAAAATGGGTCCTAAAATTCTGTCTGCCTGTGAAGCGATATTCCTCAATCTTTTGTGCTCAAGATTTTTTAGTGATTTCTTTATGGACATGTACAATTGTACGACGTATGTATGTACATATACAAATTTGAATTTAACCTTCCAGTGGGCGCGTGGACTACGATCTTGTGGAAGGTCTGGTTCTCGAAATATTCTCTTATAGGTTTGGTTCTCGAAATATTCGCATACACAGTCATATCACTGTAATTCGATCCAACCTTAAAAAGGGTATGTCGATGGCGATATTTCCACAACAAAGCCTCGCTGAGGGTTGCGGTTTGCAGTGGCGACTAGCAAATTAAGAGGCCTTTCCAGCGACGTAAAAATATCGACAAATCTTGACAACAAATTTTGTATTGATTTTTGAAAAAAATGATTGCAACTTTTTTTCGGCTTTTCAAAAATATTTCCAAAACCCATCGAGCTATACATCAAAAGAAAGGTCTTTTCAAACTCTATCCGCAAAAATAAACCAAAAATGTGCGGAAGGTTTGGTTCTCGAAATATTTTCATCCAAAGTGATTGTTCGATTTTACTGCATTTCTGTCGAAAACATTCAAAAGCGTTTGTGTTTGGATAGCGATATTTCCGTAACGGAGCCCCGAAATGGGTTGCGGTTTCAAAAATTGTGTATTTAATTTTCAAGAGCTTTCTAAAACTCAAATTCGAAATACTCTTAGAGGTTTGGTTCTCGAAATATTCACATCCAAAGTCAAATTACTGTATTTCGATGCAACCCTAAAAAGGGCTTTGGATAACGATATTTCCGCAACCAAGCCTTGTAAGAGGTTTCAGTTCTCAGTTTCGTATAGAAAATTAACAGACCTTCCCGCCGATATAAATCGAAAAAATTGGCAAGCTTTGGTTCTCGAAATATTCAGATCCAAAATGATATTACTTTTTGTAATTCGATCCAACCTTAAAAAGGGTATGTCGATGGCGATATTTCCGCAACAAAGCCTCGTAGGGGGTTGCGGTTTGCAGTGGCGACTAGCAAATTAAGAGGCCTTTCCAGCAACGTAAAAATATCGACAAATCTTGACAACAAATTTTGTATTGATTTTTGAAGAAAATGATGGACTAACCCCTTGCATCTTTTTTCCAACTTTTGAAAAATGTTTCCAAAACCCATCGAGCTATACATCAAAAGAAAGGTATTTTCAACTCTATCCGGACATTTAAACCAAAAGCGTGTGGAAGGTCTAGTTCTCGAAATATTTTCATCCAAAGTAATTGATTGTTCGATTTTACTGAATTTCTGTCCAAAACATTCAAAAGCGTTTGTGTTTGGATACCGATATTTCCGTAATGGAGCCTCAAAATCGGTTGCGGTTTTTAATATTGTTTGTTAAATTTTCAAGAGCTTTCTAAAACTTAAAACCAAAATACTCTTGTCACCTGAATATAACTTTTTTGGACGCGTTCTAGTCAATACCTTCCTAAAATCGGTCGTTCAAATCAATAAGTGTGAAAACAGCAGTTTGTGACGGCAGACGTCAGTGTTATAAGTGCTAAAACTCCACTGGTCTACTAATGTAACTTTTTATACCGCAATAAAAAAGGTTATATTTCTGATCTGTGATATGAAAGTTAGAAAAAAATAAACAATTTTGGACTGGAAGAAGGTACTGAAGTGTTTATAATGTATTCTGTTCTTGTTCTAAACAATCCTTATTTGATCTTATTTTTAATCGAAGCGGTTGTTTTAGAATTTTAATGAAAAAAGCAAAAAAAACGCAAACAAAATTGAGTCATGTTTGTTATATTTTTTATTCTAAAAACTGTCAAATATAACTAATTATATATATTTAAATTAATGAATACGAAAGGTAATAAGTAGTGTTATAAGTAAAAAACGCTTCTAAAAGTAAAAATGGTAAAAAAAAATGTCTGATGAGCGAACAAAAATGGTCTACGATCATAGATCATGCGCTTACAAAATACCACGCACCCACTCTAGGGTTAATAAAACTCCTGTAACGCATTATGAAATTTATTTGCTAAATTCATATTTTTTCAGTAGACGATATTTATTTCATTTGATTTCCAATGATTTAAGAAGTTGTTTTAGGAATTTTAAGAATGAATTTTGACAATTTCTTGCTGCCATTTTAAGGGTAGCACGTCAAATTTTGTGAACATTCACCATAAGATGACCTTTTATAGAAGAGTGAATACTCTACTTCGTTAATTAATTAATTAAACGATGTGAGCTTTTATTAATAAAATAAAGTATTAGTTCGTCAAAATACTATATTTAGTCAAAAATCTTTGCACTTACGTGAAAGTTCGTCAATCCTTAGAGATAATCAAAAATAATTTGCATTTTTTTATTTTTAGGTCATTATCTGTTCCTTTTTAATTTATTTTTTTTTTTTAAGTTTGTTTCCTTTTTAATTTATTTTTTATTCTAAGTTTGGTTATTTTCAACAACTTGAACAGCGCTATTTAAAAAAAAAAAACGCTTATTCCAACTTAATTCTTTTGAGTTTACTTAACCATGTAAACTACTGGTTAAAATGTTCCATTAATAAAACAAAATTTTCGTGGAATTGTACAGTGATGTTTACGAAAAATGCCTTACGAAAATCTACTACAATAAGTAAGATGCCAATTTGGCAACATTAAATCTTCACCAAGTTTCGAAAACTTGTTTTTTTTTCGTATGGGTTTTGAAAGCAAATTGTGATAATTTGTAAAAAAAAAAAAAAAAAAAAGTTAAGCTAACGTTACCAACCACACCTGTCAAAATTATTATCATTTTTCAATTGTTTTTGTTGTGTCTGTTATGTGTTATGTCCACCTCTTGTATCCCTGTATTGTATTGTCTTCAACAATTGCTTTGAGTTCTATAATATTTTCCTTGGAAAACCTTTATTTTTCTTCCTGAAATCCTCCTCACTAAGCACTGGTTTTGTATATTTTTCTTTTTCTTGTCGTTGATGGCCGATTGTCCAATAAATTGCAAATTGTTTAAGAACTCGATAAATCTCAAAATCAAAATAAAATTGACACATGTGGTTCTTATTCCTTCGTTAAGTCATCTTCGTCGGTGGTTTAGCTTAGTAAACGTAACTTGGTAGATATTTTGATTTATAAATAACAAACATTTTGCTCTTAGTCCAGGAAATAAGGCCTAACATTTCGCTATTCCACGTTTATTAATTTGGGTGGAAATGTTTAAAAATTAAGGGATCACAATTCGTTTGTGTTTCTTAAAAGGCTGTAACTTCGTGAGTAAAAGCTTTGAAAAAAATTCAAATTTTATAATTATTATTTATTTATAATTATTACTATACAAAATTCAAGAATCGGTTGCAGTTGGCAATTTTAGAGCCAGTTTAAAGAAACGACACCAAAAATCATAAAAACAGTTATAAGTCGAAAAGGAAGCAAAAACGAGAAAATCACTGCGTCACGCTATATAATGTTACGGTCAAATTGCCTCCCTGACTTTGAACAAAATTTAATAATAATTTAGAAAGACATCCAACCGAAAAAGATTATATCAAAAATTATTTACAAAGCATTGCATGTACATACGTCTACATAATTAAGATTTGTTTCTTTAATTTTTATTTTCAAAAAAAAATAAACAGTTTGCCAATTTTCTGTTTGAATTGACAATGCGTAACGTGCAAGTGCATATGCGTCATCGAAATATTTATGAGCAACAATAAAAATTAATTAATGAAAATTGAAATAGACATAGCAATAGTTCTTTATACAGTAAATATGTGTCACCATCTAAACATTTAAATTATTGAATTAATTCATTTTATTTTCTTATTACAAAATTTGTAATGCATTTTTGTTTATAAATATCTATGTTTGCCTTTCATGAATTCTTCAAACATTTTTTTTGTTGTATGTTGATGTTAATTGAGAGTGACTAATTGATATTGTTTTTATAGTAGGTACCTAAGTGTTTTATTAAAATATCTTGATATTTCCAAGATAAAAGTAACATATTATGTAAAAATATGTATGTGTAGTGTTTTAAATTGTTTTTAAGTATTAAAATAAAGGGTTTTCCAATAAGAGGTGTTATTTTGAATAGCCCGCTATTTCGGTAGCTGTCACTTTTGAAGCTGTCATTTTTTGACATTTGACAAGTAGAAACTACGCCATTAATAAAAATGGAACGATACACGCTTCAACAACGCATTGAAATTATTAAAATTCACTATAAAAATGGTGAAAATTTGGCAGAGACGGTTCGTAAAACTAAAACATTTTTGGGTCGTCGTGAAGCACCTTGTCGGACCGCAATACAGAAATTGGTGGACAAATTCGAGCTGTTGGGACAAGTTAGTGATGTGAAGAATAAAACCCGTACACGTCGCTCAAGAACAACTGAGAATATTGCTGTTGTAGCCCAAAGTGTTGAAGAAAACCCAGGTTTGTCCATTCCTCGTCGTTCTTTGGAATTAAGCATTCCACAAACGTCATTACACCGTATTTTGCATAAAGACTTGGGTCTTAAGGCTTATAAAGTTCAGTTAACACAAGAACTCAAGCCGGCTGATCATCAACAACGTCGTGTCTTTGCTGATTGGGTCCTTGAAATGCATGAAAATGATCCGGAATTTCATCGAAAAATCATCTTGACTGATGAGGCCCATTTCCACCTCGCAGGCTACGTCAACAAGCAAAACTGTCGCATCTGGGGCTCGGAAAACCCAAGAGTTATTGTTGAAAAGCCTCTCCATCCTCAACGCGTGACTGTTTGGTGCGGTTTATGGTCCGGCGGGGTCATTGGACCTTACTTTTTCGAAAATGAGGCTGGAGCAACAGTTACGGTCAATGGATTGCGCTATCCAGAGATGATTGATGATTTTTTATGGTCGGAATTGGATGGTATTGATCTGGACAACGTTTACTTTCAACAAGACGGCGCTACGTGCCACACAAGCAATGAAACCATCGATCTTTTACGGGAAAAGTTTCCGGACCGTGTTATCTCTCGAAGAGGTGATCACAATTGGCCACCGAGATCTTGTGATTTAACACCTTGCGACTTCTTCCTTTAGGGCCACGTGAAAGATAAGGTCTACGCCAACAACCCAGCGTCGATTCAAGACCTCAAAGATGGAATTCGTGAGGCTATCGAGGACATAGGGAAGCCACTTTGCGATTTGGTTATGGTAAATTTCATGAAAAGGATATGGTCCGCGTAAGCGTGATCGTGGCGGCCATTTGGCTGATGTTGTGTTCCATTATTAACGGCATACCTTCCTCTTTATAATGAAATAAACATCCGATCATTTATCTCAAAAAATGCCATTTTTCTTTGAATATCAAAATAACACCTCTTATTGGAAAACCCTTTATAAAATAAAATATTAATTTCATATAAGCAGTCGATAAGTAGTTAAATGGTTAAAAATGGAGAAACTATAGTTAATGTTTTAAGTGAAAAATAAATATAAATAAATTTCCTATAACAATGAACTTAATATTTTTTTTTTAACGAAGAGTTGCTTTTGAGATAAAGGTCAAAAATGTTTCCAAATTAATTAATCACAACCTCTACAGCCCTGTCATTTTGTGTGTTCTATTACTAAATATAAGAGATAATTCACTCACCAATTCAAAATTTAGTATTTTGGAAAACCATTTTTGTATCTCTGGGCTATTAATCAAAGTTCAAAAAAGTTCATTACGCGCGAGCACAAAACAATTAAAGCCGAAATATTCTTAACAAATGTATGTACATATATGTATATACATATGTAATGTAGTTTCTCTTGTAACTTTAGAAAGGTTCACTTTGTTCAAATGTATTTTAAGCCTAAATTCAACTAAAAATAAACATGTGTAATTTAATTTTTTAAATAGAAAGGTCTTTGTGCTCTGCAATTGCACAAAATGTATATTTCTCATTGACTCTAATTGTAAGCTGAAAATAATATGAATTCACCAATTTTTTTTTTGTTTTGTATTTTTTTTACGCAGGCAATCTATTTCAAAAACAAATATTGTGATGTGTGTTCGTATTTAAACTTAACAAAGTACGAAACATCTACAATTTTATTTCTGGGATCCTTAAATCGAAAGTATAGACGACACGAGAGTTATTTTAAGAGATTAAGGGAAAGTAAAAAAGAGTGGACAGCGATTGTATATTTACATGGTGATAGTTTATATTTAAACTTATCAGACGCCTTCCTTTACGTATTCAAAGTTTTAAATTAAGAATAACAATGTGGATTTAGTTTTATGTTTCTTTAGTTTTGAAATCAAAAATTTGTATACTGAAATATTAGTTGAGGCTTATTTTCGAAAAAAAAGTCTATAGAATATTGCAGTTAGGTCTGTTTTTTTAGCCAAAAAATATGAAAGGTTGTTATGCTTACAAAACTTTTGGATATAAAAAATTCTAAGTTTAATTAAAATTGCTAGAGCCGTTCTAGATCAGGGAAGACAAAAGATCGAATTTCTCTTTTAAAATTACATTAAATGTCAAATTTTTTTCAACTCTCTCTATGTAGGATGAAGATGCATACATATGTTCATATCTCCAATTTTGTATACCTATCTAGTTATCAATCTGAACAATCTCTTGAAGCAATCGATCCAAAATGTAAATTTAAAGCTGATAACGTATATCGATAATACGCTAATTTCTCTCAATATCAATTTCTCGCAATATCAATTTCTCAGCCAAAATTTTGTATTCCTTTGCGATATTTCAAAGAAGGTGGAGTTAAAAGGCTGCGAACTACTTGAAACAATATTAACAGCAACAATTGACAACGAAATTCCAAAGGATATTATAGCTAAATATCTATATGTATATGTACAGGGTGTCCGCCGGGTAGGTATACTACTTTGTTTTTTGTTTTGCCGCCATTTTGGTAAACATTAGTCTTGACAGTTCATATTTGGCAGTCGTGAAGTAGACACGTGGCAAATTTATTATGGAAAAACATTCGATAAACCAAAGTGTTGTAATCGTTAAAACATTTTATCAAAACCAATCACCGATTACTGTGACGATGAGAAAGTTACGTTAAATTTTTGGGAGCAACAACGTGCCAACAAAACGCACTATTAATTGTGTAGTGAATGATTTCGAAGAAAGAGGGTCTGAAGGTGATAGGCCCAAGCATGGACTACAACGTACTGCAAGATCGGCTGAAAACATTACTGCTGCTCAAGGAAGTGTTCAAAACAATCCATCAACCTCAATTCGACGCCGTGCTCAGGAGCTTGGTCTTCAAAGAACAACTTTGGCCACAATTTTGCACAAGGATTTGCATTTGTTTCCATTTAAGATTCAGTTGACACAAGAGCTTCTTCCACAAGACCATTTACGCCGCCGTACATACCTATGCCAATAGGATGTCACAGCTAGCCCATGACAACCCCGATTTTCATAATGAGTGAGGAGGCACATTTTCATTTGAATGGATATGCGAATAAACAGAATAGTCGATTCTGGGCAATGGAAAACCCTCAAATTATTCATCAGTCACTTTTGCATCCATTAAAAGTTACAGTCTGGTGTGCAATTTGGTCAGGAGGAATCATTGGACCTTACTTCTTTGAACGGCGTAACGGTAACTGTGAATGGGGAGCGATATCGTGATATGATTGAAAACTTTCTAACGCCACAACTGCATGCTTTGGGCTTGATTAACATGTGGTATCAACAAGACGGTGCCAGATCGCATACAGCCAGGATTACAATGAAATTACTGCGAGATCTCTTTCAACAACAAGTTATTTCAAGAAATGGTGATGTTGATTGGCCTCCATGTCGCCTGATTTGACTGCTCCGGACTTCTTTTTGTGGGGATATCTGAAAAGCAAGGTTTATGCAAACAAACCAGAAACGCTTAAGCAACTCAAACTAAATATTCGTGATGAAATTAATGAAATACCGCGTGAAATGTGTGAGAATGTAATGAAAAATATGCTCCTGAAAAATTACGGAAGCCTTCAAAAGCTTTATTCTACAGCCGGCCGTGTCGACTTAAAATGGAAACGGAAGAAATCAAAATTAAAATTTTTAAATTGTCTGCAGAAAAGCAGAAACATTCCGTGAGCAAACATACAACTGAAATTGACATTTTAGAAATCGAGAAAGCACGCTACAAATTTGAACGCAAACGAGCTGCCTTAGATTTAAACGGGCTGTAATTGAGTGTGAACGGGTAGAGTTAGATCGGGGCCGTTCGGCAATTGAGTTTCAGCGGGCAACTTGTCCATGGTAAGGAGTTTCATTGCTTTCGTTTGGCCACTTTTCAAACTGGATACGATTACAATAAGCAAACAATAACACAAAAAATCGATAGATGCATTCGTGGTCATCCCTTTTATTGATTTCCACACGTTGAAGAATTTTGTATTGGCGTCTTTCAAGATACCAATTTTCTTCATTTTCGCTGCTCGAAGACGATGGCCAATTCTCCCTAGAGTGAATAAAAACAAAAAACCAACACAAAGTCCCAAGTTTGCTCCTTTAACTCCTACAATTTCGGGGAGTTGTGTTCCCATCTTTAGAATATCGAGTGAATAAAATCGCCCCTAATAAATTTGAATCAAAAAATGAAAACAGTTTTAATTTGAGAAACGTTGATCCTAAAATCATTTTGTTTTTTTAGTTTTACAAAAAATATGTAACCTATGTAAATTAAACTTATCCAATATGTTGATGCAAGTGTTAAAGTCTATTTTGTAAAAAAAAATGATTATAAGACTCTACCCCAGTCAGGAAAAAGGAGGCCCCAAAAAAAATTTAATACGGGGCCCCAAAAGGATGGCTACGCCACTGCTTTTAACGTTTCCTAGGGCGGCAAACTTTTTTAGGTTCGGCACCGGTTGCATCCAAAAATAGTTGTTTTGAAATCAGGATGTATTAAGCAGAGCACTCTACAGGTTGCTTACGCCAAGGCAAATATTTTTTGGCCTAGGATATTTTATATTCAAATACAATGAACTGAATAGGTTTATCATTGTTTTCGAACGGAAACTGTAATCGAACTTATAATCACAATATCCCACAGCGGATTAGTCCTGGAGGAGGAGCAGAAGTCAAAAAACAAGGTTAGACTTTTCTCTGTTCAGATCATCCCAGAACAGTCTCAATAATTTTAAAAGAAATGCTGACAATAATTGCTAGCAAGACAAACACTTCGTACAATGCATGTAGGTGCCTAATTCAAATTACATGAATATCAACAACAATTACTTTTTTATGAATGTCCATCATAGAACCTAGATACTTTATACCTCTCGCTATTTCCAACTATACAATGAACAAAGTCTAAACAAAAACGCACACGTAAATAACGTATAGGTACTACCCTACTAATGTGGGGACTTATGTATATTTATCCAGCGTGACATTGGCGCTTATTCAAGCAGAACGTCAGTTTTCATTAAGAGTTGTTTATTTATATTTTGTTTTATTTTTTTTTTTTTTCTTTAATTCTTCATTTTGGTTTGAATTTATCACGGCATTGAACTAATTTATTAAACCACTAATAAAGAAGCTAATTAAAAATATATACTTTTTGAAAATAAATCAACAAATTTTAGAAAAGAGAAAAACATTTTACTTATTTTCTGATAAAATATTCAATTTAAAATGGGTTTTTTGTTTTTGATTAAAACTATTTTTTCATTAAAAAAAAATCTCTTCACTAATGGCAGGAATCAAAAACATCTCAAAATTCTTCAAACACTCAGTGCAAAATTTAGCAAACAAAAAAATTCAACAAAAAAAAAATTGCCAGCTTTTGACTTACTCCCAGGGGATTTTGCTGTTTCTCGTGGTCGGAAATTTCGAAAAGCGTTTCTTTTAACCACAAATCACAAGCTATGTAGTTACGAAAATATAGTCACACACGTTCACACACTTGGCCCAAACGACACTTATTTCTTATTTACTTCTCAAAATTAGAATTCTCAGTTGAAATCTATCCCAATCCTAAAAATTTAATTACTCGTATACGTGAACGGGAAAAATCCTAAAAAATCAATCTGCCAAAAGTGCATAAGCCTCGCCGTAGGCGCGCGGCGCGACGACCAGACGTGACAAATGAAATATAGACTTGCGATAGATATAAAACAAAACGTTAAACAATATGCTTCAACGCTTGTCACTGAGCATTAGAATCGCGTGTCTAGTTATAAATATATGCTGGCCTGCGAACTAATTATCCGTGAGATGAACCCGACCAAAGACCGCGATCGAAAGCGAAGACTATTACAGCAGCTATGTGTCGTTTCTGGTATTTTGTAAGTTTTATAATTTTTCTGCCCTAGAACCAGAACGCTAGAGCACCAAACCAAACACACAGACGAGGGAGGCACGGTTCGTCGGAATATACAGAATATACTCACTGATGCGGAGGAAGGAAAAATCTATCTTTATAGAAAAATTATAGAAATCCAAATTAATCGTCTTATAACGCAGCCTAACGAGCAGCACACTGTGAGTGAGATATTTATTCTCGCACTGAGTTTGGGTGGGGGTGGTAGATGGTGTGGTGGATCGAATTGTTGGTGGTAGACAAGCTAGCTATTGTGGCAAATCTGACATTCGGTGCAGCCAAAATTGTATTTTTAAAATTTTATTTGAGTTGTGTTTGTGCTAATGGCGATGAAGATGAGGACGCTGATCTTTTGCTTTTTTTGTTTTTTTTTTTTTTATTATTATTTCACTCTATCATCGAACGTATAATAATGTGAGGGAGGCGGTTGATTAAAATAATTATTTTATTTGATTATTTGAATTGAGTGGGTGTCAAATGGAAATCAATAAATTAATAATGTAGAAGTCGGCTAAATAGAAAAAGAGCCAGTGTTGTTTGGGAACTTAGTTTTGAAATCCCCTTTGATTTTAAGAATTTCCCCATTTTTAATCGAAAATCCCACGAAATATTCTTCAACTTTCTGTTGAGAAAATCTATTAATATAGTCCAGGGCACAGGTCATGTTGATGATCTTGTTGAAATATATTTAGTCTTAATTCCTTTGGAATTATAAAATTTCATTGGGGAAGACATTTTTGTTTTCCCATCGTTAGAGTACCCACCTAACAGGAAGATGAAGTCAGCATTATTATGTATCCACAGATTGAAGATGCATGATGTTATGATATTCTAGAGGAAAATATATCAAAAGAGTCAAAAGAACTACAAAATTGAATTGTTTTTTTTTTTTTAATTCCAAAGGAAAAATTTAAACTATTAAAAAGCACCAAGTAGCAATATAACATAATCAGTCACACAATCAAAAAGATATATGTACTTGAATAACCAAAAAAATAGACTATTTTTACATGCCCTTTACCTATAGAGCAAGTGAAACAAGAATGTAATTGGGATTTGGGATCCATTTGACATAGATCTCAACTCCCTTTTCTATCTTCACCTGACGATGCTCGTGAAGTAAAGATTCTCAGTATTTACTCTAGCTTATTTTTGGATATATTCTTTGTTAATTATTCTTCTTGTCGCTAGGCAACAATAAATGACTTAAGAACATGACAAAAAAAACACCACCTTTAGGGTTTGGAAAATCTAGTTTTTCCATGTACTTTTTTTTGCCTAACATTCGTTAATCCGATGTTATAAGAGTTCAAACGTTTTCGTATTCCTTTTAAAGTTTCATGGTTAAAAAAGCTAAAAAAAAAAAACTATGAACATCTCCCCTAGAGAAAGGTATGTTCTACCTAGTGTAATTTTTATTTTGTCTGCACCACATTTATTGTGGCCTATATCCTCTCCTAAAAAAAATTTAAAATGTCATTTTCAAAAGTATAAGGAGATATAATTTTAAAAAAAGGAATGAATATCGCCTCTAGAAAAAAATTGCGCCCAACATTTTCGTGTTTAAACTTTTCCAATATCATTGATAGTTATTGAGGTACCCTCTTCTAAAACAAAATAAAACTTTGAATACAGAGATCTTCTGCTTCATGGTTTTTTTACCATTCTCTAGAATAGAATTTGGATTCAAGTGTTAATTTTATTTACACACAGCTTGTAAAGAAAAAAAATATCTGCCGGTACTTTAACTCTGCTAAACAAAATTCTATAAAAAAAATAATCTTAACAAAAAATAAATAAAATAATCTTATCAAAGAATTGGGTAGAACGCATTTTTTTAAATAGCAGTTGGACCACACCACTTTCGGTCGCACCATTTTTTTTTTTTTTTTTTTTTTTTTTGAATACTCAGAGATATTTCACCTTCAAAGTTGCAAGTGGATCTGATTATTTTCACAGGACTCGTGTACATATTGCGCTAACATCATTTTGCAAATAATGAAAAAACACAAAAAAGTATTAAATTGCTCATTCTATTCTGGCTGAGCGCAATTATGATTCACTGATCGTTACAGTAACTAAAAGTACTGATATTACTCTTCAAAATTCATATTAAAGTTTATGTTTAAAGGGAAATATCAATACTTTCACATGCCATATCGAAATGAGGGAGACAAACGAATTCGTGGTTGTAACATAAGGTTATAAAATCGTTGTTTTTTTTTTTCAATTTTAAATTGGAATATCTCAAAGACCTGAGCCAATATTCGATTTCAAAACATCAAAGCCCATAGAAAAAATATAGCCTTGTTTCCGCAACAAAAAAAAGCTTAAATTTTCAACATGAGTGTTATGTTTCGCTTTAGATGACATTTTCATAACATTTAATTTATTTTCCAATTTAAATTAACAAAATTAGTATATTCCACCTAACATCTAGCGGACGGTAATAACTATAATGTTTTCAAATTATTCACTTGAAAAATTGAAAATGAATTCTACATATTTAAAATCCTCATTTTACTTTTTTCAAAACTCCTCCTAGTTTTATATATATGTATATATTAATTATTTAAAAAAAAAAAAATTATTACAGTTAACAATGACGTTTTCCCATGAGATATCTGATACATAGTTTAAAGTATTGAATTTTATAAGAAGTGTAGTGCGGGTTAAGGTTAATTGAGTGTATTTAAAACATGGACGTAGGTTTTTTTTATGTTAACTATAGTTAACAACCTTACTAGTCACTTTATTGACTTCCGGACTTAAAAAAAAATAGTCACAACATTTTATTTTTTTGTTTATGCTTCAGCTATACCGCGGCGAAGTAAACTTGTGTCTTTAATTGTAGCACTTTGAACGACCTTAACTCACGCAAGTTTATGTTAAAACTAAATTCTTACCAGTCACTAAAAAGCACAATCTCAGTCATAAACAAAAACATTAAAAAAAAAACTATTTGTATATGTAGGGAAAATGGAAAGAAAAAAACTAATTAAGAACTAACGAACAAGCCAAAGCCATTCAGAAGTAGGTAAATCAAATCAATAGTCTTACGTGTAGTTTGGACATTAGAAAAAAAAAGTGTTTACGTTCTTTTAGTAATTCTTTATTTGATTTCTTTTACAAAAAAAAAAACGGGGCAAGTATTTCATAAAATGTCACCCTTGTCTAGGATATTTTTTTAACAATTCTTATTTTTGATTTTTTTTTAAATATTTTTCGACTAGTTTAGAGTTAGATCTATAAATAGTTAACAAGCTTAGATTCTAAATAATTAAATTTCATTCCTAAATTGTTACTAATTCGTTTTTTTGTTTGTTTAATCCGCATCTAAAGTCTAAAAGGCCAATTGAAGGGAAGTGTCTGATAGTGCTTAATGTTTATCTATTATTATTGATCTCAATATTATGTCTAAATATCACATAACAAGATTTCTTCGCTTAAATTCTAGATATTTTTATTATTTCATATGCGTTTTGTTTCTGGAAGATATAATTTTTTTTTTTGTATTTGTCTACGAAAATTGCAAGTTAATTGATTTAAAGAGGTACACTAAAAAGTTTTATTGCGCGATTTAGTTTTTTAAACTGTTGAGTAACGATAGCCTCGATAGTGATGGTGGTCGTTTAGCTTGACATAGTTGCCCAATAGCTGTTGAGCAATACTGCTGCGGCAAAAGCAGTGCAGGTAGTATGTAAGGTATGGTGTTAGAATCGTTGTTAAGATATAAAATAGATGTGGAATGCGTTCGGTTTGACCGAAGGGACACATCCAGTACCCACGACGCACTGCATCTCGGGTGTGATGTGTGACAAAGGCGCAAATGAGAGCTCCAAGAATGAGACTCGTTTTGAAGTAGTTCAGTGAAGCTGTGCAAACAAATAGAACCAACAACATCATTGGAATTGTTGTGCAATGAAGGAAGGGTCGACGAAGAAGATTTGTGGCTTCCTATAAAAAAGATAAAAGAAAAAAATAATAAGTACCTTTGGTAAACCAAAATATTCCATAGAGTATGAGATATGACGTATGAACGATGTACATATATGCATGAGTGAGGAATATAATAAAGTTATGTGAAAACAAGGATGGAGAATATGAAATATGTACTTATAAACATAAAAGTTTAAATTTAGCTTTACTTGGAAACTACTAGTCGGAAGTGGAATTAAGGCCAATTTCAAAGTGCACACTTACAGGAATAAATGGCACTTTCGTGTCCCATATTGGGACTTAAGGCTCAGTTTTATAGCCTCAGTAAGAAGCACAAGTGACCACCAACGGTGTCTCAAGTGAAACTTATTCAGGTAAGTGTGCACAGTGATACTACGCCCTAATCTTACATATTGGCCACTTTAGTGCCACTTTCTCTGACTGTGAAACTGGGCCTTAGTTAACAATAATGCACTAATAGTTTACTCCCTGTCCTTATAAGGCACATACACACGCATGTGTACCTATTTCAAAATCAATTTCTTTGCGTTTGGTAAGTATGCAATATTTTTTGAATTCTGCTCATAAGATTTGAACAAAATCGATCCAGTCATTCACGACAAAATCGGCAGTACAAAAACTTTGCCCATTTTTTCAAAACCTTAAATGCCCAATTTTTAGTAAATAAGAAGAAAAAACTAAAATGCATTTCAAAGCTATTGTTGGACTCCTAGTCGAAGAATTCAAAAAAAATTTAAAACGGAAGCGAGACAGAACTAAAAGAATAGACCGCTGCTGCTAATACAAATTGTATAGAAACTCGTACTGATAGTTATGATTCTGAGGTACTCTCTGTTTCATATTCATATATTGTGCGGAGTCTTTTGTTCAATTAGTTACCGTGTGTCCTTTTCCAATCTTATAAGATGTTTCACACGCAAATCAAAAGGAGCAACAGGTTGATTATGCAAGTATATCACTTCTGAAGTCCCTCTTCTTTCCTTTGTTCAAACAAAACCATCAACCATTTGCGTAGTCACATAATTATCCACAAAATTTTGAGGTTGCTGCATTTTTTTCCCAAAAAAAAAAAATCGATGTGAATGTGATGAATTAAAAGAATATCCTTGGGGGTTGGTTTGAATAAATCATTGTAGTTTTATTGCAAATCAAACCAAACAAACTTCAAACTTACCTCTAGATTCCATGATCTGGCCTCCACAAAATGGTCCACATCGATCAAAGACGAAACCGAGAAACAAATAAATATCAGCAGCCAGCCGAATAGATTGCTCGTTCGGTCATAGAATTGGACCACGAAGGCAATTCCCGACAGCGCTCCGATGACAGCATGAGTGGCATTGTCTACTAAGGCTCGTAGCAATGGATGTTGGGTCAACTCGACGAAGTTGTCTCCCAGGAGGCAGGTGATTATGACCAAAGTCGTAAGAACTATTCGCATGTAAACCATTAGATGACAATACATTTGTGACATACAGGAAGATGGAGAAGGAGAGTCGGTTAAATATTGATTCACTTGGGGATTGTTTGTTGCAATTAACACATAATACAACAAAAGGCACTTTAATTTAATTAAAACCTAAGACCAGGAGAACACAAACTCAAAGAGCACACGAATATGAAACAAAAATCAAGATCGAATTTGAACAAAATGCGGTAGCACCAAACGTCGTCGCCGTCGTTGTCGTTGTCGGTATTTTACGGCATTATTATTGTAGTAGAATAAAATACGAGACGGTGTTAATTGAATAAAATCTGAATTTTAATTGTATTGATTTTACAAAACAGCAAAGGTGTTGTGTCATAATTTGATTGTACAAAGGTTGGTTACATTTATTTTGAAATTTGCCTGCACTTACGTGGTTTTCTTTTAATAAAGAAGATAAATAAACAGCTGTTTACCAATATGAAAATAAAAAACTAAATTTGTAAACAAAGCGTCTACTACCTATTCTCAAATTGACATCGGAATAAAAGGTAGTAGACTATGGGGCATAGTGATGGATATTCTTATTAATTCGTTAGTTTCTTTCAACTATTGCTCGCTGGTATTTTAACAAAAACTCTGCGGCCAAAATCTGCAGTTTTCGTGTAGAGTACACTTTCTATTCACCTTCCAAATATCTTTGATACAATTTGAATATTTGTCAAATTTAAAAAAATTGATATGTACACAGATTTTTGTGTATACAGAAAAAAACTTTCCCTTGCGGGAAATGGGCTCCTGAAATACCACTAAAAGCAGTGTTACTTTGAAGGTGCCGAACTACTCATGACTAGATGCTTGTAAGTAGCCGTGTTCGTTTGGAGGTGGCGAACTACTCATGAGTAGGTACGTAATTCGCTGAAATCGAGGGGGAGACACACGGTTTAAAAATTTGTATAACTGGCCCTTTAAACAAAATATCATGCGTATACTTTTTATTATTTGTCAATTCGCTGATATCTAATTTACATCGATTAACTTCAATTTTATTTTATTGACAAGTTTTTGCACTGATAGTCCCCTTTCACACGAGGAAACTGAGTTGCTGGCAACATTAAGGCCAGGCTCGCACATGCAACTAAACAGTTTGGTTTCGATTTTGAGCACTCGGGATTAAATGAGAGTCCGCCGGTTTATGTGCGCGGACTCTCATATAATCCCATAGTGCTCAAAATCGAAATCTCCCCGGTCAACGATTCGAGGAGATTTTTTTGACATTCCTCTTAACACACACAGTAGCGTGTGTTCAACCAAGCTATTTTAAAAGGAAACTGCAGAATTTTTCCACGATTTTGTTTCTTCGTGTGAGTACTGAGATTGTCCCCTTTCACACGAGGAAACTGAGTTGCCAGCAACAATCAGTTTGTTGGTGAGAAGGGCAAGAAGTAAGAGGGGAAATTGAAATCTCCCCGGTCAACGATTCGAGGAGATTTTTTTGACATTCCTCTTCACACACACAGTAGAGTGTGTTCAACCAAGCTATTTTAAAAGGGAAATACAGAAAGTTTCCACGATTTTGTTTCTTCGTGTGAAAGGTACAGGAGATTTTTAAGGAAATTAAAAGAAAACGTCAAAAAAATCTCCAGCAACTTGTTTCCTCGTGTGAAAGGGGACATAGTTTTTGCGTTTAATTAAATGGGTGTAAAGCGAGAAACAGATTAGCACAGCAATTTCAACAGCAACGAAAACTTTGATATCAAAAGTCATGTGAAATAGATTACCAACGTGAACAGCGCTTTTGACAGCATATAAAAATATTTAAAAGTTGTCACATTTTCATTTTTTAGTGTTGATAAACCTGAAAAACATCGCTTTAAGATTGGCAGCTTTTGCACAGCGATATCGAATTTAGGGTTTAGTTCTGACGTTGATGTCGATGTTGCTGTGTTAATGTATTCAAAGCCATTTAAAACCACTAGCTCTTAAATGAGTGATGCGGTTGTCAAAGTTGCTGTGCCAATCTGTTTCTCGCATAATAGCCGTGTTTTTTTTGCAAGTCCATATGGATTTGTCGAAAAAAACGACATCGGGACTAATAGTTTTACACGTAAGAACAACAACAAAGACTTACGTACTGTAATTAAGAAGTTTCTAAGTCTCGATCTCGTTTTTTTTCGACAAATCCATATGGACTTGAAAAAAAACACGCCTAACAACTTCTCGACAACATCTCGGATCTCGGAGATCTCAAAAATATGAACAGGGCAATTAAAATTAGTTGTTTTTTTTTTTTTTTGTTTTGTTTTGTTAAAACAATTCTTTATCTGTCAAAAAATTTCAATATTTTTCTGCGGCGCCAAATTTCAAACAAAAATAAATACAAAGTAAAATAAATTTGTTATCCCTCCTAAAAAAATTATGTATTCAAAAATCAAATCCAATAGGATTCCCGTGGAACTGCAACAAATCGAAAAGACCCAAGATGCACACGGCAAGTCGTTCTCTTTCTCCATCTGCTGCTTATTTTACATTTATCTTGTAGGCATAACTTGCATTCCCAAAGAAGACTCAAACTTTTCGAACTTAATAGCCACAATCCCTGGACCAGAAGGCTCTCCTTATGCTTCGGGGAAGTTTGAGTTAAGTATCACAGTGGGTGAACAATATCCATTTCGCCCCCCGACCTTCAAATTCATTACACAAGTGTTTCATCCGAACATCGATAGCAGTAAGTTGTCTCCATTGTTAAGGTTTTCTTTCGTTAAATTCAACTCCCTGTCCCTAGGTGGTCAGATATGCCTTGACCTGTTGAAAATGCCTCCGACTGGTACCTACAATCCAGCAATCAGATTGGAATCAATCTTACTTTCCATTCAGCTCTTACTGGCCAATCCAAATCCAGATGATCCACTGCAAGGCGATGCTGCTGATTTATACAAAAACAATTTTGAAATGTTTAACCAAAAGGCACGGGAACATACACTTAGGTATGCAAAGATGCAAGACTCCCCTGGTAAAACTTCCGACGAAGAAGTCCCAACAAAGAAACAGAAGGTTGGCTGAGTAATTATTATTAAAGTTTATGTTACAATCGATTAATTTTTATTTATTTTTAATTAAAATCTTTGAAGCTTTCTTGTTCATTAAATTTCAAGTTTAAAAGTAGGAGAATCGCACTTTCTACTTAAATTTTCTTGGAAAGTAATTAAGCATTCAAAAATGACATTGATTAACCAGATTTACTGAAATAGGAATGAGTCGAACTTTCTTATCACAATAACTTAAAACAACAACAAATAAATACGAATCTAGGATTACTTTAATATAAATTGCTTCCCTCGGTTCAACTCCTTAGCCAGTATCTTCAGATGTACAATCTGAGGAATCATTTGGATTTGCGGACTCAATCGAACACACTCGCTTAATGAGATCATTTTCAACTGGTTTTCCATTTTCTACGGCCTCCTCCATTTGAACGTATTCGACAGTCGTGTCTTTGGATTTCTTCTCCGACATTGGCTTCGCCTGCTTTGGTATCTCGACAACACTGGAAGCATCTTCGTCGTCTTCTGCCTCTTCGGCTAGACTGTTACGTTGCGGTTGGGCTTCGACATACGCCGTTGGATACTGCGTACTCAATTTGGTTTTAATTATTCTAATCTTCTTGAAAATATAGTCTAAGTCTTTTTTCATTTCGTTCAGCAGTTTGACATGTTTCTTGAAATCATCGCCAGCTAGTTTAAGGCGACTTTGACTTAATGCATTGCAATTGAGTAGCATTTCGTTGGTCTTTTCAAAGCGTTGTAACCTTGTTTGTGGAATAAATATTTGTTTATATTTGAATAGAGAAATGTTTTTCGTGATTTAACTTACATTTGTTTTTGAGCTCTTATCATACTCTCTACGTCTCCCTGATTCACTAAACCAGCCAGCCCCTGAACGAAGACCTCGGAGGCAGTGTAATTTTGAAAGCATTCTATGCTGAATTCACTTTCGGGAGTGCCGTGTGGTCCCGGGCCTCCGATGCGTCTCGATTGCATAGAGCTGCTCATTTCGGAATTCATGATTTTTTGTGAAGTTTTCTTTTGTTTATGCAAATCGATCGAAGATACGAATGAAAACAAATTGAAAATTCAGAGGTGTAGTTTTTCTTGTTCGCCTATATGTCAGAATGACTTTTGGAATTTCTGTACAGTAATTTCCAATGGAATGATTAAGAGGTGCGAAGGAATTTGAAATCGATGTTAGTCCCCTTTCACACGAGGAAACAAGTTGCTGGAGATTTTTTTGACGTTTTCTTTTAGGCCTGCCGCCCACTAGGCAACTTTTAGTTGCTCACCCCAGCAACTTTTAGTTGCTCCCGGTTCAATTACATTGGCTTATATGGGAGAGCGCCCACTGGGCAACTTAGTTGCCGGCAACTTTAAGTTGCTAGGAGTTGCTCGCGGAACTTAGTTGCCGGCAACTTTTAGTTGCTCACCCCCGCCCACTAAGCAATTTCCGAGCAACTTTCAGGAATTTTCTAAAATTAAACGTTTTTATTTGTTGTCCATTGAAATATTACATTGAGTTTGCATTTTAGACAGGTAAAATTGAGATAGGTTTAGGTGGAGCACGTTTTTTTAGAAAATTAAATACAAAAAAACACAAATATTAATTCTCAAAAGTTGCTCGGAAGTTGCCTAGTGGGCGAGGGCAAGCAACTTTAGTTGCTCGGAGTTGCCGGCAACACCCAGCAACTAAAAGTTGCCGGCAACTAAGTTGCCTAGTGGGCGGCAGGCCTTAGTTTCCTTAAAAATCTCCTGTACCTTTCACACGAAGAAACAAAATCGTGGAAACTTTCTGTATTTCCCTTTTAAAATAGCTTGGTTGAACACACTCTACTGTGTGTGTGAAGAGGAATGTCAAAAAAATCTCCTCGAATCGTTGACCGGGGAGATTTCATTTTCCCCTCTTACTTCTTGCCCTTCTCACCCACAAACTGAATGTTGCTGGCAACTCAGTTTCCTCGTGTGAAAGGGGACTTAAGAGTATCGTACATCTGATATACGGGGCTGTTCTAATTTCCATTCGAATTCTATATCCTCACTTTTTCGAATTTTCGCAGCTCCGAATTCCGTATTCGAAAACGTTTTGCGGATTCGGCAAAATGAACGGATCCACAATCCGCCAAATTGACGTTTTAAATTCGGTTATCCTTTTGTTGGTGGATTACAATTTCGTTTTTGGCAGGTCCTGCATACATAACAGCTGATTTCGAATATGTTTTGTTGATCAAGTTGGTAAAATTTAAAAGTAAATCTGACTGGAAATCAGAACATCGTTTTCAATCCGCACGGATTCAATTTTCGTTTCCGTTTTCGAATTCGACCGAATATCAGAACAGCCGTAATAATTCCAAATTATATATTTATATAAAGCCAAGTACTCTGCTGATGCGAAATGAAAGTTTTCGGTGGTCTCCAACACGACAGCAAAATGTGTAAGGCCCCAGCTAAAAAATGACAAAAACAAACAAAACAAACGCAAAAAAATTACAGAAGGACATGCTGCATTGAAAGATACAACAAATGCAAAACTCAAATGTCAAATGTCACTTTTCCGCACACAATTAATGGGCCGGGCAATTAATTCAGTGCGAAGAAAGAGCGGAGACCTCTCCATCGTGTATGATTTCGTTGTCATTTTTCTATGGAATTTTTTGTTTCGCATCACCAGCGTACTAAGCTTAAGTATATATAATGGTGGCACAACAGCTCGTGGAGAACCAGGGAATAGTGACTCCAGGGAATAGTGACTTACATCTCTCAACTAACTGTAAGTGCGAAAAAATTAAATTTGAACTATCATTTCAAATGTGTTTGACAGATTAAGCACAATTTGTTCGCGTATAAGCATCTCTAGAGCACATTTTTGTTTGTTTTTTTTTTTGTGTAAAAAAGTTTCATTATCAAGATAAACATTTTTGTCTTGATACCTTGAATATGGTGTTTTCTCTATAATCCACATTTATAAAGAATCATATCTTCAATGGCATTTCTTATAATCTGCATTTTGGTCTTCTCTCTTTATTCAAAAATTTCAAATTTCCAAATAATGAAGGCCAACCCGAATATATCGAAATCGAAACAAAAGAAACTTTCGTCTGTCTAAATTAAATTACATGGTTATTAATAAGAGTACCCACACTGGTGCACTTCGAATCTTCGAACATTCGTCGGTCGCCGTATATTCGCTCCGGTTTGGTAGTGCCTTTAAAACAAAAAATAATAATTATTTTCTTTACCTACAACTTTGATCTGGCAGTGCTGCTTTAAGAAAATTCCACATTGGAATAATTCTGGATATCTCCATTTTGTTTTTGCATTTGTAACGTTAAAATCTGTCAGTGCTAAAAAAGAAAACTGGCTTGTGTCAAACAAAACGTAAAAAAAGGAGCGAACCAAAAAGAAAGCTTTTCAAGTGAAATTTCTCAACAATTTTTCTGTTATAGTCCTCGAAATCGAAGAAAGAATCAATTGCTAGCAATCGTCTAAAAAATATCCAAGAATTTCCAAACAAATTCAAATATGGCACAAAACATTAGCCCGGACCATACTCATTCATCGAATTTGAAACATAATGACGACTCGGTTACAATAAAAGATAATCACGCAGTCAGCAAGAGGTATTAACAAAAAACAGGGGTTGAAAATTGTATAAAATAAACCCATGAGTGTACTCAACTTGTACTACATATATACACAAAATAATTGTTTTTTTTTCTCTGCACTAATCACATGTAGGTTACAAAAGGAACTTATGAATCTGATGATGTCCGCCGAGAAGGGCATATCCGCCTTCCCCGACGGCGAAAACATCTTCAAATGGATTGGTACCATAACGGGCGCGGACACAACCGTCTACAGTGGACAGAAGTATCGCCTTTCGTTGGAATTCCCCAACTCCTATCCGTATGCACCACCCGTAGTGAAATTCCTCACTCCGTGCTACCACCCCAACGTGGATCTCTCTGGATCCATCTGCCTCGACATTCTCAAGGACAAGTGGTCGGCCCTATATGATGTGCGGACTATTCTGCTCTCCATTCAGTCTCTGCTCGGCGAGCCGAACAACGACAGCCCCCTCAACGCCCAGGCCTCGATGATGTGGACAAACCAAGTGGAATACAAAAAATACTTGGACTCGTTCTATGAGAAGCACAAAGACACATAATTTATGCGGCCGCCCTCTGCCCCCATTCACCACCACCTTAACTGTAGCAAAATATTCCCACGATACAAATATTTATATTTATTACTTTTTAGGGTTTTCATTTCGATTGTGTACCTACATCCCGGCCCGGGCGCCGCTTCAATGCAAATATATATTTTTAGTTATTGTTAACAAGCCGAATACTTTGTCCCTCGATCTGTGTTTGGGAGCTCGCCTCTCGCAGATTGAAATCAAGGGTATTGTCTTACATCATTTAATTTTGATCATCTTGTCACTTTTCATTTAGTTTATTCTTTATCCTTAACATTCAACTTAGTGTGTTGCTGTATAAGCTCCTGATATTTACGTAGATCTTCTCAATAATTATTTTTTGAAACATCCATTAAAAGAACCTCAATAACATTTTGTTAAATTCTCTTTATTCATTTATTTCTGTTTTCATTATTTTTTTTATTTTATTTTAAGAAATATGAGATACATTTAATATTTCTGTCTTCATTACTTTTATATTTTATTTTAGTAAATATGAGATCAATTTTTTAGTTTTATGGAGTTTTTCTTTGTTTTTTTTTTTGTTTAAGTTTTAACTATTTTTCCTTTCACTGAATCATCCAAACACAAAGATTTTATTTAGAAGCAAAAATGAAAAAAAGAAATTAGGTTTAAACAGAAAAAAACATAATACATTGGAATTATGGTCGACAGAAAATAGAGAACCATAACAAATTTAAATTGTAAAAAATAATGCAACAAATAAATTTTAAGTTAAATTAAGTTGTGTGAAGTTTCTTTTGTATTTACATGTTTTTGATGATGAATGTATTCTTTCTACTCTACTTTTTTTCCGAACGAATGAAGTGCATCCTGCAGTGCAACCGATAAATTGGAAGAAGTCAGAAGATCTATCATTATCATTATTTTGGATCTATCAAATCTAAGCGAAAACCCGTAAGTGGAAAGGTTCTGTCTCGTTGATTTGTCTTTGGACCAAAGTACCACGGAGGCTTAACTAAACGCATTCATGGGAGATGGGTTTGTGTTCTATTTTTTTGTTTGGGAGGAGGTGAGTTTGGGTAAGCAACAGTTCTCAATAAGGAGCTGAATTTTTTTTTTTAAAACTTTAAAACTGAACCTAATTAATTAATTAAAATCCAACAATTAATTGCTTCTCAAAAGACAAAATACAGTTTTTAGAATATAATCTGATATTTATATTGTTTGGGAACCTTAGATATAATAACTCGTCCATCATAGCTTAGAGAGGCAAATATCCAAGGATCAACATTGCTCCATTCTACACAATACACCGAGTCCTCATGCTGGTCGAAGGTTTGCAGCAATCCATCCGATAGCAGCTTCTTCGGTTCGCCATCCTCTTCGGTGGTTTCAGAACTCACAGAACCAGCACAAGTCAAGAGTACCTTGCAGTCGCTACTACTGGATAGAAGCAACTGGTCGTGAAATGTATTGAATCTCACATTCCATACCCAATGTGAATGATCGCCACGCATAAATACTGGTTCCCTTGCCATCCTAGTATCCCAGATTTTCATAAAACCATCATCACCACCGGTTAGGATGTGGCACTGTTTGTTGGGATTGCAATCCACGTCACGTACGAGCTGTCCATGAGCGTCTTCAATAGACCAGGCACAGTGATTAGTGTCTCGGATGTCATAAGATCGAACAGCACAATCGTGGAGGGCAATGAATTGATTGCCTTGGTGGTGCTGTGACCACTTGCCAGTTGTAAACTTTGGTGAGTTTTTGGATGTTATCTCTGCAAAGCATCGAGACTTTACCTGACTGCGATCGAAGATTACGATTTTGCCATCTACCACCGTAGCAAGAATATTTTCGTCGGTTGGATGGAACTCGGTGGTTTTGACATCAGTTCCAAAGTCCTGCACATTTAATAAGTAAACTTATCAAAAAGAGAGATATGGAAAAGATTTAACTCACCTCCGTAGGCAGAATCTCGACGTTTTCATATGGAAGAAACTCTGAATCGAGGTCTTTTTCATCGAGATTCTCTGGAATAGTCAGGACGGCAGAATGTGTTATGACTTGGGCACCTTTCTGAAAACTATAGCAAGAGAGTAACGAACGTGCATTATGAGGACTGCTGTTCAATTTCCAAACTTCACCAAGTGGATGGGCAAAAATCTAGATTCCACAATATTTATGTTAATGCTTTCGAAGAGTTTTTTTTGTCATACCTTGGCTCTTATTGATGACTTTTCCTCATTGTACTCGAGAAGATGAAGTTGGTTATTTGGTTTTAGGGATTGGGTGGCAATGAAGAACCTGACTTCATTTGTTTCACCATATTGGGGAGTAAGAGCTCTGGCCTTTGATTTCAATGAGATTTATAGAAAAGCAGTATTTATTTACCTTACCTGGAATTCAAGTCCATAAATTAGGCCATTGGTGTCATCCATTACTTAAAATTTATCAGACCAATGGAGCAGCATCAGCAAATTGAATAATAAATACAATAAATGAAAATTGAAAACAAATATAGAATGCGTTCACAGTGCAAGAAAAATAGTAACTCGGTTGGGTATGGTAGCCCTGTTCATAGTTCAAGTGTCAAAAAAAAACCGTGTTCATAGTTTGATATGCGAGGAGCCTTCGATAGGTTAACTGTCTGAACACATAAGACACGCGTCCGAACGCGCGCGCGCGATTTTTAAATCTTATTAATAGCCGATTTTATAAAACTATTGTTTGTTTTTTTTTTTTTGGAAATTTAAAAAATATTTGTTTTTGTTTGAATAATAATACGTCACATAATAAATCGTAATAAGAGTTGAATCAAAATTGTCATAACAATAGTGTTAATTTGGAAATGGCGAAGTGTTCATGAGTTGGAGTTTGGTAGATTTTCAATGCACAGAGATTACTTTGCTAGTAGCAATCTACTACAGTTTTATGTGACGTGTCGATTGCTTATATTTTTTGGAAGCGGCACTACAATATAAAAAGTGGGGTACCGTGGGTTATTTCAGATTACAATTTAAAAATTGTTTCCTTTCTGTATCGATATTTCAAAAAATCTTCATCCCTTGAGGCACTATTAGAAGATAAGCTTGATAAAAGCCGTATTTTATTATCGCCGATGATCCATAGAGATCATCTCATGAAAATAAAACTAAATGGATCTTAGTAACAACTGTGTTGTATACCTACCTCTTTTTTCCTTACGTTTATTTATTTTTCATTTATTGGTTTTCTTTTTTCTTTACACTATACAGTTCACAATTCCTAACCATTTGCAAAGCTGAGAAGCAATAGCAAAAACTAAACTTTTGGTTCATGAAACGTGATCCCGATAGAGAGCAGGATCTGGTGCTGTTGTTGTGATGCATGTATTTTGATGATCTATATGGATCATCTCTGATAATAAAAAACGGCTAAGGCTACCGATACATTTTGAACTGCTTCGATTTATTATGAACGATTATTTCTCACATAATTATTTTGAACACAATTTTCACACCCGAAATAAATTTATCAATTCAAAAAACATATTTGCAAACTGACAGCTGTAAATTATGTTGGTGGTAGTACAAGGAGGGGAAAATCTGCTGAAAAAATTAGATCTGCGAAATTGATTTTAAATCAATAATAAATCAATTCATTTTGCTCAATGAAACGCAAAGATGGTCAAAATCATCTGATTGACAGATCCAAATCAAAAAAATATTGATTTATTTTACCAATGGAAAATGCCATTAGAGAAGATATTCTTGGCTTTCGATTTTTACCCAATTTACAGAAATCCCTAATGGATCAGTTTACAAAATATAAAAAATCTTAAGTTTGCTTATTAAAAACTCTTAATACTTACATCGTCACAGACATTTTTATCAAACCCGCGCTCTCTAACGATAATAATAATTGATCCAGTACTAAAACACTCATGACTTTTTTCAATATGTATTAATTTCATTTTGTGTATTATTTCGCAATATACATAGTTTTAAATTTATTACGCTTTTTTAAATAAGTTATATTTTATAATAATTCAATCTTATTTTTATAAAACAACATTTTTATATGTATGTGTATTATTTGTTTTATTTTTTTTAGGTTTTTATTAACTTGCCAATGAAATGATTTTTCAATTTTTCATATTCAAATAGCAAGTTGTTTTTTTCCTCCTAAAAACTAAATAAATTTAAAAGTTCAAAACTTTATAATTAATCAAAATATTTTTATTCTAGATAATTTTTTTTTTTTTTTCTTATTTTAAATCCTTTTTTTTTTGGTTCAGTTAATATATTTATAATAATGTTACAATATAATTTTGTATTTCTTTTAATATTGATTTTATGATTATTTATTTTTTGTTTTTACTAAGAAGGGTCGGTTTTACTTTTGTTGTTGTTCGATTTTAAGAGTTTAAAACGCTTAAAATATTATATATTACATAATGTTACTTTAATGATATTAATTTTTATAATGTAGAGTTTGTTTTTTCTTCTTCTGTTTTTTTTTTTTTGTTTTTGTTCTGATTCCTTTTATTTTAAATTTACGTTTTTGTATGACTAATTTTTCCCATTGCCATGACGAAGATCATCGCGTTTATTTGCGCTTTGCCGTTCTAAACTACATTTTATGCTTGAATATATACTTTTTACACAATCGCATTGGTTATACAAAATTAAATATTTATTTAACTTAATATTAAATTTTCTATTCCCTAAACAAATTTCATAATTAAGACGTATGCTCTATATTGATAAGATATATGTATTTCATCAATATCGGATAGATTTTTGTTCACACACGATATCTACAGGGTTGTTTTATTTTTTTGTCTGTCCTTAAATTAAAAAGTTGTATGTACTCAATTACTTATATTAATTTTCATATAAACTAATGGAATTTATATATATATATTAAAATTTATTATTGCAATTCTAAAATATTAATATTAAATGTTTTCAAGTTATAAATTTATGTCAATTTAAACAATTTTGTTGTATTTTGTTTCATGGTGATTTTTTAATGGTGTCATTTTGGTTGTTCATCTGTTTTAATTGTTAAATTTAAGGCAACTTCTTAAAGGCATCTGTTTAATGGTTTTTTTTTTTAAGTTTAACGTGACATTATCTTTTGCTTATTTCTTTTGTTGTTTAAATTGAAAGGAAAAGCTATATTTATACATATATTTTTAATATTGTGATCATTATTTTTTGTTTATATTACATACATACACATACTTTAAGTATATAAGGATATGCCTTATTTAAATAAATTGTACAAAATATTTAAAACAACATACATGCATTCATATATACAAATTGGCTTTCATTTTTATGATTCAGTTTGGATCTCTTTTATTTACTTTTACTTATATTTTTTTTATCAGACTTCACTCGGGCCGATATTAATTTGTGTGTGTAGTTTTCTTTTCTAATTGTAAGTGTAATAATAAAAAAACGTTCTTATCTTATTCCATTCTATTATTTTTGTTCTTAATGCCTTTTAGGCAATTTTCATAGAAAGAACGTTCTTATTATTTTCTATTTCTTTCTGTGAAAATTAAAAAAACAGATAAAAATTAAAGTTGTAGTGTATTTAGTGGCTGTTGGGTTGCGTTAAGCTTCATTTTGATAAATAGATAGGATTTTTTCCTAACACTAATATGTCTAGCTATATGACTAATTAAAACGATGAGACGAAAGATTTCAGCCCTATTCTGCTAAACGTTTTCGTGAAAATTTGCATTCTGCTATCCGAAAGAAATAATTGTTCCACAATGCGTATAAATTGCGATAAAAATATAATTAAGAAAATAAGATCCTCTTTAGAATTTCAAAAACAAGTACTGCCAAAGATTTGCCTTGGAAAGACATAAGTTTTAAATAAGTAATTTGAGGCAAACTAAATGAAACATTCACGGCTAGCAGAATAGTACTGAATATAACAAGTACCACGCACAGATTTGTTAAAAAGGAAAAGGAATACCGAAAAGATGGATTTTTTCGTGAAATTAAATAGGTATTATTCGTGTCTGTAAAAGTGCTTTTAGGAACTTAAAACAGTAACGGTATAGCAGCGCCCTCTCTCATCAACGTGAAGTGTGCCACTAGATAATAAACCAGTGCGAACGTTGGAACTATTGTGGAACTTTCGAAATTTACATAACTCCGGATGAATCGGTGACTTTGCAAATTAGTTTTAAGGCAATTGCATATCAAACAAAAGTATTGTTTTCGATCAAAAACACTTTTTGTGTGGAAAGGAAAATATTTGTATGCAGGGCGGATTCACAAATTCAGTAATCGAGAATAAGTCAAAAGTGAGTCAGACTCCCGTCGGGCGACTGAATCTACTTCGCACCAAATCTGTATTCTGAATCAAGAGAAGCAATTTTCAGTTACTTTGGTTGTTTGAAAAACATAATCAATTGCTCTTGTGGTTGAATTTGCTTCGAGTTTCAAAAGTCGTATAGTATACATATATGCATAGGCATACAAGTATTTAATAACATGCAAACAATATTTAAAAATATACACCTAAAAAGTAATTTCAAAAATATTCATTAATCCGTTTTCAAAATTTGTATTACATTTAAAATGAACTTCTGGGCCCGTATTACGAATTGCGAAACCCCAAAAAAAAACGATACCCAAGGAAACGATAGTCATGACATAAACCGATGATGATTTACGAGAATGGATGCCTGAAAATAATACCAAATAAAATAAAAAAAAAACAACAGAACCACACAAACATAATAAATAAGTGACAACAACATAAAGTCACGATCCAAAACTATAAAAAACGACCGCCAAAAGCAGTCGTTAACGAAAACAAGTATCGTTTTAAAAAAAACTACTATCATAAATCGAAATCCCAAAATAACGATAAAGACGGATTTTGAACGATAATCGTAATTCGTAATACGGGCCCAGTACATAATTATGTACGTATTTGAGTTTCTTGATGAGTCCAAATTCATTAGCCATATCGGAGAGTTCAAATCAAGAAAAGGATTTAAAAGATGAGCCTTTGGATGAAATGTTTACCTACCGTTCGCATTTTTTCTTTGATACTTTAAATATGTATTTATTAACAAAACCTTACACTACAAGACATTACAACAGCACAATCAAGATAAGGAAGAATTAAAAAATAAACAAACATTTAGGAAAACTTTTGATAATTCGTTGGGTTTTTTAAGCTTACATTCTTTTGTTTTCTACAATTATTAACAAAAATTAAGAAGAAAATACCCTTTTTTAAGAAACCGGTTCTAATAGTACCTACACCTACATATGTATGTATTAAAATTTATATTTATGTATTAATTGAGTTAGTTTTTATCGTCCTATAGTACAAAATAAGAACTTCTCTATTATAAAAAAGTAGGTTCTCTGTTACAGCTAGCTTAGTATTTAAGTTTTTTTTTTTTTGTTTTAAACTTAGAAATAATGATGAAAATTTACTTTACTAAGGTAGCATATACATATACTTTTATCATCCATAATATTTTAATTGTTTTGTTTTATATTTGTGGTTGTTAATTTGTGTTTTTAATTTGTCTACAAAAATAGTTTTTGGTTTTTCTATTTAATTTAATTGTTTTATATTTGAGTTAAAATTTGTATGTATATGAATATAAATGAATGGGGTGTATTTTGGTATTGAATATTTATCCGTTTATGTTTTCAATTATGCTTTCTATGGTTAGTTACGATTGCTTATAATATTTACAGTTATATATATATCAGAATTTCTTATTGGAAGATAATATTTTAAACTAGAATTTGTTTTTAGTTTTTTTTTTATATTTAAGATTTAATGAGCACATTGACTTTCATGTATGTATTTAAATTAACAGATAGTGATATTATTAGTAAAACGATGATTTTAAATAGAAGTTTAGAATAATCCACGTCTTTATATATGTATACTATATATTATGTAACTACATAATCGTACATGGTTAAAATATTTAAATAATTAAAAAACAAATCTGTAGCATTAATTTGTTTTATGTATTGCTTTTCAGTTAACAGAAAGAGGCATTAATTATGTATAATTTGTCTTGCACTTTTTGTTTTTCATTAAATTTATTTGTGTAGCTGATCTGATTTTTTATTTCAGCTAAATAAAATAAAACTGAAATCTAAATTAGGCATAGAAAATTTTTACATAAGTACAAATTAAAAAAAAAAACATGCATCTAATTTAATTCATTGACTATTGTCTAGTTATTTTCTTTTTATTAGTTAAGACCGTCTGTGAAAAAGTTATTTCAAATTGTTTACGCGGGTTTAAGTGGTAAAAGAGTATTACAATTGATGCAAAATGTTCTACATTAATTAAAAATTGGCCAGTGCCGATGTGTTAGTGTTAGTCTTATAAGATGTTTAAGTTTAAATTATACTTACCTACTTTTTTTTAACAAAATCGTCAATCAAGTATAATACTGATTCGTTGTGCAGAACTTCTTTTCCAGAACATTTGGCTTCAAACTACAGCTTACAAATCCGAGCAAAGGATAGCAACAGGATAGTCTATTGATCCTCCAATACGTGTCGAACTTCCATGACAACTCAAAATGCCTTTCAGTCGAGTTTCTCTTCAACTTGAATGTTCATTATACAAATTGGCGATTGCAACTTATTTTGCATACGATTATTTTCAAAACATTTGACTAGTGTGGGGAAACCCAAATGCAATTTGCGTTTACTACACTACATTGCAAATGCCCTAGCCGGTAGATTTGGTATCTGTCACTAAACAATTGGTATGATCTTATTGGTGAAAAAATCATAGCACTAAAAATTTTCCAACAAACCCAGAATTTTTGTTTGCAATATGTTCGCTAAAAATGGTGTAAGTATAGTTCTTAGAAAATTAAAAATAAATTTGGTGGCGCGACAGCTCGTGGAGACGCCAAGAGCCAGGGCCTAGTGATTTACAACCATTCCTGTATGCGTGTTGTTTGTTTTTGCAGGAATTCTGCCTAATCTGCATGGCGGAGATGAGAGGCACTTATTAATGACAAGAGAAACTCTTGTGGGATTTGTCACTTCCATGCAAGAGGCAGTAGCCAGAACTCCCCTCCGGCATGACATTCCTACGGACTAACCACTTCGCCACCGGCTGCTACATATCCTTCTGACCTTATGTAACAAGGTTTTTTTTCAGAATTTTGTACACAATATTTAAATGGATTTAGCCCCAGTATTATAGTATGATTAAGTACATATGTATTATTAAATCTGTTCATGTAAATAAATAAGTGCCACTAAAGTTGGCAAAATATGAGACTTGAGTTAAAAAAGGGCGTGCGTTAACGCGCTTCACGCGACTTGAAAGAAAAAAAAACTCTGGGTGCCTGGAGTATGCCCACCGGCCGAGGTCCCTGGCCCTGCGGGGCCGCATAAATAGTACTTTAATAAGCCCAAAATGTTAAAGATATCTTATTGCCCAATTTGGATTAAATACGTTTGTGGATAAGATTAAAATCTTATTATTCCGTAGGCTGTTTTTGGTCACAATGGATGTGGCAATGAAACAATTAAGTTAGCATAAGCTTTTCGCGACGTTTCGGCAGGGGTTGCTCCCTTCTTCAGGGGAACTTTATTCCACATAAAAACAAAAATTAGCATCACAACAGATTGGTAAAATCATTCAACAATAAACTAACGTTGACTAAGAAATTGAAATAAATAACAAAGGATTTACATTAATTAAAATTATTTTAAATAACATTAAATTTATACACTTCTTTGTTACTTAACATAAAAATACAACAAAAACAATTATATGACGTTTAGTCAGAGACTAGTGAGCAGTATACAGCGGATATATTTTGCGTGTCAACTTTGCGATTCATGTTGCTGCTGTTATTAATCATCTGCAGCGTTTCAAGTGTGTATCGCTTAGACGCGAGTCGCTCAATCTGCAGAAATTTAACATCTTCAAAGTCTGGAGAATGACCGCTCTCAATAACGTGGCTGGCCAATGCAGTCTTTCCAGGATTATTCCATTTAATATCCGATTTGTGGTTAAAGAAGCGTCGGGAAATGCTGATGCTAACTTAATTGTTTCATTGCCACAACCATTGTGACCAAAAAAGCCAAAGGAATAATAAGATTTTAATCTTATCCACAAACGTATTTAAACCAAAAATGTTATATTTGGCATGTCACTAAAATTGGTCAAAAAACGTTGAAAATGGAAGAAAACTCATGATTTGTTTCAATTTTCATCGTTTCTCGACTCATTTTATCGATGCCAGATTTACAGAACGTAGGCGCTGTTTTATTTTTAAGCCAACAGTTCATTGAATGGAATTAGCAGACAAATTTGAAACGAGAGTAGAAATTAAATATTCACGGAGCATTAGTCACAGAGAATTGTGTCTAATATAACAAAAAATGGAATGGGAGCGGTACAATTGATTAGCCGCAAACCAAAGTATCTGATAACGAAAATTTATATTTAAAACAAAAAATAAATCCCTAAACCTAACGAAATTTTGCATCTATGTATATAAGATTTTGAATTTTACCCAGTGTGATAGAAACGTTTACTTTTTAATCATTTATTTAAAAGTATGACTTTGATTAAGAGAAACAAAGCTTAAGATAAGCAATAAATAGATTGATCTTTTTTGTAAGAAAACAATAATTTGTAATACATAATGTACATAATTTCCAAAACGATAATGTGCAACGAATTCATTTGAATCGAACAAAAGAAACAATAATAACACTTTGCATCAAGAAGTAACCAAAAGTTCAACAACAACAAAAAAGAAGAAAACTTATTATTATTTTCAACACAATTAAAATGGTTTCAAGTTTAATATTTCATAAAATGTTTTATAAAGTATTCTATAGATACTTTTGAAATGTTTGATTCATTTAACTTAAAGAGAAAAAAAATTGGTTATAAATAATTAAAAAAAAATTAAATGGAGAAAAAGATCTATATTTAACAGTAGGTTCGTATTATTTTTTTAGTTTAAAACTTTTTTTTTTTTTTTTTTTGTTTGTATTTACAATGGATTTTGGATTTATTTTAATAATATGTATACAAATTTCTTTATAAATGAACAAAAACAATGGCCCAACATTACTTAAATGGAGATTTATATCCTTTTTGAAAAAAAAAAAACAGTTTAGAAAAAAACCATAACACTTGAAAAGAGAAAAATATAATGAAATATAGTAACTACTTAAGGCTAGAATGCGGACATCCGGATTAAAATTCGAATATGGGCTTCGAAAAAACTCCGGAATTCCTTTGATTTTTCTTTTAATTATTTTATGATTATTATTATTATTGGTTCGCCACAACAATATAGTAATTCTAAGTACCATTAGTTCGTTATTTGGAGACGATAGTGTGTTGCGGTTGGATTGGTATCGGTGGCAGCATGCTGTACATATTCGTTCCTTCGAACGATCCGGGATGATGATCAGCATTCCGGCTAATATTGATCATTCGAAGACGAACCGCTGCCGCTGTGAGCGCGTCATCATCGCTGAGGGTTTTCTGGATGCAGCTTCTTTTTTGATTTTAGGTACTCGTGGTGGTGGCTTAGGGAATTGTCCGTTATTTTCGTCTTCCTCATCTGCTGACGGTTCATCTTCCAATGCCTTGTATTTTCTATTAATATTGAAATGCTTTAATTGGCATTGGTTGGAGTAGATCAAAGCGTTTAGCATTTTCCAGTATCGTCGTCGAATTAAAATCTCACACAGCTTATCTTTGCCGTCTGCTACAAAACCGTTCAGTTCTTCAGCATCAGAATCATCACGTTTGAAGGCGTCGAATCTTTGATTGAGCACATTGAAAATTGAAGGTTTAGTGCAGTTGCGGCGTGTTCGGCGGCGACGAGGAGCTGATTTTCGTGTTTTTGAATTGTTGTTCGAGTTGGGTGATTGTGTAGTACTTTCTTCGTGAAGTGGCAGGATTACATCATTGTTATTGGTCGGCGTGTCTACTTGATCATCTGGCTTAACTATAACATCACAGCTTCCCAGACCCTCCAGATGAGGAGTATGAAGTTGATCGGCGGAAGTATTTTCTTGATCAGAACTCTTACTCCGCCCCAGGCCACTTGTCGTATCACCCTCACTTTCGTTGCATCCATTACTCCGTTGTAGGCTTTGATTTGATTCCGAACCATGTACAGAACATATCGATGAGGTTTTGCTCCACCTTTTCGCATCCACGGCCGCAACTTTGGTGGCCACTTTTTCTTCCTCGTCTTCATTCTCAACCAAAACAACTTCTTCCTCATCGTCCTCATCAATTTCGTCGCATTTAACACCATTGGCGCTGTGTTCCTTCGTCATCCACGCATGCTTGAGCACTTCACCCACAGTAAGCCGCTTTGAATTCTCTATTTGCATGCACGATGTCACTAAGGTTCGGAATTCCAACGACGTAGCCAGCCATCGAGGATTTTTCGTCGTCCACATATCACCGTTGAGTATTCGTTCCCGGATCACAGCCTCGTTTGTTGTTCGGTCATTTATTCCATGACGAAATGGTGCATGACCAATGACCATTGTGTAGAGCGTTGCTCCGAGCGACCAAATGTCTAACGCTTTTGAATATATTGCAATATCGGGGGAGCGGAGTACCTCCGGTGGAGCATAATCTAGAGTGTAGCGTGGTGTATCCTTCCAAACAAGTCCACGGCTATTGTAACTGAAATTAAAAAAAAAAAAAAAAACAAAATTGAAAAAGGTATTTAAAATAAGAAAATGCACTCACCTTGCAGATCCAAAATCAATAAGTTTTATAGATCGCATTTGTGGGTCACTATATACCACATTCTCTGGCTTAAGGTCACCGTGAATAAAGTTTTTCGAATGGATGTGTCGAACAGCTTCGCTTATTCGTTGAAACACATCACATGCATTGCTTTCCGAAAGTCCATCTTCTTCATCAATATGATGAAACAATTCACAGCCGCTAACAAACTCAGTTATAAGAACTATGTTTGAGCCTGAGCGATATGTATTGATATAATCGAGTATACCCGGATGACCTCGACACGCAATCAGAGCATCCACTTCGGCTGGTCGATATTTAGCGAATGGTATAACCTTAGCTGAATAGGTTTTCTTGTTCTTTGGATGCGAGGCAATGTAACAGGTACCAAAACTTCCACTTGAATAACTACATTGATCCAACTTGAAGTCGGTTAGTGGTGGCGGATTCTATTACAAGAAAATTAAGGGATGTATTATTTTTAGAAAAAAAAAAAAAATTAATTGATTTTGATTGGGTTACCTTTAAAGGCGGATTGCAGAACTCTTCTTCGATGAGTTGTCTGCTATTGGGTGTCTTCTTTTGCAAGTGCTGAGGTGCTACATAGGAATATCCTGAAAATTCACAAATTATTTAATATCTTTAGTATAAAACTAAACAATTTTACTAACTCACCTCTGAACAGTCTATTGGTATTTGGAGGAACTGGCGCCGGTGAATCAACAACTGAAAGTTTAGTGAACTCTTCACTGAAATTCCCAGTGTCATCCTCGCAAGTGATTCTTGGCTTAAACGGAGCTTTTCTTCGTTTTCGCTTCAGATCCTGCCAGTTGATTCCATTGAAGAACGGATGTCTTTTGATTTCATCAGCATTTTTGTTGTTGCCCCCTTTAAATTCACAAAAAAAAAAAAAAAAAAATAGTTAGGACTTTTGATGATCAAAAAACTTTTGATTGACCTCTTACCTAATCTTTTCTTTGGATCCTTGTGGAGCATTTTGAGAATGAAGTCTTTAACAATTTCACCCAAACTTGAAGGCAGTGGCGGATCGCTTTTTTGTATTCTTCTTGAGATATCATTTTGTGTGTTACGTTGCTCAACCACAGTGAAAGGTGATGCACCAGTTAGTAGTTCATAGGTTAGAACACCAACAGACCACCAATCAACAGCGAGATCATGACCAGCTGGACAAGGACGAATTATTTCTGCAAAAAAATATATAAAATAATTACTCAAAAATTGGTTTCATTTAAAAAATTTCGACAGATATATTTACCAGGTGCCATATATTCTAATGTGCCACAAAAACTGTGCGCTCTTTGATTCGAGTCTGGTTTGAAAATCTTCGACAAGCCAAAATCAGCTAGCACAATATGACCATTACCATCTAGAAGTATATTCTCTAGCTTAATGTCTCTGTAGATGATCCCCAATTTGTGTAAATGTTCCAAAGCTAGAATAACTTCGGCAATGTAAATGCGAACATCATCTTCGGGGAAATTCTCTGATTTGTACAAGTGTGTAAATAGTTCACCACCATTGACATAGTCTAAGGAAAGGAAAAACAAAAAAAAAATGATTAGTATTGTTGATCTTTTGGATTTTCCAAATTTCAAAGAGAGAATTCACTTACCTAAGATCAAATAAAGTTTGGAGTCGGTTTGAAAGGCATAATGCATTCCCACAAGAAACGGACTTTGTTGTATTGCTTCAAGGACCTTAAAATGTAAAGTAAACACTTAATATTGGACGATATTTTAGAATTTAAGAGATATTTTTAAAATGTTGAATAAGGCAGACATAATTCAAAAAGCAAATAATGGAGAAAACTGCGGTCCTGAGTACAAAAGGTACCGCATTATGGTACAAATAAGAAATACTATGTTAAGTAAATGGTGATCCTTCAAAGCTCTTAGACAAAATTGGAGGTTATCCTGATTGCAGAAAATGAGGGACTTAAAATACCTTTTAGAAGCTTCAATTTATGCCATCTGCTTCTACAGATAAGGTTCATTACCTTTAAAAATAACTTTTGAATGGTTGCATCAATACTTGAAAGCTTGAAACTTAGAGGCGGTATGTAGATGAAAAAAATAATTAAATAAGTTTTTTGTTGACAAAAAAAATTTGACCCAGTACAATTAATTACTAGTTTTTATACTATAGTCAATTTTAGTACAAGTAAAATAGTCGAAAATATCTTCTTGTTTTGGGAATAGTAAGTATAAATAGTATACAAATAATTTAGATAGACGATACAACAACCGGTGCCACTTTTCTGACTGTGAAACTCGCTGGTGATGAGTGATAATAACCACTTTGCATTAGCAAGGAAGCGTTCAATGGAACTCGCACAAGTCTGTAGTAAAAAATTGGAATCATGCAACATCTGACATCACATCGCTATCTCACACAACCTAACAGCCCACGACTCAAACAATTTGTGTTACATGAAGATTTTTAGGATTGGTTTCAGAACCACACAACAAACTACGTCGGTTTGATAACTTGAAAATTCTTACAAATTTACACAATTGTTTGTCAAGACCCAAAGGAAAAAAGCAGTATTTTTTCTACCATGTTTTAGGTTACAAGCTTGCATTTCCCATACGAAAAATAAAAGGCTGTGCGAAAATTCTCGAATCTTAAATTTTTTGAGGTGAATGCAAATATTTGTGATTAAAGCCGAGCTTACAGTTCCCTTGCGAAAAATAAAATGTCGTGCAAAAATTCATTAATTCATCGAAATTTGATATCCTAACTGTATACATAGTATGTGTTTCCACGTATAAATCACAAATATTTAATCGTATTTTTTTTTCTAAATAATTAGAAATTATTTTGCATGGTGTGGTGAATGCACGTTTTTTTTTTGGCATGCAAAGAAAATCATTTCTTTTTTTAGTACTTGAGTTTATTTAATTAGGATAAATTAAACATTAAATTAGGCAAACATTTTCGGTGTTATGTAGCTAGGTATATTATGAAATACTATAATTCAATTGAATTTATTATAGATTGCTTATAAACAGTAAGATATAATATCTTATAATTTAGTGAAAACCTTATATTATACAAATATTTATGTAGAAAATACAGATACATACAGAAAATACAAATACATAATGTACATTATGTATGTAGTCCAGTCAACGAATACCCAAAATCATAAAATAAATGCAAAAAATCATGTAGTCAGGTATAACATACCAAAAGTCACCAGCCCAGGCCCGCGAGTTAAAGACAGGAGAGGGGGTAAAGGTCCCCTATTATAGTATTTCGCAAGTATTTTTAAAACCAAGCGTATTAGCGGAAAAGTGTCCACTACAAAATGAAAGTAAATTAAATTTTCTACAGAAAATTTTTTTCTAAAGAAAAAGACTCTGACATCCTACCTAAAGCATCTTGATTATGCGGACGACGTATGTTTGCTCTCTCATAGGATCATGGATCTCCATCAAATGGAAACAAGGGTGGAGAGAGAAGCAGAAATCGTGGGGCTAAACATCAACATCGGCAAAACAAAAATGATGAGCCTCGGAACCCAGACATCCTCTCTTATAAATATCTCCCAGCAGCCGGTAGAGAAAGTTCAGAACTTCCAATATCTTGGAAGTATCATCTCTACCGAAGGCGGTACCGAACAAGACATCAGCAGACGTATCGGGAAAGCAAAGGCTGCTTTCGGTATATTAAAAAATATATGGAGGAATAACTCTCTCAGTTTGAGGACCAAGCTACGACTGTTCCGCTCAAATGTAGAATCCGTACTGCTTTATGGATGCAGCACCTGGAAGGTTACAGCAGCTGTCACTAAGAAGCTGCAAACGTTCGTTAATAGATGTCTACGAAACATACTTAGGATTTTCTGACCCAATCGTATTTCCAACGAAGAGCTCCTTAGGAGAACGGGCCAGGAACCTATCGACTCTATTATACGACGTCGAAAGTGGCAGTGGATTGGACATACGCTTCGAAAAGGCAACGACTGTATTGCAACGCAAGCAATGCAGTGGAATCCGCTCACACAAGAAGGACGAAGAGCTGGGCGGCCGAGAAGCACATGGCGTAGAACAGTCGAGGAGGAAACCGCACACGATGGCGCGTAGGCGTAGTCGAGGCCCTATGCCCCACTAGGGGTCCCCCACGGACTTAACAGGTCTGAGGACCTAAGTAAGTAAGTACAGAAAAAGTTTTATTCATATTTTCGCTAAGAGCAATATTAAGAGAAATGTGGGGGCTAGAAATGTAAATAAATCGGAAAAACCATGATATTGCGTTACAAATTTAATGTTTATTGATCAATCGACCCAGAAGTATTAGAAAAAATAAATGCATGTTCATTTACAACAATTCCATTAACGTGATGGGAAAGATGGTATGTGGTAAAAGAAGGTGGGGGGGGGGGGTTTAAAATATCCTTATTTAATATATTTGATACAGTGTTTGTTGTAAAATTAAAAACACTGTATTTTCAACGGTAAGAACCGTACAGGTTATTTCCAAGTTATTGAGCAATACTATGTGAAATGATTTTCGGGGTTGTTCTAAGAAAAAAATTGCATTAGAAAGGGATTACTATTTGCCCCTGTTTATAAGGGAGAGATTATTTTCTAAGACATTGGTTTAAAGTGTATAAGCAACCATTTAAAAACAACGAAAGCAATTGCAATACTCATCATCATTTTATTGCTAAACCAAGTTATCTTCGTCAACAGTTACAAAAAAAAATAATTATGAATTGAAAAAAATTGAAAAAAAAAATAAAAAGTTTTAATTTAAAATTATTTTTTTTTTTCAAATTGTGTTGCTATAAAGTACTAAATTTTTATTTAGTATTTAATCTTAAGTCGATTGCTCAAAACCAGAGGGTTGTAGGTCTTTTAGTTTTTGAGAAAAATTAAAATTACGAAAACTACTATTTTCTTTAAAAAAATCTTTCTTTTCAGTAAATTCAAACTGTCAATTTTCTAACGAAAGAAAAATAAAAGCGAAAAATCATTTAGTCTGGGTTATTGTTTAAAAAGGTAGGGGTGATTCCCAGGTACAACATACAAAAGTCCCCAGCCCAGGCCCGCGGGAATCACCCCTACTACTTAAAACAATAACCCAGAAACAAAGATTTGTTAAAATAAATGAAAACAAATATGTCTACAAATATACCCAATTCTTAGAAAAATTTATTTCGTTCGAGGAAATAGTGTGGTGAATACCAAACATTTTTCTGCGAGGTCGGTTACACTTTCGAAACAAAATTATTAAAATGGTTTAGGCCTCCAGTTTATAAAATAGTAGTAAATTAAATAGTGCACAGGTTGCTTACGCCAAGGCACCACAAAATGTTTTGTTTATAATTAGGAAATTATTTGATAAAGAGTACTTAAATTTATATGTAATTAAAGGTAATAAAGTAAACCTTTCAGTAGGGCGAAAAAAAGTATATGTCTTCACTACATTTTTTGATATTTATGTGTGCTAAAGACCGCGCAGAAAAAGTTACTTTTCAAAAATTTAAAACTTAATAATATGTAGCTCAAAATGTATTAAACATAGCATAATATTTTGAAAGATAAGAAAAATATCTTCTATTTGATATTGATATCATTTTTCTAAGTCAAATATTTCGCACGTTATGAACAATTATTTGCAAAAAAAAAAACACTGAAATCTTTATTTTGCAATCGGCAACGTCAAGCTCAAATATCTCGACTTTCCCATGAACGACGTTGAAAATATTTCACTCACAGAACAAGCTCAACATCACACCTTTCATTTGATACCAAACTCGTTCGTGTATATTCTTGGCAAAGCTTCAATAGTCAAATGTACACTTCCTTTGTCTTACATAATTTTTTGATATTGAATGTGCTAATTTTTTAACTTTATTGGCTTGTAACCTTTTCAATACTCGTATAAACAATATCGAAAAAAATGTTTTGGATATACAATTTATTTCTCCACATTTTTTGTCTTACAAATTCTTTAGTTGGATTAACAGAAACAGAGATATTTAATAAAAACTAATAGAAATCCAAGATGCCGACCAAAAAATGAATTTAACGTGTGCCAAATTCAATGTTGAACACCCTCGCGAATGAGTGAACACAATTTGGGGGCGGTACAAACTGCTGGGTCAGACAATGAATGCACTGGACTAACACAAATTTGACATAAGCCTGACATTCTATCAGACTTTCCTTTTGACATACATAATTTGATAATACTTTGTTAGATAGTGTAGAGGCAGGTACTTTTAACTTGAGATTTTATCGATATCACGAATATTGCTTTCAACAATACATATATAAAATTCTACTTCAATATTGCAAATTTCCCTTTCTTAACTTCCTTTCACTTAAATTCCTCAATCCAAAAAAAAAAAAAAAAAAAAAAAAAAAAAAAAACTAAAAAATCACGATCTCTCATTTATTCTGATTTGATCACATTATAATTTGCCACCGGCATGCATATGCTTGACCTATTTTTAAAAGGCAAAGCAACAAAGTGTAAAAGAAATACAAAATCCAAAACAAAAGTGAAATCACCTAAAATGAAAACAAAACTTAAAAACTTAACAAGCAGAAAATCCATTCACACAATTAAACAAATTATTTCCCTCTAAGTCAGCCAAGTTATTTGCTTTTGCTTTTAAATGTAACTTTAATCATCTAAACTCAACTAAATAATACAAAATTCAATAAAAAGACTGAATGTAAAAAAAAAAAATGTGAAAGTTATGACGTGAGCACGAAAAATTTCTATACCATGAGAATGAAACATCAAATAATAATCAAAAATTTGATATCAAAAAATTATAAAACAAATCACAAGAATAGACGAAAAGCGACGACACGAGACAAACTAAAATTATACTTTCACTCATATTATAAATGTTTCGTTTCGATCAATTGGCTTTAACTGGAATTTTCCCAAGTCAAAAAGAAAGGTATGATACATTTTTTTTTGGGTACTAAGACCAACAAAGTTGGTTGCCAACGGGGTACTTGAATTTGACCTAATTGTGCTTCATACAATCATGAAAATGTTGGTGATTTTTTTTTGTGCGCTAACCGAAACCGATGAGAGCATTTATTTATTGTGTGCTATCTGTTGAATCTCAAAAGCTACTTGTTGCTCAATTTGGTTCAATTTATCATGAGATTGTCAGAGACATTGGACAAGGTATAGGTTAGGTATGGTGAGAAAAGTCTAAAAGGGGGAAAAGAATCATAAAGTTTTTTTTTTTTAATAAAATGAAAGAAATTCATTTTTGTCTACACATCCGCTAGACAAAATTTTTTATTTTGATATTTTTATGTTATAAATAAATTCGATAGCAAGTTGTTTAACAATTAAAGTAGCACAATGAAGTCATAGTTTTAAAGCCATACTTAATTTCAAGTTTGTACAATTAGTTGAACTTGAGAGATGGCAATAATTATGCAAATAAAACTGAGGGGTTTCCGTCAGGAAAGCAGTTCAAGGCTTTACTTTAATATAAATTGTAAGTTGATTGGAAAAATGGCTTTTTAGGAGGAACCGTTTATAAGAGTTTTTGGTATTTTTTTTTAAGCAAGTTAAACCCCATGAGAGGAGACAAGTGGAGACTTTTATTAGTTTCGTCTTGGTTTCGTTAAAATCTCGTCTGAGTATCTTTTCGGTCTTGTTTTTTTTTCGAGAAAGAAATACCGAACTAGTCTTTGAATATAGAAGCTTTACTTATTATTTACATAGACAAATTTAATTTTATAAAAAAAAAGGAATTTGTTATATTTTTACCAAATCGCCAAAAAAATACGGCCTCGTCTCAAAAGCTTTGGAGGTTTTATCGTATCGGTTTCCCGAGGCGACACCAATGGCAGTTACCGATATTCGTAAGGTATTGATAAAAAATCAATTTACTCTCTTCAAAATCTCTTAAGCTGACCAAAGTATAGCCTTTGCAGACAGAATTGTGTTTAAGTATTTTTAAAGAGGTAAGGATACATTTTATAAAGCAAATATATTCGAATAGCTTTTACACTTTCTGAGCAAGAACACCAGAGAACCCTTTGATGTAGAGCAAGGTCTTAGACTCTAAGGTCCAGTTTTTCAGTGATGAGTTAAACTAGAGTTAGCTAACTCTAGAAGTAAATTAACCTACAGTTAACTAAGGAAGCAGTGTTTCGGTGGAGAATGCATGCGGAACGACAGAACAAACTCAATGGATAAACCATCAAAAGCCATCAGTTAATCCTGAGTTAACTCACCAAATTTGATGAGTTAAATTGGCTTTAACTTTAATCTCGCACTGAAAAACTCTAGACCTAAGGCCAGGCGATGGGTTGCCATTGTCTGCAATTCAACAACAGAGATATACAATTCAGTATTTTAAGAATCATGAGTTCTTTTGGCGGATTTTAATTGTCAAACTTTGAAAATTCAAAGATTTAACGAAAAAAAAAATTAAATTAAAGGAAAAAATTTGTTTTTATTAAAATTGTTGTTCCTCCTACATTTCCACATTCTTTATCTATCTGTCACAAAGATAAATGCATAAAAAAGAGATCATGTAGATTTGGGCTTGCGCGGCAGCATAACTAAACGTTGAGCTGTCAAATATAGTTTTCGAATTTTGTCATCCCGCTGCCGTTGAAGCGCGGTTTACAGAAAAAGCCAAAACAGTATGCAGTACAAGTTCAAATTTGTATTTGTAGCCCAACACACACCTGGCGATTTATTTCCAACAACTTTATGTTGCTTCTGGCTCAATTACATGACGTTATTTTTTTTTGTTGACGTTTGACAAAATAAACTTATGCCAGAAAATGAAATGAAAAGTTGAGTTATTTGAGTAAATCGGTGACTTTTTGATCTTTTTGTCATTTATTTCTATTGCAGGCAGTTGCTCAAGAAGTAACTCAAAAGGAAGGAACAAATTGGCGGAAGAACACGTCACTGCATTCACGATTTTTCTTTTTTGTAATTGATCATTTATCAGCGAACTGTTTGTCATTGGGCGAATTCAAGGAATTACGTTTTACATCTTAATTTTCAGAATTCTGAATTTTTGGAGCTTCATACAAATTCAACTTCAATGTATAGTACTTCCATATTTTCCCCACCACAATCACTTTAGTGTGAATTTTCAGATGAGAATTTTTGTCTGAAAACTAAGATGAATTGTAACCAAACGTAACTAAAAGTCATCTAACTTTGGCCAATCAGAAGCGCCAAAAATTCTGAAAATTCAGATGCAAAATGTAATGTGTTGAACGCGCCCAATGCGATGAACGTGCTTATTTTAAAATTTTGACAATCTGACCTCAATATCCGTTTGAAAACACTGTTAATAGGTGTGTTCGCGTACTAGTCCGAAACTACCCATTTTTACCATTTTTGGTCCAATTTAATTTTTTTTATATGGACTTTGACATAACTTCGGACTAAAACTGGCAGGTTTGGAAAGTAAACGAACAGAGGTATTGTGTATTAGGTGGATGTGTTTATGGACCCTATATAGCAACATTTTTTGCAACTGATATGACAAAGTAAGTCAAATAGGACGTCATTTTTTTGACGGATTTCACTGCTGCTGTTACAATTTACCACATACAACCTACACAAACCACAATAAACAAACTCTTTGAAACATTACCCACCCCATGATGTGACAAACCTGTTGATTACACCCGACTTTCTCGCGCAATTGGAAATTTTAATCGAATACAAAAACAGTTAAAAATAGATACAAATAAAAAAAAAAAGCGAAAGCGAAAACATTAGCTTATTATATCTCTCGTATATATTGGAATCACCATGCACAAACAGAAAGCAAAAGAAAATTGCACAAAAACAAATAACAACAACAACAACAAATAAAGTGTGAAAACACGAATTCACCTTGTGCGCAGTAAAAGGTTAATAACGATGGAAATAAGCAATTGAAAAAAAAAAAAAAAAACAAGATGCCAAGGAGAAGTTATAGTTTTTGTTGTATTTGCTGGGCTGGTTATGGTTAGTTACAGTTTTGCTTTTGCGAAATGTTTTGCAATAAGATATAAGATGTCGCCATAGATATTCATCTGTTGTGGTTGGAATCAAAACAAAAACTCAAAAAATATAAATACATATACCTACGTACATATGTATATCTGGAAGAAGGTAGGTGCACAGAGATGTACAAAGAAACAAAAATATTGGGAGGCAAAAAACCGATAGAACAGAAAAAGTGGAAGTATATGAAAAGCATTTAGTTGATGAATAGATGAAATATTCCAATTTTGTTGAAGTACACAACCCTGTACCCATTCCGGTTCATTAAAAGAAGGGCATTTTGTAGGTAAAATTGCTCATTTTCATGCTGTTTGACTAAATGCTTAAAAGATGAAAAGGCGACAATGACAACTTCAATTTGCTTCTGTCACCAAGTTTATAGTCAGTCCCAGTTTAAATTGCGTTTAAATGTAACTAAATAAAATCCCGTGCATAGTTTTTGACACTGTGACCTGTTAGTAGAAATCTGGTAAAGACTTAACAGAATTGAGATCTTTCAGTCAGTCGTCGACCGGTAATTCCAGACACTAAATTGAAGGGACTATAGAATTTAGTCTGCTTAGGTATCTTCACATACTGACGGGAATGCAAATATGGAGAAAACTCCTTGCTTTCTAAATTCCAATGCTGTTTTATTTTCCCAAAAGAATTAGATCGAAGCAAAAAGCATCATTGGAGGGAGAATTCGTTTACTTCTTAATACTGCCAAAACTGGCAGAACAATGGAAAAATTCATTCTTTTGGCGGTATACTGACAGAAAACTGCCAATTTGTTAGTTGTGTAAATCCAGCATTAAGCTATAATTGTATTATAGGAAAATCTCAAACATCGACTGCAGAGTTGGAGATATCATCAAAATTTTATTCGCTTGAAAGGCCTATATCGGTGCCATTTTGTATGGAATATAACCTCGTTCAAATGTGCGCCGCGGTTTTTCTGGGTGGCGCACATCCGAAATGTCCAATTTTTCATGTCTCTGGAGCAAACATCAGGTTGAATTTGACCGATGGTATGGGTTATGTTGTGGATTATTCGCATTAACCTGCGACTTCAGAAAACTTCACAAAAATAATTCTAACGGGGTGAAATCGAACGGTCTCAGGGCCCAGTTCACATCACCTCTACGTGAGATGACCATGCCTTCGAATCGCTAGTGCAGAATTTCCAATGTGGCGTGAGCTGTGTGGCATTAGGGGCCGTACTGTTGAAACCACATGTCGTTGGTTTCTACTCAGACCAAAAGAAATTGGTAATCATCGACATATATAGCCCTCGCCGTTGACGGTTATGGCCTGGCCAACGTCGTTCATTCTCAAAGAAATATTGACCGATGACACCACCAGCCCGAATTCCACACCAAACAGTGACTTTTTTGGGACGCATTGGACGCTCTTGGATCTCATGTGGATGGGTATCGTCCAAAATTCGCAAATTTTGTTTGTTGACGTATCCATTCATCCAGAACCAGAAACAGGCCTCAGCGCTGAAGATGACCGTAAATGGGCGAAGTGGGCGGAACGTTGCCCGAACAAAGCACCCATTTTGATAAAACAATTTTATCAATTGCACGTGTTGTTGAACGCTGTATGCGTCCATGATGATTTGCCAAAATAGACAGAATAAATGACAGCCAATTTGACAGATGTAGCTTTAGCAATATGGCCGCTATCAACTTTTAAAGTTCGGAAGTCCCTTTTATTGGAAAACCTTTTACATAATATTATGTATATGAACTAACATTGGTATTGAATTGGCAGTATTGGGAAGTGAACTAACATATTAAAATTATATTTGTTTTACTATGTCAAACGATAACACTTCGAAAGCAGCGCCATATAAGATAAGCTCGTACGTTTCCATTTACAATTAAACCTTGATTTAGCTTGATTTACCTTAAATTTTCTTCAAATTTCGAAGTTTTATCGTAAACATTTATTTAAGAAATACATTTTGTTAAATCTTCATAGGGCCAATAATTTTCCAAATAAAACTAACCTTTAAAACCATATCGCAGTGAACGCATTCATTCGAGAGTCAACTTTTTCATCGTTTGACACAAATTAAATTTTTGTCTCTCTCTTCTGCAGACCTTTTTTCACTCCCACTACTCTAAAAGCCTTCTATTGACTGTTCCGAGCAATGTTTTCGGAGTGACCTTCTGTTCCAAATTTTATAAAGGAGTAGACAAAGAACATACCAGCAGTATACAATCATATGATGTTTTTCGTTAAATTACTTGTCAAAAGTGATAAATATTTTACGAAGTGTGTAAATTTGGGAAGGCGGTGTTTTCATATTCGATTGGAATAAAAAATGAGTGAAATAGCCCAAAACGACATTAGAATAAAAAAGAATTGGATAAATCCGAAAATCCAATCGAAAACAATTTCGGAGGAACGTCTTATATCGTTTTCGATTGGATTTTCGGTATATTCTACTCCTTCTTAATTCCGATCGAATATGAAAACACCGACTTTCATAAATTTACACACACACTACCTAAAGCCGCCATTTAACAAAATGGCTTCTTCAAGTATTTATCACTTTTGACAATTTATTAATCCAACGAAACGAAAGAAATATATGTACAACCATGGCCAAAATAATAGCAACACTTCTTACTTTTAAGTAATACTGTATGTTGCACTTTAGATAGGTGGATGAGGGAAAAAATGTCTGCATTATACCAACGGTAATTATACTATCAATCTATTCTACGTTTAATCTTCCGAGTAAACAAAAGGCATTAGTCATATTCTGCACTAAGTTGATTGCAACTACAAAATTAGCTGGCCAAAAAAATAGCAACATATTAAAAAAAGCTTACAACAGTTAGCTTGTTGATTGAAAAAGACAAAATGTTGGTGAGATTTTAGTCTTAGAATAGTTTTGAAATTTTTAGTAATTTTTTTTTTAAATGACACTTTGCAATGGATAGTGTGAAACACTGCACTGAAGATCAACGTGGAGCCATTTTATCCATGCATAACAGGGGAGAATCTATTAGAAAAATAGCAAACATTCATTTTAAGCTCTGCAAGATTAGTGTTTAATGCTATAAACTCCAGAAAAAGCAAAGAAACCAGAGGGCGCTTATCTAAAATGACTGGAAGAGATAGAGTAACTTTGGTAAGAAAAGCTATGGTGAATCCTTTCATGTCCTCTAAAGATCTGCAGCGCGAAATAGAAACGCAAATCAGTGCCAGAAATATTCATCGTATCCTAAAGGATGTTGATCTTCACGCCTTATAACCATTGAAGGTACCATTGCTAAAAAAAATACGTACCCAGAAGAGGATTTGTTTTTCAAAAATTAACCATATAAAAAAAGATCCCCTTAAGGCCAAGAAACAGTGGAGGAATGTACTTGGAGTGATGAAACTTAAATAAATTTATTCGGAATGGATGGTAAAGAGTTTGTCCACCGCCCAAACTGTGAGACCTACAATCCGAGGTACACAAAACCAACCGAAGGCATGGAGGTGGCAGCATAATGCTATGGGGTTGTTTTTCTTGGTGGGGCGTTGGTCCAATATTTGTTATAAATGGTATAATGACAACGTTGTCGTATGTGGACATACTGCAGACTGTTGTGCTGCCGTAGGACAACAACCCCCAAGCACAGGACAAAGTCAACAAAGCTCTGGTTTCAACGAAACAAAATGGCCGTTATTGAGTGGCCTTCGCAATCTTCGGACCTTAATCTTATTGAGAACCTCTGAAATGAGCTAAAGATTGTTATTAGTAAACAAAACCCTTCCAACAAAGCCGATTTCTGAAATTGTGGTATTCGATCCCCCAGAAAAAGTTCCAGAAGTTGGTAGGCTCTATGCCGAATCAAAAACATGCAGTTTTAAAAAATAAAGGTTTTTTTTTAACTGAATATTAAATTTTCTCTGCTAACAAATAAAGAAAAAGGACATTGATGGTTATCAGAAATTCTTGTTTTTTGTTAAATAAATCAAGTGTTGCTATTTTTATGACCAGCTTATGAGAAAGATTACTGCAGACGGACTTGGAAATTTTGCAAACCCCTTTAATTTTTCAAAAAATTTTACATAAACATTATTAACAAAGTACTTACCACAAATATACAACATAAACATTTTTGAATATTTGCCTAATATAAGTACTACATTTTACTAAAAATTAGGGAGTGTTGCTATTATTTTGGCCATGGCTGTATGTGTGTGTTCCTCGTCTACTCCAATGCGAAATTGGGAACAGAAGAACGCCCTGAAAACCTCACTCGGAACAGCCAATCGAAGACTTTTGGAGTAGTAGGAGTGAAAAAGGAGTGCAAAAGGAGTACTCCGAACATCCAAACGAAAACGAAATTATTGAATAGAAGATCCTAACAGCCATATTATTGACTTGTTTCAAAACTAGTTTCATGGCAGAACTAGTTTTATAGATGTTTGGAGATGCTCAAATTGGTATTATTCAAAAGTATTTTGACACCTAAAACTCGAAAACTTAAATCTAGCTTTGGATAAATCTCTTATTTCATAAAACCGTGTCAATATTGGGACTCCAAACTTCTATAAAACTAGCTTTGCTATTAAACTAGTTTTGAAACATGTCAATAATATGGCTGTAAACAAATATTAGAATAACTGAATCGGATAAGAACAGTGTTGTTATTTTTTTTTTTTGTTATTCAACTATTACGGGTCAATTTCATTTTTTCAAAAATATTTCCCAGGTTTATTCCGAAAGCCGATATAAAAATGTTCCTAACAAGCTTCTAAATAATCAAAAACATATATGTATTGCTATCAAAAACAAAAACCATTTTAACTTAGTACTACGTTGATAATCGCTTATCTCACGAGTCATACATATACAACATTTCGACTTTAGAAACCGCACGTTTTTTTGTCTTTTTAATTCAAAAAAAAAAAAAAAAAAAAAAAAAAAAAAAAAAAACATTTATTTTAGTTGTCATTTCACTAAATAGGTAGATAGACACGGTTTCTATTTTAATCGAGCTGATATACTGAAGCACATTTCAACAAAATTTATTGAGATGGCATTTTCAGAAAATCTATTTTTAATTTTTTGTTCTCTTAATACATCTAGATACACAAATATGAAATCCAAATTAACAAAAGGTATTCATTCACATAATTTTTATTTTGAAGGAAATATTCATTTTTTTTAGATATATGAAGATATATAGACATAAGGATGTTGATCTCCTCCCAGAGCGTGTGATATATTTTGACTTTCGAAGATGTTCTCATTATGATTTTCCAAAAACCTAAAAGTGTATACGTTCTTCATTGCATGTCAGGAGGACATTTCTCTTCGGAATACTCAAATCAATAAGAGAATTAAAAAAAAAAAAAAAATGCAATTGAAAGCCAAAAGTTGTTGTTGTCGTTGTTGTTGAAGGGAAAGTCGAAAACTGGCCCTCATGATTACAATTTGTACCTCGACTCAAATACAAAAAGTACAGCACAGTTGAGGTTGACAAAACAAAAAAAAAAAAATGAAACAAGTAAAAGGAACAAATTATTTCATGACCTATATTTTCGGTGCCATTGATTCAACATTGGATAGCTGTCCAATTACGCGACAGAATCACCAAATATACACAACGAATTTACAACAACAAAAAAACTTGAATTGCCATTCCTATTTTTAAATTCTCTAGAGCGTAATGAAGAGTTATGCATGGCAAACAGTGATGTGTAAACTATTTTGGAAGGAAAAACCCATTTCACTTAAGGCATAGTTAAATCTCTTGCTTTTCTCTTAAGACATAACAACGTAGGTGAGAATATTCAACAGCTGTTCTCTGAGAAGAAATTTCACTCAATGAATAATTTCAATCATATGTGTACAAACTATATTTTGTCCATATTATTAATACCGATACGAAGTCTGTTAATTTATACCTATCTTATGATATGTTTATACATCGAAGGTGAATCTCGTTTAGATTGAATAAATCTGTGTATAGTTTCCACCGCACTAAAACAAAATAATTAAGGGTATTCATGCAACGGCGGAAAACCTGGATAAACCTCAGAAACTAGATAATGTTATCTTCGCAGAAACGAACTGTCAAAATTTGTATGGGAATATTTTTCTGCGGCTCTGATAAATTTATCACATCAATTTTATGCGGAAAGGGTAAAGATACGCCTGATAAATTTAGAAATGACATTTGTGATGTGTTTGATGTGACATTTCACAAGTATTTCAAAGGGGTGTTCATGCAAACGTCTGGCGGAAAGTTATATTTGTCTGCAAAGTGGCAATTTATTTCGTTGCATGAATCACGGTTGCAAAAGTCGATACAATTGTATACTTTTTTTCCATACATTCGCCTTTACGAAAGTACACAAATACACTTTTATAAAATTCTATTACAATTTTGCCATTTTGGGTCTATTCATTGCAATGTAGCATAAATGAGTCATAATTAGTGTTTTATCAGTCTTTACCTGTTTTTTTTTACAATGAATTTGAATGAATAAAAGTTTTCGTGTGTACTTTAAACAGAATATTTATCGTTACTGTATCTTGCTCTCTATGTCCACTGAAAGTTATGTTAATTAAAAGATAATAAAGTAGATTAACTTTGACACTACCTTTCAAAATGGTTTTTCATTTTGTTTTCATTTGATTATCAAATGAATGCGTTCAGTGCGTCATAAAATAGGTTAGTTCGATTTGTAAAACTATTGGCTCTATGAAAATTTAACAATTTCGGTAAGTAGATAAAGGAAACGTAGTATAAGGATAATACCGCAATCGAGGGAACGGTACGACAACAGAACTTCACAATGCTTCAAAACCTTTGTTGTTCCTCACTAAGCAGCAGAACTGCACGGCGCGACAATGGCTACAAAGGTGATAATTTAATCAACTTTTTCGAATCTGTGCAGTTCCGTTTCCGCTAGTGCGATTCGGCGATATAGCAAGTGGCGCGACAGTGCGCATCATACATTATTAAAAGTCTTATTTGATTTGCCGCATATTGTCGCAGCGCTACAGTTCAAGTTCGTAATTGTAAATCTACTTAAATTTGGTGGAAACCTAGTGAGATGGTCTTCTACTATATTCAAACGAGAATAATTTTTTTTTTAAAATTAGAAAGTAAAGGGTGTTTTTTTAGACGTGTGGTTTTCAAGAAGAAATAAAATGCAAATAATTTAATGTTATGGTCAAGAATCTAGCTTAATTATTAAGATAAGGGTATGCCATTATGTTTTAAAAATGATTTCGGGCAAGTGGCCGCCGCAGATGGCTCGAATAAATTCAAGCCGAGAGGCCCAATTTTCAACAGCTCCAATTGTTGCACGCCATGGCGGATGAACTCATTCGGGACTTTTTCGATACTCTGCTCCACAGCAGCAATAGCGTCTTCGGTGCGCACTGTACGGCGTTTCTGAGGATGCGCATTATCCATTAGAGTAAACGTGGTGCGAAACCAATCCATGGTTGCTCGAATTTATGCGATTTTGCGATTATGTCGACCGAATATTGAACGAAGCGTGCGATGTGTTGCGGGAACTGAACCATTATTTTGGTAATAAATTTGCACGATTTGCAAACGTTGTTCAGGAGTAAATCTATTTATTATGAAATGGCAAACTAAATTGAGCATAAATCATAAATGACAAACGTCAAAAAGACCAACTCCGAAAAAAGTATTGCCAGATTGAAAACCACACGTCTAAAAAAAACACCCTTTACAATTCGATACATTTTTATTTTAACTTTTGATATATTGATGAAAGGGAATTTTTCATCCCTGGCATGAATACCCTTATTATGTACTTATATACACTTTGACAGTCTTTTTCAATACGGAAATGGGGTTTCATTTTTACTTATCAAGTGGAAGTGAGATAGAAAGTTTCATTTGTGTCAAAAGATGAAAAACTTCGATTCTTGAATGAATGCATTCAGCGCGATATAGTTAGTATATTTATAGTTTAGTTCGATTTTAAAAAAGATTGATCCCATGAAGATTTAAAGCTAGCCATACGCGATGGCGTAATTTGGACTGAATCCTTTATTGGACATCGTCCAAAAGTATAATTTATCAACAATTAAAGTTTTATCAATTTATTTTTCAACACAGCACCGTAGTATCTATATACTTGAAACTTGATTGATTAAAATTATAACGGTCTCGTTTATACCATCACTTATCTTTGGTGCGGGCACGCAGGTATTTATTTAGTAATAAAACAACAACAACAAAAACCAAAAAAAAACACTCCTGAGTCTGATTCACTTAAGAATAACAAATTTAATTTCTATCAACGAACGAACGGTCCCAAGAGAAGTTTGGTTGATCGAGGGGAAGAAGCACTTGGAAGACTCTACCACCAAACAATAAGTACAGTAAACAACATATCGTGGCCTTCTTATCATATCAAGTGTGTAATGATCACCGAACCGCTAACAACAACCATAGTTTTCATTTCGTATATTATTAATATTAAACACACAAGTGAAAAGTCAGTGGCTGTTCGGTGAATGGGTAAAGTCGTCTCTCTCTCTCAATCTGCATTTCACAGAAGAAAAAAAACAACAAATTTTACATACAAATAAAGAGAAATATGTTTACAAGGAAAAGAAGATACAATTTCTCCATGAAGTAAAACATATAAAAATGCAAACAGAAGCAACGCAGCGATAACGAGAAAACGCTCGCGCATGCATGGAGTTTTGTAGATTTACTTCTTATCTCTGTCGCTTCTATAGCTAAGCTATACGTGCTATGCCGGTTTCGGAATATATAATAATTGCAAGCCGGTGGGGATTTTTAGCTTGTTTTGTTGGCAAAACAGGCTTGTTTACCTGTAGATATGTATGTATTGTCCTCCTTAATTCGATCTGGATCGGTGAATTTAAAAACAAAGAGTAAATCGGGCGGATATAAATAAATAAATAGTTTGCACGCATTGAGGGCTTTTTGACTCGACTTCTTTTGGGATGCTGACCTTTATGGACAGAAAGATTGAAACTTTTTTCGTGTGCAAAACTATTTGGACAAACATTCAACGATATATTGGTATAAGTGAGAGAGAACGCATGAGCGGCTGCACAAGTTCTGTTTAGGCGGCCATTTTGAAAATCGTTTTTGACAAATATCTCGAGAACGGCTCATCGTACAGAAACAAAATTAACTCCTCGGTGACTCATCAAATGTGTTCAAAATATTATTGGTGGATAGGATTAGGGTGTCTTGTTCAACCACTGAAAAATAAACAAAAGATGGGTATTTAGGGCGAATTACTCGAATAAGGAGATATTGGAAAATGGCCCGTTTATACAAAGTTAAGAATATTCTGAGAAATGTTAAAACAATTCTCGTACTTTTAGTGAGTTTCCCAAATTTCTATCTAAACGTAGTCGAACAATTCCTATTTTTCAGAGAACACATCGTCCGTAAACGGGGCATATTTTTGTGCAATATTTCTGACAAATAGAAGACAAATGGGCGCAGGGGCATAACGAATACGAACTAATGTCATGATTCGGTGGGACATTAATCCACAATAAGTCGATTTTAGACTAATGTGTATAGTATTGTTTGTGAAAGATGAGAAAAATCTATTTTGACATCGAATGTCATTAAATTTGGCACGATAACCAACTTTAAAATAATTAAAGAAAAGTGAATATAAAAGTGTCTATTGGCGTTTTATTCCTAATTCATTACTGCGCTGGCTATAATTTTCACCAAAACACGGCTAATAGAATCAGGGCTGAATTAATAAAGATGTTCCTAGTGAGCTTGTGAAATTTTGTCTGTTGTACAGATACTCAAATGCTGATCTGGATAATTTCTTGCAAGAGAATTATAGTTCTAAGCTTGATGATGAGGTTATCGAAGCTTAAAGCCCATGATTTGCAGAGAGTAACTTGATATGTGGTCGAAAAACACTTTTTTGATGTGTAAACGTGAAAAAAAACGTGAACGTTTGTGTGCAACGTTACGGTGTGCAACGTTACGTCGTGCAACGTTACGTCGTGCAACGTTACGATCTGCATACTAGGATGGGTGCGTTCAGTGAAAAAAATCTTAAGACACCCTTCAAGCAAAAACAAGTCCGTTTTGGATCCGCGCACGTTGATGTTTACACATATTAACCGTGAGTCCCGGCACTCACACAATTTTTTTTTTTTGATGTGTAAACATCTATGCTGGCGGTAGATTGAAAAAAAAACGTGAACGTTCGTGTGCAACGTCACGTCGTGCACTTTACGTTGTAGCACGTTACGTTACGAAATCTGATTTGCCCCGACCAAAACAAATGGATTTTAACGCGACCGATAATTAGATTGTACTTTATCGCGACCACTCATTTATATTGTTTTTGCAAACGACGAAAGCAAATTGTTTTTAGCGCGACCGACGATTTTATCATTTTAACACTTATATTTTTTTCTTTAATTTTTAATTATTCCCCGAAGAAAATGGACGCGACATTAGTATAATTAAAAAGAAAACAAAATCAAAACAAAAATAATAATAGTCAGCTGTAGGGATTGACAATTAACTGTAGGTATGGTAGATCAATGGCTGTAGGTATGGTAGGATATCGGGTGCGTCCAGTGATACAAATCTGAACTTGAATTCTACGTTTACATTACACTGCTTTTAAACGATGCAATTTCTTCTTGCAATTTGTAGGCACGTAGGCGAGGGACGTAGGTGGCTGGGATATACAAAATAGCTGAGGTTGATCAAATTGCAGAGTTATCGGCTACCTTTGTACTTGCACAAAGTTAACATTCATTAAAAATCACAACGTCCAATTCCATAGGCGATTGATGGTGTCAATCGATTGAAAATACGATTTTAGTGATTTGAACTGACAACAACTGCAACTAATGCTGCATTTACACGACTGACAAATTGGCATTATTCTGGCATTTTACTGTCAAAAAAATGACAGAACAATGGAAAAATTCATTCTTTTGGCAGTATAATGACAGAAAAAATGCCAATTTGTCAGTCCTGTAAATGCAGCATAAATATTCTTAAAACTCAAGACATATAATTCGCCGGCTATCTCACAGTGACATTCATTTGAGGTCCGTTCAGTATAAAATTAAGACTGAACTTTTTGTAAGTTTTACTCGATGGAAAGATGGAGTTTCATAAGGGTTGCAAGTTCGTTGACAGTTCTAACTGTATATTTTAATTCGGCCCCTGTGAGTCAAACCATTAAGTTCCTTTGGAATTTGGGTACGGTGTCATTTAATTGAAACCACGGTTTTAGTGCTCTCCGCTGACAGTTGTTGTTTGTCGATGCTCAGAGAGTGATTACCATAAACAATAACCATGTGTAATGTGAAGTCATCTTAAAGTTGAGAGTGAACTACGAAGCAGGACCTTTCAGTACCGAACCTTCACCGTTCGTTGGACACTTCACCACCAGCCTTTTAGTGCTTGGAAATTTCGTTACAGCGGTTCCCCCACTGTGTATTTAACTGCCGTTCTTTCAACACTAAGCTTTTTAAGCACTGCCTACAGATAGGTAATGTAGTGTTAATTATTCAATATGTTTCTTTTGATGACGTTCAGCAACAAAAATCAGGCACTTGGACAAACGTTGATGTTTACACATATTTAACCGTGAGTCCCGGCACTCACATATTTTTTTTTTGTAAGCGACATTGTTACTGCAGGGCCCTATTGCACCAAAAACTTTTGACTAATCACTAAGCAACGTATCATGAATCTTGATACGATTTTGCTGCTGAGGGATGACACAATTTCCCTGGAAATATTGTCCCTGGACCTTATATCCAATTTAAGGTCTATATATGCATTATGTCCGCAAACATTATGTCATCCCATCGCAACAAAATCGTATTTATAAAGATTTATGACAACTTTCTTCTAGTGTTTAGTAAAAAGTTGTTGGTGTAATCGGGCCTAGGTGAGATTATCGTTGAAAACTATCCCTATAAGTTTCGAACATTAGCTACGTATTAAATGCATGATTGACCTAATTTTAATGGTGGAAATGTGGGAGTATCTAATTTTTGTTTAAAAATGCAGTTTTTGACTTTTCTGGATTAAGTGATAAATTATGCTTGAGTGCCCACTATTGAATGATCTGTAAATCTTCCATCATCATTCCAATAGAGCTGTTAATCATATTCAGTTGACAGTAAAATGTTTTGCAAGCCGAGAAAATTTGTTCACATAGAGTGAAAATAATAAAGGCCCGAGAATTGAACCCTGGGGAACTCCAGCAGGTACTCTCAGGAATTTTGAAGTATTGTTTCCAACAGCTACATATTGCCTTCGATCATTTTAGTAAGAGTTCCAAGAGTTTTCTACGAATGTTAGCCTAGAGTTCTGTCAAAGTTCATATAAATAAATAAAATTGACAAATTAGGGTTACAAAGGAATGGCTGTCCCATAGTCATTAAATTTTCTTCTGTTGCAAAAGATTTTGTCTCTTGTCGCTCACTGCATGGCCGGACCCTTTTCCTTTTTTGGATATAAAAAAAAAATACTGGACGTAATCGTAATGTAACTTCAGCAAATGATGAATGCTGTAAAATGAATATTTTGGCTTCTTCCACGTTTCCAACGAGAAATATGTGTGTTCAATTTTTTTTTAAATTTAACCTTTATCCATAAAATTATTTCTTTTACGAGTATTTCCAGTTCTTCTACTTTTAATTTTTTTTTTAAATACCTTTATTTTTGTTGAGGAATTTCATTTAAAAGCTTGAAGTTTTCCGGTTTTAAACTCAATTTATCATAAAATTATATTTGCGGTAAAAATAATAATCCAACAAATTCATCAGATTTATTTTCCCGTTCTCAAAATTCATTCCAAAAACATTAATCTTCTACAATAATAAATGGGTCCAAGTCGAACACATAAAACGAAAGCCCATGAAAATATTTACTCAACCCAGGTTATTGTTTTGTTTTTGTTGTTGTTTAAATATTTCTTATTACAACAGAACAAGTGTGTTAATTTAATGTATAGGAACGTGTTCAAACCGGTGTGTCCATATCACCAAACAATCCATAGACACGCCGAAATCCCGGCTTCTCTTAGCTTGTCTTTCTTCGCATACGAATTTCTTAAAAAGACTTCTATTTTTGGTAACAACTTCGACCCACATATTTGGCTTAAAGAGGATTTGTTGTGCCAAGCGCTTCTTCTTCATCAAAACATGTATATGTGTGAAGATAAGGTTCTTCCAACCAACTAACAAGCTATACGCAGCGCAGTGAGACGTGCGAGTGAGTACCTACCGCTACTACCATCAGTAGTTTTCAATGTTGTTCATCCATCTTTTCTTTTGTGGCACTTTTTCTGTTTTCGTTCGCTAAAGCTGGTGTGGCTTCGTGTCTGGAAATTCCGGTTGAGATATTTATAAATCCCGTTAAAATGTACCGGTATTAACGTGTACCATCTACCATCTTGATGGTCTACACCGCTACTGCTGTGGTTGATTCTTTTTTGTACAACAAACAAAAAAATATAAAAGAAGAGAGACAGTATAGGTACCAGTGTACCACTCTACCACCTGATGAATAAAATGAGAAATTTCGTTCGTCGTCTTCGTCATCGCAAACATAAACAAAACATCGTCGTCGTAAATCAAAAGGAGCGCATGAGTAATTCACCCAAAGAAAAATTAAGCTAAGTTTTTCTTCTTTTTTTTTGTTATTATTTAGAAGTGGGGATTTTTATTTTACTTTAAGTGGAATTTAGAGTTCAAGTGAAATTCAAAGTTCAATGCAAAAACCAACATTAAAAAAAAAAAACATATACTTATGCTGAAAGTTAGTACTCATTATATATGTATGTAATGGGTGATTTTTTAAGAGGTTTAGAACTTTTTTTAAAAAAAAAACACAAAAAATTCGAAAAAATGAATGAAATATTTATTTGAATCGATGCAATTTAATGTTTAAAGATAATTTCATGCAAATGTTGACCGCGGCTGCGTCTCAGGTAGCCCATCCGCTGATTCCAATTTTGGCATACTCTTTCACACATATCGGCCGGTATCTCACGAATGAATGCATGGATGTTGGCTTCCAGTGCGTCAATCGAAGCGGGCTTGTCCCTATAGACATTAGCCTTGACATACCCGCACAAAAAATAATCTAATGGTGTCAAATCGCACGATCTAGGCGGCCAATTGACCGGCCCGAAACGTGAAATTAACTGTTCACCAAACTCGCCTCGCAATTGCGCCATTGTTTCGCGTGCTGTGTGGCATGTGGCACCGTCTTGTTGAAACCACATATCATGCAAGTCAAGAACTTCCATTTCGGGCAAAAAAAAGTTTGTTATCATCGCTCGGTAGCGTTCACCATTGACAGTAACGCTGCGATTCGCATCATCTTTGAAGAAATAGGCCCAATAATGCCGCCGGCCCATAAACCGCACCAAACAGTGGCTTTTTCGGGATGCATTGGTAGCTGTTGCAATGCTTCTGGCTGATCTTCACTCCAAATGCGGCAATTTTGCTTATTTACGTACCCATTCAACCAAAAATGAGAATCATCGCGGAACACAAGCAGCGCGCGATGAACATTTCGAACCGAGCACGAATTTTGATAGTAAAATTCAATAATTTGCAAGCGTTGTTCATTTGTAAGACGATCCATGGTTAAATTGCAAACCAAACTGAAGCTGTTTGACAGTGACACAAGATACTAAACACACGTCAGCTGTCAAAACCAGTGTTGCCAAAACCAAACCAGCCAAAAAATCACCCGTTACTTATGCTGAAAGTTAGTACTCATTCTATATGTATGTAGATTATCCTCATTGTAATAAACACATTGAAATAAGTAAAAGATTGCGTTTGACATTTGAGATTCTAATTTAAGTAGTTTTCTACAGTAAAGTCCAATATTGTTAGAAGTACCTAATACTGGGTCATTCATTTCGTGGTTTCAAGTTGGTAGCGCTGGCATTTGACACCTGTCAAACTCAACTGTCATTTGAAGTGTCATAACATTAGTTGAATGTTTGTCATTTACGATAATGGATCGCTTAACAATCGAACAACGCGTTAAAATTTTAAAAACTTACTATACAAAAGTGGTGATTCAAACGTAGCCACTTTTCGCGCATTACGCGATGATTATGGTCGCCATAATCGACGGACTACGCAAGCAATCGGGAAAATTGTGCATCAATTTGAAGACAGTGGAAGCGGTACTGATGTCGTAAGGCCTGTGTATCATCGTAACGCACGCTGCTGCTAGTGGAAGTGTTGCCGCTGATCCGAATTTATCGATTTCCTGGCGTTCGCAGCGATTGATCGAATGATAACCGATTTTTTTTCGGCCGAAAGATCATAACTCAAACAAGACGGGGCAACAACCCACATAACACTACCAATTATGGCTTTATTGCGTGAAAAGTTTCCTGGTAGAGTAATTTCAAGTTTTGCCGACGTCAATTGGTTACCAAGATTATGCGATTTGACACCGTTAGATTTTTTTCTGTGGAGCTACGTACAAAACCGTGTTTACGCGGATAATCCCCGAACTCTAGACGCATTCAAAACCAACATTACTCAAGTTATGGCCGAGATACCGCCGAAAATGTGCGAAAAAGTGATTAAAAATGACCTCAAAAGAATCGCACGCTGCGAATCTTCCTCAAGCGGCCATTTAAACGATATTGTTTTTCACACTTAATGGAAAAGTCCAAAATTTCTAATGAAATAAAATTTTCTTCAAAAATGTATCGCTGTGTGTTTTATTTAGCTTTACTTTCGAAACCGAAAAAAGCACTACATTGATGAAAATAAGTCAGCGTAGCCGGCGCAGTGCTGACGAAACAAATGTAAAAGATCTGGCAGCCAAAACAATCATAAACTGATCATATAATATTTGCCACAGACAAAACAAAAGGGGCAGTAAAAAAACATGGAAAACTTCGATAATTGCTTCAGTAAAAAGAGGCATTAAAATCTTACTGTAATTTAGCTTTAAAGGGAGAATGCTTCTTTCAAGTATATGGTTTTTAAAAATTGCGTTACGAAATACAACTTCAAAGTATATCCCAACATCTCCATCCACAATCATTAAAGAATATTATTTCGATTGTCCTATAATCCAGCATCAGCTTCTCCCTCTTTAATAGTTATCGGCACCCATTCTTCTTTCAATTGTGTTTGCTTGCTGATTTAATTGATGGCTTTGAACTTTTATATCGTGCCTCTTCAGAGACTGATAAGTCTTTCTCTTGCAAATATCCCCTTTTAGCATCATTGAATGTCAAAGTTCATAATTACAATTATTGAATTCCCTTCGATGCGAAAAGGAGATTTGCAATCAATTCCAAGAGAGCTTTAAAGACTAAATACTAATGAAGACTCCGATTGGTTCTTTTTTATTCGACATGGATGACAACTTCCTATAGGGGAAGAGGAGTACCTTTTTGCGACAACAAAAATAGAAACAAACAATTCTATTTGCAGACACACTCTTGGTGGTTTAACTTCGTGTGTCGTGAAGACGACACATAGGCAGAGACTGACTGAGGGACGTGGAGGGGCATGGTTAAGGTACATCAATATTTAAAAGGGGCAATACTATACACTCACTTGTCGTTCAGTCGTTGTGTGTTCGGCTGTTTTCTTCTTTTGCACGACTGTTGCTTTCCTCAGCACTTTCATTGCATACAGTTTCCTGTGGTCGTGGCCACCTTTCTTGCGAACCAAAAATACTTTGCCGTATGCTGAATATCATCGAAAAAAAAAAAAAAAGATATGAATAAAACTTTTATAAGGGAACTGAAAGTTTCAATTTTTAAACATACCTCCCGTCCCCAGGACCCGGATTAATTGAAAGTGGGAAAGGTTTACTTTTTCGTCTTCGCTTGCTGTACCTGAAATTGTAAGAAAATGTAAAATATTATAGCAATTTGGGAATAATAGAGCATTTAATTGATTGGAAAGCAGTTATTGACACAGATTGTCGTTTATGATATTCAAAAGTTGTCAAGTTTTCGAGGTCATATACAAAAATTTTTATGATTAATGAATTGCCAAGAGTTTTGAGGCCACATGAGCCGTATTTTTTTTATTTTTTTCAGAAAGGCCTTAAGGCCAGCTTTACCCAGTTTCAATGTAATCAATTATTTACGGAACACCCTGTATAGTAAGAGGGGAATGAGAAGTGATTTAGATAGTATCATTCTTGTTTGTATTGGGGTAGTATTTTCAATGGTCCATAACATTCGCAAGCCTCCATACACTCTTCCGATGGTCATATTTATGCGAGTTGTTCAGGTAAGGGTTCTGTAAAATACTACTCCTAGGTTTTTCGCTGATTCAACATACTGAATTGCAGTATTGGAGGAAAATACGTATTACCTAATGGGTTTCTGGAAATAATCACACATTTGGTCTTGGTTGGGTTTAAAGACAGTCCATTAGATTGAGACCAGTGTAGAACCTTATTTAGATCTTCATTTATCTCCCAAGCACCATTTTCAATTAAACATAGAGAACAGCTATATTGAATAGAAGAGGACCCAAAACTGATCCTTGAGGGACACCACGGCTAAGTGGAATGAAAGAAGAAATTCAATTACTGGCAATCACTGCTTGAAACCTTGAAGATAAATACGAAAAAATTAGTTTCGCTGAGGATGATATCAACGAACTGGAATTTATCCCTTAGTTTGGTGCATAAAATATGGCGGTCAACGGTATCGAATGCTTTTGAGAAGTCTAAGAGTGTGAGGAAAGTAACATGGTTCTTGTCAACACATCACTCTTTTATTTTTTCAACTATATTTATGAGAGCTATGACCTGGACGAAATCCGGATTGATTGATAACATGTCATTTTGATCTAAGTATTGTCTTATCTGTGTATGTATTAAGGATTTTCTCAAGAACTTTCGATAAAAAAGGTGAAATAGCTATAGGCCGGTACGCGCTATGGTTCTTGAGTAAGGGAATGATTTTTGCTTGGTTCCAATTGGCAGCAAAAACTCCAGTCGTTAAAACAGTATTTAAGAGATGGGTGATAGGTTTAAAGGTATAGGGAAGAGTTGGCTTTAAAAACACGGGATGGATTTCATCGAAACCAACTGAATTAGATTTTATAGATAGGCAAAATTTAATAAGATCTTCTTCATTCACATTGGAAACACACACACAACACCCAGTACAGATTTTGAAAAACGGTTTTCTGGAATGGGATGCTGGTTTACAACAATTAGACAAACCGATGGTAGAAATTTACACCGACGGCGACGGATCGAAGATGGATACAGGAGTAGAGGCGGGATTCTTCTCAGAGTCCCTCGATTTAGCCAACTCTTAAAGACTGCCTGATTACAGCAGTGTCTTTCAAGCAGAGGTTCTGGCAGTGAATAAGGCTGCTGAACAGGTCTCAAATTTTGCGGATCCACAGGCTGTTATCAACTTTTACATTGACAGCCAAGCAGCGATAAAAGCTATCTCTGCCACAGAAATAAGATCCAAGCTGGTTTCATGCTGTCGCGAAAAGCTAAAAGTTCTTGCCACGCAGCACAAAATCAGACTCTGCTGGGTCCTGGAAAAAGCAGATGAACTGGCAAGGACTGGTTCGTCGTTAGATCTAAGCCTAACAGACTCCAGTGTTGAAATTCAACCCTGTGCCATTAAACAGAAAATTGGTAAGAAGATGGTGGAACTTACCAATGACAGATGGAACTCACTCGTAACTTGTACCACAACAAAGAATCTGTGTCCTAGCTACAATAAAACAAAAAAAAACCGACAAAATCATGAACCTGAAAAAAAAGACCCTGAATCTTTTGATAGGAATTTTCACAGGACATATTCACTTAGGATATCACAGAAAGAATATGAGACTAAGTACTGAAGACCTTTGCAGAGGCTGCGGAGACGATGAAGTAGAGGAGGACACCCTTCACTACCTAGGTCATTGTCCGGAACTCTTCAATATAAGGAACAAATGTTTCGGTACCTATTACTTCAACGATCTAGCAGAAATCTTGAAGTCAACATGTGATAACATCTTAAATTTAATGAACTTCATTAACGCCTCCAAATGGCTTGATACTCCATAGGATTTCATAGGTTATATTTTTAAAGGGATGGTCCAATCCACACACAGTCAATATTATTATCTGAATTATTTATATATGTTTACAGCTTATGACCAGCCAAATTTGGATTTAGTCGTGAAGAATAATATCGTTTTTTTTTTTGATTCCCTAATCTCAAGCCCGACTTTATTTCTCAAGCCGGTATAAGCTTTCCGAAATACTTCAAGTCTATAATGTTTCCATGTTTTATAGGCCATATTGCGTTGGTTGATTAGAGTTTTTGTACATTGTTACTAAACCATGGATGGTCCATGTACTTCAGAATATTAAAAAAAAAAGTTTAGATTATCCTGAATAAATGCAACTTGATTATCAACAGATACCATTCTAGAAATTTGAGATCAATCGATTGACATTAAGTCGTATTCTAAGCGATTGTAATTGATATTTTTGAAATTACTAAAGTTGTGACTATATTACTAGAAACTATAGGCTGATGATGTGAGAAACTGGATCCAGATAGTTGGTTAAAGTGAAGAACTCAATTTAAGTGGTTTACAAAAAAAAAAAACATCAAGAGGGGTAACTACTTGATTTCTTGGTAAAGTGCGTTGGAGTTGATGTATTTACTGGGTGCGAATTGAGAGCTTTCAAGTCATCAGTGAGTGTGGATTCTAAGATCAGATTGTTATTGAAATCTCTTCCTAAATCAATATATGGCGATACATTATTCAACTCATCTAACCTAGTTGATAATGAAGTTGTAGTAATATTTTTGTGAGGTCTATATGGAGATCAAAATACAATTTTGTTGTCCCTGCAAGTGATTTTAACAAAGACGAAATTTATATCATCAGGATTCAGAAATATATTCCAGTTTTAACACACAGTGCGCATAAATGGCATCTCAACCCCCTCCCCCCCAATTCTACCCACACTGTCCCGTCTAAATAGTTTCAAACCACTTAATTCAAACAAAGAGTCATTTATTTCCCGCCGAAACCATGTTTCAGTCACATATACAACATCCACCTTTGAATCTGCAAACAAATACCTAAATTCGTCGATTTTCGGAAGTAAACATTTATACAGCAGATTTCAAGAACAAAAACCATAAAAATAAAAAAATAAATAATTCAAAACTACGAAAATATCATGCTAGATAAGTTATATGACTTCTCTTATCGTGTAAAGTGGCTTTAACATAAGAAATTTTAATGTTGTTAACTTTTTTTTGACGTTTAAAAATTGGCGACACTTGGTGTACTTTTGGGCAGTTTTACTTCTCTCTCAGAGAATTTCTCCAAGAAACATCCTTAAGAAGAGCTCAAAAATGCTTCATTTTTTGACATAACTTTTTCTTTCCTTTTTTTTATTCGTTTTTAATACATACTTGAGTGGTTTTACTCTACTACATGCTTCAGTTGCCATTAGGTTATACACTATTTGCGTACAAGTATATTTTCATACGAATAAATCAAAGTGGGTCAATAGTTACAGCGCTTAAAACACATTACAAAAAACACGAACCTCACATATAAATAACATATGTGGTGGTTCAAGAACATAAATACACCAAACCAATCCATCCACATGTTGATTTTATTTTTCTTCTTCATAACAAAAAATATGCAGTGCATCTTTTTATCAAAACTATTAAAAATCCAACGAACTGTCAAATCATTCACCACACGTCTTTAAATAAATTATATTCACCACACACTTCTAATGAAATGACGCTACTTTTCGAAATGCAAGAATTCAATTTTCTCTTATAAAGATTATAGAATACGTATATGTAGGTAAGTATTTCGTAATTTTCTTTTGTTGACATTCTAAAAATAGAACAGAATCACGCGGAATAATGGAAAAAAAAATTGAAGAAATTGATTTTCTCTCTTTCTTCCTTTTTCAATATTTTTTTCCTTTTCTCCGTCTATTCATTCTATATTCAGAACTCGTGTGCGGGGACTTGGGGATTTAACAGCAGAAGAAGCACCAGATAAAACAGCAAAAAAAAAAAAAAACTGCATGCCATCAGACACTCGAATTCAAAAAATCATGTGGGGCAATAATAAATTTAGACGCTACGACTACGAGTATAATATCGAGTTCACTGCGACTGCGATAGATAGTGTTTTTAGATATTTTTCAACTAACAGTACTTTATCCAACACACATATGCACTAAAAAGGCATCCGTAGAATAACGACTACGACATGTGTGTGGGGGGCTCGATTCTCAACTAAAAGTATTTATTTTTTTTTATACAAGCGGAAGAAGGTAGCTGCATGTAATGTTTTTCTTTTTTTAATTCAAATATTTCGCAAAAAAAAAAAATATAGATATTGTTTGTCTTTTTTTTTTTTAGTTAAATTATCTTTAGATATTTTCCACTATCACTGGGTACCTATTTTTGTCGACATTGTGAGTTTTGTTTTCAATTTGGGTCAAGTGAAAAAAAAAAATGAAATCCTAAATATAATAAAAAAAAAAATACGTTTCTTCGATGGAAATAAATGTGACTTGTTGAAAAGCCAACTTAAAAGTTATAAAAGGTATGAAATGGATAGAGACAAGTGGAAAAATAACTTGGTTTAATTAGATAGGCTCTAGAATGTCGTGAATGTCGTAAAAGGACCTAGAAGTTCGTGTATTTTTCGTAGTACATTTATTTTGTTCCACCATCATTATATTTTACGCATTTTTAATTTTTCCAAGAGCCAGAAACATCAATTACAAGAAAATCAAAGAATATCCGGATACAAAACATTTCACCTCTAGTTTGGAAGAAACGGCAGATTTAAGCACGAATTTGTCGATACCAAGTGTTGAATGACATTGCACGAGGGAAGAAAATGATCCTTTCCCTCAGTCAACACGGTTAGTAAATACAAAAATTACCCCTTTCGAATGGAAAAAGGGAGAGGGGGGATGGTCGAAATAGACTCAGTCTACTTTTAGAGCCACGAAAAGGTGCGGTCATTGGTCGATAATTGACGATTGAAAATAACATTTAAATACGGTAAATTTAGTAACCTTTTTACAAGGATTTCTCTATACTTAACGGTTTATAGAATATCAGAGGTATAGACATCATGAGATGAACAAATATAAATTTATCGTTAAATGTGATGTACCTTGTGTACCTTGGGGTCTAAGGCTAGGTTTAGGTTTTTAGGTTAGGTGGGGTGATGATACGGCCAGCCGCATCATCTCACTCGGATCTACGTGGATCCATTGCGTTCCCCGGGGTAAAGGTATGTTGTGAAGGTGTATAGGGAGGGGAGTGAGTGGGACTTTTAGGTGTGGGTATGGGGAGCCTCCCTGAACCATCCTGAATTCTGTATGAATTTCAGGATGCTATCCAGTGGCAAGGTTGAGATGTCGCACAGTTCATCGAAGAAGTATTCTCCGAGGTTAATTTTTCTGTTTCTGGCCAGGCTGGGGCATTCACAGAGAAAGTGATATGATCCCTCTTCCTCTAAGGCTAAGGCTGAGACATACTCGTCGCGGATCCTAGGTTTAACTATAAAGGAAGTCAACTAAAACTTTAGTATTTAAAAGGTCTTTCTTTATTAAGACTCCATATTTGATATTAATTCATAAAATCTTAAATTATATGTTTACAATACGTTCTTCTTTGATGACTCCTTGTTGTTCGGCTCGGTTTTTGTTGAATAAAGGCTTTGCAGGTGGGTCTTGCTTGGTGGGTTTTATACTTGCAGTTTACGTCTTCAATCTGGGTTCCTTTGGGTCGTCTATCACGGCTTATCAGCGCGTTTTAATCGGCTTATAAACAGCTTTTAACCAGCTTATTAACGGCTTTTAAACGACTTATCAACGACTTTCAATCGGCTTATCAACGGCTTTTAACCGGCTTATCAACGGCTTTTTAACCGGCTTAACAGCGGCTTTTATCCGGCTTATCAACGGCTTTAAACCGGCTTATCAACGGCTTTTTAACCGGTTTATCAATGGCTTTTTAACCAGCTTAACAGCGGCTTTTATCCGGCTTGTCAACGGCTTTTTACCGACTTATCAACGGCTTTCAACCGACTTATCAACGGCTTTTAATCGGCTAATCAACGACTTTTAACCGACTTATCAACTACTTTTTAACCGGCTTAACAGCGGATTTTATCCGGCTTATCAACGGCTTTAAACCGGCTTAACAGGGGTTTTTATCCGGCTTATCAATGGATTTTTACCGGATTATCAAAGGCTTTTAACCGGCTTATCAACGGCTTTTATCCGGCTTATCAAAGGCTTTTAACCGGCTTATTAAAATCTTTTAACCTTCTTATCAACGGCTTCTAGGCGGTTTATATCTATACATATTATCTCTACTAAATTCGAGACCCCTTACCACTGGTGGGGCGAAATTTTCGAAAAAGTTAATTAACACAACTTATATTTACTTATGATATCGAACCTTTACTAGGCTCTTTTACGGTTTTAAGACTGTGGTTGTTGATCTGTACTTAGACTGTGGACGGTAATTTTCAGAATAACTGAACTTTTTTTTTGCAATTTCAATGTCTTTAGATTCAAATTTCAGTGAAGAAACACGCAATTGAAATAAATAAAATGAAAATAAGTAAATAAATGACAAAATGTATGCAACAAAATGCAAAATTCCAATGAAATAAAGTGCTTGTCTGGTTGTGAGAGAGCGGCTCTCATTTTCGGGCTTCTAAAAATACTAAGGTTTGAGTGGTTGGTGAATATAACAATTTATTTTCAAGTCATGAGCCTCATAAACATAAATGTCGTTTATGAGCATTCGGTGAATACCGGCTTAAATCACAATTTTCATTTTTGGCGATTTTTTTAATTTATAAATATTAAGAAAATTGAAGAAATTATTAATTCGTGCGTCGTCTAAACCTGTCATTACTGTTTTCGTCGGTAATTTCTGTGGAAGCGTCGGTTTTTCTTAAAGTTAGTAGAAGGATATCGTAACCATTCTTCGATGAAAATTGATAGTTTATGGTTTGACTATATTTTGACATATGTGCAGGGTAGGCCAAACGTCTCTTTCATATGTACAGGGTGGGGCAGAAGTCCCTTTCCTCACTCAAATTGTTTTTAATAAATACAAATAATAATTATTTTAACTATTACTTCACAGTAAATTATTTTACTTGACAGATATGGAACGCACTACATAATTGGTTGGTATGCTCGTATTAAAGAGTATTAAGTGCAAACTGGCACCAATTTTCAGTAGATTCCCTCTTTCTGGACTAACACCAACCTAATTTACAGCTGTCAGTTTACAAATGTGGTTTTTTGATTCTTTTAATTTATTTTGTTTATAAAACTTGTGTTCAAGATATGTGTGAAATAATCGCTCATAATAAATGGAAGCAGTTTAAAATGAATCGGTAACTTCTTCAAGCTCATATTTCACTTCTTAAAGTGCATCAAAGCAAAACGAAATGAGAAAAAAAATCAATCTAAAATCGTATTTCATTCGCCAGGAAAAAAAAAATCAATTTTTAAATTGAAATCTGAATTTACCAGTGAAAAACCCCATAAAATTGCTAATATGCTATATGGTGTTTCATATCTTTTTCTAACACATCACATTTCCACTTAAATGAGACGCACTCACTTCAGCTGTTATAAAACGACTGCCTTTACTATACATAATATAAAGGCATTAACAGTTTAGTTAATAAGCATATATACTAACTTAATATACACTGGGGTTTAAAAGAATTCATACGTCACATCCGTCAAGGTTGATTTTCACAGATTTAAAACTTTTAATACAAATCGTTTCTACACGAAACTGTGCTTTATTTTCAACTCAGTATGTAATATTACTCAAGTTATTCACTAAACGAACATATGAATATGAAGGAATATTCAAGTTATTGACGCAAATAATAAAGTATAAACAAACTAACATTATTTCCTAATAATTACTTTAACCATCATCATTCAGACAGCCGCCTCATTAAAACAAATAATGAGTAAATTATGATGGTTGTAATATTCCAATACAATAATTTCACAAACAATTAACTTGCACTCAATACAAATATTTTAGCAAACATTACACCTCGTTGTGAACTGATTAATTAATGTAGGCCAAAACCTCAAAACTCGTGTCGACATTTCATTCAGCGGCGGCGTTGATTTAAAAAAAAAAGAAAAAAAAAAAAAACAGCCAGAAAAAAATAGTTATTTTACAGAAAAATGTGTCACCTTCAATTTTCCAATGCCAATATAACGAAATTTTTAAATAATGGGTGATTCATTTAGAGGCACTTTTGTCAAAAAAAAAAATGAATTACAAAATTTACTAACATTTATTTTTTTTAAGATTATGGCGCAAAATTAGTCGATTTAAAACGATTTAACATCGTATTTTTAATATGATACTTAGTTGAAAAGAGGGTTATACAAGGTGGCGCAAAATTAATCATCCAATTTTGTTTTTGAATTACGTTTTTGATAAATAAAAAGAAATGATTTTGAGTGATGGAAATCTTTATTTGGACTTTTACAATTTTTTCTGTTAAGTGGAAAAGATGATATCCGTCAAGTGGCTGCCGCCATCAGTGTTGATACACTTAAGCCCGTTTTACCGCATCGTGTGTACGGTTGCACCGTCTTGTTGAAACCACATGTTCACCAAGCCCAAGCACTCATCCAATTCCTACAGTAAGAAGTCGCCAGTAACCATTACCGTATTGCTAATAGCGTCCTCAAAAAACTACGGCCCAATCACTCCTCCCACGTCAACGCCACACCACACAGTGGCTTTGAGTGGATGTTATGGCTCTTCATGCGTTACACGCGGATTTTCAGTGCCTCAGAAATGAAGATTTTGTTTATTGACGTATCTAACCGCTTAAGTGGAAATGCGCCTCGTCGCTCATGATGATTTTCGACACAAAATCGTCCTCTTGAGATTGAGAATGGCTTGACAGCGCAGTATAACGCTCCATTGCTTGTCTGTTTGTACCTATACAGCAGCTATCTAATTCACAAATGTCAAATATGAGTGACGTACGACGCCATTTGCAAACATTATAACATCTTCTGATAGGGTGATTAATTTTACGCCAACTTGTACAAATCTCAAACGAGTTTAGCATCGTTATATCTTTTTGACATTTTATAGAAGTTAAAATCACAAATTCAGATTTTATCTTTTTAGAATCATATTAACTAAAGGGTGATTTTTTAGCTGGTTTGGTTTTGGCAACACTGGTTTTGACAGCTGACGTGTGTTTAGTACCTTGTGTCACTGTCAAACAGCTTCAGTTTGGTTTGCAATTTAACCATGGATCGTCTTACAAATGAACAACGCTTGCAAATTATTGAATTTTACTATCAAAATTCGTGCTCGGTTCGAAATGTTCATCGCGCGCTGCTTCCATTTTATGATCGGCATTCTCGACCTTCTGAGCAGTCTATTCGGAAGATTGTGACCAAATTTCGCACCAAATTTACTTTGTTGGACATTAAACCACCAACACGTTTACGTACTGTGCGTAGTGAAGAAAATATTGCGGCCGTATCAGCTAGTGTGACAGAAGACCGCGAAATGTCGATTCGGCGCCGTTCCCAGCAGTTAGGCCTTTGTTACAGCACTACGTGGAAAATTTTGCGGAAGGATTTGGGCGTAAAGCCTTTTAAGATACAGCTGGTGCAAGAACTAAAGCCAGCCGACCTACCACAACGCCGAATTTTTGGTGAATGGGCTCTTGGAAAGCTGGCCCAGGATCCGCTTTTTTATCGAAAAATTGTGTTCAGCGATGAGGCTCATTTTTGGTTGAATGGGTACGTAAATAAGCAAAATTGCCGCATTTGGAGTGAAGATCAGCCAGAAGCATTGCAACAGCTACCAATGCATCCCGAAAAAGCCACTGTTTGGTGCGGTTTATGGGCCGGCGGCATTATTGGGCCATAATTCTTCAAAGATGATGCGAATCGCAGCGTTACTGTCAATGGGGAACGCTACCGAGCGATGATAACAAACTTTTTTTTGCCCGAAATGGAAGTTCTTGACTTGCATGATATGTGGTTTCAACAAGACGGTGCCACATGCCACACAGCACGCCAAACAATGGCGCAATTGCGAGGCGAGTTTGGTGAACAGTTAATTTCACGTTTCGGGCCGGTCAATTGGCCGCCTAGATCGTGCGATTTGACACCATTAGATTATTTTTTGTGGGGGTATGTCAAGGCTAATGTCTATAGGGACAAGCCCGCTTCGATTGACGCACTGGAAGCCAACATCCATGCATTCATTCGTGAGATACCGGCCGATATGTGTGAAAGAGTATGCCAAAATTGGACTCAGCGGATGGGCTACCTGAGACGCAGCCGCGGTCAACATTTGCATGAAATTATCTTTAAACATTAAATTGCAAGGTTCAAACTATCGATTCAAATAAATATTTCATTCATTTTTTCGAATTTTTTGTGTTTTTTTTTAAAAAAAAGTTCTAAACCTCTTAAAAAATCACCCATTACTATTCTATCATTTTCGAATCATAATAGCTTCATATGCTAATTTTGGTTTTAGTTTTACTACATCAATTGAGTTACAATATTACTCTTACAGACTACGAAATTATTACAAGTTTTAAATCAATTATTTATTGAAAAAATATAAGCTTAACATATTTTTTTAAATTTGTCTCTTTTATAATGAAAGTTAAAATCAAAATCAATTAAGATAGTATTTGTTTCTCTCACAAAGCGATTTATAGGTTCATTTAACGCATAATAAAATCTATGATTTTCTTCATGAAATAAATTTCGATTTCTAAGGACACGACTTGGAGCATAAACGTTAATCAAATTGAGCAAAAATATGCAATTAATGCGATAAGATAAAATATCTCTTATAAAAATAATCGAGTCGGTTCTCCAGAGTATGCAAGCCAATAAGCTGACATCTTGTAAAATAATGAGGCATAATGTCTTTGTTCTAACCTAGTTTGTTTATAATATATCGAGTAAACTTCTTTTCGACTTTATCAATTCTTAATGAATATGTTATATAAAATGGATTACATACTACACAACAATAATCAAGAACTGATCTGACATATGCAACATAGCTACAATGATTTAAGTGTATACGGATCTTTTAAGCCCTTTGAGTTACGAATTACAAAACCTAACATTGAATTAGCTTTACTCACTATAAAATCGATATGAAGATTAAACTTTAAATAAGAGTCAAATATAACTCCAAGATCTTTCTTAACACGAACTTTTTCGAGAACTATGCCATCAATACAATAATCAGACAATTAAGGAGATAAACGACAAGTGAAGGAAAAAACTTTGACATTTAGAAATATTGAGACACAGTTTGTTTTTATTGCACCATTCCGAAAGCCTATTAAGATCTTCTTGTAAACGATAACAATCAAAAGGATTTTTAATACATGAAAACATTTTTGGATCATCTGCAAACAAAAGACATGACGAGTTAGAAAAAACATTGGGTAAGTCGTTTATAAATACAAGAAAAAGGAGTGGGCCGAGATGGCTTCCTTGAGGAACTCCAGATGTAACTGTTATAGATTCAGAAGTTGTCGAATCAATTTTAACATATTGAGTGCGCCCTGAAAGATATGAACTTACCCAATCAAGTATTTTCGAGTGAAATCCTATTCTATTCAGTTTTGTTAGCAAAATTTTGTGATCTACTCTGTCAAATGCTTTTGCAAAATCTGTATAGATAACATCCACTTGATAACTCTTTTCAATATTGTTCAAAATAAAGTTAGTAAAAAGGGTTAAATTAGTACAAGTTGATTTGCCTGGTAGAAATCCATGTTGATATGGAGATATTAGTTCGTTTAAAAGAAAACCGATTACAAATAATTTTTTCAAACAACTTTGGAATCACAGATAATTTACTAACTGGTCTATAATTTGAAATAACTTGTTTTGGACCACTTCTATAGATTGGAGTTATAAATGAAGTTTTCCATTCACTTAGAAATGCACCTTTATCCAGTGAACTAAATATTTAAGATACATATAACACAAAAGCCTAGAAAACGAAGAAGCACATTTCTTCAAAACAATAGGAAAAACTTCATCAGGACCTGCGGAAATATCTTCACTGAGACCGAATAAAGCTGCCTCAGTTTCTTGCAAAGAAATTTGTAAGATGCCAATATTAATAAAATTATCTGAAACACAAAACTACAGACATCATTATCACTATTTTGACTTGCAGTTAAATAATTCGATTGAAAAAAAATCAGCAAAAGCATAACAGATGTCCAATAAATTTGTGTGTTGTGAACCTAAATACTCCATATTCTTTGGAATTCCACTACTATTTTTTGTCGTTTTTTTTATGAAAGTCCAACAAAATTTATTGTTTGTTTTCAAATTTGACTCAATTGTATGTTTCCTTACTTACTTTTTTGTACGAACTGTCACTGTTTTAGGCGTGTTCAGCTGAAGTTTGTTGAGAAAATAGGTTAAGTATGATACTCTAATTAAAAAAATATTTAAAACTTTAAAAAAATTAGTAAAGATCTTTAAATTTTGATAATTGTTAAGTATATGTAATATCATGATATCTTAACATCAGGCTGTTTAAAATTTTGTCTCGCGAGTAGCCTTTTAATGAATCACGCTTTATTAAAAGTAATCGTTTATCTTCACAAGGAAACAAATGAAACTATTGAATATTTCAAAAGCTCTTTTATGATTGCGCAAAATGCGATAATTATCTATGGCCCACCCTGTAGATAATAGCACTGGAATTTGAGTTGAAAAGGTTCACTAAATTCTAAATCAAAACCTCAACCGCTAATATTTATGTAAACATATGAAGTAGAAAATGATTATAAAATTATGTCCAGTTTTTCCGTGCAAGATTAAAGTTAAACTAGATTTAACTCATCAAAATTGTTGAGTTTACTCAGGATTAACTGAAAAGATGCTTTTGATGTTTTATCCACCGAGTTTGTTTAGACGTTCCGCATGCATTCTCCACCGAAAAACTGCTTCCCCTCAGTTAACTATGGCATAATTTAATTCTAGAGTTAGCTAACTCATGTTTAACTCCTTAATAACAAAATTCATTATACTGCGATTAACCTGGAACAGGACATTGCCATTCCACTACTCGACCCATGACTAAGGTCGGTGGGTTATATACTTATCGTTGACAGATTTTTTGTTTCAAATTTGGGTATAAGTTGACAGATACATCATGAAAATAAGATAAGTGTGTGATGGTCAGTTATTGTTTGTCAATCACGTGACGGACTGACTGACTGACTAGCCACCAGAATATTCAGTTCGCGCATTCATTCCTCCACACCACATAAAGGGTTTTCCAATAAGAGGTGTTATTTTGAATAGCCCGCTATTTCGGTAGCTGTCAATTTTGAAGCTGTCATTTTTTGACATTTGACAAGTAGAAACTACGCCAAAAATGGAACGATACACGCTTCAACAACGCATTGAAATTATTAAAATTCACTATAAAAATGGTGAAAATTTGGCAGAGACGGTTCGTAAAACTAAAACATTTTTGGGTCGTCGTGAAGCACCTTGTCGGACCGCAATACAGAAATTGGTGGACAAATTCGAGCTGTTGGGACAAGTTAGTGATGTGAAGAATAAAACCCGTGCACGTCGCTCAAGAACAACTGAGAATATTGCTGTTGTAGCCCAAAGTGTTGAAGAAAACCCAGGTTTGTCCATTCCTCGTCGTTCTTTGGAATTAGGCATTCCACAAACGTCATTACACCGTATTTTGCATGAAGACTTGGGTCTTAAGGCTTATAAAGTTCAGTTAACACAAGAACTCAAGCCGGCTGATCATCAACAACCTCGTGTCTTTGCTGATTGGGTCCTTGAAATGCATGAAAATGATCCGGAATTTCATCGAAAAATCATCTTGACTGATGAGGCCCATTTCCACCTCGGAGGCTACGTCAACAAGCAAAACTGTCGCATCTGGGGCTCGGAAAACCCAAGAGTTATTGTTGAAAAGCCTCTCCATCCTCAACGCGTGACTGTTTGGTGCGGTTTATGGTCCGGCGGGGTCATTGGACCTTACTTTTTCGAAAATGAGGCTGGAGCAACAGTTACGGTCAATGGATTGTGCTATCGAGAGATGATTAATGATTTTTTATGGCCGGAATTGGATGGTATTGATCTGGACAACGTTTACTTTCAACAAGACGGCGCTACGTGCCACACAAGCAATGAAACTATCGATCTTTTACGGGAAAAGTTTCCGGACCGTGTTATCCCTCGAAGAGGTGATCACAATTGGCCACCGAGATCTTGTGATTTAACACCTTGCGACTTCTTCCTTTGGGGCCACGTGAAAGATAAGGTCTACGCCAACAGCCCAGCGTCGTTTCAAGACCTCAAAGATGGAATTCGTGAGGCTATCGAGGACATAGGGCAGCCACTTTGCGATTTGGTTATGGAAAATTTCATGAAAAGGATATGGTCTTGTAAGCGTGGTCGTGGCGGCCATTTGGCTGATGTTGTGTTCCATTATTAACGGCATACCTTCCTCTTTATAATGAAATAAACATCCGATAATTTATCTCAAAAAATGCCATTTTTCTTTGAATATCAAAATAACACCTCTTATTGGAAAACCCTTTACTAACTAAGTTTTGATGTTTTGATGTTTTGTTTATTTTTAGTTTTAATTGCACATTAATTATTTTTGTATCTTTTTTTTTGTGTTATTTCAAATGCACTTGGATCTAAATTTAATTTTGTAAGATAGCGCGTGCACCACGACCGACCTGTATTGTATAGGTACATCGTGCGCTCTACTTTAAAGAATATTGAACATTTAATAGGGCAAACTGTATGCCATGTCATAATTATTGATTTAAAGTCAATGAGTGGCGATATCGTGCAATATTGATGAATACAAAAATTTTAACTTTTTATAGCATTGAAAAAGGAAAATACAAGCAAAAAAATAACACCAATGGATTTAAGAAGCTTAGGTAGGGTGAGAGTGAAGTAAAATCAATAGAAAACTCTTTCAAGCATATTTTAGAAAAATATGATTTATGCCTATTTAACTAAAAAATAAAAATGATGTTTTCAAAGCCTATTGCTCTCTTGCGAAGAACTGAAAAATCTTTTTGTAAAAGACTAAAATGACACATCTTAGACGTTCGGATTTGGCAGAAAATTGTAGGCCCCCTTGATCGAAATTTAGTGATTTTTTCTCATGGCGTTTTAAAGGTAGGCCCACATACGAATGAATGTTATTTAATTGTCTTAATGCTGTTGAAAAGATTGCTATAGCAGAAAAGATCTTGATAAGCTTCCTTTTCCCTTCTTGAATGGAAATCCAATTCTTAAGTCACTGTTAGGGCCAGTTTCACAGTCAGAAAAGTGACACTTAAGTGGGGAATGTGAAAGATTAATTCCCAATATCAGAGTGCACTGTTACCTGAATAAGTGGCACTTAAGTCTCCGATGTTGGTGACTTAAGTTCAACTTACGCTGGCTATGAAATGTAGCTTAAATTCCTAATATGGGAAACTTAAGTGCCACTAATTGCGGTAAGTGTCGACTAGGAAACTGGCCCTTAATGTCCTTACGACAGCTTACAATTTGGACGTAGATATTTGATTGGCAAATTAGTTCCAGTTCTCCGACAGAAGCCGAGACGATACTATCTACCCTCAAATCATCCGAGACGAAAGCTTAATTTTCTGACAGAAATGTATGGAAAGTTGGTATCAGTAGAAAAGATTAATATTAAAATGGAGAAATTGAACTATTTAATCAGAAATCTAAATGCAATTCTTATCCAAAATTTCATAATTTTGCTGTTTGAAAGCTAAGATTGAAATTTGTTGGATTTGAATTGATTTGAAGTGCTTTTGACTTCTTGTTGAGGTTCCTTTTAATCACAGCACACATATTAATTGTGATATCATTAGCGTTTTTATTTTAGTTTTGTTCTGCGCATCTGTGAAAATGGCGGGTCCATTGCCTCTTCACTTGTCAAATTGTTAATATTTGTTGTTGTTTCTATACTAATGTGATTTTGAGGGCACTCGAGCAGCCATTTATAATTTCTGACACTTTTAGCTTTGACAACCTGCGCAATATATTACCTTAGATTTGTGTACTGTGCGTTTTCCTGCTTTGTCAAATTGACGGATAAAAATTCTTTCACATTTTTTCATCATTCTACAAAATAACGAGACAATATTGAAATTTTTATATTTTAACAAGAGCGATTAGCTCTATTGACAATGTTGGAAGGCGACACTGCGACAAATATTTAAAACAAAATTGACGTCGTAATCTGGGAGTGACAAAATAAGCATTGATTCGAGGCTTCTGTCTGCGGCTCAACATGCTTACTGCACAAAACCCCCCACATAGACCTTCCGTCTATCAAAGGGATTCCACTTAAATTCCCAGACGAAGCCAAATATTTGGGCCTAATCTAAGATAAAAAGTTAAGTTGGAAAAACAATATATAAGAAAGAGTCAAAAAGGCCTCTTTTCATGTAAAAAGCCGTAGAAAACAAATGGGGTCTTAAACAGACCATTACTCATTGGCTATACACCTCGGTGACAGTGTTGTGAACTGCTTTAGATAAAACTACAAATTGTGAAAAACTACCTTCCAGTACCAGATCTAGCTGGGAGGATTTGGCATTTCTGGAAGATGAATCAGTCCATTTCTAGACGGGCAGTCAGACAGGATGAATTTAATTCTGTCATTTCGCCTTTCCTATCACTGTAGCATGTTCCAGGCGGAACTTTTGGCGATAACAGAAGTACTGTCTTGGCTAAAAGAAAACGTGAAATCTAGAACGTGATATTCTCAGACAGTCAAGCCGCCATAAAATTCCTGGAATCTGTCTGTACCAACTCTATGATAGCCCTTAACTGGCCATAAAATTCCTGGATTCTGTCTCTACCAACTCTATGATAGCCATTAACTGGCCATAAAATTCCTGGATTCTGTCTCTACCAACTCTATGATAGCCATTAACTGGCGATTATCTCTCATTGAGATGGCACAGCCATCTGCTGGTTGAACAGCCATAGGGACGCTCCAGGAAACTGCAGGGCTGACGAACTCGCCTGAAGTGGAAGAACACTACCTATTTTGACAAAGAGGGCAATAGAGAAAGCAAACCTAAGGTGGAACAACATCACCACCTGCGTGGTGACAACACAGATATGGCCAAAGCTAGATCTGAAGCGCTCCAAGAGTTTAATATGTATCTCTAAGCAGACTGCACATTGGCTCCGAAATAGGTGTCATTTCCGGGCACTGCTTGATAGTCATAAGCACCCAACAAGGCTCGAAGTATTTTTAAATGATTTCTGCAGAAGGTGATGGATGAAGAAGAGGAAGAATTGATTCCTCATCTCATCTGTACTTGTCCTGCACTATCCCAACGACGTAAACTCCATCACGGAGATTACTACTTCAACGAACCTAGTGATCTGCTGGCAAATGTTGACACGCTTCGTAAGGAGCTCCTAGAGAGAAAAGTTCCTAGATTCTTGTGGTATCACAATGGACCAACTACGGTCTAAGTGTGTCAAGCTTTCCTGCTTGGCAGCCATCTTTACCTAACCTAATTAGCAATAGATAGATCATCTGCAAACGTTACAAAAGGTGTGTTTTTTCTGTACGCACTTTTTCTCTAAAATAATTCTGTTTTTATGATCGCGGAATTGTTGGAAAATATTTGTTTGTTTAAAAATATCAGTTGTTAATTTTTAATATACTTTTTAGTGTAAAGTAGGTTTTTCTCAAAATCTATCGCTCTTATGAAAGAAATGTTTTTTTTTTTAAATAGAATTCCATAAGCTACAATTGTCACCTTGATATTTCTCTAAAAATATTAATATTAATAGTTTTTGAATATCACCACCTTCTACCCCCTAAAAACTTAAGCATCTATCGACCTAATGTAGAGTTCTTTTTTAGGTATTGGAAACAATTGGAGCTCTCCAGCTTTGTCGGAATTTTTGTTGAAGCTTGGTCTAATTTTCCATGGGCTACAATATGTTTTTTTTTTTTTTTTATTGAAACCAACTGTTAACACGCAATAAGTTGTAACCTACTTGTTAGTTTCAATCAATGGTTTAATATAAAAAAATAAACAGAAACAAAAACTTAAATAACTCAAGTAAACAAACGGAAATATTTTATGACTATACATATGTAAATGTGGGTGGATAAGTATCTTTATACACCTTGAAATATATGAAAACATCTTAAAATCATAATATTTAAAAATCAATAAATTACCAAATGACCTTTATTCACACAACACAACATCATAGCTATCAACAAAAAAAAAAAAAAATCTAAGAAGAAGATTATTACTTCCATTTTTGATTACTTTACAAATCTCTTGAGATATACGAGTATGTACACTAAACGTAGCTATACATAGTTTGTAGTACAAGCTCATTTAAGCAACGTGCCGGCAAACTCTATATTCACCTCCACTGCCATTTGTATACCTGAAAGCCCCAACACAGCCACTGCCCACCCCCTTTAGTCCACTCATATTTATACATATTTGAAATTGAGCTCAAGGTCGTGTCACACATAATCTACAAGCAAGCAAATACGGTACGCGAACCAAACATCATCTATCATATGTTGCATGCTGGCCCAAAGCGCAATATATATACGTACATATGTATGTATGTGTTGTGTATAGAAGTATCTATACATATAAAGAACTATAATGTAAAAGTTCGACTCGACTCTTCGTCTTCTGTAATAAAACATATATTGAGTTCGAGATACTATTTATTATCTCGGACGAAACGATGGAATGATATGATTTTGGGTATGGAAAAGCTTTGTTCAGTCTGGTGGTGTCGGTATCGGTATGGCGTTGGCGATAGCACAAACAAAAATAACAACCGGCATTTGTGTGTTGAACTTTTGACTCAGCTCACGCTAGAGCACTGAGAGATATTGAAGCTTTTTTTTTTGTCAGCTAGAACAGTTAATAAAACACACCTCTGTACAAACGCGCAAGCTACACTCAGCTGATGTTATTTTCTTGAATGTGTGTCTATGTGTGTGTGTGTGTGTGTGTGTATTTGTTGTCAAGGAGTTTTCGAGAACTTTCTATTGCGATGGAGGTAGAGAGACTGACTGTATATTTATTATTCGCTTAACCACCCGCAAAATAAACCTCCCTCCCAATTACCCCATATTTTCGACACAGCTTATACCTACTCGATGTACATAGTTCGAAGATTGCAAGCGCAAAGGCAACAACGCCAACTTCAAGGCTAAAGGATGATGGTGGCGCTGACTGACAACAACTACGACGAACAACGCGACGGCTACACTACACATCACAGCACTGCGCTACGTTACGGTTCGGTGTATTACTTCCCTTATGTTCGATAGTACAGTACCTAACTACCGTTGTAGCGGAGCTCTTGGATAATTGGATTAGATAAATAGGTCAGTATATGGTTACAAACGAGCGACAACGTTGAAATGGGGCTTATCATTATACTCGTATACACTATACCTATACACAACATACTGCATCGAACAACTCATACTTAAGAGTGGAGACTTTTCGACTTTGATGTTCTCCCTCGTTCGAGTCATGTATACTACTGTATATAAATGTATCTATAGTTTGTAATATTTTGGCTTTGTCAATTGGAATGTCGAAAACAGAAAGAGAAAAGATTACCTTATGTACATGTAGGTATGTATATGTAGGTACCAACTTACTATACAAACACGTGTAGTATCATCAAACGCATTACGTTTTAGTTTTGGTTTATAGCGAACAAAAGAGTTGCATAAGAAACGAACACAATAAAGCAACAAAGAAATTATATGTACTTAAATACTGACAACACTGCGCTTGTGATGGTTTAACCGCCAGCAAAACAAATTGGTCAAGCAAATTTAAGCACAGAGCGAGTTTTTCGAAGAAGCTATAGGTATAAAAGACGTAAGATGGTTCAGGAGTTGAAAAGAAGTGGGTTTGAAAATTCTTAGAATCTCTGACTAGTGAAATACACAATTTTCGAGTGCAACCTTTATTTTTACAGGCATGAATTAATGTCCAATCGGCCATAGAAGGTTTAAGATTGAAATGTGGACAAAGTACCTACAAGGTGACGCAAAAGTCATCACCCTATCGGAGGATGCTATAATTTTTGGAAATGGCGGCAAATGTCACTTCTACTTTGACATTTGTGAGGTTAATATACATAGACACAAAATAAACGTCAACAAAACATGAATCACTATAAACCTATACTCCTATAAAGAACGCGGAGTAAAGGCTCTCCCAAACCAACGCGAATACTTCGAAGCGACGACGAAACTTTCGTCTGTCATAATTTATTTACATGGAAATAAACGAGAGCACCCACACTGGCGCGATGCGAATCTTCGAACATTATTCAGTCGTCGCATATTCGCGTGAATGTTTCGACTTGGTTTGGGAGAGCCTTAATTGTTTCGATTCATGGGGTGAAAACTTTTCCAACACGTTGTATATAAATTTATTTTAGGATTTTGTTTCGATTAGTTAACAAGTTAACATATACAAAAAGTAATTGCCAGTCGGCAGAGAAAAAAAAAATGTGTCATCATAAAGCAAACAAATATACAAATTGTTGTGAACAAAAATTGAAGAAGTTGTTGGTGTGTTGTTGTGTTCTGAAAAACGCGTTTTAATAAATAAAGGGTCTTTCAATAAGAAACTTCTGAACTTTGACAGTTGATAGCGGCCATATTGTTGGAGCTATACATCTGTCAGTTTGGCTGTCATTTATTCAATCTGTTTTGTCAAATTTGGATAAAGCGTTCTACAACACGTGCAAATGATAAAATTGTCTTATCAAAATGGGGTGTTCTGTTCGGGCAATCACCGTTAACGGCGAGCGCTATAGGTCACTGATTACCAACTTCTTTTAGCCTGAATTGGATGATATGGACACCAAAGACAAGTGGTGCCACACAGCTCACGCCACATTGGAAATTCTGTTGCATCGAGCCTTATACTATGTTTCCACCAACCACAATACCGAGATTTAATAAGACTTTTAGATAATCTACTCTAAATTTCGAAGATTTACCATATCTAGTATAGAATACAAATAAATCTTGTTAAATCTTTATACGGCCAAAAGTTTTACAAATCGAACAAACCTTCTTATGTCACGCTGAACTCGTTCATTGGAAAATTCAACCTTTTTTGCTTCTTTTGACAAACATAAAACTTTCTGTCTCACTTCAACTTCATACGGAAAAATGAGACAACATTTGCATTTTAAAAGGTACCTACTGTCAAAGCTAATCTATTTTCTAATCTTTTTGTGTGGTGGAAACTCTACATAAATTTATTTAATCTAAACTGTGGTAAACCTTCGGTGGAAACATAGTATTAAGAACCGTTCACTCGTGGTGGTGTTAGTGTTTAGGTATTTGAGTTAAGTCGTAATTCTTTAAACTTTTTGTTGAGAAAAACATCATGACATAGAGGCCACATGGGCAATATTTTGTTTATATTTTTTTCAGAAAGGTTAACCCAGTTGCAAGGCTTTCCATTATATACTGGACACTCTGTATATGAGATATATGTATAAACTCTTGAGTTATAAAACGAGCAAGACTATTCGCAACTTAAATACAAAATTTTAACTGGTGTACCACGAGGAAGAGTGCTAGGACCCAGCCTGTTTTTGTTACTGGTAATATTCCGGTAAACAACAAACTAGACGTGTGGATTTCAAGAAGAAATAAAACGCATATAATTTTAGCTTTATTAATAAGATAGGGGTTTGCAATTATGTTTTAAAAATTTTAGATTTCGGCCAAGTGGCCGCCGCGGCTGGCTCGAATAAATTCCAGCCGAGAGGCCCAATTTTCGACCATTTTTTGCAGCAATTGGGGCCGTATGTCAGCAATAACGTGCCGAATATTCTCTTCCAAGGCGTCAATCGTCTCGGGCTTATCTGCGTAGACAAGCGACTTCAAATAACCCCACAAAAAATAATCCAGCGGTGTTCAATCGCACCATCTTGAAGGCCACGCCACAGGCCCACGACGCGAGATAATGCGCTCACCAAAAGTTTCCTCCAATAAATTGATTGTTTAGTTGGCTGTATGGCATGTAGCGCCGTCTTGTTGGAGCCAAAGGTCTTCCACGTCAACATCCTCCAATTCAGGCACGAAAAAGGCAATAATCATTGCTCTATAGCGTTCCCCATTGACTGTTACATTATGGCCGGCTTCATTTTAGAAGAAATATGGACAACCAAAAAGTGACTTTTTGAGGATGTAACGGCGTCTCAACAATGGCTTGTGGATTATGATCACTTCAAATACGACAATTTTGGTTATTAACGTACCCATTCAACCAAAAATGAGCTTCATCGAATATTGATGCGTCGTGCGAACCGAACCACTATTTTGGTAATAAATTTGCACGATTTGCAAACGTTGTTCAGGAGTAAGTCTATTCACTATGAAATGGCAAACCAAACTGAGCACAAATCAAGTGACAACTGTCAAAAAGCCCAACTCCGAAAAAAGTATTGCCAGATTGAAAACCACACGTCTAAAAAAAAAAACACCCTTTAATATTGGTGCATTGTGAAGATTTCAAATTGCAGAAAGAAGACAAATATGTATTTTATATCGGAAAGACTGCTTTTAAACTATGCCGTTGACGTGAAATGAAATTCCATGTTCTACAATTCGTTCGTTTTCGAAAATTTCGCAATAACTTCGAACTGTCAAAATTGAAGGTGCGCATCCATTTTGTGAATTCACAATAAGTGAAATGCAGAACATGGCCATATATGCACAATCTTTCAAAACTCTATCTCCAAGCTCGGTGTATGCGAGCTGACGATATATACCTAATTGAAAGATCAAAGCGTGATGCAACAACGATTTCTGCGGTCTGTACAGCGACATCAGCCTTGCTGAAAGAGTAAAAGTTATGTAACTAGTCTAGCCATAAGTACCTACTGTTACACGATTTCAAGAGCTCATAACTTCCAGTAGGAATAATACCGTTATTGTTTCTTCGAAGAACGTCATCTTATAAGTAAAAAATGGAAGATAGTTAGTTTCAGCTTTTATTCGGTTGGCATGAAGTGGGGCGTCAAAGAAAATCAAGTCGCGGTAATCGCTTTGTAAATATAAGTGCGGAAAAAATTCAGATCAAATTTTTGAACTTTTAAGGCCACTCGGTATATCGAGAGTGTCTTTGTTTATAGAGCCAAAAGTCGCTTTGATGAAGTTTCAGAAGACGTCGGTCAAGTGTCTGCCTTGGCTGGCTTCGCAGTAGCTCGTTCTGTCACTCCAATTTTCCAAGACCTTGTTAATGGTTTCGGGCCGTAACTCACTGATTGCTTGGATGATATATTGGCTTGAATCGTTTCCGGATTGTTGGCATAACATCGCTCCTTCAGGGTTGCCCACAAAAAATAAGTTCAAAGGGGTCAAATCGCAGCTCTAAGGCGGCCAATTGACATCGCCAAAACGGCTGATAATACCATTTGGGAATTTGGTGCGCAAAAGATAGATTGTGGCATGGGCTGTGTGGCATGGCGCGCCATCCTGCATAAACAAGAGGGCGGCCAAATCAATGTCTTTAATTTCAGTAAAAAAAAAAAAGAAAGTCGGTTAACATGGCTCTGTAACGCCCACCGTTGACCGAAACGTTGTTCAAAGCCTCATTTTAAAAGAAAAATGATGTCCAATGATGCCAACACTCCACAATCCGCACCAAACTGTCACTCTCTGTGGATACATTATCTTCTCGACAATAACGTGCGGGATTTCCGAGCCCCTCATGCGACAATTTTCTTTGTTAACGTAGCCGGCGAGATGAAAATGCGCCTTGTCAGAAAAGATAATTTTTCGACCAAAAACGTTGTCCAATTGAAGCTAAATAAGTTTTCAATATTTCTTAACGTTGTTCAAGCGTTAAGCGACTCACTTCGTTCTGCGGAGGTATGACACTGACTTTCTGTCAAGATTTCGAGCAGGAAACAGCTGTCAGTGTCAACAGAACCTATGATTTAAAAAGAAACCATTAGATGGCCGTTAGAAGTGGTCGTCCACACGCGTCGCTCGAACGAATGCGAAAGTGAAAGCTGTTAGCGAACGATTTCGAAGAAATCCTCTCCAGATGCAGAAGCTATGTACATACATATATTGTTTGACACTTTTACCGAAATTTGAAGTAAAATACTGCGTATGTGAATAATCAACTCTTCAGGTACCACGTGGCAGTATTAACCGATTTCAAGATTATTTTAAACAGAATTTTTGTATGTAGGCAGTTGTTAACTTTTAGGGTGGTAGGGGAGGCAAAAGAAATACAAACAATGCCAAAATAAGCGCCTCCATACTCAAAGTTCAACCACTTATTAAAAATAAATCACGGCCCTGTTTGAACCCCAAGAAATCTCAGTTCCCCATTGTCATTACATTCCTTTTACGAGTTTGTGTATAAACAAATAAACATCAACCTTATAAATGAAAAAAAAAAATATATAAACTTCTATTCAACACTCTCAATTGAAACAAATTATATTTCATGTTTGGTTAAGTTGTCAACAATCACACTGTCAATGTACAGTACGTATGTACATATGTATGGGTGAAGCTTCTGTTTTGTTCAACCTGCCCCCCTTTTTTATTTAAATACAAATATTTTTAAGTGAATGACACTTGGGTTTTTGTTTTTCCACCCGAAATTTGAACTCGAGAAGATGTCGTTGCCGTGATGGCTAACGTGCCTAGTGTCACGTGTCATCATTTTTTTTTTTGTATGAAAGGGTTTCGTTACTGTTATAAGATGTATGCCATGCTATATAAGTCGAGTCGAGTAGAGTCGAGTCGATGTCAGTCATAGCTTAAACATTCTCGATTTCTATACTCGCTCGTGTATTTGCATCTTCAGCTTTCTTCTTCGTGATCTTGCTTGAAAAGCGGACGGGAAAATTGCTTTATATGGTGAAATGTGGTGTACCATGAATTAAATATTACCATCATCATCATCATCAGAAAGCACATACATATAAAGTATGTGTAGGTGTAAGTACACACGTAAACAAATAGCCATGAACCTCTCAAATAACCTACAGCTGACTTGAGCAGGTTATTGTCGACAACGAAGACGACGACGACGACGACGGATACGGCTAGGGCTAGGGCTAGGGCTACGGCTACGGCTATGGCGATGATTGGAGAGAGACGTGCGAGAGGTGTAGTAGAGCAAGTGGGGGCAGGAATGAAGACACGAACCTGCCGGCGCGATATGGACGAAAAGAAGTTAATGACAATGAACTGTGGCTGAAGTTTTGTTTGAATATATTTTTTCATATAAATGTTTTTTTTTTTGCTTCTGGTGAAAGAAACTTCATCGAAAACGGTTGATGACCTCTCACAGTATGAACTTTGAAAGACCCGAAGGATTCGTTATTGTGTAAACATTTTTGTACTTTATTTTTGCCAAAAAAAAAAAAAAGGAGACCCGAGACCGACAGCCGAAAGGATGTTAGGCAATTGGTGAACACTTAACTTTGAAAAGGTTAACATTTTGTACTGGCGCAATGAGAAAATGAAAATGCTTGGCGAACGAGCAAAACTGGAGATTTGAGCGTAAAGCATAGAAGAAACGGGGTTGTAAGTTAACTCATTTCGTGGGGGTTTTTATTTTGGATAAAGTCAAGTGTTGACATACATAAATAAATATAAATTGAAGATTAGACTGGCAAATGGAAAGGAATTGCCCATCGCATGATATTAGATATATTTTAGTGCATTCAACTTTGGGGTTAATTTCACATGAGGTCATTTTGAAATCATATAACACAAACACACCTAATGCGGAATTTACACCACGACTGAAAAATTGGCGTTATGCATATATTCTGCCATTTTGTTCTCTTTGGGGTATCCTGAAACAAGATTATGACGATAAATGGCTTTAAATGTGAAGGAAAGTATGATACTTTGTCAATTGTTCAAATTAAGCCTTATAACGTTATTAACGTCTAATTTTTCATATTTCGTGACCTTTATTAAGTTATTAATGTAGAAATCCTAAGGTCTTTCAATATTATTTAAATAAAAGCAAACAAATATCAAGAAAGACCTTCAGCTCGCTTAGGATTTCTACGTTATTAACGCCTAACATTATTTTCTTTTAACATTTTTTACTTTATCATAAACATAAATGGTATTTCAGAATGTAAATGATCCAATTTTGTTTTGTTGTTTTGTCTCTCGAGGCAAAAGCTTGCGTATTTGGTGAGGAGCTAGCACAATTTCGATAGCAACCCTTATTAGGCCCCTTTAAGTAGGTATAGTTAGAATTTATTTTCCGTCAAAATGAAGTCGGGGACTACCGTGAACCCGGGTGACTTAAGCCTGGTTGGATTACTTTGGCTTTTTCAATTTTTTTGTTTAAATATGAAGGAGTAGCCTAATCTTTTTAAAAACTTTATTCTAACGGCCGTAATATTCACGCCGTTAACATCGATTTAAATTTAGTAGTCGGTTTAAAATGTTTTAACCGACTAATCGGTAATATCTACTCACTTTAACCGACGTTAACCAAAATTTTAAACCGATTGATCTCTTTAAATACGATAAATCGACTCCCACTTAAAAGAAGCATTTTCGTGTCGTTTAGGTACGGTTTAAAAAGTTTTAGCTAATATTCAAAATTTTATTGGTTTATTCAGACAGTGCAAAATATTCAGTCTTGTAGTAAGTAAACGTAGAGTCACTGTCGGCGAAGGAGAAGTCAGTCGTTGAAAGCTGCAACGTTCCCGAAAACGACATGACTGACTTAGTCAGTTCGAACGAAACCGAACATTTTGTATCAGCTTTTTGAGAAACGGTGTATTGATTGGCAAGTTTTTGTAGGTCTCTTTTTATGTTGTATCATCGTTCATCGAAAGAGAGGATGAGACTACACTCGGAAAAAGAGAGATATAGAGAACGGACAAATACAAGAATATACAATACACTGCCACGTCTGGTGTTGCATTGTAAATTCGGGCGATTTCCTCCCACTCGTGTATGCGACCGTACGATGTTATAGTATTGACCTCGCTGGCCAACATAAGGTCACACAACAAATCAGCTTTAAATTGAGTAAAGCGCTTGGCCCGAGTTGAGTTCTCTTCTTTTTTTTTTGCGGCACTTTCTGTCCTTGCAAAATTTTACATTTTTTTTTATTTTGATTCAACACTGAAACACAAGAAAAAATTCAATAAAAGATTAATAAATAAATCAGCAAATACAGGTGCTCAAAAGCCAAGAAACCCCTTTTTTAGTTTTTTTCATACTTGCGATGCTATCCGACGTTCGGTTTAAATCACAAATTTAAACCGACGTAAACCGAATGTCATTGTTTCGTTTAAATGGGGTGAATATTACCAATTTAAACAAGATTTTGTCGTTTAAATTCTATCGGTTTACTTCGGTTAAATGTAGTCGGTTTGAGGACTTTTAAATCGAGTTTTAAGCGGCGTGAATATGACGGCGGTGAATATGGATAATAGAATGAATTCAGAATATATTATACAAGTTTTATTTAAATACAATTATAAAACACAAAAAAATAACAAAATATTTTTCTTAAAAATTAAATAAAAAAAAAAAAACATCATAAAATGTTGGAAGGTTTCAACAAGTTGCAGAAATGCAATGTACCATTGTGAAATGCCGAAATGCCTTAGGCTCCGATATATGTAATATGTTTTATTATTGCAAATCGAATTCCCTTGATTCTACATTTCTAACAATAATAATATATAATAATAGGATAACTATCAAAATTCACTTTGTAGGGTGAAATGGGGTAAAGTGAAAAAAAACGTGTCCGATTAAAAAAATTCTACCTGCGTTTGAAAGATTATTCTTAGGAAATGGCTTCGAGGAATTTTCTTTTTAATTTGCAATTTGTAGGGTGAAATGGGGTAAAATGAAAAAAACATGTCCGATTAATAAAATTCTACCTGTGTTTGAAAGATTATTTTTAGGAAATTGCCTCAAGGATAATTAGTTTTATCCTTCCGCTGAACGAATATGGTTGTGTATACGCTTCGCTAAGTGTGCCTGCGATCGATTTAGAGAAGATGCGGATTTTGCCAAAAAAAATCATCTTTTCAGATGAAGCTCATTTTGATCTTGGCGGGTAGTAAACAAGCAAAATTGTCTCATTTGGGGCACAGAAAACCCGCATGCATACATTGAAAAGCCGATACACCCAAAACGAGTCACTGTTTGGTGCGGATTTTGGTCCAAGGAGTTAGGGCTGTGTCAATCGGGAACGATTCGATTTTTTTTGATCCGATCATCGAAAAGTATTGATGATTGAAATCACAAATTTTCGTTTCAATCGATCCAAATCTCAATCATTTCGATTTTCGATCTCATCCCAATCTCAATCATTTCGATGATTCTCGATTTTCCATCCTAATTTCAATCATTTCGATGATTCTCGATTTTCGATATCAATCTCTGTTGAATTATAAATGTATTTAATCGGAGAAAAGAAATATGGGTCAGATTGGGTTCGATCAAAATTGGTACAGTATTCGTTAATTTCGGAGATTGAATTTCATCGAAACCGAAATAAAAAAAATTATCTTAGTTTGACAGGTGTCAAAATGTGTCAAAAATTTTGTTTGGTACGGCGGATCGAAAAACGGAGTACGCCAATTTAGGAGGTGGAAATTACCTAAAGTCACGCCAGTTCTCTAGGTTTTCTAGGTCCATTAGAACACTTTTAATTTGACAAGAAGTGTCAAAATGTCAAATCATTTCCGAGTATACGCGCTACGTAACCTTGTACATGGTAACGTCGCACAGAGGAAAGTCCACGTTTTTATTTCACTCTACCGCCGACATATATGCTTAGACATCAAAAATCGAATCGGAACAGTGTGAAATAATGAATTGAGTGGAATGAAAATGATCGAATGATCGATTGATTAAAATGATCGAATCACTTTGGTAATCGATTCTTGAATCGTTCAAGATCATTTGAAATGAACGATTTAAGCAGCTCTACAAGGAGTGGCCGTAACAATCAATCGCGATCGTTATCGGGCCATGTTGAACGAATTTTTGTTAACAAAAATTGAAGAGGAGGATATTGGCACCATTTGGTTTCAACAGGACGGCGCTACGTGCCACACAGCCGAAGCTACACTCGATGTTTTGCGCCATTTTCAAAAAAAAGAAAAGTTATTTGGCGGACCCATATTAATATGCCCCATTATGGTTTACGTGTTTTTACTTGCAATACAAACATACATACATATATGCTCAAATAAAAAAATTCAACTTGTTTTTTGTCTACAACTTTACATTTATAGAACGCTTTAAAAATATGGTTACAGCTAGATTTTAAATTTCAAACTACATGGCATTAAGGGAAGATCATGTATCCACTTTTAGCAATGTTCTTTCACATATATTATGTACAATTGACGTATTCATTTAATTTTTAAATCAAATGTATAGTAAATTATGAAAAGGTGGTTATCTTAACAAACCTAAAAGAGTTAAAAACTCCCATTAATCTTATTATCTATGCTCAATGGCAACACTGCTGGACAACCAAATCAAATTAAAACAAAAAGCTATCGCTAAAATCATTAATATATTAAATATTCCTATACCTAAATCCTAAACGAAGTTTATTTTTTTTATCCGTAAACATGTTTTCAAAAGAAAAATAAGGGGTCAATAAATTCTGAATTAACAAGAACTTGAAATTAAGAGATAAAAAACTAAATTAAATAATAAAAAAAAAAAAGAAAAAAGAAAGAACAAAAACCCCAAAGAGACAAATTGCATAGTTTATGCTCTCATAATTGGCAACCTTCAGTTGTTGTTAAACTTGCCATTGAAAAAAGCTCTCCATTAAAATATTAATGTGCAATAAATGCATGTTCGAGGCTTCAAAGTATCTTCATATGTACATATATATACATTCAGGTATCTTTTAGAGCTCATAGACATATATGTATGTATAATTGTCAGCGGTATTCATATGGATAAAGATATACATAAAAAAAAAAAAATTAAACTGGTAATAAATACATACGTTTAAAGCCACATTTATACAGAAAACAGTAAAAGTGAAAAATTAAACTGCAGCGTTTGTTGAGTGTGCATCACCTCCCTTCCCTCTACACCATTGACAGGTGTTTTTTTTTTCTACTTGGATGAATAAAGCTTAAACAAAAGCTCTTTTGTCATACAACAACAAAAAAATACCTAAATTGAAAACAATAATACAATCGATGACCTCTTAGGGTGCACCCACACTGGATAGGAAGAAACAAAACTGATTGAGGCAAACAAAACTTTTTTATGTTTGATGTTTTATAAAGGGTTTTCCAATAAGAGGTGTTATTTTGAATAGCTCGCTATTTCGGTAGCTGTCACTTTTGAAGCTGTCATTTTTTGACATTTGACAAGTAGAAACTACGCCAAAAATGGAACGATACACGCTTCAACAACGCATTGAAATTATTAAAATTCACTATAAAAATGGTGAAAATTTGGTAGAGACGGTTCGTAAAACTAAAACATTTTTGGGTCGTCGTGAAGCACCTTGTCGGACCGCAATACAGAAATTGGTGGACAAATTCGAGCTGTTGGGACAAGTTAGTGATGTGAAGAATAAAACCCGTGCACGTTGCTCAAGAACAACTGAGAATATTGCTGTTGTAGCCCAAAGTGTTGAAGAAAACCCAGGTTTGTCCATTCCTCGTCGTTCTTTGGAATTAGGCATTCCACAAACGTCATTACACCGTATTTTGCATAAAGACTTGGGTCTTAAGGCTTATAAAGTTCAGTTAACACAAGAACTCAAGCCGGCTGATCATCAACAACGTCTTGTCTTTGCTGATTGGGTCCTTGAAATGCATGAAAATGATCCGGAATTTCATCGAAAAATCATCTTGACTGATGAGGCCCATTTCCACCTCGGAGGCTACGTCAACAAGCAAAACTGTCGCATCTGGGGCTCGGAAAACCCAAGAGTTATTGTTGAAAAGCCTCTCCATCCTCAACGCGTGACTGTTTGGTGCGGTTTATGGTCCGGCGGGGTCATTGGACCTTACTTTTTCGAAAATGAGGCTGGAGCAACAGTTACGGTCAATGGATTGCGCTATCGAGAGATGATTTATGATTTTTTATGGCCGGAATTGGATGGTATTGATCTGGACAACGTTTACTTTCAACAAGACGGCGCTGCGTGCCACACAAACAATGAAACCATCGATCTTTTACGGGAAAAGTTTCCGGACCGTGTTATCTCTCGAAGAGGTGATCACAATTGGCCACCGAGATCTTGTGATTTAACACCTTGCGACTTCTTCCTTTGGGGCCACGTGAAAGATAAGGTCTACGCCAACAGCCCAGCGTCGATTCAAGACCTCAAAGATGGAATTCGTGAGGCTATCGAGGACACTTTGCGATTTGGCTATGGAAAATTTCATGAAAAGGATATGGTCCTGCAAGCGTGGTCGTGGCGGCCATTTGGCTGATGTTGTGTTCCATTATTAACGGCATACCTCTCTTTATAATGAAATAAACATCCGATCATTTATCTCAAAAAATGCCATTTTTCTTTGAATATCAAAATAACACCTCTTATTGGAAAACCCTTTACATATATTTATAAAATAGACACCATTTTAACACGTTTTCCCATACTGAATAAAGCAAATGAAGCAGTCAAACAAAAATTTGTTTTGTTGCTTTATTGCCTAACGTCAAATATTGCATAACATGAGTTAATGGAACAGCCCACACTGAAATAAGCAAAACAAAATTTCAAAACAATTTTCCACCTATATATTCTGTGCATTATTTTGTATAAAATCCAAGGCGGAAAATAATAAAAAGAATACAAAATCTCGGTTTGAACTTGAGGATAAATAAAATAAATGTCGTGAGCGCAAATAAGAAGTGCTTCGACTGTATTTCAACACCGATTTCTTGCTGCTGTTTTTTTTTTTTGTTTCCTTTCGTTTCGATTTGTTTTTGTTTAAAGCTTAAACTTGTCACTTTAAAACAACAACAACAAAAAAAACACACAATAGGTAAAGTTTGTTTCTCGTTATGAACAACACAAAGTTAAATTTTTGCTTTTTGCAACGTTGTCAAATTTATTTAACACAAATAAAAAAAAAAAAATGGTTTCCAATGCAAAATTGTAATTTGTTTATCAGATTTAGTTGGAACTGTTTGTTAACAACTATGACCAATGGTGGATTTGTGGTATTACCCAACTCAATGCAATCGGAGGAGACTTTTTGTTTTTTTTTTTTTAATAAGTGGCTCGTGTACCCGTATTATGTTTATGCTTAATAGTTTTTTTTTTTTATTTTTAATGCAGTTTTGTGTATCTTGAATAGGGGAATCCCCAGTTTTTTTTTTGACGTCATAAGAATGTCGTTTCACATTGTTTAAATAGGTATATGTTATATATCTCCGTGTCTTGGATATAAACTTGATTTTTGTTTGTATTCCAATCACGATGTGTGAATTTTGCTGTCAAGGGAGTGATTTTATGTATTGTCGTTGTCTCAACCTCGAGATTTAAATTAAATATGAATTTATAATGATATACCTAAGATCTAGACGAAGAAAAAACGTTGTCCCGCATGTGTATTTGTATGTTTAGTGGCCACTGAGTGATTCATTACGGAAAAAAATAAATAAATCAATAAGGCTTTTCCACTAGGTTTTCAAATTATTACCGAATGAAAAGATTTTTTATTTAAGATGATATAAAGGAACTAAATGTTATATATTCGTTCCTACATATAAATAGAACTCGAGATTTTGATCAAATATTACGGTGATAGGAAAGATGAACAAATTCTGTCTGTCTGTTCGACTACAGAGCCTAAACAGATAGGTAAAGATGTTCTTTGAATTAAGTACGTAGCCGTTTTTGGGCATTTCCCGACAAATCTTTGTTGAAATTTTAGGACTCAAAATAACGGTACATGCCATGCAAATTTTTTTACAAAACCTGTTCCACTTTAAAAAAAAAAATCAAAATTTAGTTGATTACCAGATTTAAAGAATACCTTTAGGTAAACAAATTTTTGTCCCGAAAAATGGTTGATTGACATATGTATGTACCTTCAAAAATATTTTTGGGATTTTAAAAACATTTCGTGCTTTCTCTTCGACTCTAACTGAAGACCCACAGCTAGGCTCCATTTGAGAGACTTCTTCTACAATGTTCTCTAAGTGATATCAAGGGCGTTCACAGGATTTTGATCAGATGCGAGCAAACTCATTCAAAAACATAATTCTGTAGAATTTTACATTTCACTTTATTTTGAAAACAAGTTATCAATCGGCCAAAAAGTCCCCGTATTAATGCAGATAGCCCTTTTAACTTTTCTAATTCTTTTTTGAAGCTTTAAGCTAAGAAGAAGGTGTTTTTTTCGGCAACACTGTTTTTAGTGACAGTTAATTTGACAGCTGACAGCTGATTTGAGTTTAGTACATTTTTTGGCTATTTCACAGTGAATAACCTAACTAAATAAGACTAGAACAGCGCTCGCAAAGTATGCATTTTTCATAATATTCTTAGTATACTCTTTTAAAAACGCATAGTTTTTTTTAATTGGCAACACTAGCCGTTTTTTTTTTATCAGAGATGATCCATATACATTATGTAGATCTTCAAAATGGATGTATTACAACAACAACACAAATTCCTGCTCTCTATCGCCATCACATTTCATGAACCAAAAGTTTAGTTTTTGCTATTGCTTCTCAGCTCTGCAAATAGTTAGGAATTGAGAACTGTAGTGTAAAGAAAAAAGATAACGAAGACTTGAAAAATAAATAAACGTAAGGAAAAAAGAGATAGGTATACAACACAGATGTCAGTAAGATCTGTATTGTTTTATTTTCATGAGATGATCTAAAGGGTTTTCCAATAAGAGGTGTTATTTTGATATTCAAAGAAAAATGGCATTTTTTGAGATAGATGATCGGATGTTTATTTCATTATAAAGAGGAAGGTATGCCGTTAATAATGGAACACAACATCAGCCAAATGGCCGCCACGACCACGCTTACAAGACCATATCCTTTTCATGAAATTTTCCATAACCAAATCGCAAAGTGGCTGCCCTATGTCCTCGATAGCCTCACGAATTCCATCTTTGAGGTCTTGAAACGACGCTGGGCTGTTGGCGTAGACCTTATCTTTCACGTGGCCCCAAAGGAAGAAGTCGCAAGGTGTTAAATCACAAGATCTCGGTGGCCAATTGTGATCACCTCTTCGAGAGATAACACGGTCCGGAAACTTTTCCCGTAAAAGATCGATGGTTTCTTTGCTTGTGTGGCACGTAGCGCCGTCTTGTTGAAAGTAAACGTTGTCCAGATCAATACCATCCAATTCCGGCCATAAAAAATCATTAATCATCTCTCGATAGCGCAATCCATTGACCGTAACTGTTGCTCCAGCCTCATTTTCGAAAAAGTAAGGCCCAATGACCCCGCCGGACCATAAACCGCACCAAACAGTCACGCGTTGAGGATGGAGAGGCTTTTCAACAATAACTCTTGGGTTTTCCGAGCTACCGATTTTTTGGGACAATTAATTTAACAGCTGAGAGATAATTTGTAATAGACTTATGCCAGAACAACGCATGCAAATTGTTATTGCTGATATACGGCATCACTCCCTCAAGCGGCCGAAAATTGAACTCCCAGATTGCGCTATATACGAGCCAGTCACGGCGCCGATGTGCCCGAAATCATTTTTAAACACTAATTGCAGGAAGTTACCTCTGCAATAAAGCTAATATCATGGTCATTAACATTATTTCGTTTCTATTTCATTTCTAAATTGTATACCTCCAAAAAATAAAGAAACACCCTTCAGACATTATGTGTGTAGATCTGCTGAAAGTCATACTTTAGAAATAGATAGTAGGATATCTCACATTTACATAGTTATGTTAACTCTATAGACAAAATGGTAAGCCTTTAGCTGATTGCAATCACCTACTGGAATTTTTAAAATGCATTTTAGAAATTCTGCATCTTCGGGAATAGGAAGAATCTTCAGAACAAATATATATTTTCATATTCTGTTTATGTTCATAATACAAAATGACAACTGAACGTTTTAATTGAATTAAGCGTTCAAATAGTTACTCGAATTAACTGGCGCCCAACGTGAAACTAAAGTATTATATTGTTTTAATGATTTTTTTGTTTTACTTTTGTGGAATGGTTTCATTTAAAATATGAACTCAAGTTTGTTAGGAAGCCAACAAAGGCCAAAATAATCATTCTTTAAATATATTTAATCGAAAAACACACAGATCAAATCCCAACATATTGACATATGTATGTACATATGAAAATCTGCCCTAGTTTTTAATACTAATTTAAAATCAATTAAATTGCTTCAAGATTAGAGTTACATATATAAATTCCCAAAAAAGACATACACGTGTTTGCGAAGCTTACAAAAACAAAGATTCAAGTCATGTAAGAATTAAGTAATTCAAAATAAAAGCCTTTTATAAATAGGTATCTAGGTATATGGTCAAACAAAAAACACAATATATACAATACATGGCATTTTATGTCATGGGTGTGTTAAATTTGTGCAACATAATCAAGTGTGTTTATTGTAATTTCATCACATGCAAAGCAAAAAGCATGTGAGAGAAGGAAGACACAAAAGAATGACTCGCGTTTAACTATGAGTCAAGCGCAGAACCCAGTGAGTTGTATACAACCAACAACAAAAATTATAGCAATAAAAATAGAAGCATGGAATTTCTTTTTTTTTTTTTTTTAATTTCTATTTTTCATTTTTCACCAAGGGAATACATTATTATTATGTGGTATATGTACGAGTATAGAACAAGATGCTCTGCCTTACTGCCACCGGCACCACACGAACAACAACAATAATAGTCTGTGTTTCTTCGTTTTTGTTGCTTCTTTTTTCTCCTCTGACAGAATATATACATACACCCTGTGGAATTGAGAATCACCCGAATACTTGGGATTTGCGAAAACCCCACAAATACTTCATAACCAGCTCGGCTAGGCGATGGCAGCGGCAGCGGTAGCGGCGGCGCTGAAAATGTTCTATTTTCGCAATTTCACTATACTATACATAGAAAAGCAATGGGCCAGAGATGAGAGTAGGTTTTCTTTTGCTATAGGTATAAGGTACTCATGACGATGAGAGGCACAATTTTTAGATCGGAGCGGAGCGGCGCGGCGAGGGTGTGGGGAATATATGTATGTATATACATCTTCTTGACAACACGCCTACATGCCATTAATTACAACCACCTGTTGAATCTGTGCTAGCCATTTATCTGTACCATGCGCTTCTGACAGAAGAATGAATCAGTTTTTTTGAAAATTTTGTTTGAAGTCATTTCTGTAATGGAGAAATATTTTCTCTATGAAGCGAGATTTGATAGTTCTACATAAGAAAGAGGAGTGTTTTGTTGTATTCTCAACTTAAGAACAAATATTTAAATACAAAAATACTTTTAAGAAGTAAACAAATTCATACAGACATTATATTGTTTACTAATTACAAAATCACATAGGTATCACGTTGGGCGCCATTTTATCTCATTCTATGGTTTTGTTAGAATTAGTTTAGGACTGAATTTTTGCAAGTTTAACGAGTTAATTGATTTTCAGGTAAGCATTTTTTAGTAGTTTAGAATAGAAAATTTAACTTTTATGAATGGAAGTGACTCTAGACATGTCAATTATAACAGTTTGGGTTCATAAAAGTATTGTTTATGCGGCTCCACAGGGCCCTCCATCGGTGGAGCTACTTCAGGTACCCAGAGTTTTTTTTTCAAGTCGCACGAAGCGCGTTAAAGCCCACTTTTATTGGCGAAAAACTGTTATAACTGTTATAGCTAACTCTCAAATTTTCATTAAAATCAACTAATTTGTTATTATTCGACGCATATTAACATTTTATTCCCTCAGGCACACGTATTAAAGTCATTGCTAATTGGTTGTATGATTGTTGACAGAAATTAATGCAATGAATGAAACTCCTTTTTTAAATTGAACTGAAAGGCATCTAGTTGGGCGCCATTGTTGGCAAGTTTTATCGAGTTCAGTCCAAGGCTTCGTATTGAAATAAGAACGTGATGCCGAAAGCAACTGAGCTATAGTCAAAACTTAAAAACATATTGACATTAAACGACGCCAAACTTGACGACTAAGAATTCTCGATTTAGAAAATAAAGTGATAGCACCTGAGCTCGTTGAACTAAACTAAAACATAAATAGATAGAAATAAAATTACTCCCAACCTGATGACTGAGCTCGTTTAAATTACAAAAACTAATGATTGAAATATGTAAAATGGCGCCCAACGTGATGTCTACATACATACATTTATGTACATTTTACATATATGTATGTACTTTATTAATAAACAAAACAAAGACTATTAAGCCAAAGGTACTTAAGAACGTTTATAACCCTCTTAACTTTTGTAAGTTCAAGTTTGTAACCTTAAAACTCCCAACTGAAGTGACGTTGGGCGCCAGTTTCTTGGAAAGAATTTTTATTTACAAGTAAGAGTTTTATTACTGTCAGCATTTATTAGTTTCCAAATGTTTATTTTGTCAATACATATGTACACACATATCAATTGAATTTTAAAGTGTAGTCTCACGTTGGGCGCCAAATTTAATTAAATTTACAATTTTCCAATGTATATTTATTGTTTCGTCATTTGGTTCGTATTCCCACTACGTTCGCATTTGGGCGCTAGAGGTACATATTATATACAATTTTTTCTGGAAAAAACTAAGTTCAATTTTTATAACTGCTCAATGGAATTATAGCTTATGTTTGTTTTTCAATGAACAAGAATTTTCTTTAACATATTATGCCTCGAAAAAAAATGTATATCAATTTAAATAACAAAAAAAATGTGTTCCACTTACATTTCGAGTGCACCGTTGTGACTTCCTCAATTTCACGCTGCAACTGTTCATTGTCGGCATTGGTTTGGGCATCCGTAACAGCAACGCACTCAACCTCTGACCCACTATCGCCACGATCGTCCGCCTGATTGTTTGACTTTTGCTTATTATTATTGCTGCTATTGCTCGTGTCATCGGTCCCCGCTGGACTGCCGCCACTGCTGCCACCGCTGATCGGTTGATGATGATGATGATGATGGTTCTGACCCTTTTTCGTATTCTTTTTCATCACAGCCTCGTCTTCACTTTCACTGTCGTTCACTTCAAAAATTTCATCGCTTTGTATAATTGCTGCAGTTGTCCCGTTCGTGCGTTGTGTAGTCGTCGTCGTCGTCGTTTTTGTTGTTGTTGTTGTTGTCGGCGTCGTTTTTATTGTTGGTGCTGCCACTGTCATTGCCGATGCTGTTGATGATGACGTTGTGAAGTTTTGTTGTTGCTGCTGCTGCTGTTGTTGTTTCTTTTGATTATTATGGTCCGTTATAGTCTTATGATGCTGAGGCACAACATCACAGTGTTTGGTATTGTTGTTGTTGTTATTCAAGTGACGTTTGTTATTGGCAGTTGGTGACCTTTTCTTGTTATTATTGTTCGTCATCTGTTGATAATTATTGCTGTCACTAACGATAGTTGTTGTTGTTGTTATCGCCTCTGATTGTTGTTTTTTCAATTTTTTATTTTGTATTTGTCTCGATCCCCCACCTCCACCAACTTGATGGTGATGATGACGGTTTTGTTTTTCATCGTCAGATGATAATTTCTGACGTTTCGCCGATGATGGCGGTTGTGATGGTTGTGAATCGTCGCTGCCATTTATTCGGGTAAAATCTAGCACAGGGTTATCTTCGTAATAACCACTTTCGTGATCCGGTTGACGACGCGACGCCATCTTTTTAATATTCGAAGCATTTGCATAGGCGATGGTAGCGCCAGTACGCGACGAATTATATTGCCGACTCATTTTTGAAATGTCAAAATAATAAACGCGCGCGTTTTTAAACTATTTGACAGTTAAAATTCAAAACAAAAGAAAATCTTGTTTTTTTTTACGAAATCAGCAAGTTTGATTGATTAATGTTTTCGTGAATTTACATATTCTACAACATTTTTACACTATTTAACGGTTTTTTTTTGTGTATCGGATATATGTTTTTTTTTTTTGAGAATTGTTGTTTTATAAACTTTTGACGAAGTTTAAAGGCAACGCGATAAAATAACAACAAAAAGAATTTTTTTTCTGTTCGTGATTTGTTTCAACCCGTAACGACCTACCTACGTAAATATATCTAACAATTAAACCTCGAAACCGAAAAAAAGAGAAGAATAGTTCTGTAATTGTCAACTCGGACCCGCCATTTCTTATCAATTTAAGGCTGAAGTAATTGATGCACCTGAAAAAGAAACAAAAAAGAAATGATTATAATTTAGTTTCGGAAATGTAAGGGAACGAGAATACGAATGAGAAATGAGCAAAAACAAAATTTATTATTCAATACGAATGGTGGCCTAACAAACACATTTCATCACATCAAACGCAACCAAAAACACCCAAATGTTGGAAGTTCAAAACTATCTTATGTCAATAAGCCTGTTTTATTGGAAAGTATATAGCAAGCTCAGCTAAATGTTTAATGATATATGTTCATACAACTTCAAAACCAAAAAGGATTATAAATAAGTCAGCACTGAAACTGTTTTATTATTTTAAAAGACAAATACATAGATGGCGTTGAATTGGGTTGTAGGACTGTAGGTTGTTTTGCACTGACAGCAGGGATGTGTTCGTTGATACTTTTCATTTATCCATCAATTCAAGAGTCTGAGATCTTAGTGATTTTGCTCCGTCAATTTGAATTATCAGGATTATAAACCTTAAAAAAATATTTAAGCGCAAAAAGTCAAAAGCATACTCTGCATCTCTTTTTTTATAAATTGATCAACTTGCGACAAATAATAATTGAGTAAAGCAAATCCAAAAAATTCTAGTCTCAGCTTTTTGACAGTAAAAGTGGTGAATTTTGGAATCGCGAGGTGAAAAAAAAACACGAAGAACAGTTTGCCAACACAACCTGGACCTTTTTAAACGCCAACTGTCAATTCTCTTAAGAAGTGAGCATTAAATTGAATGTAACATTTTATTTAAGGTTATACATTGCTGAGCTAGCATTACGTTTCCAATTAAACTATCGGCTAATACTGTTGCTGTTGGAGTGCTTTCATACTGTCTAACTTAGGTCCAGTTTTTCAGTGCGAGATTAAAGTTAAACCCGACTTAACTCATCAAATTTCGCGAGTTAACTCAGGATTAACTGAACAGATGATTTTTATGTTCAATCCACCGAGTTTGTTTAGTCGCTTCGCATGCATTCTCAACTAATAAACTGCTTTATCAGTTAACTGTGGGTAAATTTATTTCTAGAGTTAAGTAACTCTGGTTTAACTCACCACTGAAAAACTGGGCCTTAATGTCGCGTTAACATAACTGACATTTTGTAAAAAAAAAAACACAACGTCTGCCATTCTTTGACATCTCTTGTAATAAAACACATTTACGACAAATAATGTTTAAAAAGTGGCAGCAATTGTTTCCAAGCACTGGTCAGGTTCCCCACAACACCGAACGACAGGTATGCCTCCAAAACCCAAAAGAGATTTAAACTTTTTCAAAAGTATGTATGTACAGTACCTGCACCTACATCATATAAATCTGTATATATGTACATATCTATACCGCTACTCACCTTTAACTGGACATAAAAGGTAAAGTTAATCGTTGTTGGGCTACGTGTAAGTTTTCAATTAACTATGTGAACTTCTGTAAAACTTCATAAGTATGACGTCTTATGACATAATCAGCATAAAACCTCGCACCACAAAAAAATACCAAATAAGAATAAAATTAAAAAAAAAAAAGCTAGGCCAACTCAATTAGGTCAAATAAACGTAAGCTAATTACTGACTTTAAAGTTTGAAATGTGGTGAGTGGTGACATATAACAAAAAAATAGTGAACTGTCACTTTTTTGTGCGATCAATGTCACATAGAATAGGTATATATGTAGATAAATAATGTATTACACACAAACGCCACCACAAAATACCAGAAGAATTTTTTTTAATCTTGCATAGTCAGCATTTTCGTAAACAAAAATAGAATTCAATAGAAATCGCGAGAAAAAAAATAAATTATTAAAAATCAAATCAACAAACAACAATAACACAAGTTAAAAGACAAGCTTTATCGCAGAAGTTTCAGATATGGGAGCTTTTTTCTTTATTACTATATACATGAATCAGTCCATCTTATCTTCATGTCATGTGTGTTGTTTTTTTTTTTTGTTTTAATTCCTCTCTTGCACCAAACGGCCATTTGCAGTAGCTATTGTGATTACGATCACATGTTTGCTTGTAGATATCATTTTGCATGGTGTCGGTGTGTTTCTAGACTGATTGTGAGAGAGCAAGAGAAACTTTCGCTCGTGGAAACTTTTTTATAAATGGGTTTTTAAGCCAAGGTGTTATGAAAGTTTTACAGGTTTTTTTTTTATTTTATTTAGTTTCAAAATTTATTTCAATCAATTAAAATGAATGCATTGCTAAATTCATTGTTTATAGCCTCAAGGAAAATAAATAAACGATATGGCGCATTGAGTGAAAAACCCTTTTTTAATATTAGGTAATAATTTTGAATTGTAATACGATTTTGTAAAAGTTGTTTCATATATAATAGGCGGCGATGCATCAAAAGTAGGTATATTTCCAATGAGAAGACTATTGAAAAAATAATGTGGGAAGCGTTTAAACGAAGATAACCAAGATATTCAAACAAAACGGCTTGTTTTTCATTTGAAAAAAGTAAATCCCCAAAAAGCTTTTCCCCCGGTAGAATTGATCCAGTGTGCCATTGCCCAATATTCGTTGCACTTATATCAATAGTAAAGGAAAACTTGCGTTTTTATACTATGAATAAAGTGCAAACATAAAATTTCGACTATTTTCCTGAATGAAATTCTAAATACTACTTCAAAAGTTTAAATCTTTAAATTTCAACAATACCCAATACCCATATTTATTCGATTCCCTTTTGCAAATAAATAAGTACCTACCCAAGAATGATCAAAAAGAAAAGAGCGTTCAGAAGTCAGGTATCAGTAATCCATCAACAAATACAGAGTTTAATTTACAAACAAACGTAATAGAGACATAAGTGGGCATGGGCACACAACTGACTATTTTTACCGGGTTGGAATGAATCGCATGAACCGTGTTGTGCGCGTTTTGTTTTTCTGGAACGAGATACATTCATAAATTGAAAAATCAAATTTGATGATTAAGAAATTCCAAAAGTTCTAATAATAAAATGATTCAAAACTCTTACGAGTTATTAAAATTATTTAACTAAATGATTATAATTTAGGTCCAAACGACGGAGTAGAGTATTGTTTTTTTTTTTTGCAACAGAATCCAATTTCAAGATGTGTATGTATTTTTTTTAAAAATGACGCGATTTCCGTTTGCTTGGGTATTTTAAGTAGGTAGGTGGCGCGGCGTATTAGTTGAGTGATTTGTTTTAATAAGGAACTGAGAAAAAGTGCTCCTAATATAATTGTTTTGATTTTAGCTGAAGTAAGTAAATTCAAAATATTAAAAAAGAAAAAAACAAGTCGTAATTATTTGAATCCTCTTTGTATACGGAAAGAGTTTTTACGAATGTGTTATACATATGTAAAGTAGGTATGTACATATATGGAATCTTTTTCCCTCGTAACTTTGCTAAATGTATGCTAAAATTTTGATCTGAATAAATATGCTTTAAATTAAATAGCTTATTACAAGGTGGCGCAAAATGAATCACCCTATCGGAAGATGTTGTAATTTTTGCAAATGGAGTCGTACGTCAATCATATTTGACATTTGTGAATTAGACAGCTGCAGTATAGAAACAGACAACTGATAGAGCGCTATACTTCGCTGTCAAGCCATCCTCAATCTCAACAACGAAGAGGACGATTTTGTGTCGAAAATCATCATGAGCGACGAGGTTGAATTTCCACTTTAGCGGTTACGTCAATAAGCAAAATCTTCTTTTTGGGGCACTGAAAATCCGAGTGTAATGCAGGAAGAGCCAATTCATTCACTCAAAGCCACTGTGTTGTGCGGCGTTCACACGGGAGGAGTGATTGGGACGCCATCGGCAATACGGTCACTGTTACTGACGAACGCTACAGGGCCATGATAAACGACTTCTTACTGTCGGAATTGGATGCTCGGGGCTTGATGAACATGTTTCAACAAGATAGTGCAACCGCACACACAGCACGAGCTACAATGGATATTGTGAAGGAGGCGTTTCCTGGTCGCGTAATCTCCCGTTTTGGCCAGCAAGATCGCCCGATTTAAACATCCCAGACTTCTTTCCTTGGGGCTACTTGAAGTCGCGTCAGGCAATCGCAGCCCTTATGGAGAATATGTGACAGGAATGCGAAGAGTTATTACCGGAAGTCTTGCGGAAAGTCACGGAAAATGCGATAAAACGGGCAAAAATGTGTATCAACGCTGGCGACAGCCACTTGACGGATATTATCTTTTCCACTTTACAGACAAAATGTTAAAGGTCCAAAAAACAAATTTGGATGATTAATTTTCCGCGACCTTGTTTATAAAGCCCTATCACGAATTCCATCGTAATCGGAAACGTATTACGAATTCCGAAAAAAATTATCCTATAATCCATCGTAGTAGAAAATCCCATACAAATTGCCATTACGAATGGATTCGATGATGGTTTTTTTTCGGTATTCGGAAATATTCCGATTACGATGGAACTCGTGATAAGGTTGATTATGTCTTAATGTGTAAACAGTCAAATAAATAAATAAAAATCTAAAACTGTTGACAACATATTATACAGAAAAGCTAACAAATTTAAATGAAAAGAAGAAAGATCAATATCAAATTAGGAATCTAGTGATGGTTTTACAAATTCAATCAATGACTTCCGGTTTTAATAGGTACCTAATCGAACAAGTGCTGTTGGTCGTTGGTCGTTGATGTTGATGTTGTGTTTCAGTTTTTGGTTCATCTCTAGAAATGAAAGAAAGTCTGAGAAGATTTAGTTTTAAATAGGTACCTCGTACTCCTATCATAAATAAAAAGGGGTTTTATAAGCGATACAACAACACAACTCCTCAGTTATATATAAAAGTACGTCAACTAGATGCAGTCCATGGGATTTCAAGTGATAAAAACCATCGCATTATTAAAAATTGCCCGATTTTTCCAATGCCAATTTTTCTTTGTTGTTGTGATGGTGTGAGAGAGAATGGAAAAATCGTGTGGAACATGCCGGCTGTCCCTCGAAATTTCACACGATCACAACAACAAAGAAAAATTGGCATTGGAAAAATCCTGCAATGTAAATGTGGACTTTGAAAAATAAGGTTTTGATATTTTAAAATAGTTTCTGAGATCTCACTGAGCAAACTCCGTCACTTTGACTGAGCAGGCGGAGAAACCTGAACAAAATTTCTCTGCAAGAAGTCAGAAGCACTTTCCATCTATTTTTTTTTTTAAATATATCAATTATTGAGCGCGAATTCAAAAATATCTGTTTCAGGTTTTTGACAGCGAAAGTGAGGAATCTCGTATACATTCCGCCTCCACTGGGCATGAACGATGCTCGGATTATGAACAAGTCCAGAAAAAAACCAATGGAGGCACAAACATCTATTACACGTGGTGACATTATCCATACAAATCAGATTGTCGATTAAATTGTTTTTGTGATGATGGACATCGCTCATGTCCAGTGGAGGCGGCATAGATACAGTCAAACTTCTTTATAACGAACTTCTTTATAACGTAATTTTCTCTATAGCGAATTTCATTGTGTTCCCCTTGCAATATTTAAAAACAAAATAATTTTTATATAACGATTTTTGTATAAAGCTTCTTTATAACGAAGCAATTTTGTGTTCCCTTGAAGGTTCGTTATAAAGAAGTTTGACTGTATAAGGAATTACGTTCAGATTTCTGAGTTTTCTGAGATCTCAGAGATCCTGAAAAAAACTGAACTGGCTAAATAGTAATATAAATTCAACGTTTTATTTATTTTATCATGTTTTACATGTCCCGAAAATATTTAGCTTCATTTCTCTCTTGGATCAACCATATTTCGTTTCCCACCTAAACACACTTTAATACATTTTTGTTATCAATTTTCTTTAAAGCCAAAGAACCTTCAATTCACATACATAACAATGCATACATATATAGACCAGACATAATGCCCAGCTACATCTACCTTATTTCAACTAACCAACCATTAAACTGATGAGATGACAATATTAGCCACACACTGATAATAATAAAATTTAATGCCACTAACAACGCTTATCTCTCTTCCTATCAACTACACTTATCAGTGATATTCAATAGCTATTCCAAAGTTCCACATGTTTGCGGTGTAGGTTACCCATCTACCTATTAAGCGCACGCATTGTTCACATTTCATTTAGGTACCTAATAAGTAAAGAACGTTTAAGCAAGTTGTAGGTATCTTGTATCTTCATAAACATTGTTTTTACAACGCCAATATGTATAAATATAGATTCTGGTTGCTTTGCTGAAAAAAAAAAAATTAATAATTTTATTATCAAGTAGATTCTATAGAGAACTTCTCCAAGGCAATATATGTATAATATGAACTTATAAATATGTATATGTAATAATAGGAACCTCAGCCGCGTGAAATCACGCAAGCATGTTAATGATTTAAAACAAACAAACAAAAAATTGCATAGGTTTGAGTATAAATCATTTCCGGAGAATCGTTCTTGCAACTTTTGTACATAGGTAGGTATATGAAGTATGTATGTATGTATCTTTAAATAGACAATTTTATAGGGGCACACATCGCAGTGCAGAAATTGTGTTAATCTGTATACAAAAACGCAAATAAATATGCATCGAAAATGCATTGAATTTAAGTTGTAAGTATAGTAATCTTGAGGGTATATCGTGTATACCTATGGATGTTCCTATTGAATATGTTTCTTATTGAATATGTTTCAACTGCAAACAATTGAACAAAAGACCAAAGAAGATAAATTCGCTTTTTTGATGGGCATGGCTTTTTGTGTTTTTTTTTTTTTTTAATTTTTAACGTCTGCATAGTTTTATAAATCGTGATTTGATGGAAATGTTCTAATAACGATAAACAAATCCCAAAGATATGATATATCCGAATAAAGTCATTAGTTCGTCATTATTTAATGGTAGGTACATAATTATATTGCCATATGGTTATTGTTTTGTCAATGTTCCTATTTTTAACGACTTAATTGTTATTTAAAGATCATTTAAGTTCAATATTTTAATTTGAAAAATCTAGACAAAACGCCTCTTATTTAATTAACATTCAATAAATTGCTAATTATCCAAAGTGACTGGAAATAGTCATTAAGAAGTATCTGTCAAATTAAGTGTCTCCCAAATCGAAATAAATGAACTACGAAAAATGGTAATTACGTTACGTAGTCAAATCGTTACGTTGTTTTGATTTACATGATCATTTTAGGACACGAACTCCAACAAAAAAATTGCAACAATGTAAACAAATAGATATTATGGAGATGAAACTTACGAAGTTTTGGCATTTTTATGAGGTGTATCTTTGTTGTTAAATGTAATGTTACCAAATGTAATTACATCGTAAGTGTATGTTGTTGGGGCCAGTTAACTTTCATAAATAGTAGTTAGTAGCTACTCAATTTTCCGGAAGAGAATGTGTTTTTCATAGTCAAATATAAGTTATTGCTAGAAAAAATTAGAATTAAGTTCATTTCAAAATTATATACATATGTATGTAAAGTTGCGAGCAAAATGTATAGCAGTGCAACGAAAAATAAGTTTAGACAAAAATGAAAAATCAAAAGAAGTTTGATTTTAGAAATCGTTGTTGGTAAAACTTTTTATTGAATGGTAAATTATTGATCATTAATATAGTAACTATACAATACAAAATTAATTCGAAAATAAAGGGAACAAAATAATAGCAGTGCTTGTCTCATTGTGCATAATTAAGTCCAAATAAGGGTTCAAAAAGTTCAATTTATTGTAATTTTAGTTAGTATTTAGTAGCATGACCGTTATTTTTTAACACAGCTTCGTAACGACACTCTTTTGAGTCGAAAACCCAATCAAATTTTTGCGGTGATATTTATCTCCAAACCTGCTGAACTACGGTCAATAACACTTTGTTGTTTTTGGTAGTTTGGTATTCGATTTGTGTATATCCACCCAAAGATGTTCAATATGATTGAGAATCGGAGACTGGGCAGGCTACTTCTAGACCTCAATCTTCTAGTCCTGAAACTATTGTTTAACTATTCTGCTGGTGTGCTTTGGGTCACTATCCAGCTAAAAATCCCATTTTAGCGGTATTTTGAAGTCTGCATATGGTAGCATGATGTTCTGCAAAATTTCCACATACCGAGTGTTTATTAATTATACTTTTGATCCAATATATTGGACCAACTCCATAGTATGAGAAGCATCCCCACACCATGATACAAGATCCTCCTTGTTTTATCGTTTTGGTGATGTAGCTAGGATCGTATTCAGTATTTGGTGATGGTCTTACATACTTCCGAGATCCTTTACCACCATAACGTGCAGCTTTAATCCCGTCAGTCCAAAGAATATTCCTCCATTTTTCAGGAGCCCATCCCAAATGATCTCCCGCAAAATTTATTCTTTTGGCTAGGGGCATTTTCTTCAGAAGTGGAACTTTTCTTGGACTGCGAGCATTCAAGTTGTGATCCCTCAATCGTCTTCTTACAATATGGACACCACTGTGTAGCTGCAGCAGTAGGATGCATTCTTGAAAACCGAAAAACACGATTTATGTAAGATGGCGTAAGAACTGTTGTACGCTACCGTGTTTCCGCTTTTCACTCAAATTTTGTGTCATTTCTTGCCATTTTCGACGAACACTCAACAAGTTCCTGAACTTCCTCATAGGTGTTCTCGTCCATAATTAGGGTTTTAATGAGTTGGAGCCTTTGTGGTGTCCAGTGTTTACCACGACCCACTTCATAAGAACAAATTATTAATTTTTTAAAATAAATTCAGTTGAAATATATAAAGTAAAAGAATAGGGCTTACTTTTTATAACATCCAAATCATAATTGAAGGAATAACAATATTTTAAATTGAACTTGACGATAACACTGCTATTATTTTGCTCGCTTAAAATACGGAAAGACTCCAGACAAAGTGACATTTAACCAAAGCATTAAGAATGAACCGTTAAACTATGTCTTCAAATGGTTAAATTAATATCCATTTTATAGTGGAAGTTAGACAAAGTGGCAGATAACAGATTACACTGCTATTATTTTGTTCGGCACGTATGTACCTAGGTTCAACGTAGGAGTAAAAACAAATACCTATAGTTTGACACAGAATTTGCTTCGTGTTGCTGAGTTCTCTGAGATTTTGATCCGTAATTTTATCTGAACAGGATGATTTCTCCTCATTTTAGCTGTTCTCACTGATCCACTTGATCAATTATTTTTTGTCTCAGTTTAGGTATCAACTTTTTTTTAAAAACTTGATGGAGACCACTTTTAAGCTTTTATGGAGATACCTATCTTGTTCAGGTTTCTTTTTCTGCTCAATCAAATTTACGGAGCGATTTCTCTGACATCTCAGAAACATGAACTAGCTAATTATTATCAAATTAACTAAATAGGTACCTACATATTTAACACAAATTTAGTTTTTCCAAATGTCCGACCAAAGTCTGTCGCAAGCTCCCGGACTGTCTATATTTGTATGTTTCATAAAAAATTATTATTCTGTTTCTATCATTATTGAAGTAAGTCGTTTTAATAAAGCGTTAACGAGCTTCTTTTAACATTTCATAGGTACCTATTACGCAATTGAGAATCCTTTTCAAACTGTTCCATTTATGCTAGCTCACACAATAGCAGTTAGGACAATTTGGAACAAGAATTTTCAGTTTAAAACAAAAGGTAGTATTTGCCTACCTATTTTTCAAAAAATCATCGAACTTTAACTCTCAATAATTATTGTCAATAGGTTTGTTCAGCGAGGCTGTTCGGAACAGTTTAGAACAGTTTCGAACAGAAAAATACAGCTTTTTGCTGTTCAATGAGGAATTTTCTGTTCTAAACTGTTCTGGTTTGCTGTTCAGTGAGGCTGTCTAGAACACTTTGGAACAGTTTCGAACAGGATTTTCTGTACTAGCTTTTTAGGTAGAACAACTTAGAACAGATTTCCTGTTCTAACTTGTTCTGACGTTTACCACGAATCTGTGCTGTTCTGTTCTATTCTGTTCTGTTCTAATCTAACTATTTTGTCACTGAACAAACCTAATGACATCTTCAAGTATCTACATAATATCTAAATACAAAATGAGTGCCAACCCTTAAACAAATTTATTGAAAATATTATTACCTATCAAGGAAGTGAGTGACTTACCTATACACATAGGTAGGTACATGGAATCCCCCTCCCATTTATTTTCTCATTGGATTTTGTTTTCTTTTGTATTTTCTTCGTGCCATACCTGCCTACCGATTACCATTTTTTCACTGAATTTTGCCATTACTTGCCAATATGTTTACCAAGTCAACCCTCCAAATCAGCTTTTGTGTGCCTCTTTTTAACGTTTTATCCCTCAATTTCTTTCGAACAGTATGGAAATTTATGATAAAAATTACTTGTGAGTTTGCTCAGACACCGCCAACTTTAAACAAAAAATTATACAAAAGCTGACATCTGTCATCATCCTGGCGCAGAGATTCTTGGCCACAAAAAAAAGTATGATGACCTATCACATTCGCATATCACCAAACTTATGGATAGTGCAACACTCATATCAAATTTCAGTTGAAACATAAACGAAAATAAAAAGAATTTGATAGAAGTCTTTCTATGGAAAAAAAAGCTGTTTCATCAAAAATTCCACAGTAGTGGGTCCTCTTGGGCCCCTCCTTTCACGATGACAAGAATAATTAACGCAAAACGACAACACATATGCTACAGTTGGTCACTTATTTTTCAATCAAGTTTTTTTACACAAGAAAAAAAAAAAACAGACAACAAAAGTAAGCACAAATGTTATTGAGGGTTATGTGAGTGAAATGAATTAATTAAAAATAAATTTAACTCAATTTATTTGCATTTTCTTACCTTTTTTCCTCGGGAAAACGCTAACAAAAGAGGGAAAGCGCGGTATTTTTTGTTCGTTCGATCTCCGTCTCACTACTGTCTCCTTCATCCAATATTGCTTTTCCACAAATACAAAAAGGAAATAACTAAAAACTTCAGAATTTTCGAGTTTATTTTTTCTTTTATTTATTTTGTTCGCAAATTTCTCGAATAAAATTTTTTAATTGTGATTGTGTCACTGGTCACTGCCACGCACTTCAATTTTTTTTTTATCAGAAAACAAAATTCGCTGTAAAAGCACACAAACATAAATCACAAAAAAATATTTTCTTCTTCACTTAATTCATTTCATTTGACTTTTATTCCTTTTTTTTTTTTAATTTGAATAAGAAAAAAAATATTAAATTACTTTGCACTTCTTTTGTCACTTATTTGATTATATTTTTTTGTTAAATCTTCTTTTTTGTGCACACGAAGAATTTTTGTGGCTGTTTTTATATTATTTTGTGGATTTTTTAAGGTTAAAATTTTGACAGCCATGCACTAGATTTCTCTCCACTATATTCGTTAACTTGGTGGATTTTTTGTTTCTTTTAAAATTTTTAGTCTCGTTTCTTCTTTTTTTCGATTTAAAAAAGATTAATTTGCACAGTTTTTAAACACTTGATAATTTGTTTGTATCTATGTATTTGAATTTCTATTTAAATAGATTGTATTTTTATATTATTGAAATAAAATGAGAAAAATTAGAAAAAAAACGTAGAGCGACACGTTCACCGTACCGAACAGCCGGACTGCGTAGTTATTTTTAAATTATAATTTTTTTTTTAAATGCCAAAATGGCTTTCCAAGCAGTAGATATATAATGGCAATGTGTTAAAGGGAGTAAGAAAGACTTTGTTGATGGGTTATTTGAATGAGTTCGTTTCGGCAGAAAGGAAGCAGATATGTATGAGAAAAAGAGATCAAGCTATGATTAAATTGTAAAGTGATGCCAATTCTAAATAGATTGGAGAGATACTGCATTACAGCGGAGTTTTTATGTTTGGAGATTTATTTTAGATTTACACGGGAGCTTTATACTATGTCACACCGTGTTAATTTGGAGATGCTAAGTGCCTGATTACATGGGTCGCTTTAGTGAAGGGCGCATCAGTCAGACAGGTGCGTTAGATTCAGTTTCATTTAAGGCTCTCCCAAACCAACGCGAAACATTCGGCGCGACGACGAAACTTCCGCCTGTCTTAATTTATTTACATGGAGATTAATGGGAGTACCCACACTGGCGCGATGCGAATCTTCGAACATTATTCAGTCGTCGCATATTCGCGCGAATGTTTCGCGTTGGTTTGGGACAGCCTTTAATAGTTTTCAATTCAGCATGAAAAGCTTTGTATTGTGTGAGAGAGATATATATGGATTACAAGGGTGATAGATAGGAAAGGGTAGATTGAAATGAAAGGATTTTTCTTCATCCTGTAGTCACGAGTTCAGCAAATCGAACTTACGTAAAATGACCCATGTAATCAGAAACTAAAGTAATTTTCAATAGAACCAAACAGAAGTCTCTTGTCTTTATTTTTATGTGAATGTCAAATGATCATAAATTCTGTAGAATCTAGTACAAAAAAGTGAGATTGTTACTGTCGTTGTAGAAACATTTATATTTGTTTGTTGTAGCTGCCGTTGTATTGGATCGGAGATACTCGGCAAGGCGAAAGACGAATGCGTTTAGACAAATGCCACTTTACTTGTCAAGAGCGTGTGCAAACACAATGGTTTTGCAAGCATGTGTAAATCCTGATTTAAATTGGTATCTAACGATTTCGATCCCATATCGAAAATTGCGAAAACTGTCCCATATCAAATACAGCTTGATAAACTTCCACTCTCTTTGGAAGCGAATATACAAACAGTCAATAGGCCTTTTTCTTTTTTAGCTGCGTGCAGGGCACTGAGCTGTCCAAAAAAGAACTATGTTACTTTTTTAACTCGGAGCGCTCCGAACTTTCAACTTGTCGCTCGATGAGCTCGGAAAAAATGACCGAGCACATCGACCGAAAAGCTGAGAGCAGCTAAGTTCATTAAGTATTTGTGGAATAATTGCTTTTTCCATTTTGTATTAACTAGAAACTAATTGAAAAGAAACAAAACTTGAAAATATTAGCACCAATTTCACAAAAAAATCAGACAATTCGGACGTTTTATTAAAAAATATAGCGTGTTCCAAAATAAAATAGTTTAGTCCTCAATAGTGTTTCTTAAATAAATCGGAGTGCTCAGGTCACGCCCGGTTCGGAGCAATCTCCATTCGCTCACGCCCCGCTTGCACCCAAAAAAGAAAAACGCCTAATCCGGGAATTTTTGGGGACTTTGTATATGTTGTTGAGGGCGAAACTCTTCGTTGATACCAGTGTTACAAATTTATGAATTCATATTTTACTCTAGGTTTTGGGAAAATATTTACTTTATTTCCTAGTCTAACCCTTTTAGCTTTAGAAAATAAAACACTCAATACATTTGTTTAAGTTTGGATTTAAAATCTTACTAGAATATCTTCCACAGGTTTTCGTTTTAAATTTGGCACCTTACAATCCTCAGATGCATAACCAACCGGAAGCAAAACCAAAAGCTTTTCATTTTGGGGTCTATTAAGCATTGCTCTTAAAGCAGGCCCACAATTTAATGGTGTAGTAACAAGTGAACTCAATCCAGCAGCTTGTAATGCACATAAGAGTATACCTGTAGCAATCGAGACAGATATTTCATTGTAATAGTGTTGTTTTCGGCGTCCATCAGGTTTCAATCCATAGATTTGCTTAAAAATCAGTATAAGATATGGCGCCTCAGTTAAGTATTCCTTAATGTGACCAGTGCGCAACGGTCTAAGATCGGCAGTCCATTGGCGATGCATGCGCTGACTATAATTCAAATACTCCTCAGCTTCAATTATTTCTCGAACTTGTGCCTTTGTGCTATAATCACTTATAACACAAAAAGTCCATGGCTCAGTATGTGCCCCAGATGGAGATGTTCCTGCAGCTTTGATACAAGTTTCAATAACTTCAAGTGGAATTGGTTTGTTGCTGAATGAGCGAATACTTCTACGGTTATTTACGATTTCATAAAAAGCTTCGGCACCACCAGGTAGGGTCACTGAAGCTCCACCAAATGGTATGTGCTCTGATTCCTCTAAGGAGGGAGTGTACTCTTCGATTTCTTCATCTTCTTTGTAATCAGCTTTAAATAAAAAAAAAAAAACGATTCAATCTTTTGACAACCATACCAAAAAATTATACTCCATATATTACCTCCGACGTATTCTTCTCCATCGAGTTTGCTGCTTGCCAGTTTGACCTCTTTCGAGCATTGAAAAGAATTGAATTTCTTGAAGTAACAAATTCCCAAAATAACCAAGAAAACCGGCAAAGTGAACTCCCAGTGCTGCACGATAAGTGACTGTTTGATTACAATAATTGGAATCATTTAAAAAAAAAGACTTTTAATCTCCAACGAATTGAGTTATAACTGCCATGTGCTTCGAATACAAAAATCTTCGGTCTCTATCAACCCAACAAGCTTTTGCAAAGCTTCTGTTGTCAGTCTAGTTATAGTAAATAGGGTCAAGGCAATACAAAGACTTAATAGATACAGAGATATGAATGATTATTTAAGACCTAAATTCAACCCTCTATAGTAATGCATGCCCTAGGCACATTATAATTTAAAGCACACTATTAGTTGAATTGATCATTAAAAAGCTTTTACACATTTTTCCCGAGAAAGTTATGTATGTACTATGTACAATACAACATTTAACGGGTGGGCCATCTACTGGTATCTTTTTAAATCATAGGTTATTTTGACACTGACAGCTGTTTCCCGCTCGAAATCTTGACAGAAAGTCAGTATCAAACCTCCTCGGAACGAAATAAGTCCCTCTACGCTTGAACAACGTTGGGAAATATTGAAAACTTATTTCCAAACAGTGCGTTTTTTGAAAAGGCGAAAAATCATCTTTTTTGACGTGGCGCATTTTCATATCGGCGGCTACGTTATAATAGAGAGGGACAGTTTGGTGCGGATTGTGGAGTGGTGCCATAATTGAACAATTTTTGTTGGAAAATGAGGCTGGGAACAACGTTTCGGTCAATGGTGAGGGTTACAGAGCAATTTTAATCGACTTTTTTGCTTACTGAAATCGAATATGTATATGGATTTGGACGACCCCTTGTTTATGCAGGATGGTGCGCCATGCCACACAGCCTATGCCACAATCGATCTTTTGCGCAGCAAATTCCCAAATCGCGTTATCAGCCGTCTTGGCGATATCAAGTGGCTGCCTCGGAGCTGCGATTTGACCACTTTTGACTTTTTTTTTTTGTAGGGAACCGTGAAGGAACGATGTTATGCCAATAATCTGGAAACGATTCAAGCACTTAAGGCCAATATCATCCAAGCGATCCGTGAGCTACAGCCCGAAACCATCAACAAGGTCTTGGAAAATTGGAGTGACAGAATGCGCTACTGTCGAAGCCGGCCGAGGCACCCACTTGAACGACGTTGTGTTCCATAATTAATGTGTAAATGTTTGCTCTTACTAATAAAGCCATAATAGCTACTCACGGAAAAATTTTAATTTTGTTCATTTTATTGCATTTTTTAAAAGAAACTTGTATCTGTCCCACCCTGTAGAAATTCAAAATACGATTATAACTGAGCTTTAAGAGGCGATAAGTTCATTTATAATAATTGCGTGTGAATGTTATCTTTTAATGTTTTTTTTTGTTTTTAAGTATTTTTGATATAATTTCATCTCGAGCGTTCATTAGCATTTTTCTGGTGTAGTAAGAATGTTGTGAAATGTATTCATAATGTTTTGATTTGATAGCTCCGAAGAATCTTTCTTATCGTTTTCGTTTGGAAGGAGTATATGGATAATCCCTTTTAACTCCTACTCTTCAATAAGTTTTTTATTGGCTGTTCCGGACGATGTTTTTGTAGTTGCTGGGAAAAATATATGCACCTTTATTATGTCGTTTTCGGTTAGATTTCGGAACTGTTCCGTTCCTATCGTAACTGGAAAATTTGGAGTAAAAGGAGTGAAAAAGGAGTAGCTCCGAACGTCCACTCGAAAACGACATAAGGCTCTCCCAAACTAACGCGAATACTTCGAAATGATAGCCAACTACTCCTGCGAAGCGAAGCTTTTTATTTGTAAGAAATATATTCAAGTTCTGATCGAGAGGATATTCTGACTGATATCCACCAGAAAAGAAACAAACTGTTGTCGTGAGGTGGTAGTTGGAGGGTGGAGCGTCAAAATTAAAACTTGCCCATGTTTTAGTTGGGTGGTCTTAATTAATTCAAAGCCCAAAATTAAATTCTTCTATTCAAATTAATACAAAAATAAACCTGACATTTAGATGGTGGTATGATAATTAATTAAAAATACAACAACAGGACAAAGTACCTACAAGACCTAACAGCCCCGAATCTACGATTTTTTCGAACAGGGGTAAAAACTTGGTATTTGCGCCCCTCGAGCATTTGAGATAAATGATTAAAAAGAAGTGGAAAAATGAATAAAAAAAAAGTATTCTTTTCGGATACATTTATTGCTAAAAAAAACTATAAGTAATAATAAATATGTGTTCCTATGTATTTTATTTTTATTTTTTTAGAAATAAGTTGAACAAGAAAAATAGACTAAGGCTGACAGCTAATTTTGGGTGTGGAAATATCGGGTTTTTCAATAAGAGCGCTACAAAAGTTTTTTTTAAATAAAACAAAAACGTTTTTAGATATAAATGAAATTCTTTATTCCTGTGAAAGTACGTTCGATGCCATTATAACCAAAAATTGAATACGACGAGGGTTTTTGTAGGTGTATGCGTTGTGATATCGAAAACAAAAGTCTGACATCTGTCACTATTTTGGCACCACGACGGCGGCGACGATATGACATCTTTTTTTTATTTTCATTTATGTTCAGTTTCACATATAAATATATATCATAGGCTCTTAAATTTTTAAATGACGTATTTTGTATGGATTTGAAAGCCTTTTAAATAGTTAAAAGACCTTTATAAAATCGGCCATTATTCTTTTAAATACAGTCGACTCCGCTTATTTGGAGTTTTCATATAAACGAACTTCGCATATATTATGCAACTTTGTTGCACTTAACCAAACTTCGTATAACTGCAATTTTATTTCCCCTTTAAACGACGCGATGTGAAATATTTCTAAAAATAGAAAAATAAAACATAAATAACGTTGAACAACAAACAAAACAACTTTTAATAATTTTGACAGTTGAAAGGATTGAAACGATGAGAATGGAATGAAACTTATGGCGAATTCCTTACAACAAAGAAATCGAATTTTTTCTAAACAGAATCGAGTTTTTTCTAAACAAAATCGATTCTCTTCTGTCAAAACAAATCTTGCGTTTTTAGCAAGATTTCACACTGATTTGCACACACACTATGAAGACTTGACATTTCTAATACGTCAAATTGAAAATCGCGGAATTTTTGGAAGACGATTTGTTTATTTTTTGGTTGCAACGAATTCTACATAATTTAACAAAATATTCAACAATATATTCAGTCAATACAGCTATAAAAATAATTTATTGTGCGTTGTTCATTATCGAACACAAATTTGACAAAAAAAAAAGCTTTCGCGAGTGAAAGACGTGTTAAAAAATTTCAGCGCAAGTGAAAACTTTTCAATAACAATTTTCTTTAAAAATATATGTGCAAATAGAAGTTCAAAGAAATAAAATGCACCAACAAATTGGCACCATATAAGCTGGTTAATTTCTTTTATTTATTAATTTAATTCTATTAGTAAAACATTTTTCTCACAACAAAAACAAACAACCTTAATAGTTTTGTGAAAATTTTCTTGACCTTTTGCGTCAATTGCAGCTATAAAGTAACACAAACACAATTACACCAAAAAAAATCGATTCTTTTACGAAATACGAATTCCTTTCAATTGACAGACAAAATTCGATTCTGTTTAGAAAAAAATCGATTTCTTTTTTGAAAGGAATTCGCCATTAAAATGTCATTTTTTAGGATAGTGTGCAAACCACAGATTAGCTACATGAAGATGAGAATCCCCGGCAGCCATTTTAATTTGCCTACAAGCTTGAACTGGCAGTTATCAGATAAAAATGAGAATGTGTGAATAAAAATCTCACACATAGACAGTAGGGATCTTCACACACCTGGTGAAATTGTTGTTGCAATTCACATCTATTCATCGACGCCGGAAAAAATTACAAATACAACAATGTAAACAAATGGGTTTTGGAGGGTGAAACGTACGAAACATTCTCATCTTCATATGACTAATCTGTGGTTCAAACTTCAAAAATGCATGGGTGCGTTCAGTGTTTTACTTTAGCAGAGATGTTTCAGAACAAAATAATTATTTGGGGAAAAGAAAATTGTTTCAATTAAAGGGAGTTTTCAAAAAATCAAAGTGCAGTTATCCGTACTAATTTGTGTAAAAAAGCCCTGAAAAAAAACAGTGATAAAATTTCTTGTTGCATAAAACCGAATGTTTCGTTTAAGTGGAGTACATATAGGTGGAGTCGACTTTATCATAATTTTTGAATTCACATACAATGAAATTCTTCATAAGTTAAGCTCGTGCATCTTTTGTTTTTCTATCCCACATACATAGGTAGCAAGCGCAGGCAATAGGCTCCAGCTTTTAGTTAAATATTCAAATAAATTTTTATTTATATACAGCCAAATTTATGAACGTGGAATATAGTGAAGGGATAAATGTAAAACAAAAGTTTAACTAAGTGACATTTATCAAGCTATAAACCACTGAAAAAGGTGGTTTAGAGAAGGAATAAGAACCATCAGATGTGTCAAATTTAATCTGAAATTAAAAAAATATAAGTGAAAATTGCAAATTTAATTTTGAATAAAAATAATTAATAGTTTCGTTCGTTAAACTTTACCCAGGGTTGAACTAGGTTTACTTGATAACCATAAGAGTTGTCAAAACCTGGGTTTTGGTTCTCAACGCTAGAGGGCTGTTGACATTTAAAGCAAGAAAAATATAGTTCTGTGCTTAGGTAATGAAAACTTAAAATTTGTTTTAAATATGTTTTAAAAATGAATAAAAACAACTTGTAACGTTTCCATTTTCTATTTCTATTTATTAGCATTAAATTGAATTTGTGTATTCTTTCAATTTATTTTTCAAAAATAGACAATAACCTGCAGCACGTGAATCCACACCAAAACAACTCATGTCACTTTGGCAGTTTATTCTTTACCTCATAGAGATTTCAGAAAATCATCCCTAGACAACTGGTCCTCACTCAGCCAATACTCGACCATTCATCGCAACACCCACCTGGCCATGGAGTACCTATATTACCTAGAGAACCGACTTAGGCGGTCGTTCTCTTCCACCCTACAAGCTGTACTGAGAGGAAAATGCCCATTAAGTTTTGTATGGGGTTGTTGTCCAATGCATTTTAAATGGGACCGAACCAACATGGCTTCAATTGAAAGGACTTCGCTCAAATTGCTCAAAGTGCTCAATAAGGTGGATAAGACCGCCCAGGGATTCAAAAAAAAAAATCCGTTAAATTCAAAAATTGAGAAATTTATTAATTTCGTAGTCAAATTTCTTTTTTTAACCTTTTGTCAACCTAAACTATGAAGAATATCGGTCATTGTTGCTGCCGGGTAATAAATTAAATAATATTTTTGAATATTTATGTTTAAAAAAAAAAACAAAAACACCTACCGAAAATTGGAAGCGCACTCTAGTTTCTTAGCTCAAAAAGGTACGTGTCTACGATTTAGGTGTGCAAATCGTAGACACGCACCTTTTTGAACTAATGCCACCACTTTGTTCACAATTAAACCGTAGACACGTACCTTTTTGAACTAATGCGCCAATTTGTTTTTATATCCACAAAGAGTAAACTAAGAGAGTTTTCACTTACTCACCTCAAATAAAATTTGCGGGTGTTTAAGGCAAGAGGGGTACCGGTCGGTTCTCTAGGTAATATAGGTACTCTATGCACCTGGCCCAGAACAGCTCGTCCCGGAAGTAAAAAATAAACTTATCCCAAGGAACTTATACCGAAAATAAAACTAAAAACGGTTCGTGCATTCATTTTGTGTTTTTTATTAGTGTGTTTCGTCAATTTGTGTATTGGATTTTTAGGAGCTCAATTTTTTTTTTAAAAAATTAACTGTTGCATTGTCGGCTTTGGGTATCCCCAACAAATTAGAGTTGATGAAAGTTCCCAAAATTAGTTTTTTTTTAATGTTTTGAAATCAAATTGAATCAAAGCTAAAAGTAATTTATTTTTTAGTTAATAAATTTCCCAACTTATTACCTATAGCACTTCCGTTTGTTGCTACTTTTTTCAAATTAACTGACTTTTGAGTAATATTCATCCATAAGCCCATTCAAGTCTCTTGTGAGCTGATTAAAATTGATTGAAGATGTTAGCGATTTGGCTTTATATGTGTGTTGTTTGGAGTATTATTTCATGTGTCCATATTTTTTAAAAGGTTTTGCGAAAAAATCTTTGGTACCCTTTATCGTTGCGAAGAGTTCAACCTGCCGCTCTCCTTCATCACCATTCAAACACCTTGTACAATTAATAATAGAATTAATCTAAATTGAAATAAAGTAATAAAAACAAGAAACCAAAACTTCAAACCGACATTTTTTCAAATTCCAACGTCGAATTTCAAAAGCTGCCCAAAAGTTGGCAATCTGCCTACATTCAATTTGGGCTACTTTCCTTGTTTCGTGTTGGTTGGTGTATTCAATTTTATTTGTAACTTATGTGTTTTTTATTATATAGGGTGTCACAGTCTATGTTTGGTCATTTAAATAAATAATGAGGTATTTCAAAAAATGTAACTTGGTGCGTTTTCCGTTTTTTCTTCCGTAAAAGGAGAGTATAAACTCCTTATTCCAAATTCGCAATTGAATGGTGTTTTGGAAATCTTGAAATTTTAAAATTGTTAAGCGAACATAAAAATTATCATTTTGTTTCTGTAATATGCTTTGGCGTTAACATTGCACTTTCAGTTTCCCCATATCGAGAGCTAAGATGTTTACACATACAAAAATGTTTGGCTTTAATTGAACTAGTGGGTTTTTTGAGACTAGTTAGTTTTTATATTTTTAATTTTATCAAAAACAGAAAGGTATTTAAGCATCTGGATTTCAGTGTTTGACTCAAAATTAAAATAGTAATTGAATATTACTAAAATAGTGCCAATAAAATATTTGTAAAAACTCCTATTCACTAAAACAATTTGATAAACAAAAACTTTAAAATGGATTTCTAGCTTTAAAAAAGCTGTTGTATAGCATTTTATGTGTTGTTGGTTTTTAATAACTTCTTTTCTGAGTTATTTTTTTTTTAACAAAATTAAAACTCTCGACTTACAGCAGGAAAAAGACCCCTTCCCATATTTTTTCTTTTGAATTTTATCTAGACGCTCTAGCCTTTTGTGACTTTTAAATCAAAATGCCCTAATATACTACGTTTTCACTGAGCACTAAATCGCGATTTAAGAGGATTTAGCATAAATCCTCTTCAAATCTCGAAGATTTACCATACAAATTTAAATCTCCTCAAATGAAGATTTAAAATAAATCTCATTGAAATCTTCTTGCAAGAAGGAGACTGTCAAATCAAACAATCCTAATTTTGTAGAACGCAACCTTTTAAACGTCAGTTTTTTCATTGAAATCAAAAAAAATTAAAAAATATTTTTGCGCGTTGGCTGTAGGATTAAAATGCAAGTATTTACAATGTATTTCATATATTTATAATAATATTTTGGTAGACAATACAAATTCCAGATAATGCAACAACCAAAACAAATGGGAAGCACTTCATTGAAGAGTGGGCCGAAAAGTTGTGTTTTTTTCTGTAATTATGGATTCTCCTATTAAATTTACTCACTCTAATGATATTTTGAAGAATAAAATGGTGTGATAACAATAGATTTAGGTTACTAGACTCATTTTTAATAAATAGTTTATTCAAACTTAATTGTTTTATTGCTCAAAAATTGTTTTTTCCGTTTGCTATATGTTTGCCGATTATATTTGTTTTACTCTTGTCAAATTGATCTCTTTTTTTGTGGTGAAAACACTTCAAGATTAATTTTAAATCTCCTACCTTAAATCCCGGATTACCTCTTGGTGAAAACGTAGTATTAAGTAGCAAAGCTGGATGTAGGATTTTATGACCCGCTTTTGTAAAAGAAAAAAAACGCAAGGAACGCACCAAGTAGAATTGTATTAAATACCTCATTTATTATTACGACCAAACATAAAATTTGACACCCTATATAACAAAAAAAAAACACATTAATAAGAGAAAATTGAATACACCAACCAAAAGAACCAAACAACGAAAGTAGCCCAAATTGAACGAGTTTGAATTGCCTACTTTTGGGAATTTTTTGAATTTTGTCGTCGGAATTTGAAAAAAATGTTAGTTTGAAGTTTTGGTTTCTTTTTTTTTTTATTATTTTATTTATATAACTTATTTAAATGTTCATATTTCTATTATTCATTGCACAAGCTATTCGAAAGGTTGAAGAGGAGAGAGTGTTGTTGTTACAACAAGCCGGCAGGTTGTAAGGGATTTCACTCAAAAGCTTTCGCTACGATTATGGTGCAAGCTAGCTACAGCTACAGGAACGGAAACGGCCGTTAATGAAATACAGTCAAACTTCGATAACTCGATTTTCTTTATAACTCGAACAAAAAAATAACTTTTGCATCAAGCAAGTCCAACTTTATAGGGGAATCCCCTAAGGAAATTCCCATTAAAAATCAAAGAGCTTTTTGGAGGCTTGTAACGAAATATTCGCAAACATCAAATATTCTGTCAAGTAATGTCAAGTTTTTTATGAAAGTGAATTTTAAAAATGCATACAAATTGCAAACTCAATTTCTTTAAAATTATTTTTTGCACAAAATCGAATCACTTCAGAAATTTGAATTAAAGAAAGGATGACTATATAGTTAAAAAAATGAACGCACTACTGGCTTCTCTACTGGCTGCTCAACTGACTTCATAAGAGGCAAGCTAGTTGACGAGCAAGTTGCTATAGTTTAGGTGAATAGTAGTAAAACTATTTTATTGTATTGCGACTGGCTAGCCAGTACTACTGGCCTCCAGGTTAGGACGTATTTTTCACAAAGTTACTTATTTAAAAAAAAATATAATCAAGATTTGCTGCCAAAACACATAGAAAAAAAAAACAGTTTTGTGGAACTTGGTGAAAATTTTAGTTACCAAACAGGCATCAATTGGCTGCAAGATTTGTAAGTCCAATTACAACATTTTCACTGTCTGATGGCGTTTGCAGTTAGTGTATTTAGTATATAGTGTGGTAACCCTGTGAGTTGCAATTGTAATGCAAAACTCTCTTTTATTTATTTATTTATCATCAATTAGAGTTATATTTGTTTTGACATTATTATTTTCAACGAATGACATTCTTATACTTTTGATATACATAATTTAAATACAGTGGACGCTCGTCAACTTGAACCCGTACGAAACCAGGGGTGTTCAAGCTATAGGGTGGTTCAAGTTACTGAATCAAGATAAATAATTGTAATGTAGAGTACTTATGGGTATGGGTAATTCAAGGTATCGAGTCTTAAAAATCGTCTGCTCAAGTAGTTATAGAATGCGTAAAGGAAAAAAGTTATTTGTTCAAGTTATTGGAATATTCAGTGTTATGCCAACTTCACCGACACACGTCGGACAGGAGGTAGTATCATTAAAAATAAATCTTTGCCGATGGTCCGTGGCAACATAAAGTACTCGGGAAATGATTCATACCACTGCTGAATAAGCTACCACCAATGAATAATGTGGACGCATATCGCATGACTCCGAGCCAAATAATAAATTGCTGCCTCCAAGTCCAAGCGACTGATATAGACAATACATTACGTGGCACCAACGCAGCAGTCAAGAAGAAAGGAATAGAGGTGAGTTATAACGTCCAGCGTATATTGACCGTTAATAGAGCACGAATAACTAACCTACCTATACGTAATGCAACAACTTTCATTTATAACTGCTCAGCTCTGTGAACCTATTCAACGGCATCGGTATAGTCAAATGTAGGCTTTAAAGTTTGGTAGTTGCGCAACAAGATTTCCATTCACCTAACCTAATAAATGCTTAATTTTCCGCATTGCACAGATTTCGATAAGGAATGAAATCAAAACAAAAGTGTATCGGTACGGGATTATTTATGACCAGCTTATATGTAGGTAATATACAGGACTTATATTAATGATTTAATAATGAATCGTCTAAAAATTATATGACAAATTACAAAGGCTTAAACTAAATGCCCAATAACAATGGAGACCGCTGCTAGTGCTGGAGTATTGAATAAGTAAGCAGCACGAATACTGTAACGATTTAATTACTGATCTAACGACTTTTGAGGCAAAAGAAAGTCCTTACCGTATTGTAACGACTTTTACATTTGAATTATAACGATTCTCGAATGAAGAAGCGCCATATTCCGGATTATAGATGTTAGTGCCTGATTACATGGGTCGTTTTACTGAAAAGCGCATCGCATGAGACAGGCAGATTTTATGTGCGTAAAAAAAAGGTAGATTCCACCTTCTCTTTTTTACGCACATAAAATCTACCTCTCTCACGCGATGCGCTCTTCAGTAAAACGACCCATGTAATCAGCCACTTACAGATCAACCTGCGGTGAGCTTTTCGAACCTTGGTAAAATGTCAGAACACGAAGAGGGGAAATTATTCCCTTTTAAAGATCAGAACAAAAAAACAAAGCAGATATTAGAAACCTCAAGCGACATCTAGAAGTCGCCAATGAGTATAAAAGCACAGTCTGGCCACCAGAGGACAAAGTTTTATTTTAAAAGTGCCAGTATAATTTTAAATTGCATACTGTTGAGATTGATGAATAATAAAAACGATTTGAAGTGGAAAGTGTGTTTATTTTGTAAAGTAAATAAGTGAAAGTTATTATTTAAAGGAAATAAGATTTATAATCGAAAATTGGTAGAACATTACAATAGGTTTTACAAAACAAGTTAACAAATAGTTAAAAAAAAAGGTAATCTCAACTTTATTTTGGCAGGCATCAGAAAAGAAGTTATTCAAGGTCAAAAGTCTAAAATATGTTTTTTTTAAATATATGTAACATTTGATAAAAAATTGTGTGAGTGCCGGGACTCACTGTTAATATGTGTAAAGATCAACGTGCGCGGATCCAAAACGGACTTGTTTTTGCTTGAAGGGGTGTTAAGACTTTTTTCACTGAACGCACCCATCATAGTATGCAGATCGTAACGTTGCACACCGTTACGTTGCACGACGTAACGTTGCACACGAACGTTTACGTTTTTTTTCACACGACCGCCAGCATAGATGTTTACACATCAAAAATAGTCCATACATTATCTTGTACAGGACTTTTTGTGCAGCTGATTAAGATCTTTTGCGAATAAAATTTCCCTATGAATATTTGAATCCTTCGAAAATTGAGAATGTCAATACTACTATACTCTGTTCAACAAAAATTGTCAGTACAGGGCTTATGGGCGAGCTTTTTCCAAAGCAGTGGCACCTGATGCACGCTCACGTGACTGAATTTGTTAAAAATTCTACTAAAAAAAAATAGCAAGCCACTGACTTACGTATACGAATTGTTGTTGTAATTCTCCGCAAAAAGACGTACACTCCACCATGACCGTTGTTTCCCACTGCTGGAGGGCGAGGGATACTGATGGACGATCGTGCGCTCGTCGTCGTCATATACGATGTTTGTGCTCAACCAAACAGGGTTACCTTTCTCAGTTGTAATCAAATTCAAGAGCCTTTTCTGTGGATTTTATTAAGTAACTTTTGGGATTTGAAGCTTTTGAGAACAAATTTATGAAGTTGTCTATTTGAATGGTGAAGTATTATTTATAATTTAAACTACGGAAACCCTGTGAGAGCTTTAAGGAGGGACAGGTTTATGCAAGCCAATGTAACCAGACTGAGAGGCAAACGTCCTATCTTCCCTATACTGACAATTTTTGTTGAACAGAGTATAGAAAGATTCCCTGGGAATTTATTGGTACCTACTCGTCTAAGCCTAGTTTACAATTCCCATGCAATACAATCATCAGAGTTTTCGAAACAATTTGTCATATATTTCTTGCAATGACGGGATGCTGTAACGAGAAATTAAATTTGGGCTATTCTTTAACACAGTGGACGCGATGGGACGCGCGTCCTAACTAATAAACGTGTCAGTGCGCTTACGAATTGAACTAAAGCCAGAGTTTCCACGTTCATTTATTTGCTTACCGCTTGCGACACGAACGAATGTTGTCAAAGGTCGTGAAACTTGTGGGAAATACACATCTTCGGAAGGTGTGATATATTTTTATCCGATTCTCATAATCTCTTGTGCTTGTTGGTTATTATTCTGCGCTTGTTTTGTTTATTCTGGAGTTCTACTCTGCAGAAACATTGTAACAAATTCAATGTAATAATCACGTGAAACAAACAATGAATAAAAGCAAGTATTTGTATGTAAAAAAAGGGAATATAAAGTGGTATTGTGAGGCAAACATCGGAAGACGTAAATGTTTAATGCGAAACTGAAAGAATTCTGACGGCAATGAAACACGAAGCTGTATAGTTGCTTGCGCTTTTGTTTGATTGCTGGAAATGTTTGATGACTTGTTTTTAATTTTTTAATTAAATTTAATAAAATTATGTAATATATTTGATATTATAAAAAATTGCTTAAATAAGGTGATTTTTTTCCGATCATATATGATTTCTTTTTTATATTATGCCTATTTAGTGTCACGGTTCTACGCTGCTTTAGCTGAGTTTGTTTAGTTTGTTTTATTTCATTTTATTTTATTTTATTTTATTTTATTTTATTTTATTTTATTTTATTTTATTTTATTTTATTTTATTTTATTTTATTTTAACTTTTGATGTTTTTTTTTAAGTATCACAGCCCTTGTTGCGTTCATTGTGTTCAAGCAAGAATATATCAGCTGATTTAAAAACCACTGAAATGTCAAACGAAAACGGATTCACGTTTCATGAACCAAAAGTTTAGTTTTTACTCTTGCTTCTCAGCTTTGCAAATGGTTAGGAAATGTAATCTGTAGTGTAAAGAAAAAAGACAACGAATATATGTAAAATAAACAAACGTAAAGAAGAAAAGAGATAGGTATACAACACAGTTTCCACTAAGATCTGTATTTTTACTTGCTCTATAGGGCAAGTATTGGTTTCGTGTAGAAAAAAAAATTCGAGGTTATAATCAAAACTAACACTACGATAATCGAGAAGTCCGAAAAAGTGGGTTTCGTCATGCCGTCCGTCGGTCTGTGCGTCTGTGCAGCTGTGCGTCTGTGTAACGGTGCTATAGCCTAAACGGGTGGACCGATTTGCATGAAATTTGGTATGTGATTTGTATGTGATTCCCTAGAGGTGAAATTCGAATTTTTGTTTTAGCACATCTAGAACGGGTAGCTGCCATACAAATATTTTGGTTTCTTCAATTTTTTTCGAAAACGGCTTTAACGATATTGATTAAACTTCGTACCTGTAATAACCAAGTCAATTTTAAGAAAACTGCATTTCACGTTTTTTGAGAAAATGGTCTTATTTTTGGGTTATTCGCGTATATCTTTGCTATGGTTAAACCCATTTTGTTATAATTTTGCAGTCTGATGCTTCTCGATAGTTTAAACAATAATGCATTTAAAAATCTAAAAAAAAAACATTTTTAATAAAAGAAATCAAACAAAAAATCAATTTTTTGGTACTTATGACTCTTTTAATATTTTCTCGTTAAATATATATACATCATGCATCTTTAATGTGGGTTACACACAGTATTTAACCACAAGAGCAAGTTCGTGCGATCAAGTCGTGCATATTTTTGTATTCCATGAGAGAATCTGTATGGGATCTTCAGTAATAATAAAATGCGGAACATTCTGGTTGCGGTTGCGACATTTGGTATTTGACCATACTGATAGTGGGAATCGAAATATTTTACTCACGGGGAGATGAATTCGTTTTGTTTTCATTACTTAATTCGTGGATAGAACTATGAAATAAAATATACAAAATCACGGATATTAAAAGAAAGTGGTTTGGAAATCGATAATGTAGCTCATTTGACGAATTCAATAATTGAAATTAAAAGAATTCAACCTCCCACCGCCGCGAGTAAAACATTGCGATTTCCAAAAAAAATACAGCTTAACTACCCTAATCTGAACCTTGATTGTCGATTTAAATCCAATACAAAGACTTGTCAACAAAAGAGCTTAAACTTAAAAATTCAAGCAATAAAAGCTTTAAATCAAATCAAAATGACAGCCTCGAAAAACATTAACAAAACCGTCTTACCTTGCGGCGCGGCGTTCATCATGCACTATGCGGTCAGCTGCCCACTGGCGAAGATGCTGCATTCAGATACAACACAACAACCATATCCCATCAGGTAGATTTACACGCCATAATAATAATTGCTTTCATTAATGTTGGGGCTGAGCATCGATCGCCACAACGAGACAATTTCCCCAACTTAGTGTTCCGACGGCTTTCTGGCGTTCAGCATGGCGTTTTAGTATATTCAAACAGAAAACTGATATTTGCAGTGATATCGCGAGTGAAACGTCTCTGAACAAGTCCGAATTCTTACGAATTCGTATAGTTGCTGCTGCCAGAGTGCCAGCAGGTGGTAGCTGTAATTTTGTGTTTGAAAGTAGAACCCATATAAATATTTTTCGCTCTTCTCTCGGCTGTGTGACGTCGCGTCGTCCGCCGCGCTGTGTCGCAGAAAATGTAGATACACTTTGATTCTGTCTCATAGAAAACCGGATCACAAAAATTCACGAAATTTTATAGCCCCCCGTGTACTACCGTCGTTAAGTCAATATTGGAGCTTTGCTTGAAGCTTTTTTTCAGAGATACGAGTACTTTCCTATCATTCGCGCCGGTTTGTTGTGATAACCAAGTTTAAATACGTTTCTTTCCTGTTTCCTGTTTTTTTGTTTTGATTTTTGAATTATTAATTACTGTGTCGTGAATTTTGTGATGCACTATGGAATTGAAAATAAAGAAAGAATACTCATCGAATAATTAAAAGAAAGTTAACGAAAGATTTTTGGATATTGTTTACAATTTTATTTTAAAAAGTTGTACTTGGATTGCGTTTGGAGGATTTGTTTTTTTTTTTTTTCGAACAAGATGAAGACAATTCGTATGCTTGTTTTTGGTGGTCTGCTCTTGATGTGGATAAATGAAGCCAGCAGTGGTAGGGATTTGCGAAGAAAAAGTGGTGAGTTTTTATTGTTTTTTTCTGACTAATAGTCAGAGACTTCCCGTTGCATTCGGTTAACTATTTTTTAGAAATAATTTTTAACGATGATTAAAATATCGGTTGGTAGTCGAACCACCTGTGGTAAGAGGGTAGGTACGCCACTTTGACTCAAAGTTTGTTTATGTTATGAAACAGAAAAAGGTTTGTATGGAATATGACATCGTTCAAATGCCCCCGCCTTGGCTTCTTACGGTGGCACGGATCCGAGTGGTCGAATTTTCATCGATCCGGCTAAATTTGAGTAATGGCCTGTGTTAAGTTCACTTTAAAAGACATGGGTCGATTATGGTTTATTCCCATAGACCTGCGACTTCAGGCAACCTCACAAGAAAAAGTCTAGCCGTTTCAAATCGCATGACCTTGGTTACCTCTGCGAAAGATAACCTTACCCTCAAATCGTTAATGCAGAATGTCCATTGTGGCGTTTGCTGTGTGGCACGTAACGCAATTCTGTTGGAACAACATGTTGTTCACATCGATATTATCCAATTGGAGCCAGCAAAAATTGGTTATCATCGATCGGTAGTGCTATCCGTTGATGCTGAGGGCAATGACATCTCTTACAGACAGCGACGATGTTTTCGATTGATCTTGCGTTAAGTTAACGCAAGGGCATTGGCTGATTGTTCACTGAATCGGTCGACTCAAATTTGCCACCAAACTTGGGGTAATCGACTTGGAAGGACAACCATGTAAGCCGTAAAATGGGCGCAACGCACTTGTCGTTGCCTCAAAAGAATTTGGTATTAAAGTTTTATAATTTGGCATCAGTAACTGAATAATAAACAATAGATTTGACAGATGTCACCAAGACAAAATGGCCGCCAAAATCTACCCGTACCGAAATCCCTTTATGATAAAAATGTTATAAGTAGCTTAGTTACTATTTTGTGCAGCACTGGATTTAAACTATTTTTTCAGTTTCATTGTATAATTTAGGTATTTCGTCACAGTGTTTTATGTGACCGAAATCATAAATACATAGAAGTTGGCAACAGTGCGGACATCCAACAAACCTGTGCCTATACCTTCTGTAACTATCGCATGGATAAAAGAGGTCGAGAAACGTTGAAAAATGGAACAAAACTCATATGATTTGTTTTAGTTTTCATCGTTTCTAGACTGATTTTATCGATGCGAGAGTTACAGAATGTAGCCACTGGTTGAACCTCAATATCCATCGAAATCAGTGTGTGAAAATCTTGAACCGAAGATTCACCTAAAATAAGATTTAATACATCTACATGTGTAGTGTTTCCCCTCCACAAAAAAAAATAAAAAGTAGATTCACTTTGACAACAGGTATGTAAATGCTTTTTCATCTTTTTTTTTTAAAGTTGAAGTGAAACAGAAGGATTCATGTATGTCAAAAGGAACAAACAAAAGTTCGATTTTCCAATGACTGCCTTCAGGGCGATTTGTAAAACTACTAGCCCTCTATGAAGATTTAAAACGATCAATTTGAAATCTACCAGATTTAAGAAATCTTCGAGATGGAAAGAAGATAAAGGACAAATCTAACTTAATCTCGATTTAGTGGGCGATGATCAAGAACTCTTAAGCTTATGAAGCTCAGAACTCAAATAATTTGTCTGTTAGATATAGATATATAGTTTGAGCCCTATATTAATAAAAAACTCGTAAACAAACGTGCGTAGCTGGTACACGGATAGGGAACTTGTCCGATTGATAGCTTTTCTTATCAATAACCATATTTTGCCTTAAGTTATCTTTCCAGTCTTTATAAACGCTAAATTTCCGATCGATATATCATGTCACATTTCTAAATATGAATTACAAGTTGAAAGATTACAGATATGTGTAAGTTCTATCACCTTTTCTTATTAGAGGGGTTTATTTTTAAAGTTTTCGACGAGAGCGCTATCATCAAAGTGCTAAACTACAAACCCTTAAAGTTTTTGGTTTTCTACTTTTTTTATTGAATGGATAAAATCATGTCTTGGGTATAGAACATACCAGTGTTCAAATTTAGAACCGTCATTCAAACTCATTCAGTGTGCTCAGCTCACTCGAGTGTACCTCAGGGAAGTCATCTGGAGTCTCTTCTATTTATCCTGGCTTTAAATAATAACGCGTGCCAATGGCACAGTGGATGTAATGCTTGTCTGCTTATTTAGAGGGTTGGGTTGGGTTTGAGCATAACTCTAGGCAGCATTCTTTTCTATATACCCCTAATTTCAACCGAACGCTACCCGGGGGATTTCTGAGGTAATAAACAACATATTTTTCAGTCTACTGTGCCAACCAAAATGATTTCCTTTTTTTATTTTACTTCGAACTAGTGAGTGCCGTTGCATCGCCGCCCAAATTCAGGTTGCATTTAAAAAACCTTAGGCATATGGTTAAATGTAACATCTTGTATACGCTCTAGATCTAGATAATAAATTTCTTTATTTATCTGGACAAGAAGCATATCCGCCTATTTGGATCAATTAATCAGATTAGGGTAAAAGTAGTATTTCTTTTCCTTCGGAAAGTCAAAACTTCACAATCAGCAATAGACAAGGTATTAACGCGATTCGGCACTTATTCTATCAAATAGTTTTCCACACCAACGATTGTTATTTTCTCCAAATTTGCTCGGAAATATCAAGATTTTATCTAGGTAAGCAAAACCAGCATTAGCTGCACTAAAATTATATTTTCATTTAGCAACACAATTTTGCTGACTATAGGATTAGCTTTTCTAAATCCACACTTAACTCTCTAATTTTATACAACGATTCACGGAAAAAAATCAGGTTAAAATAGATAGATCAGGTTTAAGTATATATATATACGGGCCTATATATTTAAGAGTTCACTGCACTTGAAAGTGTCATTGATTTACAAAGTACATAGGTTAATCTTTTGATTCAATAGCAATTGGTGCATATAGCAAAACAGCATTCATCCACAATCATCCAAGTGTAAAATGTTAATTTTTCGTATTAAATATGTTGCAATATCAATGTTGGAGGTATGTATGTAAATATCTAGTTGCAATAAACAGGATAGATGAAGATAAAACAAGTCGGCATGTTTTTAATTGCTGTTATAAGGCTTCCTAACAGTTAAGATATTGATTTGAATTTTAATTGAGTGTTGAATTTCGATTTGGGGTAAAAATAAAGAAATATTTAGAAAAAATTTGTCTAGGTTCTTTGAGTACCTATACCTTTTAAAAAATGTTAATGTAACTGAGAGTCTTTGGAAGTCTTTTATTGCTGAAAGGGACTCCTCTGTGATAACTTAATAACTGTCGATGCACCCCTTTTTAGGAACTCTGGATTTTGAATAATTTGTATTTTTAAGTGTATCGCAATTGGTGATACCTATTTATTTTTTTTTTTACCATTTAATCTTAAATTTAATTATATGTATGATTTATGTAGTTGCCTTACCAAAACGCCCTTAAGGTTCCTTAGAAAAAGTAATTCGGAAGGATTGGTTTTTGGGTGGGTTAACATGATTTTTCGAATAAGATTCGCTTCTTAAACGAATAACTACATTTATTTTTGTTCCAACTGGAATGACCTATTGTGATTTTCACCCGAAAATGTTTAATGTAGCAAATGTAAATTTAAAGCAATTAAGCAATTAATTAGAGTTAAAATTTTCACTTATTTTTCGGAGGTGAACGGAATCTTCATCGTTCAAGCGAAACTCACAATAGCTTTTCAAATTTCGGGCGAACAAAAAATACAAGGTGAAATATTTTTCGGTTGAAACTTACAAGAAGACTGAACGTGCTTCAAAGTGTTTTTGAAATGTACCAGTAATTTAGATTTGTCACGTGGTGGATGCATCTTCGATTGAAAGAAACGAAATACACTTATATAGGCCTATCATCGTATCCGTACGGAGGGTTTATTTGCTTCATGGTAACCGAATCGTAAACGAAATATAGACGTGTGGCGACGCATGTATTTGACATATAATTTTTGAAAATAAAACATTTATAAACTAAACAAATACATAGGAGATATGAACAGAGAACATCAAGCAAAGAAAAAAGAAGATTTTTGAAAAATGCCTCTGTGACATATTTTCATATTAATATCATTTTTAAAGAGAACTATAGTTTCTTTTTAAGTTTTAATAAATGTGTATTATATGGTTGTTAGGGCTTGTTTCACAATGTCTGGTTAAAGTTCTAAATAAGCAACTTGCAGCTTATTAGTCAATTATAACCCTTACAATATCTGAATAGGGCTAACTTATAATTAAAGTTCTTAGTATTTTCAAGGCCAGATAAAGTGTCGATTAACAAATTAACCTGGCAATAAATTGAAATATTAATTATTTTTTTGGAAGTATTCATCAGTCAAAACTATGTTATCTGGAAAACTGGACATACACTTATTATTTCCATAAATTGTGAAAACATAAAAGAAAACTGCCACGGTTGAGTCAAGACTCAAAACTCATGGTGTAATAGCGCACAACTCACATTATGAAATTTTAAAGAAGAATTAGTGGAAAGGTCACAAAGCAATAATCGTGTATAATAGCAGCCTAACATCCCTATTTATACAATCACTATCCGATCTCTAACCACGTGTTAGTTGGCACATATGGATAGAGAAATTTTTTGTTTGAAAAGTTTGATAACTTTTCCTATTAATAAAATTATTTTTATTTTATGATAGGTATTTGTCGAGTCTTTATAACTAGAAGAACGGCAAAACAATGATTACAATAGTAAATGGTTTTATGACATGTATACATGTAAGATTGGGTATATAAATATAATTTGACTCCTTGCAAAAAGTAAAATCCAAGGGGAAGCATTCTCCACCGAAATTGCCGATAAGGCTGAATTGCCTATCGATATTCTCAAATGTTTTGGATTTTTTTTGGAAATTTAATTTTTGTTTGCACATTAATAAATACAAACATTTTTTATTTTATGTATAGAAAATTTATTTTTAAGAAACCACTCCAACGAATTACTAAAACTCGTTTCTGATGATGAATACAAATTTTTTTTTAAGGAAAAACTGTTTCAGAAATTTTTTTACTAAATTGTAAATAATGTTAATTTTTCAACAATTTTTAAGTTTAAACTGTAAGTTCCATACTCGCATTGTATATATATGTGCAAAACGGTCGTGCATAGTTCTTCCCAGTATTGCCGCTGAAAAAATTCAATAGGAGTCCAAAAAAGGATCCCGAGACAATTCAAAATGCGACAATGGAGATAGTACAAAGAACAAAAACGGAAGTTAGTAAAAAAAAAAGATAAATAATAATGATATTGTATTGTCTTCCAATACAACTGACCAAGCTTGTTTTTGATAGCTAATTTTTCAAATCAAATTGAAAGCTAAAGTTATCGAATGACAAGTTTTGACATTTACTTATTTTTAATGGGTTAATTAAAAAAAAACTCTTTTGGCAGAGGCACTGCTATGTGGCAAAGTTAAAAAGGTTTGGAACAAACTTCTATACCTAAGTTTCCAAACAAGAGTTCATTTAAACTGTTTTTAGATTTTAAAATTCTTTAATTTTATTGTTTGTGAATACCTATGGTTTGAAAAGCCTTAACCGCAGCTTTTATCCCAAGAAGTTTATATTCGTTAATAATTTTAGCTGAGACACTTTGTGAAACTGAATTATTTTTAAAAGAAAATGTTATTTTCGCAGATACTTTTCTTATAATAATAACATTGAATTTATCGGAAGGGGCCAATTCGTTAGTTTTTAAATTTTTAAAAAGTGGTGGCCACGGGTCACGATCCCAAAATAGGGGCCATTTGGCCACTTTAGGAACCAAACCGCAACGCTGGTTCTTCCTCCTGCGAATAGTTGACAAATCCTCTCGAAGAGTATCTCTTTTCATGGAAAAGTGCATCCCACCTTAGCCGTTTGGATTAAGATAAAAATTGTAGGCACCTTTCTATTCCTGCCGACAGCACATACACAATAATAGCTGTTTCAAATTTCTTCATTTTTAGCTATATATACTTACTACCTTTAACTAAACTACGTTTTTATTTATTTATATCTTCAAATCAAAGGTGCATATATGTTTCTTCTCAAACTTTAGAACCACAGTGTGGTCGTATATAAGAGCAAGTTAGGGCAACCCAGTCGTGAATTTTACTTTATTTATTAAAATCGCGAACTGATTCCCTTTTTATTAAAATAACTTCCTTCATCTCAATAATATTCAAATGGAAGCATTTTAACATAAGGATTTTATTTAATTATCCTCACTCTGTACATATGAATTTATAACTTAAAATCCGCTTTCATTTCCGTGTGCATTTTATTTGCAGGAGCAAAGTGCTCTTTCGAAGCAAACCCGAAGTACAACTGAATTCAGAGTAATATTAGTTTGGGGTTCCAATAAGTTCCTTGAAAACGAAAGGGCAGTGTTTAATTTGTATCCTTAGAGGAATGAAAAACTTCGCTTTCATTAATTTAGATCTAGTTTAACTTTTAAATTGAAAGTCAAGTTTGTACCTCAGCTCTTTTGTTTAATTTTTGATTTCAAACTTACTCCGTAAAATGTCAATGAAATTAAATGAAATCAATTAATTGATTATTTTATATTTATACTCATGACATAAAGTTGAATCCGGGTTAAAATAGATCACAGATTTATATTTTATCTGCAGATTAAAATATGACTTACATGCAGATTTAATTCGTGCAACTAACAGTTCGTGAGTTCAGTTCTGCACTTATTATATTTGATATAAGCTTCAAGATATATAAGAGAATGTCAATGACCCACAAAATCATTTTTTTCCCTAGATTAAGACACTATGTAAAATCGTAGCTAAAATGAAAGAATTTAACCCTGGTATGTCACCATCAGCGGAAAGAGCTTCCAAGATTCTTTAAGATTCTTAATTTTTGAAACAATCTACGGGTTACATGAACCCATTAGTGTTTATAAAAACAATTTTAAATGTAAATTTATAATAGTAAAAATATAATATTCAAATATATCTACATGAATTTCTGATTAAGGAGAAACGATAGAGCTTATATTGGAGGTAAATTGTGTAAATAACAACTTGTTAGTTTATTCAACTCGGTTGTTTTTGTTTTTAGCAAATATTAAAAATGCTTGTTTAATTATATCCCATAACTATGTTTGAACTTGTTTTAAGAATAAATTATTTGTTGCATTAAAAAATATGCCTATTTAAACTCATAAAAAGGTTAAACGCGAACTTTTATGACATCCAGTTTACGAAAAACAAAGGAATAATTTGTTAAAACAAAATTCAGCCAACAAAATAAATCACATTAGCTAGGTTGCATGTACTTGCTCGTATGTCTATACTTCAAATGAGCATAGTTCAACCATTCTTTTGAATGGTTAGTTTAGGTAAGGTAGAAGTGGCTGTCGACAGAGAGTCGACACACTTAGACCAAATGTTGGCCCGTGGTGATACCACAGGATATAGGAAATCTTTTCTCTACTCTTTAAAACGTTTGAGCTCCTTATGAAGCGTGTTTGACAGTTTACTGGGATCGTTGTAGTAGAAGTCACCTAAATGCAGTATATGTCTTTGGAATAGAGCAGGACATGTACAGAGTAGGTGAGGAATTGTTACCTCTTCCTCTTCATCCTTACAGCTTCTGCATAAATCGTTTGAGTAGACGACAAGTTACGGGGCGTGCCTACCTATTAGAAAGTGTCCGGTTATGAGTCTTATGACACCTATTACGGAGCCAATATGCAATCTGCTTAAAGAAATCAAACACTTACACCACTTCATATCAAGCGTTGGCCAGATCTGTGGTGATGTTGTCCCACCTAAGGTTTGTTTTCTTTAAAGCATGTTGCTTTAGCATAAGTTTACATGTATAGCGATGGGTATAAAAATATCCTGTCCTATATGTTGAAATAGGTATTGTAGTTCCTTTTTAGCGAGTTCATCAGCTTTACAGTTTCCTAGAATAATGAACTGCTGCGCCATCTCAACTAGAGTTGATCGACATTTTAGGGCTGTTCTAGAGTTTGTATAGACTGAGTCCGGAGATTTAATAGCAGCTTAGCTATCTGAGAAGGTAAGGATATCAGTTGTTGATATCACGTTTTCTCTAAGACAAGATACAACTTCTTTGATCGCTAACAGTTCTGCCTAGAACAAGCTACTTATAAACTTTTCTTAAAAGCGGTTCTTGCACAATGTTTAATATTTTCGGGTATTTCTTGTTTATTTTCACAAGCTTAAAATTATAAATTGCTGTGGCTACTAAGATTTAAGTAGGTTTATATAACTTTTTGATCATAAGGTACTGGAGAATTTTTTGCAAATTTATAACTTACCTTTAATCTTTAAAACAAAATCAGAAACTTGTTTGTTTGAGTGAATTTATCTTTTTTAATACACAAAAATCTTTTTGAAACAAGAAGATTTCTTCATATTCCTTTTAGCCTGTTTTTATTTTCTGATAAAAGGTTCATTTAACAATATGTACATAAATAAAATAAAAATAAAACCACAAGTTTTCTTCATAATGATTGTTTTTAATATCATTCTGATATTTTATTACTCTATAAAAACTCTTTTAGATTTTGTTTATAATGACCTTTTTCGTGTGTATTTCATTAAGTTAACAAAAAAAAACCCACGACTTTTACGATTGAAATGGTATAAATATAAAAACCACGCGCCGTTTATAACTTTTGTAAAAAAAAACAAGGCCTAGGTGTATTTCTCAAGGAAGATTCGCCTATAAACACACAATTTTTAGTGCGTCAAATTAATTTTACGCTATAATAATTAAAACTACTAAATTAAATAAATATACATAATGCTAAAAACATAATATTTTATTAATAGCTTTCGCTTGACTTCCTGAGTCTATTTTATTTGTTTTGAGTTATTTGCACGTGCTAGCAATATTTTTATCAATAAGAATTTAAAATTTATTGAATTTATGAATTCTTTAAATGGGAAATAAACATATAGGACTTGGGGTACAAAATTAAGATTTTAATATTATGGTTAATATAGCGTATTTATTTACGAGAGGTATCTCAGAAATGAAAAATTATCCAGGCCTTCTTAATGTAAATCTAAACAGCTCTAAAGTACTCTAAACGTTATTCTGGATCACCAGGATTGAACTGGAATTTTGTAAGGGTGCAGGTGCAGATCAGTTTTCAAAATCATGCCACGAGACAAGGTTCTTAAATCCATTAACCTCCCCCTTAAGCGTACGCCACGGAACATATCATAATATCAAATCAAAGGTAACCCAGGATACTAAAATATGATGAGATAAAGAGGTTAACCTGTAAAAAAAATTAATTTTCTAAATAATAGACAAAATGGTTCATCGCCACACAAATGCCAACGTTTCACCCTATTCGCATAAAGTGCACACAATGCAGGGATCTTACCACTGTTATTTTCAATTCAAACTGAAAATTTGTTAAAATACAGCATACACATATATTTATAATGTATTTATTTATTTAATATTTTTTTATTAAAATTTGTACTTGCTCTATAGAGCAATTATTCGTTTTGTGCAAAAAAAAATGGAGGTTGTAATCAAAACTATCACTACGATGATCGAGAAGTCCAAAAAATTGAGTTTCGCCATGGCATCCATCGCATCGGTCTGTGGTGTGTCTGTGCGTCGACTGGTTTCTTAGCTAGAGCCTAAACGGGTGGTCTGATTTGCTTCAAATTTGGTACAGAGTATTTTATGTGATTCCCTCGAGGGGAAATTTGAATTTTTGTTTTAGCTAATTTAGAACGAGCAGCTGCCATATACAATTGATTTGGTTTTTGAAATTTTCTCAAAAACGGCTTTAACGATCTCGATTAAACTTCGAACCTTTAACGGCCAAAGTGTTTGTAAAAAAATGCGTTTCAAGTTTTTGGGAAAGTATTCATATAAAAGAAATAAGCATTCCACGTTTTTTTTTGAGAAAATGGAAATATTTTTGGATTAGCTATTTGGTGCTTCTCAATAGGTTTTAAAATATTGCATTTAAAAATTTTGAAAAACATTTATTTTTAAACAAGAAAAACTCAAACAAAGAATCAATTTTTTGGTTCTCTTTTAATATTTAATCATGCATCTTCCGTTGTTAACTACAAGAGCAAGTTCGTGCGATCTAGTCGTGGATATTTTTCAAAAATTTTAATTTAATTAATTATTAATTTTTGTTTTTAGATTTTACTTAAAAGATCAGATTTTTTTAGGAATTCTAGTATATTTTCAAATAGCTTTTAAATCTACATATTTTTTACAAAAATGTAGCTGAACTTTTTTAGATAAAATCTATGGAAAACAGGAATGGTTGAGTGTCACTATGCGCTCTGACTCTCCACAAGATGTCGCGCTACCAAAATTCTTTTTATATTTAATTATTTAAGCTTTTCCTTAATGGCTTGAATATAACTCTGGCCATGACACGAAACAAAACGAGACTTTTGTAAATTTCATTACGTTCACGTTAAAATTGAAAAAATTTGCTCTACTACTACCAACTACAAGATCCCGAATCTCAAAACTTCTGAGTCCCAAATGACAAAATCCTGATTTCCAAGATCGCTATTAAAAAATTCCTTTTGGGTTTTGTATTAAAGAACGCGCAAATCAGAATGGCTTAGCACTTTTTATTCGATTTTTAATACCAAAAAAATGCTAAGCCATTCGGGATTTTGTCGTTTGGGATTTCGATATTATAAAAAAAAAAAAAAATATATAACCCCTGAAGAAGACGCCTTGCAAATCAAGTCATTTACCTTGTAAGGTCCCGCCAAAATCGGTTCAGTATGGTCTCGAACATTACCAAAAAAAAAAGCAGATAGTCACAATTAAAACCTGCGCATATTTTAGATTGGGTGCTCTTTATTAATTCAAAGCCCAAAAATTAAACTCTTCGATTCGAATAAAAACAAAAATAAACATCACATTTAGATGGTGATGATGATTAATCGAAAATACAACAAAAGGACAAAAAATATAAAATTTAAAAATATTTTTTATCTTTCGTCATTAATATTCAAAATTAATAACTGATAAATTTTATTTGCCTTTTTTTTGTTATGATAATATTTAAAAAATAACGGATTTTTTATGACTCGAATATAACCACGTATACATACATATATATACATTCCTGGGGAATATGTTGCTATGGTCAAGTATTTTGTATTTGAAACCCCTGAATGAAAACAGTGAGAACTGGTTATTTTGAATTGCGATAAGACACAATAACTTACTCTGCGCAAAGCAATGGCATCAGTTTATTGCGATTGCCAAATTTCAAAAACATCATTTTACATTAGTAAAATAGGACGAGTGCATTGCAGTATTAACCAATTACATTTATACTCATAATGAGCCTCTAATTGTAGGTTCCACTTCCAGCTTGCTTTAACCTCACAACATAAAACAAATCTTGACACCTGAAGTACAGAGGAAAGGTGGAAACTTTATAATAGCATAAAATAAATAAAATATTAATAAACCTTTTAAAAATATTTAAATACAGACATTAGTTAGGTACCCTATGAATAAATTTTACTACCTATACTTATTTTGTTTGCAATGTTGGTGAACATTTTTAAATTCATGCTTGGCAGTCGTAGGCAAGGGAAATGGATAAGGCTATGGCCTTATATCGTTACATTTGTACGCACTTTAAGTTCATAACCTGAAAGACTACTCTAGAACTCTCATATTTTGTACTCAGATAGTTTCATGAATCATGATACCTTTTATAGATTTCAAAATGCAGCCTTTTAAAATGTCCTATAACGTTTAATATTTTTGGAAGTCAATTTTTTAAAGGTTGTTGTACATATTATCAAATCTCTGCCAATCAAGTCGACCGATTTCATTTATTTTCTGAAAGACTTGAGATTATAACTATTATTGCGATTAAAAAAAAAACATTATTCTGGTGATTTTGTTCACCAAAAATGGTGTTGAAATCTTAAGAAATCATCACTTTTTAATTTATTTTACATTAATAAAAGACAACATTTATACCACGAACAACAATGAAATTAAATAAAATTGTTAACGGTAGGTGTAGAATAAAAAAATATTTAAAATAAAATCACTCAAAGGTTGAAAAATGAAATTGGGCTAACTTCTTCAAATTATTGTTGAAAATTACAAAAAAAAATAGTACAATTTGCGTTAAATAACTTAATCTGGTAACTCTGGCCTTCGGCACGTCTCTGGCGATGATATTTCGTTATACATTTTTATGCATTTAATCGGGTAAGCTGTTTGTTTTCATCAAACTTTTTTTAAGTCCATTCGTTGGTCGTTGGTCGCTCTCATGTGAATAGTTCTTTAGGCATGTTCCATCTTAAATTCAAACAATAAATACTCTTTCAAATTAATTCAATAAAATGAATAAATCAATGGCCGCGTTCAGATTTGTATCCAAAGCGATCTGGATAGCTTTGTGTCGTTGTAATCCCTTGTAAATACACATTTTATGATAAAACAGCTGTTGGCAAAAAAGAAATCTCAAGCAATCCTAAAAATTCTGGGATACTCATTGTCAAGAACAGCTGACTACAAAACTGATTTGAGCAGCAAATTTAGCCTTTCCGGTTTTGGTCGTTCAGAAATATACATGGATACTCGAGTATCTATAAGATAAGTTATCCTAGTGAATCGTGAACATGGCCAATTTGGTGGCACGACAGCTGGTAGAGATAGCCAGAGCCTAGTGACATACAAATCTTAACCATTCCAGTGTGGGTGTTGTGTCCCTTCAAGCAAACTAGTCCGTTTTTGGATCCAAGCACGTAGTCAACATTGTATGGACGACTTCGCATACGGATCCAAATATGGATCGCCGAAATTGCGTTTGGTGGCTCAAATAAGTATAAGGAAATTAGAATCACCACGGACCCACTTTCGCGCATGTATTGTGAGGAAGAGAGCACACGATAATGAGAGAAAGCTGAAAGCAGAACGGATACAAATCGAATCAAAACAAAATTATTTCTCCAATCCTACAACAAATAAACAAAGCCTTTTTTCATTTACCCGGAGGCCACACGGACAAGTACAAACAGTGTACTGGCTGTGACGAAGGTGGCACTCCACTTGCCAAGCATGTGGGTTGTTCTTTTTCTCTACTTTAGTAAACAACTTTGGTTGATCTTTTAAACAAAATGGATTGACAAAAAAAAAACAAAATACATTTGGAATGAATATCCAAAAAAAATTCTAAAATGGGTAACAAACTTTAATAATTGAAATTATGGACAACGAAACAAAAGTGGGAACTACTTTAATTAAATTCATTACCAAAATTGATATTTTCTGCTTCCGAAAAATGCATTTTCAGGGCAATCGGTTGACATTTGGAACGAAATATAATTTGTTCCCTATCTGTCAAGCAAAAAAACTTTCAAATTCCATTGAAGGATGTCTACAATGTCAATGGATTAAAAAACCTCTAAAAATCCGAAAAAATTGAAATTTAATTTTTTTTTGAAAAGGGAAATTTTAGAGCTTTTTGGTGATTTGTAACGAAATATTCACAGACGTCAAATATTCTATCAAGCAATGTCAAGTTTCATATGAAAAAGAATTTGAAAATTTTAAAAATGCAATCAATTTCCAAACTAAATCTATTTGAACTTATTTTTTGCACAAAATCGAATTGCTTCAGAAATTGTAATAAAAGGAACGATGATTGTTTACTATTGTTAAAAAATGAACGCACTACTGGCTTCGAAACAGGCAAGCCAGATGACGAGCAAGTAGCTTGGGTGTATATGTTATTATAACTTGCTTGCTCATGTGGCCTCCGGAAGAGAAAGATGAAATGAACGAAAAAAAATTTAAATTTGTATTATTAATTGAAAATTCTTACGAAACAAACTAAAAAAAATATATTTTCGCTATACCACTTACAAAAAAATGAATTGAAAAAAAGGTGTGGGGACTGGAAAAAAATAAAATGCCTCCAGACACAAAGAATTTTTGTACAGTTATGCCTGAGATACTACGTTTTGCAATGCTCCAAGACAGACCGACAAAGTTGGGTCGGTGAATTTGCTTTAAGGGATGCTCGATAGAATAGCCCTTCTAAACACTTCTATTACTTCAAACAAACCAACCTTTTTTTTTGTCGAATCTGAACAGCTAAAACCTAGAACGCGGCTGATACGAAACGAAAACTCCCATAAAAAATGACACAGCGAAATCATTAACGAAAAATTGCGTCCTCCAAATCTTGAGTGGAAACCTCTCCAAATAATCTGCTACAATTATCAATTTCGCTCATCGAACAGCGTATTGCAAAGGAGGAAGAAATTTTTCGTTAATAATTTCGTTGTGTCATTTTTGTACGGGACTGTTCGTTTCGCATCAGCAGCGTACTAGGCTTTTAGGTGAAATGCACTTAGTCATGACAAGAGATACGCTTGGAGGACTTGTCACTTCCTCGCAAGAGGCAGTAGTGGTTTTTTTTTTTATTAATTTAGGTGGACGAGGCTGGGAATCGAACCTAGATCTCCGACATGACTGTCCTACGCATATACAAGGATATACTCGTTCTAAATGTGAGCAAATATTGAGACTTTTATTTTGTTGCTTGGGTTCGTTTTTTGTGGCCGTGAGACCATATAAGAATATAGAATCCTCACTTGTGATACGTAACTCTGAAAATTGAATACAAACTGAAAACATTAACAAAATTTACAATAGATTAGTTTGCTAAAACAATTTCGCAACAATTTATTTGTTTCTTTTATTTATTTATTTATTCAATCTACGATAGTTAAATCCACAAATTTGCTTAATACTAAAATTATATACATGTTATGTATGTACATATGTACAATATAATTTATAAACGATTGTTTTGTAATATAAAACACAAAGAAGATTTAAATTGATATCTAGATAAATATACATCGAGATCATTATAATACATATTAAAAAACTTACAACAATGGGAAATAGGCTCACGCTGTCCATAGTTTGTAGAATGAGGGATTTCAAAAATGAATTGTCTCGTTCTCAAAGGTCGGCTTGGGGCGTAAATATTAATCAAAGAGAGCAAAAACTCACAATCAATATCATTTAAAAGAATATCGCGAACAAACAAAACGCTGTACATTCTACGTCTTGATTCCAGAGTTTGCATTCCCAACAATAAGCATCTACTATTATAATTAAGATTTACATTGTCATTTCTTGCAAAATTTCTTAAAGCAAATCTCAAAAAATTTTTTTGAACATTCTCAATTCTTACTATAAGTTTTTTAGTATCAGGATTCCAAATAACGGAACAATACTCCAATAATGGTCGAACAATAGAACAAAGAAGTGATTTCAAAGTGTACGGATCTTTAAAATCTCCGGAATTTCGTTTCAGATAACCTAACATGGAATTAGACTTTGAAACAATGTATGAGACATGTGACTCAAAATTCAGTTTATCGTCAAAAACCACTCCTAGGTCTTTTATTTCACGTACTCTGGATACTTTGTATCCTTCAAGACAATAATCAAAAACTATATGAATTGATAAACGACTGTAAGTCAAAACAAAGCACTTAGACAGATTGAGGTGAAGGTCATTTTCTTTACACCAAGAATCGAACTTAGAAATATCTTGTTGAAATGCAACACAATCATTATAATTATGTATAACTTTAAACATTTTAATGTCATCAGTGAAAATTAAACACTCAGACCTAGATAAGACTGATGGAAGATCATTGATAAATAAATCAAACAACGGAGGACCTAAATGGCTTCCTTCGGGAACACCAGAATGAACTATTATCGAATTAGATTCTAGATCACCAATTTTAACAACTTGTTTCCTACCGATTAGATAGGAACTGAACCAATTAAGCAGGCTGCCATCAAAACCATATAATTTTAATTTTTTAATTAAGATTAGGTGATTAACCCTGCTGAAAGCTTTAACGAAATTGGTATAAACCACGTCCATTTGACATCGCTTCTCCACTGCTTTAAAACATAGATTAGAGAAACAAGCCAAATTTGTGGTGGTTGATCGACCACTCAAGAAACCGTGTTGAGAATTAGAAATATGGCTTTTTATTATACCATATAATTTATTTTTTACTATTTTATCGATAAGCTTAAGAATTGTTGAAAGTTTACTAATTGGGCGGTAGTTTGAAACCTTCTTTTTGTCTCCAGACTTGAAAATTGGGTTAATGTAAGACACTTTCCATTCATCTAAAAATTGACCTCTTAAAAGGGATTGATTAAAAATAAACTGAAGTGGAAAACTTAAAGATTGAAAACAATGTTTTAAAACAATAGGAAATAGTCCATGAAAATCTGGTTTACTAGAGGGTTCCAGTTCACATAAGGCAGTTGAAACATCTTTTAAATCACAAAAAAAAAACACAGCAATCTGTTATAGGCACTAATTTCTCACAATCGTAATTATTGCCAACAGCAAGGTCCGTAGAATTATAAATCCTTTGAAAGCTATCGGCAAACCAGTCAACAATAGTTTGAGGGTGACAGGAAGTATCGTTATTATAAACCATTACTGAAGGAAAACCAATAGATTTACGTTTCATATTAACAAACTTCCAAAACTTTTTTGGATTTTGTTTTAATTCAATCTCAGTTATATGTACATAGTTACTAAAACAAAATTTTGATAGAAATGCATATTCTTTACGAAGACGTGAATATAAGCAAAAATTATAAGAGCTCTTATTGCTTTATAAGCTTTAAAAGCGTTATTCTTAGCGTTTTTCAATTTACGCAACCTTGAGTTAGACCATGGAGGATGAGAATTTACTCTGCATAAAGAACGTGGAACAGCGGTAACCAGTTCCCTGGCTACAATACTCAAAAAGTGTTCAAAATTATATTTTAAACTATTATTAGAATGAAGTTGTCTTTTACTTTGCTATTTTAGGATATTAACAGTTATAATATACAAAGAGTAGAGATAACTTTTTAATAACCAAAACATTCTGCACCATTTCTATATGTAAGGTGGTAAACTTTTACCAAATCTTGTCACAAGTAATACAAACTCCTTCTAAAATTATATATTTTCAAATGCCTTCAATAAGAATTATCAAAAACTTATTTAGACATCCGGTATCATGTTCTACGTTAAAACTTAACTCTATACATAGCTGGAGTTATATGTATACCTAACCTATTTGATTCCTCCGCCCACAAGAACGAATCTTCTTTTAGATATCGTGATTTAAGTAGAATCGTTTAAAAAAAACATGGTTTTATTTAGCCCAAAAGCTTCATTCTTCTCAACTTAAATATTATCTTGAATTTAGTTTCAGTCTAAAATATATGAGCTCAGTCGCATATCCTTTAATCTCTCAATTATAATACAATTTCAAATCTACAAGGCATATCATTTTGGCGTAGGTAAGTCCAATTAAAACATTCTACCCCGATTACAAAAAAAAGCGATTGGAATTTTAAAATCACATTTTGCTCTCAAATATGTACAGATTTATTTTTAAACACTAATCTGTTGCTAAAATCCTAACAAAGCTTTAAATTATTGTTTTTTATGGTCTTTTTGTTAAATATGATTGAGAAGTTCAATACACCGATAATTTTATAAATATCTTTCAGATACACGTTTTACAAATAAAACTAAACAGGTTTTCTTCGCTCTCAAATATCAAAATTGTATGCGATAATTAATGCACATTTCCGCTGGCGCATATTTAATGATTTCTTTTTATTTTTTTTTTTTTGGAATTAAAAAGTTCCGTTATTTTTTGGGAATTCACTAATAATAAGATTGACAACATTTTTATAGTGTTATATTATTTTAGACAAAAAAAATGTTGACGTCAAATGTAGAAACTTAAAATTAATATATAAACTTTATGCAAATATAACGAACTCATATATTAACGAATTCAATCAATTTAAATTAGGTTAGTTTACTGCGTTCAATTATGCGCATTAAATAGTTTTTTCTTTGAATTAATCAGGTTCTCTATATAAACACACCATAAACGATACAATTCTTTATGTTTTTGGCTGTATTTCAGCTAACTCAGTTGCGATGGTTAAATTGGTCTAGTGAAGAGCTTTTAGCTGCGGAAAAAGAGAGAAATTTAATAGAATGCAAGATGCAACTATCACTTGCGAGTTAAACAGTATAAATTAATAAAATAAGATTTTAGAAAACTAAAAAAAAAAATAAAACGAAATCGCGAAAGCAGAAAAATTTATTTATAAAATTCTCAAATAGAGATACGAGCAATTTAAAAAAGTCTCGATCTCGAACGCAAATTTTAAGGAATTTAATAAAAGTAATATTTATCATCCTCTGTTACTAAATAAAAAAAAAATGATTTTTAGTAATGGAAATCTTTATTTGGACCCTTACAATTTGTTCCTGTTAAGTGGAAAAGATGATATTCGTCAAGGTGCTGTCGCCATTTGGGCCCGGTTTAATCGCATTTTTCATGACTTTCCGCTAGATTTCCGCCATAATTTATGCAAATGGCTTCGAATATCTTCAGACAGATAGGTAGGTAGGTAAAATGACGGTTCTGAGAACACCTGTTCCCGAAGAACCCAATTAGCGCTGTAATGCGCCGTTTTGATACCATAACTCGTTTGACCTGATTTGTTTCTTGATATAGGGGTAGTGTTTTTAGTCTAGACAGAATTACTTAAGGGACTTAGTAATACCTATTAGGTATATGTCGGTGCTTTAAGGTTTGCACCAGTTATGGAGTTGGTGATTGACCGAAAAGTTAATAACGAATTTTGGTCTTGGCCCTCGATCTCAAGGGAATGTTAAGCTCACACTGTGTGCCAGGCAGTTCCATTGGGGTTGAGAGCCGTCCGTATAACCTATCACTAGAATTACTTGTGGTTGGGCTTTTTCAAAATCAAGGCAAACCTACCTAGGTTTTGTCAGAACTTTAAGTCCTTCACCAGTTATGGATTAAGTGGTTGTCCGGAGAGTTAGTGACTATATTTGTATATGAATTTTGTATTTGTAGTGTTTTACCTGGTGCAGGGAAATAAGTCGCCAGGTACTAAGTCCACTGAGGGACTTAGTTCTCACTTAATGGGAGCGAAATCCACTTTACTAAAGTGGTCTTTGTTCCCATGCAAGGTGGGAAATTCGTTAAAAAAAACTGTGGGTTTTAGTTCCCTTTGAATGTGAAATAAATTCCCATGTTAAGCCAGGAAAAAAAAAAATAATTCTTCAAGTATTTTTAAGTTTTATTAATATAAAAAAAAATACATTTCTGTAAAAAAAAATTATTTTATATCTATCGAGATACCATATTTAATTAACAAAATTGTTAAAATTTCGAATTAAAGGTAAAACATTTTATAGATGATTACACAACAAAAAACAATAATCGTTTCAATTTAACATTTAAGTAATAAATTCAAGTGAAAAAAATATGAACAATTCAACAAAGTGTACAAGAATTCAAATCAAATACAATCTACAAAAAAACTATCGTAAAACTCGTAACTATAGTTCTACAATACGGACACAATAGTTCAGATGTAGCATTTTTCGAAATTGTATTATAACAATTTTCACATATCTTGATGTGATTACAAGGAGAAAGAAGAATATTACGATTATTTATATAGCAAATAATACACAACGTGGTATTTTCGTTAATTAAAATATTGCGAGTTTCTTCGCTCTCTGACTCGGCATCGTCTTGAGCGGTAATTTCAAATTCCATATCATTCTTTTGTTTAAAAATTTTTATAATTTGTGGGAGGTATTCACATAGACTTATCCTATGGGTGTCGAGTTTTGTAATAAGATTGGATATTATTGCATCTCTCCGTGCAAAAAAATGGCTTTGGAGGTTCGAACATGAGCAATGTTTCGCCGTCCGTTGATGCCATTAAATCCCGTGAAGAATTATACTCCTCATCATTCAAACAAGTGACGAATTTGAAAAAATTTCCGTTTTTACATAGCTTTTTTCCCAAGCGACTGTTATAGCCTTCAAGTGCGCTTGTTGTTCGCATTCGTTTATTGTAAACGCTAAATGACTGTGGTGTTTCCTTTTAAATGAAAAATTAAAAATGTATGTACATGATTTTTTAACCTAATTTTACCTGCAACATCCACTGCCTTTTGAAATATACCATGAATGCAGACAAGCTGGATGAAGAAATTGCATTTGCGTCATTTTCAACCAACGAAAATCCAGCATTTATATTTTCCACGCTCAACAGAGGCAACGTGAATAATTTTTTGAAAATGTTATTAATGTTTGTGTCGTTTCTCATAGTCTTTAAGAAATTTGGAATTTTTGAAGCCTTTCTTTTTAATGCTCTGGTATAATGAAACCAACATCCGTTGATTACATTTGGAAATACAGTCTGAAGGGCGTTTCGTAAACTCCGTTCAAAGTCAGTTGTGAATGAGGTGGCATGGAATTCATGTAGATTTCCCTTAATAAATTTAAATAAATGTTCGTACATTCCTGTTGATTTATTTGTTGTTAAAACATATAGGAATGGATAAACCTGGAAACATAAAATTATTAAAAAAATTTGAACTCTTGAAATAGGTATCTACTCTATTCAGTTTATTTCAAAACTCAGTTTCCGAAAGTAATCAAAAAAAAAATCTAGCGATTTTTATTTGATTATTTTCGAAAACTCGAAAATTGAATTATAAAGCATCATTTTATTTCGAAATTCAGTTTTCGAGTCAATCAAATAAAAATATTTGCGAAAACTGAATTTCGAAATAAACTGATGCTTTTTGATTCTGTTTTCGAAAATAATCAAATAGTATCGAAAAGGTAGGTACTTACATGTTCTGCATAAGCGAAATGAATAATAAGTAGTTGTTTGTATCCACATGATGTGGGCACAACATTGAACGTCCCATCTACAAAATAACGTTTTTGAAATGTGTCGGGCATTTCTCCTATTAATCTTGTAATTCTTTTAGCCATAAAAACGGTGTATGCAAAGTCATTTTCCAAAACCGTGTGTTGGTAAAATGCGGCTTTATCACTAAATTTAGAAATTCCATAGTTTGCATGAAGGTTTCATTTTAATAGCACATAAAAACGTCACTTGGACTCGTTGGGCATTTTGGTAAGCTTTGGTTTTTTATTTTATTAAGTCCCCTTTTCACATTCTTAAAATTTATATTTATTGTTTCATCATTAAACTTAGAGCGGTTGTCGTCAAAAATCTCGCGAGCTGTTAGGCGCCGTTTTAAAGGTGCATTGACACAATCTTTTTTCATGGCATTTATAATTTTCATTTTTTTCATTGTTTTCTCTTGGTTTTCATGAGGATAATGAGCTTCATTTGGTTTAATTAGTTTTTCAGTGTTTTCATGAATTATTAAGCTGCCTTTGCAATTTTTATTAAAATAGCACCTGTACCGAGAGATATTATTCCTTGTATACTTTTTAACATATATTTGTTTTTCTACCCGATCATAAATTAAAACACTATTTTTTAGAAAACCCGTAATAAATTCAATTTGATTTTCCATTTTAACACGCTCTATATTATATCGCCACTGAACCTTACACTGTTTTCACGAATATTCAAATAACAAATGATGTATTGAATATAGACTGTAACATACTCGTACTTATCAAGATAAATTTAAGAAAACATAAAAAAGGGTCTAAGAACTAACAGTAGTTTACATCTCTCTTTAATTTTTGTTGTTGGAAATTCATTCCCACTTTATACTTTCGAGTGTGTACTAATTTCACATAAGAAATTCTCACTTAATGGGAACAAAGACCACTTTAGTAAAGTGGATTTCGCTCCCATTAAGTGAGAACTAAGTCCCTCAGTGGACTTAGTACCTGGGGACTTATTTCCCTGCACAAGTGAGAACTTAGTCCCTCAGTGGACTTAGTTCCTTGGGACTTATTTCCCTGCACCGTTTTACCTAACTTATTAGGCCAGCAATAGTCAATCGGGAATCGGCCCGAACCGGAGTCGATAGCGATATAGTCCACGACTACCGATTCACCGAACCCCGGTAGACCATCGCTAGTCCTTACACTTCCAATGCAAGAGCTCTGATGAAGTTATTGTTTGAACTATTAAATCCATCTGGTGCTGTGTAGAAAAGAGATAAAATCGTTTATCTTTTCGTTCGACCGGTTAGGTTATCGAGAAAAGGGCTTCCAAATGCCAGGAAGCGAGACCTGGCCAGGGCTGGGCAGTTACAGAGAAAGTGTTCGATGGTTTCTTTCTCTAGAGGGTTCTTGCAGCTATGGCAGAAACTATTAAAAGGTATCTTTAGCTTAGCCGCATGTTCTCCTATTGGTCAATGGCCAGTGATGATTGCAACGATCCTGGTCGTGTCTTTTCTATTTCGCTTTATTAAATCACTTGATCTGTTTTTGTCATAGGTAGGCCATATCTCCTTAGATATCTTGCAGTTTGACAGGCAAGGCACCTTTTTATTGATTCAGATAGGAAATGGTCATATATTCTGCCCTTCACGAATCCCAGTGGAAGGTCGATTTTTTCTGCCTGAGAGACGAGAAAGGCTGATCCCTGCCTGGCAAGCTTATCTGCTTGCTCATTGCCTTGGATGGCACTATGGCCTGGGACCCATATGAGTGAGATTTTATTGCTTTCACTAAAGGTTGCGAGCTCAAATCTGCATTGATTTACCAACTTTGAGGTTACCAGGAAGGTATTAATTGCTTTGATTGCAGCCTGGCTGTCTATACAGATGGCCACATTGTGGATATTTTGGTTAGATATTGTTTTTTGTTTGAGTATCCTGCAAGCTTCTTTAATAGCTAGTACCTCGGCCTGAAATACGCTGGAGGTATTAGATAGGCGATAGGAGTTAGATGTTTTCAATGCCTCCGAGAAAACACCCGCCCCAACTCCAACATTCAGATAGATGTTTAATGAGTTGTTCTTAGCCGAAAGTGGCTTTACATTAGGAGGTATGCATAAAAAGGAGCAACTTCTCAAAACTCAGCTTTTAAGAGCACAAACAAGGTATTCCTTCTGCTGGAACGAAAAATGACCTCATTATTCGTCTACAAGAAGAGTTAAGACAACACGGAGAAAACCCAGACACATTCTTAGAGATTGAAATGCCCGAAGAACAATTAAGTCCTATAGTCTAGACATGAGCAATGTGATGACTTTATTGGTTGCTAGGTGCTCCATATATGGTATGAATAACAAACTTGAGAAGGTGCTCAAGGATCTACGTGTTTGATGAGCACCTCCTCAAAATAAGCACCTGCTCCATTAAAAGGTATGAATAAAGCAAAACACGTACTCCATCTAGAGGAGCACCTGCTCCGATTTGTATGAGTTAGCTCATTTGATTGCTCCACGTTGAAGTAAATAGCTCTTTATAATTTATTTTCCATAAATGGCGGAGTTCATGCCAATTTTAAACGGCAAGGTCAAATTGAATAAAAGAAAAGAAGAAGGAATTTCAAATGACTTTCGCGTTCTTTACAGATTCAACAAAGAAAATGTGGAGAGCTTGGCCAATCATTTTCTTGGGAATAGTTCAGAAACAGGTGGTGGTGCCTTAATAAGCATTGAAAAAATACGAATTTTCCTTCGCTACATAGGGGATCCAGGTTTTCCAACTATAGAGTCCGAGAAGACATTGGAGTACACCAGTCCAAGATCTCTAAAACTATTTCCCTTGTAAGTGCGGCAATAATCCAGAAGTCAATTGAATAAAATTCCCTACAACTTCTGACGAACTGCAGAATGCAAACCGCGAATGGCATGAAAAACACAAATTTCCTTCAGCGATAGATGCAATTAATTGCACTAATGTTCCTATCATCAAAGCATAGTTGTTCATGGAGACGAGTGCGTTAACAGAAAAGTATTCAAAAGCATTAGTGTTCAGGCAGCATCCAATTCCAGAGATGAATTTACAAGTGTTGACCTTTCATGGCCAGGTTCGGTGCATGATTCACGAATTTAGAAAAATTCTCGCGTATTTAAAATCATGCACTGGAATTAAGCTATTGCCATTTTACTTGGTGTTTCAGGATACGGACTTACACTCTGACTTTTAACTACATATACTAGATACTCCTGAAAAGTGTCTAACTCGCGAATGAGTTATAATTGAACGATTTTTTGCTCAACTCAAGCAACAGAACTTACAAAATTCGACGCTTACACTCCTAATTCTTGAAGAAAAACAGATTTTCAATCTTAAACCATACCGAATGATATAAAAACCTACGTTGGCTTTTTTTTATAAATCATAGAAATGATTTTCAAATACAAAAAAAAAAAAAACAGTTGAATTTGACTCGGAGTATGAGAGCACCTACTCCGTGTGAAGGAGGAGGTGCTCACTGGTTGGAGTATAATTTTAATCATACAAAACGGTAGCAGGTACTTCTTGTTTGAGCAGCTTCTCTGATTTCTAATGGAGCATTTTCTATAAGTACGTGCTCCGTTTACTTCATATCACCCATTGTCTCGGAAATTGTTAGTTCTAGCAGCAAGAAGCAATCGGTCACACAGCGCGGGCAACGATAGACATTACATTTTTAAACACTAGTTTATGACATTAATTTTGCCCCAGCTCTTGTGCATAAAAACACTATTCTGGTGTCCAATCTTTTGATATGTTTGCTCTCATCATGTTAGTATCTCATTATTTTTCTTCGATTAAAACAGATTTTAATGAAAGGAAATACGTAATTTAGAGTTAACATTCTTCTTTGCAAATACTTAAATGATTAATACTCTTGTCAGCCATCTTAAGTTAATATGTTACGTTTAACAAGTATAAAATATCGACTCAGAGGAAGTACTGAAGCATTTTTTCCTTCTCAGAAGTCTTAATTGAAATTATGATGGACATATTCAGGTAACCATAAAGTCTTAACAAGACAAAAAATAATTAATCTTAGTTTTTGTAAAGATTGAAACTAAATTGTAGTCGTACTCTCGTACTACCAGATTCCCCCCTTCTTGAACCAGTTATATGTAGTTATCTTTTCATAATGGTGTCTTGGACAAATAAAGCATTATTTTGCAATAGACGTGGACAGGGTTTATATATAGTTACTTACATCATTTTTGCGATGAAACCGGCATAGCTATAACTAAACTATCAGACATAGTAACTGATCTCTTTAAGTGCAACTCGCATCAACTGATGGTTAACGAAATGTTCAACATTGCGAATTCGTCGTAACTATATTGTTAACAATTATAACAAAAGCCGCAGCAGATGTATAGTAGCTAGCTGATGTAGTCGTGAGATTGTTTTATTATAAAGTTATGCGATCATCTTGATAATACCTCTTACGAAACGGTTTTACTTTCTCCACAAGAACATGAGTATAGGATGCAGCCATGGCAAGCGCTGCAATGGTCTTCTGATGGGAAAGGTAAGACGCCCCGGGCGTCTTTTTCTCCAGCGGCCTTGGTGCATTTCTTTGATTAGATCAATTAGTAGGTATACAATACACCCTCATCAACTTTATTGTGTTTTTATGCATCTTATCATGCAAACTAGAATTGATAAAACGAATTTAAAACTGACATTTCTATGTATGTACCTATTTATTAAGGAAGATGATTTTCACAATGTATTGGGTCAAAATTTCAAACATTCAAAACTAATAACTTATGTATGTATTTATCGAGAAGTAAACAAACAAGTGGAATAGTGGAGGACATTATACGATTTGTACGGCTGGCGGCGCGCGACAAAATAATAAGGATTTTTTTTTAAGGAACGCAATAATACAAGCATTTATTTCTACGAGAGGGGGTCTATATCCCCCGTTTTTGTGGAAGGGGCAGTTTTTTAAATAAATAATCAAAGCTGAAATGGGCAGTTTCTGGGCTCTGAACAGAGCTTGAACAAGTGAATCATTCTCTGGACGTTCTCTGTACTGAGCGTGTTCTGAACGTTTGGTTTTATTTTTGAATTACACTTGAGCACTTAGCTGTCAATATTTGACATTTTTATCAATTCATTTATCCGTTAAACAATATATTTGATTAGTTTTTTTTTATTTGCATTCTCCGCCGGCGGCGTGCATATTCAAATTCGCCATTTTGATTATTTTGAAATTTTTGTATTTCCCGACTGTCAAATTTGACGTTTAGCATTTAATTCTGTCTCCTCTTTTGTTTAATTCTGAGCTCATATAGAGCGCGCTCGCTGAACATGCTCAGAACGAAAAAAGAAACAGAAATTCGTAGCTCTGAGCTAAAAAAGAAACACAAATTTTTGTTTGACAAATGAAAACATTGTATTAAGTAAAAGTTAAAAAATTGTAAAGTAGTATCATGCTTATACCTTACTATCATGTTTTCTAAAATTGTACGCCATTATACATGGTAAGATGTTGAAATGGAATAAAACAAGCTGTGTGTGAGCTGTTAACAAAATTCTTTTTTTTTTTTTATTTGAAACGCCAATGTATGCTATTATGTATGGAATATTGAACATCCTTCAAATGGCGCCTTGGCTTCTTACGGTGGCACGGATCCGAGTGTCGAATCGCATGACCTTGGTGTATACGTATAATTCACGTCACTTCTGCGAGAGATAACCTTACCCTCAAATTGTTCATGCAGAATTTCAATCGTGGCGTCCACTGTGTGGCACAAAGCGCCCCACCCCGCTGGAACCACATGTAGGTCATCATCGTTCTGCAGCACTCGCCATTGATGATGACCGCCTCACCAACGTCGTTTTCGAAAAAGTACGGACCAATGACGCCACGGGCCCAAAATCCACAAAAAACGGTAAGTTTTTGAGGATGCATTGTCACCTGGTGAATTTTGTGTCGTCCCATAGGTATACGGAAATTTTGCGCTTCGTCGCTAAAGATGATTTTTCGGCCAAAATTGGGGTCCAACCGCTCCGAAGCCCACAGTCAGCGAACAAACGGCGACAGCGTTGTCTCTTGTCATGAACTTTGAGCTCCTGGGTCAGTTAGATCTTGTACGGCTATAGGTTCAAGTCCCGATGCAAAATTCGCCTCGTTGAAGTCTGCGAAAGGCCGAGTTCTTGTCCATCACGGCGAGGATTTGACTGGCTTGGGATTTTCATGGACCCCGGCGATGTTCTCGGCCAATCTTGTGTTCCCTTGACTGATGATTACAGAACCAGCCATCTCAAATTTGGCCACCAAATTTGAAGAGTCGACTGTAAAGGGCCACCATGTCTACTGTAAAATGGGTGCAACGCACGCAACGCTTGCACTAACCAACACTCATTTTGATAATAAATTTTCATCATTTGGACGTGCTGTTCAATTGTGTAACTTGCCATGGTGATTTGGCATCACTAACTGAATAATTAACAACAAATTTGACAGATGGCACCAAAACAACATGCCCGCCACAGGCCGCCATAATCTACCAGCGAAAATTGAAAAACCCTTTATACTATGTTTCCACCGAAGGTTTATGTCGATTTAGATTAAATAAATCTACATATGTAGTGTTTCCACCACACAAAAAGATTAAAAAATAGATTAACTTTGACAGTACGTCTCAAAATGCAAATGTTGTTTCATTTTTTCGCATGAAGTTGAAGTGAGACAGAAAGTTTCATGTTTGACAAAAGAAGCAAGAAGGGTTGGATTTTCCAATGAATGCGTTCAGCGCGACATAAATTGGTTTGGTTCGAGTTGTTAAACTATTTGCCCTATGAAGATTTAACAAGATTTATTTGAAATCTTCTAGATTTTCGAAATAAATTTGTATGGTAAATCATCGAGATTTAAAGAAGATTATGACAAATCTTATCAAATCTCGGTTTAGTGGTCGGTGGAAACATAGTATTAGAATAAATACGAATTTTCAGTGAAAACGTTCCCTCAGATTCTGGAGCTGAAGTTTTATGGTAAAAAATAAAGCTCCCATCCAACGCGATTCTCTAAGTTCAAGAGCCTTGCAGACAAATGAGCCAGCCCTGGTCAATGCTAAATTTTCCAAATTCTTGCTAGCATTATTATTTCTACTTTAATTGATGACACACATGAAAAGTTGGATAACGATTAATATTATTAGACTATGTGGTTATTCATTTTTTAGACTTTTATAATAGATATGAAGTGTTTTCAAGAGCACCACTCTGACTCTGACAAGAAAATGAAACTTTCACTTTGCTCTCTAACGCACCTGATACTTCAAGTTAAAAAATGTGCTTTCAATTGACCTTAAGCCTTTGGTCTTATTGAAAAAAAAAAATATAAATATAAATAATTGGCCAATTAACAGGTGTTTCGTGGTAAGACGATTTACTCATCAATAGCGCGAGTATATCTAATCTTTGTTTAAAATATGCTTGAAAAGTTTTAAGTCTGTTCAAACATTAATCAAATTACCTTTGTATGATGGGCTATAGAGAGGTATGATGGGGATATTCATTTGATTTGCAGTAGCGTATAAGTTTGTGTAATGACATACTTGAGCTTTGCTCATAAATCTTTGTTTTGTGATCGACATACATATTTCAAAAAATATTTTCACCCACGTGCACTGATTTGTAAAACAGTTTCAAATTATAGTACAGAAAATAAAGTTGCATTTGGATTTTTATTTCTACTAGGATAATTATTTGTACGTGAATTATTCGACTTATGATGGCACAAACAAGAGTCATACTGTGGGAGCTATATGAGAATTTATATTAAATATTTTAATACTTTATAAACTTAAAAAAAATGTCTTTCTTAAATTAAATATTTTATAAATATTAATGAATAAAATATAAATACAACAAAATTGGGCCTCAAAAGCTTTTTTTTTAGAAAGATCTAAGATCTATGATGGGGTAAATTCCAACAAGGATTTAAGACAGAAAAAGATTTCATAATAGCCTAAATTTTAGTTTGGAATATTCTTTAATTTCTAAAGTAGACAACATTTTTGATGCACTTCTCTCCAAAAAACCAACCTCTCCCATTTTCTCTCTTTTAAAATTTTATATAAAAAAAGAGTTATTTCGATTGCTGCTACGATATATCAATTTTTAACTATGGAAAGACAAAAAGTGTTCAAGTTTTTTTTTCTGCTTGAATCCAAGGCTATTATAAAATTTGAGAATTTAACGAAAAAAAAAACATTTGCAAAGTTTTTTAAAAATCTTCTTCTGAAATAAGATGTTTTTATAACCAGGGAATGGATAATGAACCGAAAAACAAACTATGGTTGAAATACAAACAAACTGAATAAGAATCTGATTTTAAAAATTATTGTGAAGCCAGAGATGTGTTCAACAGAGGGTCAAGTTTTAAATATCTCAGTACCACATACAAAAGGTTCAAAATTATTTAAAAATGAATCCAAAATCCTTTTGGAGTTTTATAAACAGCAAGCGAAAATCTATTCTGTATCCTTCCGTTGTTAAGTATAACAATATCTCTGACCACGATCCCTGTAGATATATCATAGCGCAACTATTTTCAGACTTTTTTAAAAGTGCATACATCTGTGATTTTTCCAACTGTGATAACCTAAACTACAATAATCTTGACGAAAATGATCAATTATATTTGGTCATTTCAATTCATATTCTCACTTGGTTGACATAAATTTTAATATAAGTATTGATGATATTACGAAATGTATGTCTAGCCTAGATGACAACGACACATCTGTTCCTGATGGGGAAGCAGCTTCTGTTTTGAAAAAAATGTGTTAGTAATTTATCGATGCCACTTGCTTTTCTTTTTAATTGTTCACTGTCTTTATGTAAGTTTCCTAACGGATGGAAACAATCTTTCATTATTCCTTTACATACAAAAAGGAAGAAAGGATAAAATTGACAATTATCGTATAGCTTAGCTGTCGGCTATTCCAAAGCTCCTCGAAGCAATCATTTGCAAAACATTAAGTTTTTACATAAAATTGTTTATTGTTCCTATAACTAACATGGTTTTTTTAAGGGCTTTTCGACTTTTACTTTTACATGGAGCTAGCGGAATTTTGTATTGATTCCTTTAAAAGTAAAAACAAAAGGATAGTATTCTTACAGATTTCAATAAGGCTTTTGACAAAGTGTCACATAAGGTTTTACTTTAAAAAAAATTAGCAAGTTTGGGTTAAGCGGTAATTTCATAGCTTGGTTCAAATCTTATTTGCTTGACAGATCCTATTCTATGAATTAAAATCTCCATTATTCAAAATACATATTATGTTGTGAATTCTGTAGCTCCCCAGGGCAGCCATTTGGGTCCAATTCTTTTTATACTGTTCGTAAATGATCTGTGTTGATAATGTTACCATATTCAAATCTATTTCTATACATCTTGACTGTGAAATACTTCAAATTGAACGAATACAAAAAAGATTCTTGAATTTTGCTCTCAAAGGTTTAAGCCTGACAGAATCCAATAAGCCCTCATTCATATAATAGCCGACTCAAACTTATTGATCTACCTAGTCTAGAGAGCAGACGTCGATATTCATGTTTTGTTTTTATTATTAAACTTATTGACGGTCACATCAATGCTTTGAATCATTTGTCTCGTGTTAATTCTTATGGTCCAAAACGTAGTTCACCTTTAAATAATATATTGACACAGTATAACGTAAATCATAATTTATTAATTCATTTACCTGATGTATCAAATACTGATTTTCTAATTTATAATTTTTAAATTGTACGCTAGATATTAATTATCTTGATTCAAATAAATGAATAAATTAATAAAAAAGCCTATTCTAGCGATTTACACAAGTGAGTTAAAATAAACGAACAACAATAAATCTTTTTTTTTATTTTGCTGACCATCAGAGTACAAATAAACAATTAAAACCGTATCTATAAGTTTCAAGTTAAGTATATCATCCAAAAAACGCCTTTTTATCTAAAGGAGTAGAAATATTATTTTACTCTAAAATTATACTGCAAAGTTAAAAACTGTCCTTAAACTAGTTCAAGCAAGAGATCAAAAACAAATAACTAATATTGAAGGCAAATTTTGACAATGTTCAACTGTCAACTGAAAAAACCAACTCGGACTTTCGGACTACTCTGTACTCTTATAATGCAGCAGAAGATATTTGTGTTGTGCCATGACTTGAATAAGATACCTACAACAACAATCGTGCTTGTTCAATAATTTTATTTCGAGAAGTGCTGTTTTGAGAGTTTAAATTAATGTAATTATTCAAGATCAGATTGAAATAACTTATGGATGGATATATGTAGTGTGTGGTGGGCTTAAGAAGAAAACAAAAATGTGTCAAGGATCGAAAGTGACACACGATGCGACACGATATTGAGTTGAAGAGTTTCGTTTGTATATTTAAGTATCTTTGCTTTAAGAAGTCATCGCGGAATCGGAATGTACACAATATTGAAATATTGACACAAAAAAAGAGAGTTTCACTTTGTCCGAAATGGTCTCTATGTCTTAAGCTTCTTTATAAAAATATGATTAATTATCATCTTGTCATATGCCATTTGACAAAAGTGTACCTCTGTTTGTATTGTAATCCCAAACAGGTATTTTTTTTAAAAGAATTATGCGGTTTTGGTTAAAAGAAAGTATTGTTTGAAGGGTCATTCATCTTCATTGGAGCAAAGAAGAGCACAGAAGTAAGCTTAAGTAACCCAATCAAACCTAGTGTAAGTGAAATGCAGGTCAGTAAAAAGATGTTTGACGTTTCGAAAACATAAATGATCTTTATCTGACAAAATTTAAATGAAGAGGAATTATAATTTTAAAGGAAAAAGTACCTTCCTAAATAAATAAATGTATCACATTTAAATAACAATAAATTATTTCCAAATAAAACAAGGAACAACAACTTACAAAAGTTATTCGCCCACTTAATCAGCTGTCTAAAAGTAAAGGGTGTTTTTTTTTAGACGTGTGGTTTTCAAGAAAAAACGCATATAATTTTAGCTTTATTATAAAAATAAGGGTTTGCCATTATGTTTTAAAAATGATTTCGGGCAAGTGGCCACCGCGGCTGGCTCGAATAAATTCCAGCCGAGAGGCCCAACTTTCGACAGCTCCAATTGTTGCACGCGATGGCGGATGGACTCATTCGGGTCTTCTGCGATACTCTGCTCCACAGCAGCAATAGCTTTTTCGGTGCGCCCTGTACGGCGGCGCCTCTGAGGATGCGCATTATCCACTAGAGTAAACGTGGTGCGAAACCGATCCACGGTTGCTCGAATTTATGCGATTATGTCTACCGAATATTGGACGCAGCACGCGATGCGTCGCGCGAACCGAACCATTATTTTGGTAATAAATTTGCACGATTCGCAAACATTGTTCAGGAGTAAGTCTATTAACTATGAAATGGCAAACCAAACTGAGCATAAATCAAGTGACAGCTGTCAAAAAGACCAACTCCGAAAATAGTATTGGCAGATTGAAAACCACACGTCAAAAAAAAATACCCTTTATATCAGAAAGAAATTCATTTACTCATCTAGCAATTTTAGAAACCAGTCTTCTCTGAATTTTCAGATGCAAATAGAACAAAACTGGTTCAGAAGTTAGGTTTTTATGTTATTGAAACCAAAGAGATCGCATACTTTGCTCAAAATCAGAAATATTTGGATATATAGCTGAGTGATTCATCGAAATATTTGTCATCCTTTAGGTTAAAGTTGAGGTAGAAGAATACAATAATTTGATTCGAAAGCTTTATTAGAAAATGCTTCTTGTTTTTTTTTTTAATTATTTCGGTTAGTCCTTTACATAGACCGAGAGACGACCGTAAGATAACCTACCACTTTGGGGCTATTTAAATAGAGGATAGCAAGTGATAGCTTTAGTCGTCTAAACATTAAGAAAATCACTGGTCGGATAAGTTTCTTCGGGCTGCTTCAGTTAGAAATTTCATTTTTTTGGTTGCATTTTGGGCTAAGTACTTTTTTCCTAAATGGAGTGACAATTTTAAGATAAAACTGTCCTCTATTTGAAAAATATAGACTTTGGTTGGTTTTTGACGTGACCAGAAGTGAAGAAACTTGGGCATGGAGGGTCTATTTTAAAATTACGACTATGATTGCCTTATTTCCTTTTTTTAATTTTGATCCAAAAAGTTTGAGGGGTAAAGGTATAGGAGTATTAAGTTTGGAGTTTCACCAAATAACTGACCCCTAAATGGAAGTTTGATACTTGATCGTTTTTATTTTGTTTGCAATTTGGTGTTTGAAGGTATTGTGTTCCTATAGTTCCTTCTCCAATGAACTTCTTGAGCATAAATGATAAAACTTAGAGAAAATCCCTATCCCCTGCACACAACCTAGAGGCTGGAGAATAAAATGGTGGGAACCTTGAAAGCAGAACCAGTGAACTACTTGAAGAGGAGTTTCTGACTATATTCAAAACAGTTTACAGGAAAGTGATAGACTTTTCTTGTAGAATGAAATGAAGGAGTGCTGATTTTTTCAAAGGGGATCGAAAATCTGACAGAATAACAATTTGTGAAGTTTAATTTTTTTAACGAAAATAACTTGCCATATAGTATCTAGCGCAAGTAAAAAAGCTAAAAAATTCTAGCGCAACAAATTGCCATTCAAAAAGCTACAATTTCTGGTAAAAAAAATTCTAAAATTCTTATTTTTTTGAAAATTATTTTAGCGGAAACTTAATTTTTGTGTTCAGGGTAACTTCAAACTCGTGCAAATTCCCTTATTTCATGCAATATTTTCCAATTGTATCAGCTGTGGGGGGCTTAAGAGGCTGTGGCGGGCTGTGTAGGTGTATCAAGCCCCAATAGCCTATCCCCGCCTCCCCTGGATCCGCTACTGGGACAAATGCATATAGTTATCAAAATAAAAATCCACATCTTCTCCAAATTTGTTTGACCCTAGAAACTACCTACCCTTTGTTGGCTGTATGTAATTGCTATCACATTTAAAAGCAATTCTATATCACCAATCACAATGTGCATATTATACATATAGAACAAGTTTGGTGAATCCAGTTGATAATTTAATTAATTATATTCCTATTAAAGAAATAGAAGCTTATTAGCTTATATAATTATTTCCAAATTAAAAGATTTAATTAGTTATTAAATGTTTTAGTTTGGTTTGTTTAAATTTATTTTTGAACATTTGTTTATTGATTTTCATATTGTCTCTATGAATATTCATTTAATTTTAAATTTTTTGATATAAGGAGACAAAGGAGACTTTTTGAAGAATAAGTAGGTATTAATATACATTTTGTATGTATGTATGAATTTCTTTAATTTGAACTTTCAGCAAGTCGGAAATTCTTACATACGTGTGTGACCAGATTTTGAGACAATTTCACCAGGAAACATCAGGGATCATGACGTTATTTAAAACGACAACAATCTCGAATGGACAATATCTCAAAAAAAAGCAAAAAATTATCTCGTATACAAAAATATCTAATTACACAATCTCGAATAAATAAAATAAAATCTCGACAAAATCTAGAAAATTTTATTTGTGATATTAGCTCTTTTTAACTATATAAGCAATAATTTAAAAGACTTAAAAGGTGTAAATTCACGGTAACTTCGAGGTAACTTCACGGGAACTACCTTAACACATGGGAATTAACTTCACCTCTAGTGGGAAATAATTTCAATTTTTATCGGTAAAGTTCTTGCCCACTGCAGGCGTGAAATTGTTTCATCTGAAAATTATGTGAGTTTATTTCCAATGCACCTGCGAAAAAGAAATGAAGCTGATTCCCAAGCAAAGTGGGAAATAACTCCACTTTTTAAAGTGAAGTTCTTCTTCACTATAAAGTGAAATAAATTCTCCCAATGATGGCTAAAAATAAACTCCACTTCGAAAAGTGTAATAAATTCTCATGTGGAGCAGATTCCCGTGGAATAAATTCCTTACAACGCTAAAATCGTATAAAGTGTGTTTATATTTGTAAAATGTAGAGATATTTTTTTTGTCACATTTGCTGAGATTGTAACTGAACTCTCTTGTAAAACAACTTGGGATTCTGCTCTCTATCTGGACAAATGGTTTTGAAAATTCAATTGAATATTCAATATCAGTCGAGTCAAAAAAGGTTTTAATGTGCAGCTCCGATTTTGATGCTTTTTTCATAAAATGGCACGAGAAGTACATACAGGGTGATTTGCATTAGGTGCAACAAAAACGATGGTTAAGCCGAAAACAGGTCTTCGATTTTGTTTGAGTACAAATTAATTGGCCTACGGAGAAAAAAATCCTATGGGAGTTTGGGCTGTTCCCCCTATTGAGATGGAAGGGGAATAATCTATAAAAGTAGAAAAAAAAACTGAAAACAATAGGACATAGTCCATAAAATATATAAATACCTACTAATATTGGTGTTGCTGCAGCGGATGTAGCGTTTCTTCCATCGTAACACTCTTTCACTCTTTCTTTCATTCAAAAATGCATTTGCAGAATGTTTTTAAACGCAAACTGCAAAAATCTTCCGTTCGAAAACACAAATACAAATTTTACCTCACTAGCATTGTTTTCGATAACGTAGTTTGCTAAAGTCACATGTTCGAAAACATAATCTGAGGTTCTGAATAGCCATTTTGTTTTGTTTTAGCTTTTGTTCAAAAACGTCAAATGCGCTTGCAAAATAAAAACCATGTGACGTTCATCAAAAGACATGTCTGCAAGCAGGACGATTGCAACTTCTGCGTCATAAATGACGTTCACTTTTGTTGGTTTAATTTACTATTATTTGACAAACACAAAAAATTCGAAAAAATGAATGAAATATTTATTTGAATCGATAGTTTGAACCTTGCAATTTAATGTTTAAAGATAATTTCATGCAAATGTTGACCGCGGCTGCGTCTCAGGTAGCCCATCCGCTGAGTCCAATTTTGGCATACTCTTTCACACATATCGGCCGGTATCTCACGAATGAATGCATGGATGTTGGCTTCCAGTGCGTCAATCGAAGCGGGTTTGTCCCTATAGACATTAGCCTTGACATACCCCCACAAAAAATAATCTAATGGTGTCAAATCGCACGATCTAGGCGGCCAATTGACCGGCCCGAAACGTGAAATTAACTGTTCACCAAACTCGCCTCGCAATTGCGCCATTGTTTCGCGTGCTGTGTGGCATGTGGCACCGTCTTGTTGAAACCACATATCATGCAAGTCAAGAACTTCCATTTCGGGCAAAAAAAAGTTTGTTATCATCGCTCGGTAGCGTTCACCATTGACAGTAACGCTGCGATTCGCATCATCTTTGAAGAATTATGGCCCAATAATGCCGCCGGCCCATAAACCGCACCAAACAGTGGCTTTTTCGGGATGCATTGGTAGCTGTTGCAATGCTTCTGGCTGATCTTCACTCCAAATGCGGCAATTTTGCTTATTTACGTACGCATTCAACCAAAAATGAGCCTCATCGCTGAACACAAGCAGCGCGCGATGAACATTTCGAACCGAGCACGAATTTTGATAGTAAAATTCAATAATTTGCAAGCGTTGTTCATTTGTAAGACGATCCATGGTTAAATTGCAAACCAAACTGAAGCTGTTTGACAGTGACACAAGGTACTAAACACACGTCAGCTGTCAAAACCAGTGTTGCCAAAACCAAACCAGCTTAAAAATCACCCGTTATAAGAGCATTTAAAAGCATTTTAAAATTTAAAATCACTTGGTGAAACCAAAAACTCCCATTTTAACTCTAAATGGGCTTTTAAATATTTAAAATTCCTTTATGAAATCGGGCATTAAAAAGTGTAAATCCGCGGTAACTTCGAGGTAACTTCACGGGAACTACCTTCACACATGGGAATTAACTTCACCTCTAGTGGGAAATAATTTCAATTTTTATCGGTAAAGCTCTTGCCCACTGCAGGCGAGAAATTGTTTCATCTGAAAACTATGTGAGTTTATTTCCAATGCACCTGCTATTTGATGATCTCAAGATTTAATTGTATTACATGATAAATACCTGAAAAAAAGATTTCAAATCTAGCGCAGTGTTGTCCAGGCACTGTTGTCGAAGAAAACTGTTTTTAAGCATAATGTACAAATGTATTACAAAATCGCGAAAAAGAAGTGAAGCTGATTCAAAAGCAAAGTGGGAAATAACTAAACTTTTTAAAGTGAAGTTCTTCTTCACTATAAAGTGAAATAAATTCTCTCTATGATGGCTAAAAATGAACTGCACTTTGAAAAGTGGAATAAATTCTCATGTGGAGCAGATTCCGGTGGAATAAATTCCTTGCAACGCTAAAATCGTATAAAGTGTGTTTATATTTGTAAAATGTAGAGATATTTTTTTCTGTCACATTTGCGGAGATTGGAACTGAACTCTCTTGTGTGAAATTAATCATCATTTTTAAACACGTAATACAACAACAAATTGGGATTCTGCTCTCTATCTGGATCAATTTTGAAGATCCGAAAATTAGTAGTGTAGTCTGAAAATTTGAGTATACACAAATGGTTTTGAAAATTCAATATCAGCCGAGTCAATAAAACTCCGAACTTTTAATGTGCAGCTCTGATTTTGATGTTTTTTTTTATAAAATAGCACGAGAAGTACATACAGGGTGATTTGCATTAGATGCAACAAAAACGAAGGTTATGCCGAAAACAGGTCTTCGATTTTGTTTGAGTCCAAATTAATTGGCCTACGGAGAAAAAAATCCTATCGGAGTTTGGGCTGTTCCCACTGTTGAGATGGAAGGGGAATTATCTATAAAAGTTGAAAAAAAAAAACTGAAAACAATAGGACATTGTCCATAAAATATATAAATACCTACTAATATTGGTGTTGCCACTCTACTTCATCCTCCTCCAACAAAGTAGTCCGCGAACTCTTTGTGCAGCCTTTTGGCGTCGATTATAGCCTCTGCCTGAGTGGTGATCGACTGCAGCGGATGTAGCGTTTCTTCCATCGTAACACTCTTTCACTCTTTTTTTCATTCAAAAATGCATTTGCAGAATGTTTTTAAACGCAAACTGCAAAAATCTTCCGTTCGAAAACACAAATACAAATTTTACCTCACTAGCATTGTTTTCGATAACGTAGTTTGCTAAAGTTACATGTTCGAAAACATAATCTGCGGTGCAGTTGTGCAGTAAAAAAGGTGAAACTGACAAAGACAGACATGGTGGTTCGAGAGATTGTTAGCACATTTTCTCACAAATTCTGAATAGCCATTTTGTTTTGTTTTAGCTTTTGTTCAAAAACGTCAAATGCGCTTGCAAAATAAAAACCATGTGACGTTCATCAAAAGACATGTGTGCAAGCAGGACGATTGCAACCTCTGCGTCATAAATGACGTTCACTTTTGTTGGTTAAATTTACTATTATTTGACGTTTTCGAAAATGTCTCTTAACATGGAAATTGGCCGTATGTAAGTATTTTATTTGGTTTGTTTCAAAATTTTGACAGAAAATTTGAGAAATTGTATTATTGTGTAAATACATACATATAAATATCTCTGAGATCTAAAAAAAACATGTAACAACTGATGTATTTTGTTCATTCCACAGGAATCTGAATATTTCCGTTTTCGAAAACGTCAAATCAAAGTCAATTTAACCGGCAATTGATCGTCATTTATGACGCAAAAGTTGCAATCGTCAAATATGCAATCGTCTTGCTGTTACACATGTCTTTTTATGAACGTCAAATAATTTTTTGTAAGCGCAGTTGACGTTTTCGAACAGAAGCAAATTTCATCAGAATTTTCAGATTCACTTTCGCTCGTCATTTTCAGCCGCGACGTGTTTATGGTTTTATTGACTCCCTGACTGACATCCCAAAATGTCAAATAGTTAACAATCTCTTGAACCACCATGTCTGTCTCTTTCGTCACCTCCATTTTTTTACTGCACAGCTGCAACGCAGATGATGTTTTCGAACACGTGACTTTAGCAAGCTGCATTATCGAACACAATGCTAATGAAGGAGAATTTGTATTTGCGTTTTCGAACAGAAGACTTTTGCAGTTTGCGTTTAAAAAAAAAATATTCTGCCAATGCATTTTTATCGCAGATGACGTTTTCGAAAACAGCCTACCTACTTGTTGCTAATTTTCTTTTACATAATGTAAATCTCTATGAAATAATAAATTGCTTGTGTATAATATGAATGTATTTAATCTTTCTTAAACAATTTTTTTTTTGTTTTTTTTTTTGCATTTTAGAAAGTCAATTTGACCAATCAGAGATCGACCGTCAGAATAAAATAACCAAACAATTATTTGCCACCTACCTTGAACGACACTTTTTCCCATATCGAAGAACAAATCAAAGAATTCCAACTATTGATGACATTCTGCCAAGAAATCTTCCAAATAAACAACAATCACGCACCAGTCACAGTCGGGCAAATCGCAGGCAAATACCAACCTTAAGCACTAACGACTTTGATGAAGAAGGCGATACAAGTGAAGATAACAATGGCGGTGAAGTTCTAGATGAGCCAGAAAAAGACTTGGAGGAGGAGGAGCAAGTAACCGATTCGAGAGAAGCTGACGATGAGTCGCTGCAAAGTGTTGAGTCAGAACAATTCGATCAATATTACAAGGAACTATTTGAACGGGATCCAAGAGAAAATGAAATTGATAGTGGTAAGATTAAAAATTATTATCATTGACCATTTAAATGAAAAAAAAGGTGTTGGGCGAAGGTTTCAGACATTTCAATATCTTTGTTTTAGGTAGACGGAGTAACCCAATAAATCGCGCAGCAGACACTATTTTTTAAAGTCTTTCTTCTCCAAAGATGTATTAAAAATTTCTGCCACAAAAGCGGATAATTTAACTTTTCTTCAAAAGCTTATTTTGCTACAATTCTATGCACGTAGACAAAGTTGCCTTATGCAGGACAATTCAACTATCAATTGTTATATAATGAAACTGCTCAGTTAATTAAACTGGATGACCTTCCTTGTTTAATAGTCGAATAGCTTTGTTCTGTGCAAGTTCAAAATATGTCCTCTAGTTTCGGTTAACTTCACGCCATTGTTCGAAATCAATCATACAATATAGTTTTAGTCCAATGATTGATTCGTTGCCGCCGCCTCCGCCGCTGCCGAAATAAAAGTGTTAACTGGTTTAGTTCACTCTTTTCAACAAAAAGAAACCAGTTGATGGCTTATTTTATGACTGAAATAAACTTTTAACAGCTAATATTTTCAAGGCTATTTCAGATGTCTTTATTCATTGTCACAGGCGTGTAGAGAAAACCGTTATTTGATTTGATGATTGTGATGAACAGATGAGGTGATGATATCATCCACAAGCAATTTCCTTGCCTTTAGTGAAAGCCAAAAATTAATCTAAACTGATATACCAGAGACCATCACGGTCAATTTAATTTTCTGCCTTATTGTTTGCCTCTGATGCTGCTGCCTGCTGGTATGAAGACCAAGCTTTAGTTTAAAATGGCACGCTTGAAGTTCGAGTGTCAGATTATATTATCATTTCCATTTTGATTGATTTATTATTGACAGAGAAATCGATTTCACGTTGTTGCCCCTCAAAATAATGCAAAAATGAACTAGAAAATTGCTAAGACACCCGAAGGCCAATAGGTTAGGTATGTACCTTTGCTGGAAATAAGATTTTTCTTGTAAACATTGAAATGAGAAAAAAAATGTTTGTTTGAACAAAAAGCGATAGCCATAGCACCGAGGAATATATACGATTAAGCCTTGAACAATGAACATGTGCCTGAGATTTCAACCCAGCATCATCACCTACGACAGAATTATGCAATTGAAAACACTCGGTGCAAATTTCTCATTGACAGTTAGTATTATTGTGAAACGAAACTGGTGGCAATGTGCTTCTTCGAAGCTATACTCGTATCACAGAAAACTCTTTCACGGGGTTGTCGTGTGAGTCCCCGTGTATGGGGCATGGGGTAATTTCTGTGTGCACAAGATCATGAGAGTCTAATGTGAGTATTTACATTTTGTACTTAGTTGAATTATTATGAGAATATGCTCGAACAAACAACATTTTTATTCAAATTTAAGTGTCTTCTATTTGTTTATATTGATTTTGTTTTTAAAATAAATATTCAATTTGCCCACTTCACCTATATCGACGAGCTCAGATGTTAATACTTCTTATAAACTTCATATCAGGTAGAAATTAAGAAACATTGTCATAACTAGACTTTGTGTTAAATAAACTTCTTTAACTAATAACTAACTACTTATTATGAGTATCATGAAAATTTATTTATTTAAACTGCAGGAGCCTCATAATATTGACTTAAATTAAATGCATGACACAAGCTTGAGCTTATAGTTAAAGATTATTAAAATAAAGTTATAAATTGAAGATGTTAGGCATGATTTATAAAAATTATTTAATTCGTCATTAATTAGTTGTGATAATTTCGAATTTGTCGTTCCATGTTTTCTATGTTTTTTTTGCTGCTTTGCTAACTTGGTGTCAACTTAGCAAAGCACCATCTCAAAAACGGGTAAAAACTTCGTGTATTGAATGATTTACTGCTCAATAATTTGTCGTTAATTAGTCGTGAATTAGTTGTGATAATTTCAATTTTGTCGTGCGATGTTTTTCGGTTTATTTGTATTATTGTTATTATTATTATTGTTATCTTATTGGCTTCTACTATTGTTTGCTGACTTTTTATCAATTTAATTCAAGGAGCTTGAATCCATTTTCTAGGATGAGCTTTCCTTACTTCATTTGAATTTACCCACAAAACCCCAACAGAAAATAGAAAACATTGCACAACAAAATTTATATTGCTATGGAACGCAAATTATGAAGCAATAAAGCATTCAATATTACAAGTTTTTACCAATTTTTGAGGGAGTGTTTCACTTAATTGACACCAAGTCAGCAAAGCTGCAAAAAAACATAGAAAACATAACACTACAAAATTTGTTTTGTCACAAATATTCAAAAACAACCGAACGGAAAATTATCAAGCAGAAAACCATTCAATTTAAGAAGCTTTTACCCATTTTTGAGAGGGTGCTTCTCTCAGTTGATATCAACTTAGCAAAGCAGCAAAAAAAAACATAGATAACCTGGAACGATAAATTCGAAATTATCACAACTAATTAACTTCAAATTATCCACCTAACCACTTTTCGATCCATGAATGTTGTTTCTCTAAGTTGACACTCATAAAATATACACCTAAAAGCGTAGTTTTCAAAAATTCATGAACCCGTTTTCAAATATTTTATTTTTGAAAATTTGTAACGGGTGGTTTCTTAAGAGGTATAGAACCTTAAGTTGGCAACACTATTTTAACTGGCGGCCATTTTGTCAGTTGTCAAGTGATTTATTTTAAGTTCGGTTTGGCATTTCAACATGAATAGACTGACGCCTGGAACAACGCTTCCAAATTGTGCCCAAATGGGCCCAAATCAAGATTGCCGTTGATCCCAATTATCATAAGCGAATTTTGTTTAGCGATGAAGCTCACTTTTGGTTGAATGGATACGTCAATAAAGAAAACTGCCGTATTTGGAGTGATGATAATCTTCAAGTGTATGTTAAGACACAATTACATCCACAAAAACTGACTGTTTGGTGTGCTTTATGGTTTGGTGGAATAAGTGGTCCGTACTTCTTTAAAAACGATGCTGGCCAGAACGTTACAGTCAATGGCGACCGCTAATAGAGCCATGATTACTGACTTTTTCGTTCATCAATTGAACAACCATGATGTGCAGGAGCTGTGGTTTCAACAAGACGGTGCAACATGTCACACAGTTCGTGCCACAATTGATTTATTGAAGGAAACGTTTGGTAACCACGTAGTTTCACGTTACGGACCCGTGAATTGGCCACCAAGACCGTGCAATTTAAAGCCGCTTGACTATTTTCTGTGGGGCTATGTGAAGTCGCTAGTCTAGGTCGATAAGCACGAAGTGATTGACCACTTGGAGGACAACATTCGCCGCGTTATTGCCGATATACAGCCACAAATGTTGGAAAAAGTCATCGAAAATTGGACCTCCAGATTAGAATACGTCCGAGCCAGCCGTGGTGGTCATATGCCAGAAATCATATTTAAATTATAATGGCAGAAGATTATCTTTCGAATAAAGTAAATTTCATGTCAATTTAACAGAAATCTTAATTACCTATGTGATAGAACGAGTGGGTGGCCATCTAGTGGTTTCTTTTCAAATCATAGGTTATTTTGAAACTGACAGATGTTTCCCGCTCGAAACCTTGACAGAAAGTCACTTTATAGACAGACAGAACTCCCGGACCCACTTTTTTCATCGTAATGCCAGGTTTGAACATCAATGAAAATGTGTGGGGTCTTATGAAGACGGGAAGCATTACACAAGTAAAGTAGATCTCATTGAAGGTATCCAGATTAGCCTAGGCCAATATTTCATTATATCTATTAAAATATCTGTATGATTTCTTAAAAGATCGCTTTTTTTGAAGTTAAATAAAATAAAGGAGGCTGTACAAAATAAATAAAATAGAAGTTGTGAAAATATATTAAAATTGTTTTCTTTAAAAAATAAATCAATTTGTTTGCATTTTAGCAATAATAAATACGGCGAGGCAATAATTCTAATGTTTAAAAAAAAATACACATTTTAGTGATTGCAAACAAAATGAGTTCAGAAAATTCAGTAAGCTTTTAGAAATTAGTCAAGACCTCGCTTCAGTCGAGTTTTTTAGTGCAAGATTAAAAACGAGTTAACTCATCAAATTTCGTGAGTTAACTCAGGACTAACTGAACGCTTTTGATGTTTTTTTCCATACTTCTAGAGTTAAATAACACTGGTTTAATTCCCCTTAATCCGACTAATTCTGACCTACCTTGATGTTCAATAGACATTTTCTTAAGGCGATACTGCCTTTAAGCACAACTCAAAGAAGAATCAAAGACAGTTATGCCGTTTTCGAGTGGCCGTTCGGAGTTACTCCTTTTCCACTCCTTTTACTCCAAATTTTCCATTTTATGTAGAAATGGAACAGTTCCAAAATCCAAACGAAAACGACTTTAATAATTAAAAAAAAAAATTCGTCAGGCTATCTAAATGCTTCGGACTGTATAACATATTTTGTTTTGTATAAAGAGGTAAATTTTGTAAATTGGCAACACTGTTTCTAGTGCAGTAATTTTACACCTGGCACCTGTCAGATGATTGTGTTCATTTCACTATGAATAGACTTAGGTGGTCATAGCTTCCAAATTGTAATTGCCGTTTTACAGCCCCGCCAGCTCGTTAAATTAGTCAAAAATTGGACTTCCAGATTGCCCTATATATTCGAACCAGACGTGGGAGCTTCAATATGCCCAACAAAAATTGTAAAACACTAATGGCAGACAAATATGTTTTCAATAAACCGAATGCTATATGGCCATCAAAAGTATCTGTGTGTTTTATCACCTCTGAAAAAACACCCTGTGTTCTATATACAGGGTGACCAGATATCAATGATGGTTTTTTCAATTTTTATGTTATAACATCTATCCGTCAAAATACTCAGTAAGGTTTGCCATTTCATCATGAATCGGTTCACGCTTGCCGAACGTGTGGAAATTATTTAAAAAAATATTATCGAAATTCCAGCTCAGTTGTAAATAAGCAACGTGAATTTCGTCAAGAGGTCGGTCGTCAGCATATGGCTTCAGTACGGAGGCATTTTTGTTTGCAATTCACACAAAACGATGTTCTATTTATGAGAAAAATCTAAATAAGAAATTTCAATACAATACTTTCCACTTTCCAGCAATGATGTCACTTAACTAGTTTGTAGGATATTTTAAATTGTTTAGGTAGGTGTGTTGCGTCTAGTATACGAAATACATTTGGCATTTAAAAATGCAATTAATGTTTCCCAGACTGGGCAGTATTTAAAAGCTGCTGAATTTATAACCAAAAAAAAAAAAAACTAAGAAATATTTCACAGTGATGGAAGAACATAAAAAAATAAAAAATAAAAAAAAAAAAACAACAACAAGTTATTATTTCAAGTTCAAGAAGATCTGGTGGAATATTTTTTGGCAAAATAGTCAAACACGCTTAAATCCAAAAAAATATAGTTAAAGATTTCGATTCTAACATAAATCTGTCATTGAGAAAACATGTTTCAGTTTAGTACTTCTTGTAAATTAATAAACCAAAAGTCTAAGTCATTTAATTTATGTTTCGATACACGATACTGAATTAATTGCAAGTTTTACCAGAATGTTTTTCAATTAAGAACAAGGATGATAACAAACAAATTAGGCAGGCATCCAGGTTTTTTATGACCTCACCAACAAAAACGCTTAATCACTATTTTAAATTGGCTATAAACTATAATCGTTTAAGGCAAAGATTTAGGTAGACAGTATAATATCGGATACGTGTTTGGTGGATATATATACAAATAAAGTTCGTTGACTTTGCTATTAGTTTGTGGGATTTTTTTTTTGACTCTTGGGTGTTATAAAAACTTATCGCCTTGATACTTTAATCAATCGAATCTTAGTCACATTTTCTGGATTGTTCCACATTTCATTAATTGTCAGTTACCTGAAAAGCTGTGAAGGTTAGTTGCCCTCTGGGCTCTAGTTTTGATAAAGAGCATTATTTGACCTGGGGGTGTTTTGCTTCAAGTTCAAATTTGGAACAAAAAAAGCAGAATTGTTTTGGGTAATTGTGATTCCAATTAAAAATAACTTGTTACACTGCACTAAGTGATGAGCCAGTGATAAGTCAGTGAACGCAAATCTTTGTCTTGACAATTATTTGGCCGCAAGTTGTACAGACTGCTTTAGACTCTCTTTGACAAAGGTCTGCTAGTATTAAAAAAATGTATATAAATCAAGTGAAGTTACCTCGAAGGCAATTTTATTTTGCATAATTATGGATATGAAATCAAAGCAAGAAATCATGTATTCTGGATTATCAATTTAAGTGGTAGGGGTGACCCTCAGGTACAACGCAGTCAAAGACCCCAGCTTGGGCCAGCGAGCTTTAGTCAGGATGGGCGGAGGGATACAGGTGCCCATTTTAGTATTTCGCAAATATTTTTAAAACCAAGTGTATTAGCGGAAAAGTCCACATCACAAAATTAAAGTAAATTAAATTTTCTACAAAAAATGTCATAGTCATACTTTCGCTAGGAGCAAGGGTAGAAATTTCAAAAACCTGAAAAACCATGTTATTTACAAATTTAATGTTTATTGATCAATTAACCCAGAAATATTAAAAAAAGTAAATAAAGGGTTTTTCAACAGAGACGCTACAAAAATAGAGCAACAGGGACAGCAAACGACGCCATATTTTTTGCAGCTCTTTTGACATTTCAGTAAGGTTTGCCATTTCATGATGGAAAGATATACGAGCCAACAACGAGTCGAAATTATTAAAATTTACTACCGAAATTCGGAGTCAGTGGCCTCAACGTTAAGAGCGCTACGTCATAATCGTCCTAGCAGATCAACAATTGAGCGTCTAGTGGAAAAATTTGAATCCACAGTAAAAAATGTCGAGAATATTGCTGCAGCTGAGGCTTCAGTTGCAGAAAGCCCAAATGTGTCTCTCACACGTCGTTCTCAAGCGTTGGGCATCTCTGTGACGTCGTTGTGGCGAATTTTGGGAAAAGACTTATGGACTTCTGCAATCGTGCCCGTGGTGGACATGCAAAAAAAATTGAGTTCCATAATAATGCCATTGAACGTATATAATGTTAATTAATGATAATTTCAGTAACGTGATGGGAAAGAAGGTTGGTAGGTAAAGAAGGTGGTGAGGGTTTATTTTATTTATTTAATAAAGTGTTTATTGTCAAATGAAAAACACTGTATCTTCAAAGGTAAGAACTTCACGGGGTATTTCCAAGTTATTGACCAATACTTTTTGAAAAGATTTTGGGGGTTGTTCTTAGAAAAAAAATCACTAAGTAGAAGGGGGTCCATTTGCCTCCTTTTATAAGGAAAGGGGAGATCATTTTCTAAGACATTGGTTCAGAGAGGAAAAGCAATCATTTAAAACAACTAAAATACTTACAATAATGTATTTACTACAGTTTTTTTGAAAATCTAAGAACCTATTCTTATATTTTATTATGAAACCAAGTTATTTTAGTCAAGAGTTTAAAAATGTAATGATTATAAATTAAAAAATTGAAAAAAAATACAAAAATTTAATTCATATTGATTTTTTTTTCAAATTTTTTTCTTGCAAAGCACTAAGTTTTCGTTCAGTATTTAATGCTGCTATTAATTTTAAGTGGAACGCTTAAACCCAGAGGGTCTTAAGTCATTTAGTTTTTGAGAAAATTGCAAAAATATTTCTGTTCTACAAAAGGGATCTTTACTCCCGGCCGGACGTCTTAGAACAAAAAAGAAACCGATGGGTAATTTGGTATCGTCCCAACTGTCATCAGATATGTATGTATTGAAGGAAGTGTTCCCACTGTGAAGATACTTGTTTCAAGCTGAATCATATTAAGTGTTTAGTGTTTTTGCCGTACAGGAAGTGTTATGACTCCTCCTTTACTTGAGAGCATGGAAGATCTTATGCAACTAATCTTCTTTCGCACTCATGCAGTTGCAGTTGAAAGATCATGATGTATATACACAAATCCATTGACCTGAATACATAGTACCCCTCCCATTGATGTTCATTGTTCAGAAGACGTTTTCTTTAAAGCTGGGAAAACCACAGCGTTATACCTTCTTTTATATCTCTGTCCTATACTCAACTGGTTTCTTTCTAAGTGTATGAAAAGCAGCTGTCCCAAAAAAAGGTGAATCTTCTTCCCCTTTCAACTTTTATCCAAATTAGACTTACGTTCCTTCTCAGCTTAAGAATTAGGAAATACATACAAAGCTTCTCATCGGCTAGCGGTACCATTTCATAACAATAGGTCAACTTGAGATCTGAGGATCTATATGTACGTATATCTCACTGACCAATGGAATCAATCTATACATCGGCATCTTTTTGGGGAAAATACAAAATAATAGGGTTTGATATTTTAAAAACATTTGATAGAGTATATAGCTTCGCATCTTATCGAAAATTCGTGCATTTGATAAATTAATTAACTTTTAATATATTGTCTGAAAGTTGGTTCCATTTGTAACTACATAAATGCCACAAGCGCCAGTTGGAGGAAAGCGGAAAACATCGTTTACGTTTTGACAATTTTTGGTTTAATGTTTGGCACATTTTTAAGAATTTTTTGCCTCGGTTTCGACAAAATTTTGTTTTTATTTTTGAATTTATTCTTAGTAGAAAACTGAATATTATGGTAGACGCCAGATGTTACGCTTTGAATTTAAATTAAAGCAGATGGCTCTGTATTTTTGTTAAAAAAAAAATTAAGAAGAAAGAAAAAAAGCTTGTTCAAGCCAATTGGCAAGAAATGGTATTGGAATGGGAATAAACTACTTTGTCTGCCACTTTTCTCCCAGGAGCACTAGTTTCAATAGAGATTTTGTATAGAAATGACATACGACTAGCAGTCCATATAATAGTATGTCAATGATGAATAAATCACTTCTTTGTTGAGTTAGAAATTACATTTTAGGAATGAATACTGGTATGTCGACAGAATTGTCCATTGTTTAATGGTGCAAATCAAAAACTGAAAAACTTCATAAACTAAATATTGTCTCCTTTTATTTTTCTCCTTTTATAATTCGTTAAATGCTAACGTTACATAACCTTTGTTCGTTTTCTTCTCAAAACTGCCAATTTCTACCAATTTTAGTCCAAAGTTCTGTCAACGTTCATATACAAAAATAAATTTGGACTAGATATTGTAGAAATTGGTAGTTTTGGGAAGTAAACGAACAAACCAAGTATATTTGCTTAAAAATAAATAATTTACAAATAAAAATACGGTACCTATTAATATTTTCCAAAAAAAACTGTTTTTAAATTTGACAGAAGCATTGTTTTCTATTGGCTCGATGTGGCGAAACCAATGCAGTCGACGTGTGCTTTGGCTTTTTAGACTACAGCCAGACCTTTGTTCAGCTCATATATGAGTAGCGGTTGTGTCTCCATTTCTTCATTCGCCCTCTTCGTACACATGACCAAATATCCGTACAAAATTTTTCTTTCAAAAGAGCCCAGCCTCAGCTCTACCATTTTACTTCTTGGCTAGCAGTCAGCAGCCCCCAAAGCAGGACTAGAAGTATAAGGGTTTTGTAGAGTGTGCACTTTTCCTACGGATGAGGAGTTTTGAACCCATTATTGTTTTGCAAAACCAAAATACCTAGGAAGATTCTTTATCGGACTTTCGCTTAAGTGTCATTCATGAAGTTGATATTTACTGGGAGGTAGATGAACTCCTTTGGTAGGTAAAGGTATATATGGCTGCCCAGAGCAACCTATCTCAGTAACCCAATTAGCGCTGAAGTGCGTCGTGGAGGGTGATTTTATAAGAGGGAAGTGCGGATATTCCCTTTTAGGCCTTTACGGATCTAAAAAGGGGTATGTCCTTAGAAAACCTTATTCCGCTTTTGCGCGGTCTAAGGAGTCAAACGGATGCAGTATATGAATTAAAATCGAAGTTAATCCTAACTCCTTAATTACCTCGAAGTTTTTGCATTCAATAGTGACGTTTTGTTCCATCAGGTGGTGGACAAAAGCTTGTTTGTTTGTTGATAGTAAGAACTTTTGTCCTAATTTACTACAAGACAAACAAGTTTCGCCTGTTCTTTAAACGCCGTGAAGGTCGATATTGTCCGCATATCCAAGCATGTAAACGGATCTTTTGAAGATAGTGCCTTCCGTGTTAAAGCCTGCCCTACCCACTATCTGATTGAGAACGAGATTGAAAGAAAACACATAATAGCCATAGCGCATCTCCTTGCTGAGATCCTGAAGGTGTTTGGAATAGTTCAGAAGAATTATTTCCCAGTTGTACATTGTTCATCATGTGGATCAGTTTTCTCGGGATTCCGAATTCAGCCATATCGCCGAATAGAGCTCCTAATGCTATTTCATGCGGCTTTGAAGTCGATGAAGTTATATGGTGGGCCTGGACTTAAATTTTGTTGGTCTTTTCCTGGATTTGCCTGAGTGTGAGGATTTGGTTCATTAGTTGGTCTGCCAGGCTGGAAGCCACACTGGTTAATGTGTTCCAGAACGGCTAAGGACGCTCACACTCTACGTTGGATAGAATTTATATGTGACGTTTAGAAAGGAATATATATCTCGATTGTTCTTTCTAAACATAGGATTGCCTTTTTTGCAGATGGGTAACATAGTGCTGATCATCCGGTCATCGGGCATGTTTCCTTCTATCCATATACTTGGTTGATGAAATTATGCATTTGCCCCTTTCACAAAACATCCCCTCCGTACTGGGGGTCTTGTTGTTCAGCTTATATATACCTAAGTCTACCTCTTTTCTGTACTGTGTGGTGGAACTGGGTCTTCATTGATTAGAGATGGATTATCTTCTTGCCCTATAACTCGCTCTAGATGCGATTTCCATTTAGCATTATAGAAATCGGGGTGAGTACTGCATTTAACTCACCTAATATTAAGTATTTATAACACGGCTAATCCGAAAAACTAGAAAATGTCATGTGTTAACAACCGCTAAAAAATGCTGCTTGAACACTTTTACTATTCCCTGTGCTTCGGAAACTATAGCTGTATTTTATTTTCCCCCAGATCTGATCCGAAATGGATTTGCACACGAAAATATATGTATTACAAAAAAAACTCAAGATCCAGCTTCGCTTTTGGATTTGGACTTGCAAATTCATTTTTGAACACACACCCTTAGTACTTCCTTGCAAAAATTAGTTTTAACGCTGACGGGTAGATGGCTTTTTGAGTAAAAAAAAAAGACAACGAACACATACAAATAAATACACAAAAGGAAAAAAGAGATGGGTATATAACACTATTTTCACCGTGATCCTGTTTGTTTTATTATCATGATCTGATCCAGACCAGATCTGGAGGATAATAAAATGCAGTTTATGTTACCTTTGCTGTTTCAAAGAGCTTGATTCTAAGTCTTAATACAAGCAGCTTGCCTCTTTTTTTAAACCAATTTCTGAAACTCGTTGGTATACTTTTTTGCGAATATCTTACATATGCTTAGCATTGGACTATACAGCAATTTTTTACGACCCATATTCCTTGCATTTTATTAAAATTGCGAGTTTTGACGGATTTTTTATGAAACAACATTTCTAGTTAAAACATTCTGCGTCTCTTTCTAACAATAATTTATTTCAAAACAATTTCTATAGGTAACTTGTTATTTGCTAATTATGGAATTTCTTATAAATGAATAAATGATGAATAAATTGATCATCATTTAATAGCAAATTTATAAATTTATTCTTCGTTTTATTCTTAGATAAATAACATTCAATTAAACTGCCCTTGACATTCTATGCGCAATCCAAGTAACCAAGTAATCAATTCACGACCGCATGTAACCTAGAAATTGCACTAAACGAAATCCCATTCTCACTCATAACATAGTTAATAAATACAATTGCTCTATGCAAGCATTAGCACTCAATTAATATTATCGTATGGTTGATGTTAATTTGATTGCGAAAATTTTGGCAAATAATGAAAAGGAAAAGGCACTTACTTACCCGCAGTAATTTGCAAACAATACAAAAAAAAAAAAAAATTATAAAAGAAAAACATTTCAAAGCCACTTGTATAGATCTTATGCTGATGTTGATGAAGTTGGCTATCTGTAGATCAAGACAAACAACAATGGTTTGAGAAACAATTTCGCAGTAAACAAATTTATCGTGCCACTTAGATGTGCAACATCAGAAGGTGTTTAATGCAATAGCCGCGTTAAGTCACCTCTCCGTTTATAGCTATTGAGTTTCTATACGCTCTCAAACTGACCTAGGTTTAAATCTTTCTTAAGAGTAGTTATGCATTTTTTTAACTCACTTTTATTGAGACTTTAGAATCTAGTGTATAATTTTTATTAGAGCTTTTGTGTTGATCTACATTGAAATTTAATCTTTTGGATCGTATTTCAGTTGTCACATGAGTTGCTTCCTCACCTCAAGACCCCACTTGATATGTAGCTTCCAATATCACCAAACCACACCGTAATGCATGAGCGACGCTCCAACGCGTATATATTTTAAAGAGATGACAAGCTAATTGCCCAAACAGCTGTCTACCTTAATGTCCAATGAATAGTGCTGAATTATGGTTGTCAGCTGAGCTTAAATTAATTTTTTTTTAAGAAGCCTAAATCTGTCTTACGACTTATACAGTGTAATAATTGGAAAGGGAGCAATTTCGGTCAAAGTATAGTTACAAACACGGATATTCAAACAGACTATACAATACCACATATTGATTTTAATAGCGTGGCCGTAACAGATATCCTTACAAGGGAATTATGAGCGGAAAACCACGTGATAAATGCCAATCATGTCTCTGTCTTTACGGACGGTTTCAAGACGAAAGATTGGGTAGGATCAGGCATCTTCTCGGATAAATCACCCTTGAACAGATCAACACAGCTTCAAAATTTCTGCAGCGTTTTTTCAAGTTTCAATTGGAAGTGCTTTCAGTCCTTGAAAATAAGAACATTGATATTTGTATTGACAGCTAGGTGACAATTAAAACAATCTACTCAATCGTCACAAAGTCCAAACATGGTAGACCGCGTTGCCGCAACGTATTGGGAATATTCAATGCAACCAACACAATTACCCTTCGATGGGTCCTAGGACACCGTGATATATACGGGAACTAAAATACGAAGAATTGGCCACAAACGGATCATCTCTTGATCTGAGCCAAACTGAAGTATCGGTACTTATGCCATACTGGAGCAGGAAAAGAGTATAGAATTTACGAAATTTTCCTCGAAATCGCAAACGACAGATGGTCTGCAATTGACACTTGTCGGGTCTCGAGGCACCTATATGGCTGAATCTCGATAAGAAAAAAACAGAACACTTACTCAAACTAAGCAAGCCTCAACTGTATCCCTCTTGGTTGGTATTCTAACAGGTCAGAACTAAATGGGAATCCATCACTAGAATGGGCATCAGGACATCTGACTTATGTAGAGGATGTCAAGATGAGGAGGCAGAGGAGGGCTGCTATCACATCCTCTGTGAATGCTCCAGACTATATCAAAAACCAGAAAGGCAGGCCTCGGCGATGATTTTTTTGACGAACTGCGCGACGTCTTGTATCTGCTACTAAAAAGCATCTTGAAATTCATTCAGAATTCCAGAGGGTGAACGGAGACACCCCCTACCTAAGCGTCCACTCACTCCACTATGACTCCTTCCTCTACCAATCCTTATACCTACTTTTCCTTAACCCTGGGGAGCACAAAGTATCCATTTAGGTCCGAGTGAGATGATGCGGCTAGCCGTATTATAACCCCTTCCAACCTAAAACCTATAAATGGATCTTCTTTCAATAAATTACTATCCAAACAAAATACAAATTTACAACCAAAAAAAATTGTATTTACGAGTATGTGATGATTTTAACGAAAAGATGATGATTTTAACGAAAAGATCTTTATAAAAATGGGAGCTTTTGCACATGCCAGGAGGCGCAATTTTCTAAAAAAAATGACTTAAACCAGAAAAACTATTTATTAAAAAAAAACGGTAACACTTACAATGCCATGCTTTACCTTTTTGTAAAGCCAAAAATCTCTTCTTTTATTTTGTTTCTAAAAAAAGTTCTTTAAGTTAATAGTTTTTAAAAAATTAATTATCAAACTGAAAATTTTGAAAAAAAAAATTACATTTAAAAAATTTGTGTCAAACTAATTTTTTCCAAAATTTTTCGTAATTAGGTAAAAATTTGTGTCTTCAAAATTCAATGCTCTCATAAACTCTTAGTCAAAAACAGAAAATGGTATGCTTAAATTTCTTGTACTTTTTGAGAAAATTAAAATTAACTAAACCTACTTTACTACCTTCGTAGTGAAAATAGGATCTTTAGAGCAACTTAAGTGACAGATTGGAGTCAAATTTTGGGAATTGTATCTCTTATTTTTTTTGTTTCATTTTTCTCCTAAAAGAGGTTGGCCGTCTGGTTTTTTGTGTTTGACTAACAATTACTAATTAAGAGCATTAAATATTAAAAACAAAAATTCTTCTTGGGTCAAGTTCTTCAGTGCGAGTTTATCCTATTTTCGGGGTTAAACCCAAGTTAACTCCTGAAACATGTTTTTCATTCAATTTAAATCCCGAGTTAACTCAACAAATTTGGTGATTTAACTCTGGATTAGCTGAGAAGATATTTTCTGAGAGATGCTTGTCAAAAATCTATTCAAATCGAGGTATGACACTATGGAAAAAGTGATTTTCATAGTGGCGCCATCTTGAATTAAGAAGCAAAGCATTGATTTCTATACTGTCGCTCTTCGATTTCGATAGCTTTTTGACAAAAAGGAATTAAATTTAATTCTCCACTGAAAAACTACATTTGAGTTAAATCAGGATTAAAGTATTTGCAGAATTAACTAACCCTGATTTAACTCAGAGTTAACTCATGCACTGAAAAATTAGACCTTAATCACGTAAAATTTTCAACAAAATTAGTTTGAAATTTTTTTTTTGTCAAAACTGAGTTTGAGGAGTATTTTTTTTAAAACTGTTTCTCTAAAACAACTTTATTTAAAAAGAACAAAAGAAGAGATTTGTATCTTTATAAAAAGGCATTGTGAGTGTAACCGTTTTTGTTTAGTAATTTTGTTTCTGTTATAAGTCAATTTTTTTTAGAAAATTGCCCCTCCCGGCTAAATGGGGGGAATATCCCCCCCGGTACGATTTGTTTCTTGTCTTAACCCAAATTATACGCTCTACGTTTTTCACACCTTATGCGAATCACCCCGTCGAGTGAATGCCGGTTACTAAATATTTATGACGATATTATACACACATACACTATTAAAGAAAGAGCCCCATTCAAAATAATTCTGGATAATGAATGTCCTAAATTTGGGATGACATATAGTCAGTTGACAAAACCATTATTACATTTTATAAATTAAAACAATAGACATTCCCAATCGCTGTAGTTGGCAACCTTGTCTGCAGCATCCATTCTATCCGTGCTATTATCATAAGCAGAGTATGATGGCTTTGCGTTTGGGTCTTCATATTCAGATTCAGATTCCCAAACCGGATTGCGAAGCTGTTTCTCACTCACAAGTTATGTGTTGGCCTTTGGGCGATTTGCTTGACTAGTAGAGTATGGTAATATGGTACAATGCGAGAAAATCATAAAGCAGCCGCGTTCCGTATTACATACATCACAGCAACATCAAGAAAACTATCTGACCAAAAGATAGAGTAGACGATAGGTATATATGTTGGCATTAGGTATACCCATCTGTCTCGCTTTGGCCGTGGAACTCCACCGCACCGTTTTCTCTCGAACATCGTCGTCGCGTCGTCGTAGTCGTCGTAGTCGTAGTCGTCGTCTACGGTAGTTTTAGCCAGTGCCGCACTGCTCTTGGATGTCGGATACTCGGATGTCGTCCCCCATACCTATCTGCAGTACAAAAAGTCAGTTCTCCACTAGCGGTCAATTCAAGCACACATGCCAATATCAACTTTCGATTTAGTATAACGACTTTCGGTTTCACTTTTGCTGTGTTACAGTTGTAGTCGTTTAGTCTTCACTCTGTCACTTTCGGGCTCAATTCGAATCTTTAGATTATATGTACTTCCGTTGAGCGAGGCTACATAGTTTGGCAGTTAATCTGGATCCTGATCAGGCTAGAACTTCGCGGGCAATGAAAGTGCGGATTATCGAAGAGTTTTCGTAATACTGGTCGCTTCGCCTGCCGCGCCTTTGACAAGTTCGCGCGTTTCGAGTTTTTCTTATTTACCGAGTCGACATATTTAATTATTTTGAGTTGTTTTTCCGTCTTCATCGAATTGAATCTTTGAATATAAAATGCAGAAATATCTGTTAGTTGCTGTGATATGTTTACATTTGCTGGGAGGACACGCAGTGGTTCCATCTTCTAAATCATTGACAACAGGAGGTAAAAAACGATTTTAATTTTCGCTCCATATAGTTTGTATGAATTGCATTTGGACACAACAACAAAAATCATTTTATTGCTTCGCTTTCTCCTAAATCAAAGGCTTATGAAACAATCAGATGCTGTTGTTGGAATTTTTTTTTTAAAAAAATATATTTTGACAGAGATTCAGGTTTATGTGAGTCGGTGGATCGAGTACGATGGGTACATCGATTAATAATTATTGTGGAATCTTGTTTAGCTCAGGCAAAGTTTCTTGTGGTTAAAGATATTTAATTAAGAAGATTTTACTTTATTAACGTGATTTTGCATATTGCATTTTATTAGCGTCCACATTGCAACATTCTTAAAGTTCAAACACATGCCTCTTCGAGGTGCAATTTAGTGCGGTTTGATTAGGTGTCAATCCACTTTTGAATCAAATTTATATTATATGTACATATTTGTGCTTCGTGATACTTTAAGAAGACAGAAACAAGTGGAGAAGATTAATGACAGTTAGGGGAATTTTGAATTGAAAATAAGCTATACCCATCATTTTTGTATGGAAATGGAATTTCATAAGACATCACAAATCAAAAAAGATCAATGGCGAATTATCTGTTTTCTGATTGTGATGATTGATAATAATTTAAAACACGCAAATATGTATGTTGCGATTTAGAAATTAAATATTTATGAATATCAATACGTTTCATTGTGGGTTTTAAACAACTTCCGTGAAGGGTTTATAGCATTTATTTAAATGAGACTTTCGCTTTCTGAAATACCAAAATATTTACATATTTATAAATTATGTGTTTGTGATTCTGCAGATGTGAACAAAAAAAAAATCCCCCTTTTATTTGTCCTAATGGCAAGTATTGGTTTCGGGCAGAACAAAAAATCAATATTTCAACCTACACCTACAGGTGAAATTGTATACAAAAATGAAATGGTTCATGAAACTTCGTCAGAAAGTTGCAATTACCCTGACAATGAAGACTTAAAAGAGTTCATACAAATATCGGTGTTTTTGTTTAGTCGCGATAGAAGAGTGTCGGGGGGGTTGATCAAACTGAAAAATTTATTCTTAGGTACAGTCTAAGCATATTTTTAGGGTTATTAAGTTCCAAATTTCATTTACCTTCCTTTTTAGTTATGTGGGCTTTTCCACTAATACGATTGGTTTTTAAAATATTTGCGAAATACTACAAAAGGGGATCTGTACCCCCCTCTCTCCATCCTGACTAAAGTTCGTGGGCCTGGGCTAAGCTGGGGACTTTTAGTATGACTATATTATTTTTTCCATATATTTTATGATTTCGGGTCTTCGTTGACTGGACTAATACTGGAGCTGCGAGCAGAGTGGTGATGTGAGAAACAAATGTTTTCTTATGAGAGCTCTCATACTTTTCAAAGGTTGTGAATCAAATAAGTTTAAAGTTAATTCTGGATTTCCACAAGGTAGTCATTAAGGCCCTATCCTTTTTATTTTATTTATAAATGACTTACCGTCTGTATTGAAGCACTCCAAGTGTCTCATTTATGCGGAAGATATTACAATATTCAAAACTATTTCAAATTCTCGAGATTGTGAAGAGTTGCCAATGTGACTTTAATTCGTTTTGTGACTGGTGTGTTCGTAACTGTTTGCTTCTTAACATCGATAAATGTAAAGCAATGAGCTTTACAAGAAAGCTTTCTGTAACTTCTTTTAATTATTTATTTAACGGTATATCATTATCTCGTGTCTGTCCTTGGTGTGTCATTTGATTGTAAACTTAAATTCATTCCACCACATAAACTCCATATCTCTCAAAGCCAACTCAATTCTTGCTTGGATTAAGCGAGAGTCAAAACAAATCTCCGATCCTTTTGTTGTAAAGCAGCTTTTCATAATAATTGTTCGACCCATTCTCGAATACGCTTGTCAAGTCTGGGCACCCAAATAAGCCTGCCATAAAGCGAGATTAAAACAAGTGCAAAAGAGGTTTCTGAGGTTTGCGCTTTGGGGGTTAAGATGGGCTAATCCCTACGATCTTCCACCTTAGCACAACAGACTTAAACTCTTATTGATATCCCTAGTCTTGAAAGCAGACGTTCTTATTTATGTTTTGTCTTCATTTTTAAATTAATAAATGGGAAAATTGACTCTTTGCACGTTGCAACTTCTGTTTCGTAAAAAACTGTAACCCCAAAGAAACCTGAGAAATTTCACCATACATGCATACATATTTCAAATTATCGGACTAATTATGAACAATTTTCTCCATTAGATAAAATGTTTAAATTCTTTAAATATTTCAATGATAAATATATTAATTTGTTTGATGGTAGTGTAAATTTGTCAAGTTTTTTCCAAATATATATAAATTCTGTACATGTATGAATTCTGTTAAGCTAGTACTTAGCCAAATTATAACAAAAAATACTGAGGTGTCTAGAAGCATCACCGTTCTGCTCGCATCGCAGCTCCAGTATGTGTTCAGCCTTAGTTTTCTCCAATCTTATCGAAATGATATTTGAACGGTAATGTTGAGTTTAATATCTTGAGAAGACTCAGCTTCACGACTTCTATTTTGTAGGGCTTCCACTTCATTCTGCAATATGGAAATCTCAACATCTTTCCAAATAGTGCTTTCCCTCTGATGCAGTTTTGGTTCTCTAACTTTCAACTGCCTACTTTTTTCTTCTTATTCTGCCATAGCACCTGAGATAACAGTAGAGAGACGTGTCTCGTACCTGAGTTTTTCAAGAACTAATATTTTATTTTCTCAATACCGTAAGAGAAAAACATTTTAAAACTATCTACAAGCAATAAAAATGATTTTAGCATTCGCTCATAGTCATAATCTTCAACCAACTCCCTCTTTCATTGAGGTTCTCCTTAACAATTGCATCACCGCTCTGCTCACAGCTCCAGCATGTGTATTGTGTTTAATCTTACACATTTAAAAGAGGACATAATGTATGTAGCTTGTCTTTCTCTTTAAAATCTACAGTAAAATCCAAGATTCACCAGCATTTCACTACACCACAGAGAAAAACAACAAACCAAATGTGGTAGATTTTTTTGACAAATGACCCGTCCACTTATAAATAAAATTCCCCGAATATTCCAAGGTCAGTCTGTCCATTGTTTAAGTGCGTAGCTTAAGACAATCAAAATTCAAACGCACATCACTTTACATAATGCTATAGAGGCTTATTTGTGGCTAATTTACTCATCAAGCTTTCGGTTTTAGCAAATGACATTTCATGACAGTGAATTTATTTGAGAAAAACTAATGAGTCGAAATATATGACAATGGCGTTCACTTCTGTTTCAATAGTTCAGAAAAAATCCCTTCCTAATATAAATAAAAAACAAATTAAAATCAAATAAAAAATTTAAACAAAAATAAAAGCCACACAAAAATGACAATGCTTTCAAAAGAATGCACAAAGTATGCCAAGGTCACAACAACAACAACAACTAGTTCCTCTAACTTAATAGTATTACATTCGAAGCAGAATTTGCTCAAAATATAGGTAGGGTAGCTAGCAGAACCTAGAAAGTATATCTTAAGTAAGACAAAGGCATTCTTGCAGTCGTGCCTCAAGACATCTGCATGAACAATCCACAGCTCATTGTTATTTCCTTTTGAGCTGACTGACCCACGCGCTGCAAGTTTGTCTTGCTGTTCGCAATTAGCATGATCTATTTCTTCATTTTCCGTCGTTGTATAATTTTCGCATGAGCAAAACACATGCAACTCCGATTGTAAACGGAATCCAAATCGAGCGATGGAAATGTCTTCTATTTTTTCTTATACTTTTCATAAATTCATGTTGGCCAATCACGACTTTAAGTGCGATTCGTTTTTAATGTAATGTTTGTTTTTTTTGTTTATCTTATTTTTAAATTATGCCCACTTATTGGCCAATTAATAAAATGTCTACTGGAGTAATCTAGGCCAGACGATATGTGTTAAGGAATCTGATAAAATTCCTATACCTACTTGCATTTATGCATCAACAATTCTAACAACTTCTGCCGATGCCGTGCTTTCGTCATAAAATAAACCAAGTTAAGTTTTAAAAATAATTTATTTAAGTCAAACAGGTGGGCAACGCAACGGCTGGTTATGTTAAGAGAGTCTTAATATTCTGAAAAATATAAATAGATTGACTCATATACTAATTCAATCTCGTTTTTTTTTTGTTTTTTTTGTTTTAGAAACAAGAACAAAAACTTGTATGTTTAATAATTATTTTGGAAAGTTATTTAAAGCCTGATTAAAAATGCATCAGATTGGAAATGAATTGTGCATCCATAATGTTAATGTTCGATTTAATCGTCGAGGGTTTGTTTATCTTTGATACACGTTCCTTTAATTAAGAACAAATTTAGATGATAAAAGGGGTGGCGTATACTTGTTTTTTTTTTTTTTTTTTTTTTGTATCTATGGTGATTGTTGCTATGGACAATTTTTAATCCAATTTAATTTTATTCGGTGCCAATACTTTCTGACTCATGGTAAAATTATTGATGCAGATTACGGTATCAAAGTACGTTTTAAAGACGTTTTTTTAAATGCAGTCGCTGACAAATAGCTTTTGTTTCAAATAAGGTTGTCCATAAAGTTGGGTGTCCATTTGAGAGTTAGTATGGTGCTAGTAGAGATTAATCAGCTTAAGAGAGCAAAATCGTAAGTTAGAGTGGGCATAGTGTTGACATTCGAGCTTTTTGATAGTAAAGTGCATTTCACTTCTTAAGACGCACCAATTTTTTGTAAACTTTAAAAAGAAGTGTCTGCTTGTTATTTTAAGCAAAAAATGGGAAAAAAGATACAGTTAACATTGGAAGAAAGGGAACAAATTTACAACCATTCGGAAGGCTTTCAATGCGGAGTACTGCAAGGAAAATAGAAAGAAGTGAACATGCAGTTCGAAATTATGTGACAAATACTGCCTCATAGGGAAATAATCTAGTAAATGGAGACCAGGAAGTGGAGACCAGGTTTGTAAAAGAATGTAATCTTTTGTGAATGCAATCTTTTGTGAATGCAACCTTTAGTGAATGCAATCTATGATTACACCAATAAAAAGATTGCATTCATTGCCTTACTTTGAGACTTCGTACTTTGACTTTAAATTATCCAATCCCCATTCATTTGACATACAAAAAAAAAACTTGCAATTATGTTCCCCGCCATTCATTTTACAGCAAAGTGGATGCAATTTTTTGGGAACACTGGTAACAAGTTTGAAACGAAACAAAAAACTACCGGCTTAGTTTGTATGTAGCTGAATAGAATAGATTTCAATTGACAAATTGGCAAAGCGATATAATTCAATTTTCTTAATTCATTCATATGTACATAAATTTCTATTTGGTTAATTTATATTTCTTAGATCTCAGCAATCTCACGAATATACATAAATCATGCGATTTCTCAGAAAAATTTCTCAGTTTTTGTGTCAAATAGTTAGGATTTGTGTCAAGTGTTAGATTTGCCTGCTCAATTATTGACGGAGCAAAATTAGTGAGGAGTCTGAAACATAGATTCACCAATTGACGGTGTTCACATTGGACTCACTCCGCGCGACTCATTTTGACATCTCTTTCTTTTATCTCACTCTATACGACTATATTAGAAAGTGAGGCAGGATTTTTGATTTTTTTGAAAAAATCTTGCCTCACTAGATTCTCTCTTTCTCATCATGAGTTGGAGTGAGATAAAACAAAGAAATGTCAATATGAGTCGCGCGGAGTGAGTCCAATGTGAACACCGTCATTGATTAGTAAACTAATGTCCAATTCCTTTCTACAAAAGAATCGATTTTGCTCCAATTTTTTTCTAAACAAAATCGCTTTTATTCTGTCAACACAAATCTTCCATTTTTAGCAAGATTTCATATCAATTTGCAAGATTTGACATTTCTAGTACGTCAAATTGAAATTCATGGAATTTTGGGAAGACAAATTGTTTTTTTTTTGGTTGCAATGAATTCTACATAATTTAACAAAAAAATATTCAACAATATTTTTAGTCAATATATGTACAACATCTATAATAATAATTAATTTAAGGTGACATGTACCACACACACAATCTCACAAAAAAAATTGATTCTATTACGATTTTATTTCAATTGACAGAAACAAATCGTTTTGTTTTAGAAAAAAATCGATTGATTTGTTGAAAGGAATTCGACATAACTTACACTCTGAGATCACAAATGTCATTTAATTACACTCTGAATTTTCTGCCGCGTCAACTTAGTCCGCATTGGCATTCATCTCAATCAAAAAACTTTCTGATTTTTTTAGAGGTTTTTTAATCGATCGACATTGTGGCCATCCTTTGATGGAATTTGACAATTTATGACTTGGCAGATTAGCAACGATATATATTTTGACATATTTAGATTATTTGAATCCAACTGTCAACCACAAACCCCCGAGCAATTCTATTTCTCGAGAGCAAAAACTAATATCTCAACAATTTTGGGTTTTCCACAAAAGTTTTTCAATATATCAAAATGCGTAGCCAGCATTCTCTAATGGAATTTGATAGATTATAGCTTGACAGTCTATGTTAGCCACGAAAAAGTCACATTGACGACTTAACATGCTAACGTCTCGCATCGTGTGTTCGTCAAGGTGAAAAATTATTGAATTTTGTATTTGCCAACCCAGCGTCGAAGCTCAAAGTGTTCGAATGTGGTCACGTCATATGTGATCGTCATAGTTTGACGAATCAATGCGTTGACATTAAATGATAAAAAAAAACGCGTTGACACAGCTTACATGTCATCAATGCAACATTGTGTGAACATCAAAATTTGACAGTTTATTGAAGATATTTTTGGTGACGTCAAGAAGTGAACGCGTTGAATGTTTACGTGGACTTTCTAATCGAAGTTTTACGTGCGTCCCGTCAATTTGTTAACAAAACTATCTTGTAGAATCAAAATTGAAAATATTTTTAATACATTTTACATTTTAAGATTTTAAGGAAAAATTTTCCATAACGGAAATAAAGTATTGTGACTTTTTTTACGAAAACGTTCATGTTTTTTTCTTAATCATGTATTTCTCGTTAGTAGATTAAATTATTTATTTTCTTAAATATTAGGTTCTCTCTCCTTAACTGTGTCGTTATATTAATATACCAATATCTTCAATGCTCAACAACTTTATTGCCTCGAACAATTTTTCTAAAAATAAGCAAGTCCTTAAAAGTTGTGAACTTTTTTTATGTATTCCAAACAAATTAGACGAAAATTCAATTATGTATATTTTCCGGGATCAGAGTTTTAATACTCTGTTCGTCTCAAGTCACTCAACTGTTCGTTTTTTTTGTGTTTGTCGAGTCACATTGTGTGCGGAAACAAAACAAATAAAATAGCATAACAAAGTTTGACATTTAACTTGGCAAATAAAGGGTGATTTTTTAGCTGGTTTGGTTTTGGCAACACTGGTTTTGACAGCTGACGTGTGTTTAGTACCTTGTGTCACTGTCAAACAGCTTCAGTTTGGTTTGCAATTTAACCATGGATCGTCTTACAAATGAACAACGCTTGCAAATTATTGAATTTTACTATCAAAATTCGTGCTCGGTTCGAAATGTTCATCGCGCGCTGCTTCCATTTTATGATCGGCATTCTCGACCTTCTGAGCAGTCTATTCGGAAGATTGTGACCAAATTTCGCACCAAATTTACTTTGTTGGACATTAAACCACCAACACGTTTACGTACTGTGCGTAGTGAAGAAAATATTGCGGCCGTATCAGCTAGTGTGACAGAAGACCGCGAAATGTCGATTCGGCGCCGTTCCCAGCAGTTAGGCCTTTGTTACAGCACTACGTGGAAAATTTTGCGGAAGGATTTGGGCGTAAAGCCTTTTAAGATACAGCTGGTGCAAGAACTAAAGCCAGCCGACCTACCACAACGCCGAATTTTTGGTGAATGGGCTCTTGGAAAGCTGGCCGAGGATCCGCTTTTTTATCGAAAAATTGTGTTCAGCGATGAGGCTCATTTTTGGTTGAATGGGTACGTAAATAAGCAAAATTGCCGCATTTGGAGTGAAGATCAGCCAGAAGCATTGCAACAGCTACCAATGCATCCCGAAAAAGCCACTGTTTGGTGCGGTTTATGGGCCGGCGGCATTATTGGGCCTATTTCTTCAAAGATGATGCGAATCGCAGCGTTACTGTCAATGGTGAACGCTACCGAGCGATGATAACAAACTTTTTTTTGCCCGAAATGGAAGTTCTTGACTTGCATGATATGTGGTTTCAACAAGACGGTGCCACATGCCACACAGCACGCGAAACAATGGCGCAATTGCGAGGCGAGTTTGGTGAACAGTTAATTTCACGTTTCGGGCCGGTCAATTGGCCGCCTAGATCGTGCGATTTGACACCATTAGATTATTTTTTGTGCGGGTATGTCAAGGCTAATGTCTATAGGGACAAGCCCGCTTCGATTGACGCACTGGAAGCCAACATCCATGCATTCATTCGTGAGATACCGGCCGATATGTGTGAAAGAGTATGCCAAAATTGGACTCAGCGGATGGGCTACCTGAGACGCAGCCGCGGTCAACATTTGCATGAAATTATCTTTAAACATTAAATTGCAAGGTTCAAACTATCGATTCAAATAAATATTTCATTAATTTTTTGTGTTTTTTTTTTAAAAAAAAGTTCTAAACCTCTTAAAAAATCACCCATTATATAATTGATGTAGATATTTCATACAAAAATATAATAAAAATGTAAAATTGTCAATTTTTGTGATGGAAATTTGACTTTCACTTAATCTCAAACATGGCTTAAGATCAAAAATTAGTGTAGTGTATTAGTTTCACGTAGTTATTCCTCCTCTACGTTATGGCAACATAACGCGCTATTAAAAAAAAAAAAAAACAAACTAAATCCAATTTAAGGCTTAAATTAAAATATTTCTTGCTGGACCATTTTATGCAAACACGGTAGTTGAATATGTTTTTTCCTGTTATAAATTAGCATACTAAATGTTATGTTAAACGTATAGACACTTCACACAGACTTTATGGGTAATATGGTTGACAGATGACGCTGAGTTGCATATATCTTAGAGTGTTGTAGATACACGTCAGTTTGCCACAATTTTGTCATAAACAACAATACAAAAAAACAAAATATATTATCATATAATAATTAATTTAAAATGCGTTGCTTTGTGTCAAATATACTGTTGAGCTGAAATGTTGATTAATTGATCTTTCTTTAATTTTTGTTTGCCTTGTTTGAACATGACAATTATTAAATTAAAATACAAATAAATTCAAGTAAAGAAAAGGTCCAGTTTTATAGTTGAAGTAAGTGCTACTTAAGTGGCCAATAATGTGGAAGACTAAGGCCCAATTTCACAATGCAAAATTACCTGAATAAGTGACACTTAAGTACCCCACATAAACCACTTAAGTGCCATTTGATCAGACTAGGTTTTAAGTACAAATATGCAAATTTTAAGTGGTAGCTGGTAGGTACTTATTGTGGTAAGTTTGCACTGCAAAAAAAAACTGGCCCTTAGGCCACAAACGTTTCTGCGAACGAAAGGTTACACTATAATGCAAAATAAAATATAATGGAGACAGATTAGGAACTGCTTTTGATTTCAAGTCCTATAAGTCCACTAGGACCTAACACCTGGAGTTCTGGGACCATGGCTGTTGAGAGGAATTCCGGGCCCGGGTTGAAGAAATCACGGGCCCCAATATATATGTAAATACTTATATATATACTTTTCCTATTACTAGTAGCATGGCAATAGTGCGAATGAATAGAAGAATGAAATTTTTTCTTGTTAGTATAGTGGACCGGAAAACAAAAATTCTGTGCCAGCATAAGTGATACATGTAGGCAAACAGAAATCCAATAGATATGAAGAAAAATCCGATTTTTTTTTTAAAGAAACAAATTCAATGAAATTGACGGAATAAAGAATGGTCAAGTCTAATAAACTGACATTCTGAGTATGAATAGTACAATAAATAATAATAATAAACAAATATTTGTGTTTTTCGAATTTCCAGGATCTTATTTTCGCGAATAAGATTGATACGAAATTAACTTTATATTAGAAAATTGTTTGTGCTAGCAAAACAAAAAATCGAAGCGATTTTCTATCATTTTCTTTACCAATCGCTGGAATTCAGCCCAAATTCGCAAGCATGGGTTTTTCTTGACAGATGACGTGCACTTAGGGGACCGATTTCCGGGCCCCTAGAGAATCACGGGAATATGTTAATGTTTGAGGAACTGGGCCTTAGGATGCATGAAAAATCTAACTCGAATTAAAAGAAATTTACAAAACAAAAATTACCTACGATTCAAATAATTCTTTCAAATTTTTGGGCCCCTACAAAATCACAGAAATATGTTAATGCTTGATGGGGAACTGGGCCCCAGGGTGAATTCTCCCCCTCTCGACGAAGCTAGCTGTCTGGGACTCGCAGTTATAAGTGTAAAAATCAAAGTTCGTCAAAGTGCCGAATTTAAGTTATTGAATGTACACAATTTACATAATGCAACCGTAACGTAACGTAACGTATTTCATATAAGGCCCACATTTTTTAGTTTACTCCACCACCGCTGCGCCGCGCCGCGCCGCTCCCCGCCAAAAATATTTATAAATCAAAAATCTTATACAAAAGTTGTATGTTAATTTTCCATATGTTAAGTGATCTTTCTATTCGTTTCTCTATGCGTGATGGTAGACCATGCTTCGTACGTATAAATTTTATAGTGATTTCCATAACACTGCGTTTTTGCAAAAAAAATCATGTGGAAGTATTGAAGTTTGAGGAATATATACAGGGTGTTTTTTTTTAGACGTGTGGTTTTCAATCTGGCAATACTTTTTTCGCAGTTGGTCTTTTTGACAGTTGTCACTTGATTTATGCTCAATTTGGTTGGTCGTTGTTGATTCCGATTTTACAAGAAAATTTTGTTCAGCGATGAAGCTCATTTTTGGTTGAATGGGTACGTAAATAAGCAAAATTGTCGTATTTGAAGTGATCATAATCCACAAGCCATTGTTGAGACGCCGCGCCGGCCACACCGTTACATCCTCAAAAAGTCACTGTTTGGTGTGCTCTATGGGCAGAGGGAATCATTGGTCCATATTTCTTCAAAAATGAACCCGGCCATAATGTTACAGTCAATGGAGCCATGATTAATGATTTTTTCGTGCCTGAATTGGAGGATGTTGATGTGGACGACCTTTGGTTCCAACAAGACGGCGGCGCTACATGCCATACAGCCAACGAAACGATCAATTTATTGAATGAAACTTTTGGTGAGCGCAATATCTCGCGTCGTGGGCAGGTGGCGTGGCCTCAAAGATCGTGCGATTTAACACCGCTTGACTATTTTTTCCGGGTTTTTGTGAAGTCGATTGTCTACGCAGATAAGCCGGAGACGATTGGCACCTTGGAAGAGAATATTCGGCTCGTTATTGCTGACATACGGTCCCAATTTCTGCAAAAAGTGGTCAAAAATTGGGCCTCTCGGCTGGAATTTATTCGAGCCAGCGGCGGCGCACAGTGGTGCGAGAGCGGAAAAAAGTCTTTTGAAAAAGTCATGTCTATCGTTTTAAACTTTATGTTTAAGTACTCTTAGATAACCCGAGCGTATGATTTAAAAGTATTTTTTAACATATATATTGTATGTTCTGATTTACAAGCCCTCAAAGTTGAAAAATAATTTTACTCAAATCGCGAACCGTATTTTCAACAAATTTTGAGATGTTTTTTTCCGAAGTTCCTGTAGATAAATTCTCTAGCTTCTTAAATAATTTAATTGGTCTATTTTCGATTATCTAAAAATAAAAAAAAATATTGATTATTTATAAAAGATACCTTCTATAAGTAGCCTGAAGCTTTAGTACTAAGAAAAAATGATTTTTTTTTAAACTTTTTGATTAAAAAAAACAGCTCCAAAAGATACCAAGAAAGTAAGTATGCCACCATATGCTCCATATATTCATGTTAAAGCACAGAAAAAATCAGCTGCAGATACGTGCAGATGTGGAAGTTATGCTCAAAAATGTTTCACTCAATCGGATTTCAAAAAACTCCGTCTTGACGGTGGTGTTTACCAAAAAGTTTGATTACTTCGGTATTAATTGTCAGAATGAACTGGTTAAGCCTATTATTTTAAGAAAAAATGTCAAACTTTATTTTAAAAATAAAACAAAATTAATACATTGACCCAGGGCTGAGAATTTCGATTTTTGCGAAACCATTTATTTCTGCCTGGAAAATTTTTCAACTTTCAACTAAATTTTATTGAAAGCAACACACGAAAAATAATATAGTTTTATGATATTTTGAATTATATGATAGAGCTTAATACAAAATAAAGAAAAGGATTAGGGATAATCTTTTATTTTTTTTTAATTTTTCGCTAAAAGTAGGGCAGGTAAAAATAAAAAAAGGTGTTTTTTTTAAGTTTTATTGCTTTGTTTTTGTTGTGCATTGCGTAATTTTGTATTACCTGTAAGGATTAGTAATGGCTTATTAGATTAAAATCTCTTACTTAAATCTATATATATAAAGGATTAATGAAAAAAAGTCAGTATTGAGTTATTGAGCATTTGTGCAAGGTGTGTAAGACAAATTTTTACTCTTTGATCAACCAATAAGTGAACGTGAAGTGAAATATAATAACAAACATATATAGTGAATTCAATACATTAAAATATACATAGTTAATAATAATATTTTATTCAAAATAAAAAGTTCAGGTTTTACTAAAAAAAACTTTTATTTAAATATAACATCAAAACCCTCAAATTTTATAAAAATGTCAATAACTTTTTTTCTAACAATTTTTTCTTGACCAAATTTTGACCAAGCATGTATAAGACTAATCTTAACATGTTTGTCAAATTTCATTAAAATTCGTTTAATAGTTCAGATTTTACAGACTTTTTCCGCTCTCCCATACAAACATCAAAACACTCAAATTTTAGAAAAAAAGTCAATAACTTTTTTACTAATGATTTTTTCTTAGCCAAATTTTGACAAAATGTGTATAAGACTAATTTAAAAATGTGAATCAAATTTGATCTTAATCCGTTAAACAGTTCAGATGTTACAGATTATTTTTCCGCTCTCCCATACAAACATCAAATCCCTCAAATTTTAGAAAAATGTCAATAACTTTGTTTGTAATTATTTTTTTTCAACCAAATTTTGACCAAATATGTATAAGACTAATATAAACATGTTTGCCAAATTTCATTGAAATCTGTTGAACCGTTCAGATAAAACAGACTTTTTTCCGCTCTCCCATACAAACCGAACCACTGTGCGGCGGCCACTTTCCCGAAATCATTTTTAAAACATAATGCCAAACCCTTATATTTATAATAAAGCTAAATTCTTGGCTATAACATTAAATTATATGCGTTTTATTTCTTCTTAAAAACTACACGTTTAAAAAAAACACCCTTTATAATTATTATTTTTTATGTCTAAAAAGTAATACGTATTAGAGCATAGTAAGCACGCATAATATTCAAGCATAATATGACGTTTTGATTGAAAATTAAAACCTTCTGCCTTGACAAGATCGGATTATATAATTATTCAATATTTTATTTTTAAATTTGAATGCGAGTTCAATTTGCATAAGAAACAACTATCCAACTGTCATATCTATTAGGCATGGTATTAACTCATCAAAAATTTGTCACCAAATGAATTTTGTATTTTTATATGAGGCATTGCCTCGTGCCAAGAAACGATTCACCAAATAAAATAAATTAAAATTATATAAATATTCCTCTTTTTCATATTTTTTTTTGTGTTGTTTATTGCTTATACAGATTGTCCGAACTGCGTGGACGAAACGCAATATTCGAACAAATGGACGATGCCGTTATTGAAGCTGGGCGAAAAGCGCTACTACTTGGGGATCTTCTTCAAGGTAAGCTACATTCCATCCAAGTCACTTGTTTAAAATTAAAAAATTAAAAAAATAAAAAACCGTAGCCGGTCCAATGTTGCCGCCCATCAAAGCGGTCCGGTTTTGTGTTGGCGTTAGGTATAGCGTCAGTGGACCAAATGACCAACTCCAACAAGACAACCATCACGAACACTAATGCTCATTTTCCTTCTACTTCTGGTTGATTGTGAGGCTATACTGAGAAGCCAAACATGTTTCTAGTTAGCACAAACTTATATAGAATGCTGAATTCCGAAACTAGTAAACTAGATTTAGGAGGTAGAAATTAAATTTTGATAAATTATAAGTAAGTTCAAGGTCATGATAATAATGGCATTTATAATATCTACAGGGGCTTAGTTAATGGTTCCCCGAAGGATTAGAGAAAGAACGGTAAAAAAATGTGGGATAGTTTGTTTCAAAATGTTGTTTCCGCTTTAAATTCATCTTGATTTGTTTTAAAGGCCATGTATTGTTTTCGTGGAAAATTCAAAGACGCAAAAATTTTAATATTTTGATGTATCCTATTCAAATGATTAAGGAACCAAGCATAGGAAATTCAACTCATTTATTTGGATGTTGTCAATAAAACTAAAAAAATGTTTCAGATTTGTAGATGAAGATTCTCAATAACATTGCAATATTTGCCCAGAAAAAATCATCCCTATTTTGGATGTACATACAATGTAAAAGCTTTAAGTCGAAAATATTTGACAAATAAGCCTTACAGCCATCCGGCATGCTACATGAATATACACATTAATGCGCGTAATAAGAGATGCAGATGTGAACGAAAACACCGAATGACGGAACAAAGATGACGCAAATAAATCCAACTGAATCGCTGAAATCAAGCATACCTTGTAAGCCACCGATTGATAAAATCGAACTCGAGATTTTGATCAAACTTGACATCACGATGATAGGGCTTTCGTGGCTCTCGCTAATTCGTCAGTTTGTCTGTTCGATTATAGCCTAAACGGATGGGTCGATTTTCTTTAAACTTATTTCCTAGCGTTTTTTAGACATTCCACCGACACGTTTTTTGTTTTTATTGATGTGTTAACATCTATGCTGCCGGTAGAGGGAAAAAAAAACGTGAACGTTCGTGTGCAACGTTACGTCGTGCACTTTACGTTGTAGCACGTTACGTTACGAAATATGATTTGCCCCTACCAAAACAAATTGATTTTAACGCGACCGACAATTAGATTACACTTTATCGCGACCACTCATTTATATTGTTTTTGCCAACTACGAAAGAAAATTGTTTTTAGCGCTACCGACGATTTTATCATTTTAACACTTATATTTTTATATTTTTTTCTTTAATTTTTAATTATTCCCCGAACAAAATGGACGCGACACTAGTAATTAAAAAGAAAACAAAATCAAAACAAAAATAATAATAGTCAGCTGTAGGGATTGACAATTGACTGTAGGTAAAGGGTGATTTTTTTAGCTGGTTTGGTTTTGGCAACTCTGGTTTTGACAGCTGACGTGTGTTTAGTACCTTGTGTCACTGTCAAACAGCTTCAATTTGGTTTGCAATTTAACCATGGATCGTCTTACAAATGAACAACGCTTGCAAATTATTGAATTTTACTATCAAAATTCGTGCTCGGTTCGAAATGCTTTTTTATCGAAAAATTGTGTTCAGTGATGAGGCTCATTTTTGGTTGAATGGGTACGTAAATAAGCAAAATTGCCGCATTTGGAGTGAAGATCAGCCAGAAGCATTGCAACAGCTACCAATGCATCCCGAAAAAGCCACTGTTTGGTGCGGTTTATGGGCCGGCGGCATTATTGGGCCTATTTCTTCAAAGATGATGCGAATCGCAGCGTTACTGTCAATGGTGAACGCTACCGAGCGATGATAACAAACTTTTTTTTGCCCGAAATGGAAGTTCTTGACTTGCGTGATATGTGGTTTCAAAAAGACGGTGCCACATGCCACACAGCACGCGAAACAATGGCGCAATTGCGAGGCGAGTTTGGTGAACAGTTAATTTCACGTTTCGGGCCGGTCAATTGGCCGCCTAGATCGTGCGATTTGACACCATTAGATTATTTTTTGTGGGGGTATGTCAAGGCTAATGTCTATAGGGACAAGCCCGCTTCGATTGACGCACTGGAAGCCAACATCCATGCATTCATTCGTGAGATGCCGGCCGATATGTGTGAAAGAGTATGCCAAAATTGGACTCAGCGGATGGGCTACCTGAGACGCAGCCGCGGTCAACATTTGCATGAAATTATCTTTAAACATTAAATTGCAAGGTTCAAACTATCGATTCAAATAAATATTTCATTCATTTTTTCGAATTTTTTGTGTTTTTTTTTTTTAAAAAAGTTTTAAACCTCTTAAAAAATCACCCTTATAAGATTAATGCTACGAAACTTAAATCTTATGTCGTTTTCCATTGGACATCTAGAAGTATTTTGATTGTTGATCTACTTCGCGTTCGTTCTCGGTTGTATGGTGCAATCTGCCTGAAGCCTGATTCACAATGCGGCGATGAAACGAGACGTGAGCGTGACGAGAAATGCTGTCGTCTTTTTCTAGTTATAAAATCGTCGCCCAATTCACAATGCAGCGAGCATTTTTACGACAAAAACTCATTTTTGTACTTGCTCTTATGCGCGATCACATTGTGGTTCTATAGTCTGAAATAAATTAGCTATAGGAGTATATATCTTATCCATTTGCCAAATCTTAGTTTAGTTTCAGGTGGTATTATGTGAGTATACAAAAATTAACAATATAGCCTAGTGTTGCACATATGCAATATGCATAAAAGGAAATTATACTATTTAAACTGGTAAATTGTTTTAAATCAACAAAATTAGAAAGAAATTGATTAAAATACTTTGAATCCGTTTTAACCCAACGCGATGTACACCATCTGATTTCTTATATAAATCTTTATTTATGAGAAAAAAAATTTGAAAATAGTAGGAGCGGTTTTAAAAATAATTAATTTTTTATATATAAAATTTCGTTAACATTTTTGAGAAAAATAATTGGTACGCCAATTTAAAGCAATTATTAATGTTGCGTTTAAAATTGAACTTCACAAAAAAATCTGCTACCAGTTTTCGAAATATCGAATTTTCAAAAAATAATTTTGATTTTTTTTTTTTAAATCCAAAAATCATTTTTTAGAAAATTTTGATACGCACTTTTATTTATATTTGTTACAAGCTTCTGTATAAAAAATCTAATTTTATTCGGTTGATCAGATGTTGAGATAGTCGAAAATCAAAGAAACCGTTCTATGAGAGGTACTGTTAATAAACCTAAAATATAAACTTTAAACATTTTAAATGGTAGATCGTACTAATTTTAACACACAAAAAACTTTTATGAAAATCGTAGGAGTCGTTTTTGAGAAAAAAAATATTTTTCTTAACGGTTTTTTAACATTTGTATGGGAGGCACCGTTATTTTTGGGTATGAGAATAATTTTTGTCAAAAATCTTCTAGATAAAGTTAAAAAAATGCTATTTACCAAGTTTAATAAAAATCGACCAAGTCGTTTTTGAAATATTGAGTTTTCAAAAAAAAATATTAAAACTTTTTTTAAAAATCTAAAAAATATTTTTTTGAACATTTTGGTACACAATATTATTTAGAATGTGTCAATACTTCTTCATAAAAAAATTGATCAGAATCAGTTTAACCATTTTCGAGAAAAGCGAAAATCAAAAAAATGGTTCTTTGGGAGGTACCATTAATAACCATTTTTCGGAACCATTTTTTTTATTAAACGGCAACTTATAACTATTTAAATTTATTGAATTCTTAAAAACAAATTCGGTATCGCTGGATTTGAGAAAAATAAGTTTTTCCTTTTTGGCCAAGAAATTTTGTATGACTGCTACTGTTAATTTTGGTCCTAAAAAAAAAGAGAAAAAAATGGGTGGGGGGAATGTCCAAAAAACGCTAGGTACCAAGTTTAAAGAAAATCGACCCATCCGTTTAGGCTGTAGTCGAACCGACAGACAGACAGACAGACAGACAGACAGACGGACGTTTTTGCGAGACCCACTTTTTTTGACTTCTCTATCATCGTAATGTAAAGTTTGATCAAAATCTGGAGTTCGATTTTTTGTACGAATCCATAACTTCCCATATAGGTCCTATATCGCAAGTAAAAATCAATTAAATAGAAACAAAATAACATACAAAACAATAGGTTTATCAATAACTTAATTTGTTAATACACATTTTATCATTTTTTCTTTGAAAAATCTGTAAATTACTTAGCAAAAATGAAAATCGTCGTCACATCGCGTCTTTTTTTCAATTTTTCGAATCCATGGCGTGACGTGATGACGAGAAACGCCGCATTGTGAATAGCCAGGTATGCTTTCATTGTTTGAAATTGGTTTGACAACTACAACTACAACCGCATTGTGAATCAGGCTTGACAGTGGAATTTGGTCCATCATCGCCGTTATACAGTCTACGGAAATGACTTTTCCATGTCCTCAGCATTGACTGCGTTTCTACTACGATGTTCCATTGATCATCCTTGCAAGGATCGGTTCGGACTTGGACTTGGAACCTTGCGAGGTTCTTTTTACCTTTTTGTGACCATTAGTTTTCAATGATGATGATGCTTGGGCATAGAGGACTCCGCAAGAGCAATTGGAGCCGTCCGTCGACCGTAACGCACGTCATGCAAGAGGGTGTTTTAAACAGCATTTGGTTATCTTTTAACGGGGTTGGATTAAAATATCATTTTTAGTGCTTAAATATAAGGATGGTGTTAAAATCATCAACAAGTAACAGATCAGCTGACAAAAATCGCACTTTCTGATAATTGATCATAGTTTTCTATGCGACATTCAAAGTAGATGAGAGCTCGGGTGTTGTTGGCGCCCCATTAATGAAATCTTTTTCCATCATTTCATTCAGATAAGAAGATGCAAGTTCGTGCATCTCGTTTGAATGACGATCATTCGCAGTGAAGTCTGTCGTCACATCATTCGTTTGATGAATCATCATCATGGATAAATAATTCTTACCAGTTTTGGCCTTTTCAACAATTCATCTGATGAACACTTTTCAATCTTATTCATGCCTGTTATAAATAGCTCATCCATACAAAGGTCACTTTTATATAACAACAAAACTAATCTGTGTAATATTTTTTATTTAAATCTTGAATGTCACTTTGAAAAGCCACTTTCAATTTCAATCAACCAACGCAACGTCCAAACCAAACCACAGCGACAGCAGGATTCTTCACCATTTAACTCAAATCTTAACGTGATTACAGTCATGTCGTTGTCGTTGTGATTGAGGGAGAACAAGTTATTTGATAGTCACAGCATTTGTTCACGGTGCGAATATGATTCGCTTGGTTGTGTGAATTTTTACCTGAGAGTGATCTGATATTGTTATGCAATATGATTTCGGTTTTTTTTTTTAAACACGATATTGGTTGGCAAATACTTGAAGTAACAGGGTGTTGATGCAATTCAATTACAGCTAATTAGTAAATCATCCCGTATTTTACTCAAAGAAATTGGTGAATGGACAGTATAGATACGGTAGGTAATCGGCTAAACGGGTGTTTGAGTCGGGGTTGTTGTTTTTATCCATTGGATAAGCAGAAGTGAGCTTACTGAAAATTTCTTTTAATCTGTAGTTTATTTTGTAGAGACCTTCAGAGTATCGCTTTTCTGTTGCAAGCTAAAAGGAAACTGCAATAAATTGTGGTGAATGGACTTGATGTTGAAGGAGAAGATATAATCTTAAAAATAAAGTTACAGTCGAACCCGGATATAATCGTATATTGAGCTTAAAAATAAAAAAAAATAAATAATCATTAATTCCATTAAAGTAATCCAAGACTGCCAAGATACTGGTTTAAGCTCTTCCAATAGATATTCCCAGTCTAAGTAAATACTTCCAAATTGTACTAAAAATTGTAATAAAAATAAAGAAAAGGGATATTAGGAACAATATTTTATGAAGAAAAATCGACTTTAAAATGTATTTTCTACATTTTATGTTATTTTTTATTCCTGATGACTCTAAGGCCCAGTTCTTCAGTGGTGAGTTAAACCAAAGTTAGCTAACTCTAGAAGTAAATTATCCCACAGTGAACTGATCGGTGGAGAAAGCATGCTGAGCGACTAAAAAAACTTGTTGAATAAAACATCAAGAGCATATGTTCAGTTAGTCCTATGTTAAACTCACCAAATTTGATGAGTTAACTCGGGTTTAACTTTAATCTCGCTTACACTGAAAAACTGTTCCTATAAGTCCACTGTGATGACTTCAAGCCCACTGTGGAGTAAAGCTAGTTTTATTTTAATTGGATTCTACTGTAGTACCTATACATTGTCCAGTTATTTTCCACAAAGATAGTTGCAATGATATTGTTATGTGGAGGCCGAAAATCTTGAACAGGTTTCTGTTTGTCTTCAAAAGAATGTATTGTATACATAAAGAATCAACCTTCTGATGGGTTAATATCCTTAAGCAGATCACGAGACCCTGGAGTTTGCCTCGGGCACTTTAACAACACATCTTTGTATGTTTTTTTTTTTTTATTTTTTTTTTTGCCAACAGTGAACAAAGGTTATAAAAATGATAAATCATTTAAAAGGTCAACCTTTGTGTGTTTAATGTTTAATCAAGGCTTCAATGTGGTTCATAACCCGTTGCTTTTGTTTAAGCTGATAATAATTTAGAAAGAAATATATTTTGCTATAATACTGTCTTTCTTCTTTTGAGTATTCATATATGTATGTCATACGCTTTAAATTTATTGAATATTTAATTGTAGTTAGGATAGGTGGTATTTTTTTTTGTATTATTTTTTCAACTTTTTATCAGTTTTATATGGATTTTCATAAAAGTCTTGTTATAGAAAAGTTTTTTTTTTAACTCAAGCTATAAGCAGATTTAAAATATATCTTCTCTGAAAGATCTAAGTCATCACAAAAATTACACATTTTGTCTCTTCGTCTGTTCTTATCCAAAGTGTGAAAAAGTTTATAATTTGAGAAAAGATACAAAATCAAGTTTAAGTCTTAAATATGCGTGAGATTTCCCATCATATCATTACATTTGATGAGATGGGCTTTTAAATAGTTTCTTAGGCATTTATTTAGTTTTAATCTCACATTGCAAAACAATGGACTAGTGTGCGCCTTTGAAACGACATATGTTTGTATACATGTGTAGGACATACAGTGCCGCACTTAATTATTGGCACAGCAAGCTTTTTTTACACTAAATGGCGGTTTTTAAGCCTTAAAGATATCCTCTTTCGTTCAATTTTTTTTTCCTTTTATAGCTGCATTTATTTACTATCAATTGCAGGCCATTTCGCTTAATAATATTTTGTCAGGTTTAACGAAAAAAAATAATTAACAAAACACCATCTAATTTTATCGCACAAAATTATTGGCACCTTTTATTCAAGTTTAAAACAGAGATTAACAGAGCGATAAAAATAACAAAAATTAATATTTGGTAGGCAAGCCCTTTTGCTTTATAACGGCCTCTAAACGTTTTGGCATAGAATGCACCAAATTTTTGGTTGTTTCCTATCCAATGTTTTGCCATTCTTCCACCAACGCCTGTTTTAGCTCAGCTTTTGTAGAGATTGCATGCTTTTTCACCCGTCTATCTAATTCTACCCACAAATGTTCAATTGGATTTAGGTCCGGAGATTGTGGAGGGTGAGAAAGAACATACGGAGCGTTGTATGCTAACCACAAACGCATGTCGTGGGTCGTATGCTTAGGGTCGTTGTCGTGCTGAAATGTAAACGAGCTTGGTAAGTTCAACTTTTCGGCACTTTTTTTTAAGGTTTACTTTCAAAATTTCGATATAAACTCGTTTATCCATAATGCAGTCGATGAAAACCAACTCGCCGACACCTGCAGCAGACATGCATCCCCACACCATCACTCCTCCGCCACCGTGTTTTACTGTGGGAGCCAGGTTTATTTTTTTTAATGCTGTATATTGGGCTTTCTCCACACGGTTATACGGCCATCAGAACGAAAATTTGTTAAATTTGCTCTCATCAGAAAAGAGAACGTCATCCCAGAAACTGTTTAACTTGCTCCTGTATTCAAGTGCATATTCCAAACGCTTCTTCTGGTTGATTGGTGAAATCATTGACTTACGTCTGGCAACACGAGAATTGTAGTCGGTCTCGTGGAGAACTCTTCTTACCGTCATGGGGTGAACGTTCTTTCCAAAGTCTTGGTTTACTTCAGCAGCAATTTGTGTGGATGTTATTTTGGGGTTTATTTTAACTTTTCGTACAATCTGGTTGCATTCACGGGGGACGGGGACGGCCGGGGACGACCAGTATGCTTAGCACTTTTAAAGCTAGATTCTCCCTTAAGACGCTGCATGACGCTGAGAATAGTTTATCGGCTCCTGTCCATTATTTTTCCAATATCTGTATATGATTTGCCTTGATTATGCATATAAAGAATTATTTTTCGTGGTGGTTTCTTTTTGTTTTGGGCTTATTTTTATATTTTTTAATAATAATTCTTACTTTTTTCCAAATAACTGTCGGTTGCACTGACAAACAAAATTGGTTTTGAATAACTGTAATTTTAAATTATTCATATTCGCTGACAGAACTGCCAGATTGCAGGAAATTTAAGAAATTAAATGCATAGTTAGCTAAATGTGCCAATAATTTTGTGCGAGAAAATGAGATGGTTTTTTGTTAATTATTTTTTTCTTTAAATCGAACAAATAATTATTCAACGAAATGGCTTGCATTTGATAGTAAATAGATAAATATGAAGGTTTTTATAATACAAATTCTATATACTACTGAAATACATCAGCCAAGTAGAAGACTTAGCACTATTTAATTGGACTTGTTGAATTATTGATTCAAAATAGCTTTTAACGGCCTTTAGTCTATAAAAGCTATTTTGAATCAATAATTCAACAAGTCCAATTAAATAGTGCTAAGTCTTCTACTTGGCTGATGTATTTCAGTAGTATATAGAATTTGTATTATAAAAACCTTCATATAAAAACAAAGCCTGGCCCTGGGCAAAATTTCCAGCTTAATGATTAAGAATTTTAATCTTGTTGGATATAGTTCACATTGGATTTTTGTCAAAAACTTCATGTAAGTTGAACTGAACTTAATAAAAATTGCGTATTGACAAGGCACTCACTAGTCAACTGATGAGTCCAAGTGAGATCGCCGGGACGAAACGCCAATTTTTATGGACTAAAGGCCGTTAAAAGCTATTTTGAGTAAATAGATAAAGCTATCAAAGCAAAAAAAATTTAACGAAAAAGGATATTCTTAAGGTTTGAAAATAGCCAGTTCGTGCAAAAAAAGCTTGTTGTGCCAATAATTATAAGTGCGGCACGTAGGTATAAATTGGGGCTATGTAACTTTTATTTGTAATATAAAGGAATGATCTTCATGCAGAGCTTAACATCAAGAGTCATACATACAGCGCACACAGTGGCTCGAAGGTGAACAAAAATATCGTTTTATCGAAGGTTATGAATTTGAATTTTGAACATTGCAGCTTTATGCAAAAAATCCTTGAAATATTACAATAAGGATTTTGTTTTTAATAACGGGTGATTTTTTGGCTGGTTTGGTTTTGGCAACACTGGTTTTGACAGCTGACGTGTGTTTAGTACCTTGTGTCACTGTCAAACAGCTTCAGTTTGGTTTGCAATTTAACCATGGATCGTCTTACAAATGAACAACGCTTGCAAATTATTGAATTTTACTATCAAAATTCGTGCTCGGTTCGAAATGTTCATCGCGCGCTGCTTGTGTTCAGCGATGAGGCTCATTTTTGGTTGAATGGGTACGTAAATAAGCAAAATTGCCGCATTTGGAGTGAAAATCAGCCAGAAGCATTGCAACAGCTACCAATGCATCCCGAAAAAGCGACTGTTTGGTGCGGTTTATGGGCCGGCGGCATTATTGGGCCTATTTCTTCAAAGATGATGCGAATCGCAGCGTTACTGTCAATGGTGAACGCTACCGAGCGATGATAACAAACTTTTTTTTGCCCGAAATGGAAGTTCTTGACTTGCATGATATGTGGTTTCAACAAGACGGTGCCACATGCCACACAGCACGCGAAACAATGGCGCAATTGCGAGGCGAGTTTGGTGAACAGTTAATTTCACGTTTCGGGCCGGTCAATTGGCCGCCTAGATCGTGCGATTTGACACCATTAGATTATTTTTTGTGGAGGTATGTCAAGGCTAATGTCTATAGGGACAAGCCCGCTTCGATTGACGCACTGGAAGCCAACATCCATGCATTCATTCGTGAGATACCGGCCGATATGTGTGAAAGAGTATGCCAAAATTGGACTCAGCCGATGGGCTACCTGAGACGCAGCCGCGGTCAACATTTGCATGAAATTATCTTTAAACATTAAATTGCAAGGTTCAAACTATCGATTCAAATAAATATTTCATTCATTTTTTCGAATTTTTTGTGTTTTTTTTTTTAAAAAAAGTTCTAAACCTCTTAAAAAATCACCCATTATAAACATTTTCGGGCTACCAAGTTAATAAACAAAATCTCAAAAAAAAAAAAAACAAACAAAAAATGTTACTTCAAACAGAGATACATTTTAGCACTTTTAGCTAAAACTTTAGCTAAATTTTGACAAGAGACCATTGTGGAGAAAATATCACACAAAATAGCTGTTCTCTGAAAAAAAAATATATTCAATAATTTAAAAAAATTTGTTTTCCATACCTATTTCAAGTGATAACTTAATCATATAAAATGGCTTCATTTTTTGACAATTTAGCGAATAATTATTTCGTTTGCTTAATTCTGACAGATAATAGGTTTGTTCGTTGAGCCCTGAAGTCACTTTGGGGTCGCCCGATACCTATGGGCCCTATTGTGACAATTCTACAAATTTGTCACTCTTGTCTGACAAATTTGTATTTCATAAAATATTGACAGGTGACAAATTTGTTAGAAAAATACAATGACAAATTTATGATGACAATTTTGTCATTGTCATATTCTGACACATTTGTCGTGACAATTTTGTCATTGTATGATCTTGAAGTTTGTCATGGCCTACATAACTTTATGCAGTGCCCACGTCGATAAACGATGAAAAATGGAACAAACCTATGCATTTCGTTTCAATTTTAGATCGTTTCTCGAACGATTTTCTCGATGTTAGAAGTTTTAGAACGCAGGCGCACTCTTTCAAATATAAAATGTCACAGTTGTCGAAGTTGTGTTTTATTAATAAAAAGTGAAGTGCATAAAATAGCCATTTAACGCGTCAAAATAATTATTTATTCTCCGTTTAAAATGTCGAGGGCGCTGGCGGCGTCTTACACGGAGTTCCAACTGAAAATCGTCATCATTCACTTGAAAAAATATTATTTAGCTTCAGCTCAACTTCTATCGTTTCATTGTCAAAACTTGACCGTAACTGAGTTTATAAATATGTGCATTGTATATTTTTGATGTGTAAACATCTATGCTGGCGGTAAAGTGAAAAAAAACGTGAACGTTCGTGTGCAACGTTACGTCGTGCAGTTTACGTTGTAGCACGTTACGTTACGAAATCTGATTTGCCCCGACCAAAACAAATTGATTTTAACGCGACCGACGATTTGTGTGTGATCCGAGGAACAACTCATCTAAATTCATAAATTAAAATGTTTATCAGTCTTCTATGATCATTGAACGCGTCCAAAGTAGTCTAAACAGAAGTGTAAACATACGCACGGAATTCTGTATGCACTGCACATACGACATTTCGAAATTTCGATGTTACTGTCAAAATTTTCATTTTTTTGCGAAGTTGCCTTTCCATTTCCGACATTGGTTCTTTTCCTATCCAACTCTCGCCGCACATGGTAGTCGCTCAGAGAAAGCAAAAGTTAATCCATCGTGCACGAAGAAAGTCGATATAAGGTACTTTGACAAAAGTATTAAGATTATTCATAACCCCCAAGACTATCAAGGCTTTATAAAAAGTCGAATCAAGAACTAATTTATCCAAGTGATACTATAATTATTACCAGGTAACTCAAATTTATTGTACACGAAAAAAAAAAAACACTAAATTTATTGTGTGCCCTGTGCTCATAGGAATTTCCGAAAGGGAATCCAAATCCACAGCTTGACGTGATCGTGCTACGCAGCTGATCACGTCCCCCGATAATAATTACATCACCATTGCCCAAACCAAAGCTGAGGCCAGAAGCAAAACCCGATCTTGGCAATCAACATCAAAGATACCGTCTTAAGATTTTTATCAAGTGACCCAACGGTATCACAAAAGAATCTATACGTAAACCTTGCGATCTCCTTGATCTCTATACGGCCCAAAAAGTCCCATGCGACGGATTTTATTCTGGGATCGTACTTAGACTCCATATCATCGTCGCAATACGTAATCAGTGGTAGCTTGTATAAAAAAAATAATAGACTCTTTTGACAAGTGATCGCGGTGCAGATTCTCAAGATCAACCTGTTCTGTACAGCTGATTGTCTTGACACCCTTTGTGCAAAAAAAAAAATAACAATAATTGACAAGAACAATAATTTATTCCGAGCTTTCTTGAAAAGCTTCATCTACGGTGAAAGCTATCCACGTCAGCACTTCACCAGATACCACGATTAAAATCAAGGCAGTGCGCAAGCATTGGTCTTATCATCATCGTAGTCTGGTTTGAATTCTACCTGCGAACCATTCAAACTCAGCTTTACCTACGTCATCAATCCACCACATGATCTCACTTCGCCACCAATTCACCATTAATCAGCATCATCACCTATAAATTCATCAATAACTACTTAAATGCTACTCTATTAACGTAAAGCAAAGAAAGAAAAAAAAAATATTACATGCAGTCACCCATCATATTACTGATTGTACATCATTCATCGTTCATTTTTTAAGGTTTTGTTTGTCCAAATAGCAACATACACAAATTGGTGTCCAACTACCATCAAAGCTGCTGTGCACATCATCTTTGCGGAAGTTCGGTAAGTTTCCTTTTTTTTTTTTATCAGAATTATATATACAAAACATAATCCTTTTAATTGAACGAAGAGTGATATAAGAAAGATAGGAAGAGATACAATCTGTGAAATCTATCTCACTTCCTAATTTTAAAATTTTTCTTATTGGAAGATCTCTTAAATTTTTTTGGAGTGAGTTTTAGTCACCATATCGAGTAGAAGAGTATGAGTGAAAAGAAATGTTAATTGTTTTTTTTTTATGCGAAATTTACTTTAAATTTGTGAGAAAGAGACAGCTGTCTAAGCTTTAAGCCATTGATCTGACAAAACAGAGCAATTATTTTCTCTTCACTCAAACTTGAGCTCTATTAAAAGTTTGAATTTTTATTGACTTTTTTTTTATGATTGTTTTCTCGATGTCGGTTCGATCTTCGATTTAGTTTTATTTTGAATGATGAGATGACTTTGCCTTTTGATTTGATATCTATTTGATTATTATTTTTCTAGTGTTAAATTTCTTTTTTTTTTACATTTTGAATAAATTCGACATACATATATATGTATGTATACTAATGAAACATTATCTAAACAAATCCTCTGTTTCTGTTTGATTTGGTAAATATTAATTGAAGGATGGAGTGATTTCTGTTTTGAGTGCAGAGGGGGAGGTAACGAGGTAATGGTGCGACGCGATGCAAATCTAGGAGATAATTCTTAGGAATTTTCTCACCTTTAGATTAGGGGTCATTGTAGGTATTATCGAGTGGCTCAATGACCATGGAGTTTTCCTAGTTATTTAAGAAAACGGCGGGAGGGTTACACTCAGGGACCCTTTAACATCTCGGGTTTCCCTCTTAACGATTTTTAAGGATGGACACCTTATTTTCACGGTGTAGGTAGTTCTTGCGGTAATTTTTCTTTATTATTTATTTGAACGGCATGAATAATGTTCGGTGGTTCAGCAACATGTACAAGTACCCACCCCACCGACGAGCTGGTCATATGGTGGTGCAAGCATGCCGATTCGTATAATGTTAGTTGAACGACCCATCCGACGTCCCAAGGTTCTGCTCGGGGGATCCTGTGGTCCTGAGGGGGCAATGGGAAAGCAAACCATCGCTTTTATTCGGATGGGAACATCAGATACCGTTACACAGGTGGCGCCCAACGTGGGGCTTTGAATACGTTAAAATTTACTGTTTCAGTACACCTTGAAACCATTTATTTTTCTATAGTCACTTGAATAGTTATCGGTTACTTATTTTGCCTTAACCAAAAAAGGAAGCAAAAAAAAAAAAAAAGATTTTTTTGTTCTTATTTTTTTTGTTCTTATTTTTTTTTGATTACATCAAAACTCGTCCCAAAGTTGTGGTCTTTGAATCACCCTTTGTGAAGCGATGAAGTATTTTGTTCATCAATAAAACATAAAGTATTGAATGATTTAGTCACTGACCGAGAGATATTATGTACCGGCTACAAAATCTCTGACCGATGCATTGATTTCATCAAATAATACTTAAAGTTCAGGCTTTCAATTGATTAGTGCCATGGATGACCGGGACTAATCAGTTCTAAGCAACTTTTTCTGTCTGTTGCATCCAGGTGTCTGATTAACTTTAAGTCCATACCTACTTTTGCAAGTTGAATATTTTAAGCCTCATATAGTTATTTAACACAAGTCCTATTTTTTTTTTATAAAACAAAAACACCAAACAAAACTTTATAATTCAATTGTATTATCCAAAAGATTACGACCTACGAATATTTTGATCATATAGATCCACTTTCTAGTTGCGAGAAATCATTTGTTTTAATGCGATTTGAATATACATATATTTGTTAGTGAAAATTCCCTACAAATTGTTAAGAAACGCGTCGTCATCATATGTACTACATTACCAATTACTTCCCTAAGCACATATGAAGCTATACCTATATTTTTTTCAGAATTTTAATTGTTTTCGTACTTTTCCACTTTTCCGTACTGTACATTCTCCCATATTAAAACCACAAAAAAAATAAAAAATAAGATTTACTCTCGGAAGTTACATATGTTTCAATTTGACTGTGATTTCGAGATTTTAAGAGAGTAGTATATCGTTTTATCTACACACGTATTTGTTATACATATCTTCCTTTTGCCAAATGGCACCCAAACGAGACAAGTCTAGAGAGGCAGCAGGTTCTCGAATGACAACTCGAAACACAGGAGCTGGATCCTCAAATGAAGTTCCTCCTGACAGAAATTTGCCTGAGGAGGAAAATCAAGTCCAGCAAGATCAAGAACTTCCTGATGATAATCAGAATAATGATTCTCCAGGACAAGTTGAAACTTTGAACGAAAGCTTAAAAAGATACATCACAAACATCGTCAATGCCACAATTGGTTTAAGTAGGGCAGAAGACCTTAGATTTAGGAGAGCGGAATACGAGGAAGAGAGATTGAGAATAAGAGAAGAGGTTGTGAACACTATCCGTGATACCCTAAAAGCACCCACTCCACCAGTTGGAGCTCAATCCTTTCGTGACTTACCTCGTCCTGAGGAGCACAGTACTGCTCATCAACCTATCAGACCGACTGAAAATCTTGAACGCCATCAACTGAGCGAAAATGCTCGAAACTTTTTGAGTCAAATGAATGGTCTCAATCTGACTGACCAAACGCCAAATGTGAGCCATAATACTTCTCGCAGCAGCAATAATCGAGCTCTAGAATTCCACAAATGGGGTTTAAAATTCGATAACGTTCGAATGACTGTGGACGATTTTATTTTTCGTCTCAAAAGGCTCAAAACCAGCTACAATGCTTCGTGGGATGATTTATTCCTTCACTTCCACTTATTTGTTACTGGAACCGTCGAGAGCTGGTTTTGGACCTTTTTAAAAACAAATCCAAACGCGAATTGGACTAACTTAGAGTTTGCTTTGATTGAGCAATATAGAAGCATTGAGACTGACTCGGAACTTTCACGGAAAATGTTCGACCGGCGCCAGGGTCCAAATGAAAGTTTCGACGATTTCTATAATGCCATTCTGGTAATGAACGCCCGTCTTCATTGTCCAAAATCGCGTAGAGAGTTGATTGACCTCATAAAGCAAAACGTAAAGAAAAGAACTGGTGAACTTCTTATTACATTTAATACCCAGAGTTTAGCCGAAATGGTCTATGTATGTCGTTCTATTGAAAAACATGCTCAAAATCAAAATGAAAGCTTTCGATCAAAACCCTTTTTACAAAACAATGCGAGAAACAAAGTAAGTGAATTGGAAACCGTTTTATCTGATGAGGATTCCTTTGATATTGATGCTATAAATGTATCACAAGTTCAGCAAAACTTTTCTGGCTACACTTGCTGGAATTGCAAGAGCAAAGGTCACTCTTTTGTACAATGCCCTGACCCACAGCGAAATTTGTTCTGCTACAAATGCGGTGCAGAGAATACAACAACTCCTAAATGTACAAAATGTTCGGGAAACCGGAAACGGGGCAATCCAAATACCGGAGAGGGTTGCCATCCAAAAGCAGATCCGGCACAAATGTAAACGCAACAAATTTAAACTCATCACAACCTGACTTGACCCATTTACCTGAATATGTAGAAATCCCAGATTTGACCAATTTACCTACTCTCTCAAAATCTTTAACGAGCGATACGAATGAAACTCAGATTCGAATTTTGAGACGAAGCAATATCGAAGGTGATAAACCTCAATTGTCAATGGCTGATCCTATTCCGCTTCATGAAAGAATACGAAGTTATTATGAAGCCCGCGATAGGATCATCACCACAGTGTCCCCTCGTATTCAAAAGCTCAGAAACCGATTCAAAATCAAAAGAGAAACCCATAGACAAATCTGCGCAACAACTTTTAGCAATAATGAAGATCCCAGGCCCTATGCCAGCGTGTCCATCTTCGGAAAGATAATGCTCGGTCTTCTGGACAGTGGGGCGAGCATCAGTTGTTTAGGAATGGGATGCTTGCAATTCTTAAAAGACCAAGGTGTCTCGTACAAAAACTTCAATTCTAACGTCAGAACTGCAAGTGGCCAGCCACAACAAATTGTAGGTGAATTAACTGCCGAGATAACTTATAAGAAGGTTACGAAGCAAATGAAGATGTATCTAGTCCCATCTCTAGAACAAGCATTGTATTTAGGAGTCAACTTTTGGAAACTCTTTGAAATTGCTCCTCAAATTGTTTCTGAAATTTGTCCTCCCCCACTTCGGAAATGCGATTCAAACGCACATGAACTTTCAGCTGATCAGACTAAAGATATTGAAGATGTTATACGAATGTTTCCGTCCTATGCCAAAGAAGGGCTTGGACGGACAACATTAGAAGAACATACAATAAACACAGGTGATACTGAGCCTATTAAACAACGGCACTATCCCGTGTCGCCAGCGATTCAAAAGTTGATGTATGAGGAGTTGGATAGGATGTTGGCATTAGATGTCATTGAAGAAAGTGAGAGTGCTTGGAGTTCTCCGGTTGTGCTCGTGCGTAAACCGGGGAAAAACCGGCTATGTCTCGATTCTAGGAAGCTCAACAAGGCAACAAAAAATGACGCCTATCCATTTCCTCATATAGAGAATCTGTTAAGTCGTCAATCGGATACGCACTACATCAGCAGTGTAGATCTGAAAGACGCATTTTGGCAGATTCCTCTAGCGGAATCGGCACGGGAAAAGACAGCGTTTAGTGTGCCCGGTAGACCCTTATATCACTTCAAAGTAATGCCCTTTGGCCTCTGCAATGCAGCTCAACGCTTATGCAGATTAATGGACAAAGTGGTTCCAAATGAATTGAAACAAAATATTTTTGTCTACTTGGATGATCTGCTGATTGTTTCAGGTGGGTTTGAAGAGCATGTAAAAATTCTACGTACTCTAGCTTCACTTTTGCAAAAAGCTGGATTAACGATCAATCTGGAAAAATCCCGATTTTGTTTTAAAGAACTCCGCTACCTAGGATTTATAGTTGGAGGAGGAAGTGTCAAAACCGACCCAGACAAGGTATCTGCCATACAAGACTTCCCTATACCAAAGACTCCGCGTCAGGTTCGAAGGTTTTTGGGTTTGGCTGGTTGGTACAGACGATTTGTGCCTAATTATTCCTCCCTTGCCGCTCCAATAACGGACACCTTAAAGAAACAAAAACATTTTGAATTTTCATCTGAAGCCCTCAAGGCTTTCGAAGAGCTAAAGGTGGCTCTAACAACAGCCCCAGTTTTGATCAATCCCAACTTTGAAAAACCATTCATCATTTTGTGTGATGCCTCATCGACAGGCGTTGGTTGCGTGCTAAGTCAACTCGATGAAAATGGTTCGGAAAAACCAATATACTATTATTCGTACAAACTAAACCAAGCCCAACGTAATTATAGCGTTACGGAGCTCGAATGTCTAGCTGCTGTGTTGGGCGTTGAGAAGTTCCGGCCATATGTTGAGGGACATAACTTTACGATAGTTACCGACCATTCGAGCCTCAGATGGCTTATGAGCCAGAAAGATTTAAGCGGAAGATTAGCGCGTTGGAGCTTAAGACTCCAAAGATTCACTTTTATCATAGAGCATCGAAAGGGTACACAAAATGTGGCACCAGATGCACTCTCACGAGTGTATGCTGCGGATGAAATTACATCAATCCCAAGTGTTGTGAGCCCCTCCGATGTTCTACAGGTCAACCTTGCTGATCCGTCATTCAAGTCGGATGAGTATATGAGGTTGATCGAGACAGTTGAGCAAAATAAAACCCAGCTACCTGACCTGCAAGTTTCAGAAGGTTTTGTTTACAAGAAGGTCAGACATTGCACAGGGGATCCTAGAGAAGACGACTGTGTGTGGAAACTCTGGATTCCCAGCGCCCTGACCAACTGCTTAATACGACTGGCTCATGATCCTCCTAGAGCGTCGCATGGCGGGGTCACGAAAACTTTGTATAGACTACGAGAGCGATTTTACTGGCCTAATATGGCGGCTCAAGTAAAATCGTTTGTCGGAGAATGCATCGTTTGTAAAATGTCCAAGGCTCCCAATTCGATCCTACGACCACCCATGGGACAAGCTTTTGTTGTAGAGAGGCCATTTCAACATATTTACGTTGACTTTCTCGGTCCCTATCCGAGGTCTAAACAAGGAAATTGCTATATTGTAGTTTGTCTCGACCAATTCACTAAATTTGTCCTTGCGAAAACTTTAAGAAAAGCTACTTCATTCGAAGCAATACAATTTTTAGAGACTCAAGTTTTTGCACTATTTGGAGTTCCCGAGTCACTCTTGTCCGATAATGGAAAACAATTCATCGGCAAAGAATTTACCAAATTTTTAGAATCATATGGCACCAAACATATCAGGACAGCCTCCTACGCACCACAAGCGAACGCTAGTGAGCGCGTCAATCGCTCCATTCTGGCATCGATCAGATCGTACATTGGCTCAGAGCAATCAAACTGGGACAAACACCTGGTACATATATTGAGTGCCTTAAGATCAACAGTTCATTCAGCGATTGGTAGGTCACCTCATGAAGCATTGTTCGGACAGGGTAAAATACAGCATGGCTCAGACTATGCACTTCTGAAAAGGTTGAACGGACTAAATAATTCGGAGTTTGAGCTTCTGCCAAAACCCGTCAAAATGCAGATGATACATAGTCGAATTAAAGATTCCTTGGCACAGGCACATAAAGTTTATGAGAAAACTTACAACACTCGAAGCCGAGAGTGTAAGTTTAGTGTCGGACAAAATGTGTTAAAACGAAACTTTATTCTTAGCGATAAATCTAAGAAGCGTAATGCCAAGTTATGCCCGAAATTCGTGCAAGCAAAAATAAAAAAGGTTGTAAGTAACAACTTATTGGAATTAGAAGACATGAAAGGGAATTCCTTAGGTATCATACATGCGAAGGACCTTCGATTATAGAATCCTAACAATATAAGTATTACAAATTGAAAGCAAGAAAAAAACTCGTGGGTCGACTTTAATGAATCAAATTTTTCTGTTATTTTTTTTTTCCCATTTCAATTTCATGTCCTGATGGACAAGAAATTTAAATGTTGTGTGTGATCCGAGGAACAACTCATCTAAATTCATAAATTAAAATGTTTATCAGTCTTCTATGATCATTGAACGCGTCCAAAGTAGTCTAAACAGAAGTGTAAACATACGCACGGAATTCTGTATGCACTGCACATACGACATTTCGAAATTTCGATGTTACTGTCAAAATTTTCATTTTTTTGCGAAGTTGCCTTTCCATTTCCGACATTGGTTCTTTTCCTATCCAACTCTCGCCGCACATGGTAGTCGCTCAGAGAAAGCAAAAGTTAATCCATCGTGCACGAAGAAAGTCGATATAAGGTACTTTGACAAAAGTATTAAGATTATTCATAACCCCCAAGACTATCAAGGCTTTATAAAAAGTCGAATCAAGAACTAATTTATCCAAGTGATACTATAATTATTACCAGGTAACTCAAATTTATTGTACACGAAAAAAAAAAAACACTAAATTTATTGTGTGCCCTGTGCTCATAGGAATTTCCGAAAGGGAATCCAAATCCACAGCTTGACGTGATCGTGCTACGCAGCTGATCACGTCCCCCGATAATAATTACATCACCATTGCCCAAACCAAAGCTGAGGCCAGAAGCAAAACCCGATCTTGGCAATCAACATCAAAGATACCGTCTTAAGATTTTTATCAAGTGACCCAACGGTATCACAAAAGAATCTATACGTAAACCTTGCGATCTCCTTGATCTCTATACGGCCCAAAAAGTCCCATGCGACGGATTTTATTCTGGGATCGTACTTAGACTCCATATCATCGTCGCAATACGTAATCAGTGGTAGCTTGTATAAAAAAAATAATAGACTCTTTTGACAAGTGATCGCGGTGCAGATTCTCAAGATCAACCTGTTCTGTACAGCTGATTGTCTTGACACCCTTTGTGCAAAAAAAAAAATAACAATAATTGACAAGAACAATAATTTATTCCGAGCTTTCTTGAAAAGCTTCATCTACGGTGAAAGCTATCCACGTCAGCACTTCACCAGATACCACGATTAAAATCAAGGCAGTGCGCAAGCATTGGTCTTATCATCATCGTAGTCTGGTTTGAATTCTACCTGCGAACCATTCAAACTCAGCTTTACCTACGTCATCAATCCACCACATGATCTCACTTCGCCACCAATTCACCATTAATCAGCATCATCACCTATAAATTCATCAATAACTACTTAAATGCTACTCTATTAACGTAAAGCAAAGAAAGAAAAAAAAAATATTACATGCAGTCACCCATCATATTACTGATTGTACATCATTCATCGTTCATTTTTTAAGGTTTTGTTTGTCCAAATAGCAACATACACAAATTGGTGTCCAACTACCATCAAAGCTGCTGTGCACATCATCTTTGCGGAAGTTCGGTAAGTTTCCTTTTTTTTTTTTATCAGAATTATATATACAAAACATAATCCTTTTAATTGAACGAAGAGTGATATAAGAAAGATAGGAAGAGATACAATCTGTGAAATCTATCTCACTTCCTAATTTTAAAATTTTTCTTATTGGAAGATCTCTTAAATTTTTTTGGAGTGAGTTTTAGTCACCATATCGAGTAGAAGAGTATGAGTGAAAAGAAATGTTAATTGTTTTTTTTTTATGCGAAATTTACTTTAAATTTGTGAGAAAGAGACAGCTGTCTAAGCTTTAAGCCATTGATCTGACAAAACAGAGCAATTATTTTCTCTTCACTCAAACTTGAGCTCTATTAAAAGTTTGAATTTTTATTGACTTTTTTTTTATGATTGTTTTCTCGATGTCGGTTCGATCTTCGATTTAGTTTTATTTTGAATGATGAGATGACTTTGCCTTTTGATTTGATATCTATTTGATTATTATTTTTCTAGTGTTAAATTTCTTTTTTTTTTACATTTTGAATAAATTCGACATACATATATATGTATGTATACTAATGAAACATTATCTAAACAAATCCTCTGTTTCTGTTTGATTTGGTAAATATTAATTGAAGGATGGAGTGATTTCTGTTTTGAGTGCAGAGGGGGAGGTAACGAGGTAATGGTGCGACGCGATGCAAATCTAGGAGATAATTCTTAGGAATTTTCTCACCTTTAGATTAGGGGTCATTGTAGGTATTATCGAGTGGCTCAATGACCATGGAGTTTTCCTAGTTATTTAAGAAAACGGCGGGAGGGTTACACTCAGGGACCCTTTAACATCTCGGGTTTCCCTCTTAACGATTTTTAAGGATGGACACCTTATTTTCACGGTGTAGGTAGTTCTTGCGGTAATTTTTCTTTATTATTTATTTGAACGGCATGAATAATGTTCGGTGGTTCAGCAACATGTACAAGTACCCACCCCACCGACGAGCTGGTCATATGGTGGTGCAAGCATGCCGATTCGTATAATGTTAGTTGAACGACCCATCCGACGTCCCAAGGTTCTGCTCGGGGGATCCTGTGGTCCTGAGGGGGCAATGGGAAAGCAAACCATCGCTTTTATTCGGATGGGAACATCAGATACCGTTACAGATTTTATCATTTTAACACTTATATTTTTATATTTTTTTTCTTTAATTTTTAATTATTCCCCGAACAAAATGGACGCGACAATAGTAATTAAAAAGAAAACAAAATCAAAACAAAAATAATAATAGTCAGCTGTAGGGATTGACAATTGACTGTAGGTATGGTAGGTCAATGGCTGTAGGTATGGTAGGATATCGGGTGCGTTCAGTGATACAAATCTGAACTTAAATTCTACGTTTACATTACAATGCTTTTAAACGATGCAATTTCTTCTTGCAATTTGTAGGCACGTAGGCGAGGGACGTAGGTGGCTGGGATATACAAAATAGCTGAGGTTGAACAAATTGCAGAGTTATCGGCTACCTTTGTACTTGCACAAAGTTAACATTCATTAAAAATCACAGCGTCCAATTCCATGAGCGATTGATGGTGTCAATCGATTGAAACTGCGATTTTAGTGATTTCCACTGACAACAACTGCAACTAAATATTCTAAAAACTCAAGATATATAATTCGCCGGCTATCTCATAGTGACATTCATTTGAGGTTCGTTCAGTATAAAATTAAGATTGAACTTTTTGTAAGTTTTACTCGATTGAAAGATGGAGTTTCATAAGGGTTGCAAGTTCGTTGACAGTTCTAACTGGATATTTTAATTCGGCCCCTGTCAGTCAAACCATTAAGTTCCTTTGGAATTTGGGTACGGTGTCATTTAATTGAAACCACGGTTTTAGTGCTCTCCGCTGACAGTTGTTGTTTGTCGATGCTCAGAGAGTGATTACCATGAACAATAACTATGTGTAATGTGAAGTCATCTTAAAGTTGAGAGTGAACTACGAAGCAGGACCTTTCAGTACCGAACCTTCACCGTTCGTTGGACACTTCACCACCAGCCTTTTAGTGCTTGGAAATTTCGTTACAGCGGTTCATCTACTGGGTATTTCGCTGCCGTTCTTTCAACACTAAGCTTTTTTAGCACTGCCTACAGATAGGTAATGTAGTGTTAATTATTCAATATGATTGTTTTGATGACATTCAGTAACAAAAATCAGGCACTTGGACAAACGTTGATGTTTACACATATTTAACCGTTAGTCCCGGCACTCACATATTTTTTTTTATCTCATAAAAAAATTGTCAGTATTAATTTGTCACAAAACTCCTGACAATTGTAGAAAAATACTTTACAATTCATCGAAAATTTGACGGTTGTTGGGTATTTTCCGACAATTGTACAAAATTGTCAAACTGTTTATGGAACAGCATTTGACAATTGTAAATTAACAAATTGTCACCTGTCACCTATCGCAATTGTCAATGTTTATGAAATAGGGCCCTGCTCAAAAAGTAATATCTTATTTTGCTCCAAAACGACTCCTACGATTTTGATAAACAAATTTTGAATGTATCAAAATTAGTACAATCTGACGTTTAACATTAATAAATTAAACATTTTATCATTATAATGTTTTTTTTTGATGTTCAACTATCTTATTATCTGATTAACCGATTAAAACTACATTTTTTATACAGAAAATCTTGTAATAAGTTTAACTAATATTAATTTGGCATATCAATTTTTTTAAGATATATTAAAAAATCACCTGATGTACATCACATTGGGTTCAAAACAGTTTCAGAAGTATTTTAAACAATATATTTGGAATTTTGTTGATTTAAAAGAATTTTCTAATTTAACTATTAGTATATTTCTATGCATGGATATGTGCAACACGTTGCTATATTATCATTCATTCATTCATCACATTGTGATCACACATAAGAGCAAGTTAGTGCGACCCAGCTGTGCATATTTTTTGTAAGTTGTAAGTAAGTAAGTAAAGAATTCATTTATTAACTAAGTTTTCATAACATTTACAATACAATTGATACTCAGATTCCTTGTAGATTATATTTCAATATGAGCAGGAGAAATCTACCTCTTCCACTATTTTTATCAGATCAAAATATCAAACTATGTCGCCAACAGTCCTCTTAATCAGTTGATCAATATTTTGAATAAATCTTCTATTTTTATTACTAATACAAATGTTAATCTCAATTCCGAAATCTTAAAAAATAATTTCTTTGCTCAAAGTCGATAAAAACAATGATTGTAAATTTAGGTAGATATTAATTAAGCATTTTAATCTTAACGTTAGGTTTTAAAGTTTTGAACTAAAATCAAAATCAAAAGAATTGTCCAGTTTGAACCATTCAATACATTATATCGTTTCCTGCATTAAAAGTGCACGTTTTCCGAAGTAAGCGATTCTCTACTATCTGAATATTTGACATATTCTTAAATCCTTAGATTTTAGATTACACAGATTGCAAAAGTTATTAAAACTTCCATTCTATGGGCTTCCGTTGAGATAAAGTACCTCACATCTCGCTTTCGATATTAACGAAACATCTTTGGAGTTCAGAGAATCTCGGAAATAATTTTTATCACACAAATTGAAGTTTAACTGGCTGCATAAAATTCTGGTATCAGATTGACAAGCTTTTTCAATCAGTTGATTTCGAAGAGAGTTTTTGATGATTTTTTAAAGCTGCTGTCTTAAAAAGGGAATATTATTTTGGTCCATCTGCAAATCTTCAATTTTTTGCCATTTTCTCATCCACCAATTTTATTCCTTATTCATAAAGAAGCATAATTTTACTTAATCGACTTACTTGAAATCCACAAACTTTTAGAATGTAGTCGGCTTGTGTCTTCAGCGTGCTGGTATATAATAGTACCTGTTTGTACGTTGAAATCAAGAAAAATTTGCTCTTCTCTTCACAATGAAGTTTTGAATTTCCCAAATAAATTCGAAAGAAATACATGCAAAGAATGCCTTTATCGATTAAGTTGATTGCTTTATAAGTTTTTAATCGAACTAGGGTTTTATTTATAATTGTTAGAACCAAAAATCAAAATTTTTATTCAATATCGCCTACATTCCTTGTGATAGTTAAGTTCTCAAAACCGGACTATACAACCATAATAAATACAGAATTCAAATTAATTGTTAAATGTAAATAAATAGCAAATAAATGACATTGAATAGAGATTATATATACAAAAAAAAAACTCGGTGGTTAACTAAACAACATTCGTAATTCTGATAAGCAAGATTTTTGTTTTAACTAGTTTTTTTTATTTGTTTAATTTAATATTTGTGACTATCAGCGGATGTAAACAATTTGATAGGCATATTTTTGAATTCGATACTCGTACTTAATTAGTTTGTTATGATTTTTAATTTGAATTCAGGGCAAAAATAAAGAAAAAAAATTCTATTTTAAAATTCATGGACAAAATACAGATTGTTTATGATATAGAAATGTTGTTAGATACAAATTTAAATATCCATGTATTTGATTTTTGAGAGGACACTTGTGCGTCCCCATCCCCACAAACACTGGACTTCAAATTCAATAATAACGGGTGATTTTTTGGCTGGTTTGGTTTTGGCAACACTGGTTTTGACAGCTGACGTGTGTTTAGTACCTTGTGTCACTGTCAAACAGCTTCAGTTTGGTTTGCAATTTAACCATGGATCGTCTTACAAATGAACAACGCTTGCAAATTATTGAATTTTACTATCAAAATTCGTGCTCGGTTCGAAATGTTCATCGCGCGCTGCTTGTGTTCAGCGATGAGGCTCATTTTTGGTTGAATGGGTACGTAAATAAGCAAAATTGCCGCATTTGGAGTGAAGATCAGCCAGAAGCATTGCAACAGCTACCAATGCATCCCGAAAAAGCCACTGTTTGGTGCAGTTTATGGGCCGGCGGCATTATTGGGCCTATTTCTTCAAAGATGATGCGAATCGCAGCGTTACTGTCAATGGTGAACGAAACAATGGCGCAATTGCGAGGCGAGTTTGGTGAACAGTTAATTTCACGTTTCGGGCCGGTCAATTGGCCGCCTAGATCGTGCGATTTGACACCATTAGATTATTTTTTGTGGGGGTATGTCAAGGCTAATGTCTATAGGGACAAGCCCGCTTCGATTGACGCACTGGAAGCCAACATCCATGCATTCATTCCTGAGATACCGGCCGATATGTGTGAAAGAGTATGCCAAAATTGGACTCAGCGGATGGGCTACCTGAGACGCAGCCGCGGTCAACATTTGCATGAAATTATCTTTAAACATTAAATTGCAAGGTTCAAACTATAGATTCAAATAAATATTTCATTCATTTTTTCGAATTTTTTGTGTTTTTTTTTTTAAAAAAGTTCTAAACCTCTTAAAAAATCACCCATTATAAACAATGAACGAATCAAAGTATAAGCAATGTATCAAAGATTCAAAGAACATACATCCAAGATGATGCGATAAATTGCATATCAGCACTTTTTTCTTTCATCAACTTTTGTGAGAGTATCCAATGGATACCAAAACTCCAAAACTATTTCAAAATAATGAATAAAAAGAATCATTCATCGTTCGCAGTCAAACTAAGATTTGCTGCGCTAGAATTTAATCAGTGTAAAAAGGCTCCATCTGACCACAGTCAAGTCAGTCTCATAATACGTGTCACCTCGTATAGCTGATGATTTCCCCCCACCACTGCGGTGTAAGCTTTTAGGAAGTAAATAGAAGGATTACTAAGCAGAGGATAAAGTTGTAAATCTGTCTTAAATGTCTGGATATTAAAATAAGAAGGAAAAGTAGAGTTGAGTAAGGAATTCCACATTCGTGTTGTACGGCTAAATAAAGAATCTCAATTATATACAGGTTAGGTTTCAATCAAATCAAACACTATGTTGATTTGAAAGATTTTGTTAAAATTTGCTATATGTTACTTTTAAAACAATTGTTATAATACTGCCAAAAAAATTACAAGAAAGGGATCAACAAGTTAGTTTAAGAAAATCACCTTATTTTTGGAACATATACTCCGGTATACCTCTATTTCTATAGTTTAACCGATTTTGTTATAATTTTCCAACCCTCTGTGGACTGGAAAATTATAACAAAATCGGTTAAAAAAGAAATTATAATAAACTATATGTACTATAAAAATATTTAAAAAAAATAAACTAACTTTTTATTTTTATTTCAGGCAAACTGGTTTAAGGCCACACAGTATTGCAGATACCATGGCATGCACTTAGCGAGTATTGCTTCACAGGACGAGAATAATAGACTGGAAAAATATATTAGTGATTTTGGTAAGAAAAAAACTAAATATTAATATACAATTATTTATGCTCTGGCATCATCATCATCGTCTCTCCACCCATCCTGGTCTCGAGCCGCCGCCATCCAGTTGCGCACCCCAAGGCTCCGGGCGTCCTGGTCTACGCCATCTCTCCAGCGCAAGCATGGTCTACCACGCTGTCGTCTACCATAGAATGTACCACAAAGAACTTTCCGAGCAGGTTCCTCTTCGCTCATGCGAGCTAGGTGACCTGCCCACCGGAGTCTACCGAGCTTAATTTTTGTCACGATATCTGCTTCAAGGTAGATTGCGTACAATTCATGATTGTACCGTCTCCGGAATCGTCCTTCCTCACATAGGGGGCCAACAATTCTCCTTAAGACTTTTCTCTCGAACGCGGCTAAAAGGTCGGAGTACCTTTTGCTAAGCACCCAAGTCTCGGATCCATATGTGAGTACTGGCAGGACCATGGTCCTGTACAGCAGCAGTTTTGAAGTTATGGTGAGATTTCTGGATTTGAAGAGCTTTGACAGACTATAGTAGGCTCTGTTGGATTTGAGAAGCCGCCCGCGTATTTCTTCTTCTATATTGCTATCGGCTGCTACTATTGACCCAAGGTATTTAAAGGATTGCACCACTTCAAATTCGTGCTCCGCTACCTTGATTGTTTGACCAACTGTTCCTCTCGCATTCGACGCCACCGCATGTACTTTGTTTAACCTTCACTAATGTGCAGCCCCAGATTTTGTGCCGCCTGCTCGATCTGGATGAAGGAATCATGTACAGCTTGCTCGGTTCTTCTGATGATGTCGATGTCGTCTGCGTAAGCCAGTATCTGGCTAGACCTGTTGACGATGGTCCCTCTTGTTGCCGTGCCAGAGTCACGGATTGCTTTCTCCAACGATAGGTTGAAGAGGAGGTAGGCCAAACCATCCCCTTGTCGGAGTCCATTAAATATGTTGATTGGTTTGGATAGGAATCCGGCTATTTTTACTTGGCTTGTTCCGTTGGTCATGGTCAACCTACATAGTCGTGTCACTTTATTTGGGATGCCGAATTCTCTCATGGCTTTGTAAAGTTCTACACTGGCTATGCTATCGTAGGCGGTCTTAAAGCCTATAAACAGATGGTATGTTGGGATGTTAAATTCTAGACATTTTTCCATCGCCTGCCTAAGGGTAAAAATCTGATCAGTTCTTGATTTGCCTGGAATGAAACCACACTGATATTGTCCGATGATGGTTTTAGCGTATGGGGTTATCCGGTCTTGTAGGATAGAGGAGAGTATCTTATAGGCGGTACTCAACAACGTGATACCTCTATAATTGCTGCACGTTGTGACATCTCCCTCTGGCATAAGTTTTACTTATTCCTTTGGAGGTGGCGAACTTGTCGATGAGTAAATGCAAACGATAATCTAATTATATACCTACTACAACTTCTCGTGCTTTCATGGCTAGTAGATGCAATTATTCTCTAGAAAAAAACAAAAAAAACAATATACAAAAAGGCAAAAATGTAATTAACGTAGTAGATAGCGGTGAGTCACAAATAATTGATTCATATAAGGAATCTTATCTTATATTTTTAAATTAAACTTTTTGAATATAAAATAAACGAAGTAGAAATAATTTTCTACGTAGCAGCTTAGTGATGATAAAAAAATGTAGTAGATCTATTACATTTATCATCATCTGTTGCCGCATGTCTAACTCGATGTATATTTGGTGCCTAAAAAAGCTAGAGACTGTGAAATGTTCCCAACATAAATTGCCTGCCTTTATCTTTTCACTGCCTACCAGAGATTATCCACTTGATGATGAGCATACTCGTCAGCCATTTCAATTTACCTACAAGCTTGAAATGCCAGTTTGCAGATAAAAAATGAGAATGGATGTGTAAAAACCTCATCCATAGGCAGTAGAGATCTTCAAACACCCTGATGTTAAATTTGTGTTGCATTTCACATCTTCTATTCACCGATACGAGATGAAATTAAAAAAAAAACAATTTTTCGGAGTGAAAACTTTCCAGGACCTTGACATAATTTCCAATTTTTCCAGGTGGAACTCTTAATTTAACGTTGGTGCTGATTTTTGTATTCAGCTAATTTTTACAGTTTTTATGTTTTATTCAGAAAGGCTTGCGCCAAGAAATTTGGAACCTGAAGTTAATTAAATGTTGATAAGTGCCCTTAATCTATTTAAAAGATTACTTTAACTTTAACAAAACTTTTAAAATCCTTTAGTTTTCAAAAAGAATAAACTAAAAGCGTTCAATACAGAACATAATCTTACTGTTACAGCACCAAACCCTTCCACTACACCATTATTTAAGCTTCTGAAACCTTCCAACATGTTTATCCTGCATATACATATGCCCAAATCAATTCTCTTTAAATTCGCTGCACCTTATTGTGAAAGCAGACCTTAATTTGATTTTAAAATAATCGACCCGTTAAGTTCAATACTGTATACAATCACTTCCAATTAATTAGCTTTATGCAACATAATCCTCTAATTCTCAAGTGACTCAAGAGTGTTTTTTTTTTTACTTGCGATATAGGTACTATATGGGAAGTTATGGATTCGTACAAAAAATCGAACTCGAGATTTTGATCAAACTTTACATTACGATGATAGAGAAGTCAAAAAAAGTGGGTCTCGCAAAAACGTCCGTCTGTCTGTCTGTCTGTCTGTCTGTCTGTCGGTTCGACTACAGCCTAAACGGATGGGTCGATTTTCTTTAAACTTGGTACCTAGCGTTTTTTGGACATTCCCCCCACCCGTTTTTTTCTCTTTTTTTTAGGACCAAAATTAACAGTAGCTGTCATACAAAATTTCTTGGCCAAAAAGGAAAAACTTATTTTTCTCAAATCCAGCGCTACCGAATTTGTTTTTAAGAACTCCATAAATTTAAATAGTTATAAGTTGCTGTTTAATAAAAAAAATGGTTCCGAAAAATGGTTATTAATGGTACCTCCCAAAGAACCATTTTTTTGATTTTCGCTTTTCTCGAAAACGGTTAAACAGATTCTGATCAATTTTTTTATGAAGAAGTATTGACACATTCTAAATATTATTATGTACCAAAATTTTCAAAAAAATATTTTTTAGATTTTTAAAAAAAGTTTTAATATTTTTTTTTGAAAACTCAATATTTCAAAAACGACTTGGTCGATTTTCATTAAACTTGGTAAATAACAGTTTTTTAACTTTATCTAGAAGATTTTTGACAAAAATTATTCTAATACTCAAAAATAACGGTGCCTCCCATACAAATGTTAAAAAACCGTTATGAAAAATATTTTGTTTCTCAAAAACGACTCCTACGATTTTCATAAAAGTTTTTTTGTGTGTTAAAATTAGTACGATCTACCATTTAAAATGTTTAAAGTTTATGTTTTAGGTTTATTAACAGTACCTCTCATAGAACGGTTTCTTTGATTTTCGACTATCTCAACATCTGATCAACCGAATAAAATTAGATATTGTATACAGAAGCTTGTAACAAATATAAATAAAAGTGCGTATCAAAATTTTCTAAAAAATGATTTTTGGATTTTTAAAAAAAAAATCAAAATTATTTTTTGAAAATTCGATATTTCGAAAACTGGTAGCAGATTTATTTATGAAGTTCAATTTTTAACGCAACATTAATAAATGCTTTAAATTGGCGTACCAATTATTTTTCTCAAAAATGTTAACGAAATTTTATATATAAAAAATTAATTATTTTTAAAACCGCTCCTACGATATTCAAAATTTTTTTCTCATAAATAAAGATTTATATAAGAAATCAGATGGTGTACATCGCGTTGGGTTAAAACGGATTCAAAGTATTTTAATCAATTTCTTTCTAATTTTGCTGATTTAAAACAATTTACCAGTTTAAATAGTATAATTTCCTTTTATGCATATTGCAAATGTGCAACACTAGCCTATATTGTTAATTTTTGTATACTCACATAATACCACCTGAAACTAAACTAAGATTTGGCAAATGGATAACATATATACTCCTATAGCTAATTTATTTCAGACTATAGAACCACAATGTGATCGCGCATAAGAGCAAGTTCGTGCGACCCAGTCGTGCATATTTTTTTTCTTTCTTTTATAAGATTCTACACTTTACCAAATAGCACATTAATTGTACCTATATTCGCTAAAGTCTTGTATCACTCTAATTAGGATCATTTCCTATTGCAGTCTGTGAGCATGGGCGAATTGTGTGGAACATAACCCACAAGGCCCCTTTTTATCATTTTTTATTTTTTTATTAAAATAAGATTTCAGGCTAATAGTAGCCGTGTTTTATTGGTAATTTTATAGCCAGCGCAGTAAAATTTCCCTTGGCAAACAAACACAAAGAGTGTCGATAAATTAGCCAGTAAAAGAGTGGAAATAAAAGTGGTTATACATAGTTAGAACTTTGAAGATGAAGATGGCGCTCTTGAAAAGTATTCATGACTTGAACCTTAATGTTGTTTTTTACTCACAAAATGGATGTGAACTATGATATTTGTAGCGAACACAGCCTAAAGTTGCTAAAGCGTTTTATTAACACAGCCAAAGCGTTTTATTGGTACTTGATTATTGCGCTAGCTATAAATTACCAATAAAACGCAGCTAGTGTTTGCGTACTAGTCCAAAACTACCCATTTCTTCTATTTTTAGTCCACTTTGACAGAACTTTGGACTAAAACTGGTTGAAAATGGCAGGTTTGGGAAGTAAACGAACAGAGATACATATTATGTCAACTTTTAAATTTGTGTTTAATTTACGTTTCTGTTAGACTACTAACTTGTCAAAGGTAGTAAATTCTTGAAGAAGCCATTTTGTTAAATGGCAACGTTCAGTAGTGTGTGTGTGTAAATTTGGAAATTCGATGTTGACATATTCGATTGAAATCAAAAAGGAGTAGTATTGTCCGTGCCAGAGAGATTTTTGACTGCTTAAAGTATATTATCAGTTAATTTGAACTATTTTGACTAATTTAATATTTTATTAGTACACAATTCACAAACTTTATTTTGTTTTAACAAATTAAAATAAAATGTTGTTGTTAAATTATTATATTATTACATTTGATATTTACCAACTAAAATGGCAATTCTCGTTGAGACAGTCATTCACCCTAAAGACGGTCGCAAGGCCCATTCACAATATAAAACCTGTCAATTTTGCATAGGTGTGTTCAATTGGGCGTTGTAAAGTACCTTTTAATACTTCCCATTAGATAATGTATGGAACGCTTTCATTTTACCAAAAGTAAAATCTTACCTCAATATGACGGTGTTCACATTGGACTGACTCATCCGATTTTTTTTTTTGACGTGAATCCAACTTCGTTTGTTCAGACACAAACTAATGTGAACACATCTGACTTACTTTGACGTTTAGCAGTCGTTAAAACAAGCAGAAATCTGTGCAGTTTGAAAAAGTAATAACAATTTTTTCACTTGCAAAATGTAAATCTTCATTAATAAATAGGTTTCCAATTGAAAAAAAATTGGATTCTGTAAGGTTTAAGTGCCAAATAGAAATCACCGCCAGAGCAAACAGATGTCACAAAAGAAGACGTCAAAAAAAAAATCCACCGATTTTTAAATAATTTAAAAAATCCTGCCTTTCCTGGCTATCTCTTTCTCACCATAAAGTAGAAGTGAGCAAAAGCACAGAGACGTCAAAAAAAATCGGAGGAGTCAGTCCAATGTGCACACCGTCTATAAGACTTTCTTTGACGTCTTTGTGCTTTTTCTCACTCTCACTTCATGATGAGAAAGGGATGGCCAAGAAAGGCAGGATTTTTTTAATTTGTGGATTTTGTTGATGTTTTCTTTTGTGACATCTGTTTTCTCTGTCTTTGGCACTTAAACAAACGAGCATAGATTTTTGTTTTGTTTTAACGACTGCTGAACGTCAAAGTGAGTCAGCAGTGTTCACATTAGTTTGTGTCTGGACATTAACAGTCTTATTTATTAGAACACGCTTAGACAGTTGTCCCGCATTGTCATTGGCTAAATATTTAAGCCATCGTCCTATTTATAAACGGATTCCATAAGTTGTCTAACTATGCAGGGTTGTTATCGAAATACGTCCTCATATATTCTCTGACATATCTGTAATATGTCAATCTGGAATAAACTAATGAATTTGAGTTAACTTTGTAAAACAGCTGTTTCAACTATTACAAATATTTTCAATTCAAGCATCCAAATCAAAAATAAAAATGCAAAATCAATCAAAGAGAAAAAGATCTGAGAATTTGGATAACCATGATAAGGTATGAGGTGTGAAATCAAACGAATTTATCATATTAATATATTGTTAAAAAAAATCAATTGCAGCAAAAGGCATTTTTAATTTGTAAATTTCTTTTAGTTTAAAAAAAAAAACCAAAGCAATTGACAGATAAGAACAACTGTCAATCAAATGTCACTGGGCACGTTCAACACACATTACATTAATTTCGGATTGACTTTGTAGACATTGAACGTTCCCACTTTAGAATAGGTTTAGAACACCAGTTTCGTCTTAGATGAACAAATACAAATGTTTATAAATAAGATTTTGGAGTTGTATGGTGTGATAAAGTTAGCAAGGCCTTAGAATGCGATTATAAAAACCATTGTAAAAGTTGAATTCACGTCAAAAATAGTCAGATGATAGTGTCCAATGTGAACATCATCCTTAAATGAACTACTTTGAGCACAGAGTAGAAGTAGTTGACTGCAGCCAGAGTTACTTGCCAGTAAATACTGGAGCGCAAAGGAACACACTCCTATTGAAAATCGTGAATGTGAATGGCTCTTTAAGTTCCTGTTTACATGATCATTTTACTGATAGATTTTCTTCAGATCTTACATTCATAGAAAGGAGAAGGGAATTTAAATAAAATTTGAAGAAAAACCTTCAATAAAACGACATTACTACAGTTAGTGCCTATACCTACTCACTCAGATCTCTTGCGAATTTTAAAGCTTCAAGTGTCATCAGGCTTTTGGACGATTTTGAAATCAAGCTTTCAGAACTTTTAAATTTTCGAAAAACAAAAATTTATTTTAACCTAATTCTTTAGTATAATAACTCAAGCCATTGGAAATGAGCCTTTTTGCGAGCCATATATACCTTATTTTATGGCGCTCCGGGACTGACGACGACAAAGCCATACTGATATGCTCGAGTGTATGTCTCGTTCAGTCACTGACATCTGAAACTCGTAAGAAATTATTTAACTCCTGCCTGATGGTGTTGCTGTTGCATACCGCCAACGCCACCGTCCTGCTTCACATGGGTTCTTCAGTCGAACCCAGAGAAGGGTATTTTGTGGTTCACCCGGAAGTGCAAACAAAAGTCTTTTTTTTTTACGAGCGCCGCACCGTACAGCGAGCTCTTATAGCAATGTACAATGCACCGGCTCGGCTTTAAAGAGTGCAAAATGACTCTATATAGTCTATAGTCTATTTTAAATGGTAGCGACTTAATTCCGTGATGTTTCCATTCGAATGGTGACGTGCTTAATGCTCAGTATGGAAAAACTATCTATCACACATGCCGCAAATGTAGTATGTGGTTTCAGATGCAGGTATCCAACTATGAGCTATATATTATGTAGTTATTAATGTGCGCCTGGATTTCATGTCTAAAAGGAGTCATATTGCATTGTCTTTCCTTTTAAAAAAAAAAAAAAAAAAAAAACAGTTCATGTGTATACGTAGATATCTGCGACAAGTCGTAGATAATTTTTTTATTTTGTATTTTTTTTTTTAAACGGTTATTGACTTGTTTTAGTGTTGCACAACTTTTTTTATTTCTTTCTAAAACTGTATATTTTCTGTCTTTCAGGTCTCGGACATGAGCACTTTTGGACTTCTGGCACCGATTTAGCCGATGAGGGTAATTTCTTTTGGATGGCTAATGGACGGCCAATAACCTTCACAAATTGGAATGCGGGCGAACCCAACAATTTCCGTTACGAAAATGGAGAAGAAGAAAATTGCATGGAGCTCTGGAATCGAGACGGAAAAGGTCTAAAATGGAACGACTCACCCTGTAGTTTCGAAACGTACTTTGTATGTGAAGTTCAGTCAAATTAGAAAAAAAAATAAAAAATACTTTTAATAATTAAAAAAAAAAAAAAAACTATCCCGCTAAGGAATACCATACACAGTTCTCACTCTATGCATTTTTTAGCCAATGCGTATTTTGATACGAGTATTAGTTGTATTGTTTTTTTTTTGCGTCCATTACTATTAAGTTAAATTAGGTAAACTTATATAATATAAATATAAATGTAGGACTTTTCAAATTAAATTTTATTGTGTAGAAAGTGATAAACAAAATTGAGTATAATATTCGTATAATAATGTATGAGTATGTGTATACATATAGGCCAGCGTCACATTGGGATAGTTTTGGGATTTGTTTTTATGTCCCTGTGTTTCTATAATCGAAATGGGAAAGTACTGCCGTATAATTTGTATATTTAAGTATTGAATTTATGAATATACTATTAAATAAATGTGTACGTAAAACTAAGAAATAAAATATTTATATAAGATAAATTGACATTTTATTTAAGAACAGAATAAGAGAGCACTAGCAATTATTGACCATCACTGATGCTTCGAATGGCCACGAAAATTTGTAGATCTGTTCAACGTGATCTACAAATTAAAATGAATATTTCCGTGCAAAATATTAAATTAATTGTGGAGTAAAAAGAATTTGCTTAGCGTTGTTGTAGTTGTTGAAAAAAAGAAAAGTAAATCTTGAACGGGCCTAAATCAGCTCCAAAAGAAGAAAATATTATTCTCTAATTTTCTTTTTTATTAACATCCACAACAGTCGCTGTTATAGCGGTTAATTTAGTATTGTTTTTTTTCTTGTGTTACTAGGTGATAAGGTGAGATGTAGTTTGTAGTTTAAGACCAGGGGCTCAATTCCGCAAGTGTGAATAGTTTTCCGTGTACACGCTCAAAATATGCGTGAATAAATTTGCCTATCTGTGTACGCTTTATCTGCCAAAAAAATTGCACCTCACTCTTGCGGCATCGCATAATTTAATGTGTACACTGATTTTTATGCACACAGACAAAACTCACGCTTGCGGAATTAGGCCCCAGGGAAATATATCACCAAACACTTTTCTTTTTTCACTTTGCAAATTTTCACTTTAACTTTGCAAATTTCGTTTCACCAAACGCAAGTTTGCAAAAAAGGAAATTATTGGAATAAAAATTCGAAAGTTTTCCTCTTTGCAAAATACATCATCAAACGCAAATTTGCAAAGTGAAAAGTTCTTTTCTGCAAAGTGAAAAAAATTGTTAGTTTGCAAAGTAAAGGGTTTTCCAATAAGAGGTGTTATTTTGAATAGCCCGCTATTTCGGTAGCTGTCACTTTTGAAGCTGTCATTTTTTGACATTTGACAAGTAGAAACTACGCCATTAATAAAAATGGAACGATACACGCTTCAACAACGCATTGAAATTATTAAAATCCACTATAAAAATGGTGAAAATTTGGCAGAGACGGTTCGTAAAACTAAAACATTTTTGGGTCGTCGTGAAGCACCTTGTCGGACCGCAATACAGAAATTGGTGGACAAATTCGAGCTGTTGGGACAAGTTAGTGATGTGAAGAATAAAACCCGTGCACGTCGCTCAAGAACAACTGAGAATATTGCTGTTGTAGCCCAAAGTGTTGAAGAAAACCCAGGTTTGTCCATTCCTCGTCGTTCTTTGGAATTAGGCATTCCACAAACGTCATTACACCGTATTTTGCATAAAGACTTGGGTCTTAAGGCTTATAAAGTTCAGTTAACACAAGAACTCAAGCCGGCTGATCATCAACAACGTCGTGTCTTTGCTGATTGGGTCCTTGAAATGCATGAAAATGAACCGGAATTTCATCGAAAAATCATCTTGACTGATGAGTCTTGTCAACAAGCAAAACTGTCGCATCTGGGGCTCGGAAAACCCAATAAGAGTTATTGTTGAAAAGCCTCTCCATCCTCAACGAGTGAATGTTTGGTGCGGTTTATGGTCCGGCGGGGTCATTGGACCTTACTTTTTCGAAAATGAGGTTGGAGCAACAGTTACGGTCAATGGATTGCGCTATCGAGAGATGATTAATGATTTTTTATGGCCGGAATCGGATGGTATTGATCTGGACAACGTTTACTTTCAACAAGACGGCGCTACGTGCCACACAAGCAATGAAACCATCGATCTTTTACGGGAAAAGTTTCCGGACCGTGTTATCTCTCGAAGAGGTGATCACAATTGGCCACCAAGATCTTGTGATTTAACACCTTGCGACTTCTTCCTTTGGGGCCACGTGAAAAATAAGGTCTACGCCAACAGCCCAGCGTCGATTCAAGACCTCAAAGATGGAATTCGTGAGGCTATCGAGGACATAGGGCAGCCACTTTGCGATTTGGTTATGGAAAATTTCATGAAAAGGATATGGTCCTGTAAGCGTGGTCGTGGCGGCCATTTGGCTGATGTTGTGTTCCATTATTAACGGCATACCTTCCTCTTTATAATGAAATAAACATCCGATCATTTATCTCAAAAAATGCCATTTTTCTTTGAATATCAAAATAACACCTCTTATTGGAAAACCCTTTATTTGTTCTTTTCGTTTCGCCAAACAAACAAACTTTACAAATTATAATTAGAAAAGCTTTTCAGTAATATGCAAAGAGAAATTTTCATTTGCAAATAAGGATTTATTTTGAAAAGTTGAAATAATAAAACAAAAATGAATTTTTTGAAAACGAAGAAGTATGGAAAATATTTTTTCGACAAAAGAGAGTTTTTGATTAATAAAAACAACAATAGAATTTGTTTTGTTTAAAATTCTAAATAATCTTCAATGAAACAGTCAAGGGAATATAAGTTTAAGTCCCTTGCAACAAATTTTGTGTATCCTACATTGGGTTGAAAATGGAGCCCAATGTCACGGTGTTGCATCTATGCACGAAATAAGCAAAGCAGCCAGGTGCAGACTGCAGAGTAGTTCATCGAGTGTCGAATATAATCATAGATGAATTTCGCCCAAACACCATTTGCTGGACACAAAATTCTTCAGAAATAGCCTTGCATTTTTTTTTTTCAGGAAGGATTTATTTGTGTAGTTGGATGAAGAACATTTTGTCAATAGGCATGGAAAGCATGATTAAATAGAATGATGTTTTGTGGCCCAGATCGGTCTTTCTATGTTGTAAACGTAAGCTGGTCAGGTAGGGTGCATGATGAGTGGTGAGGAATTCTCGTTTGGCAGCCAATATCGATATATCAACCATTTCTTAATGCAGTGATTTTAGGATATAGTGCTTATGCTTCGAGTAAATGGTTATTAACACCACTAAGGACAAATCCAGTGGAACAGAGATTTGACAGGGCTCATAAAAGTACCAGGCAAATCATTGAGAACAGTTTTGGTATGAGATAAATATGTACTTCGCGAACTTAGGACAACAAAGTTCAAACTAACATTTTTGTCAGAACTGAGTATAATATATTGAATGGTACTAAAAAGGCTTTGCTTTTTTGTGATTGCCACTATCCGTATATTTCTATATGTTACGGTTTCAGAAATGATAACAGAAAATGTAGGGAACAAGGTTCCATCCATGACATATATTCCATTCTATCTTAAGTTCACAAGGTTCTAAACTAGCCAGATAGAACCTTGTGTACTTAAAAAAATCAGAGTACAGTAGATAGAACATTGTTAAGTTGTAGATAGAACCTTGTTGCTCCAAGGCATCCCATTAATAGAATCAAGTGCTAAACCGTAAAACAAAGTTCTATCAGTAACCTTGTTGTTATACGTCCAAGTTAATACAATCCGAGTTTTACTTTACGACTTTGCAAAATACGAATTCAGATGCAAATGTCTATTTTAAATTGGTGAAACACTTTTACTGAAAAATTGAAAAGTGCAAAGTCTTTTCACTTTAAAAATTTTGTGAAACACTTCGCACTTTTACTTTGCAGGAAATTATTTGTTTGCAAAGTTGCAAAGTGAAAAGTGTTTGATGAAATAGGCCCCAGGTGTTTAATGACAATGTCGTACGTTCAACAGGGTATCAGTACTTGAATGAATGAATAGCTGCGTTCGGGTGGTAGTCCCATAGGCTATCTGAGATGCATTTGTTCGAAAACGAATAGGACGTTTTCGAACCACCAAAACAAGAAGGTCACATTTGATAATATACATTTCAACTCATATTTATTTTATTAGTATTTATTTTTTATATTTTATTCTATACACGAACAAAATCAGACGCGACACCCCAAAGCCATGTAAGTAGTCGGCTGTAGATATCCTCAGCTGTGGTCAGCTGTTCCTCAAATTTCCATCGGATCGTTTAGTATTCCAAAAATTTTAGGATAGCTTGAGATTTGTTTTTGAAAACAGCTGTTTGCTTCATCCAATGGAATACAACAACACAAACCAATCCAGATAACTTTGAATAGACAGCTGATGCAGGATAGAAAGCGTTCCTGGTTATAGCTTCCAAGCGCAGGAGTTTGGCTTGTCTTAGCTTTTGGAGTTCATTCCAGGTTTTTATAATTTGTCGCTCCTCTTCTGTTTTAATATTGTTCTTTATCACGTTTTATTCTGTTGTTTCTGTTTTGCTTAGGAGTCTCCCTCTCTTCATTGCCCTGAATACCAACGTGGCCCGGTACCAAGTGAAATGTGGAATTATTGTTATTGCCCAGTTTGTTTAGCCTGGCCACACACTCCCATACCAGTTTAGAGTTAAGTGGACATGATGGTAATCTTTTTGGTTTTTGTAGTTTCTTTCTTTCTAATTGTCAAAGTATTTATTAGCCAAAACTGTTATGGTTCGTGTCTGTTTTTGTTCATAAAAGCCTAGAACATAAAATACCAAAGTTGCATATACCCTCTTTCAAGAGCTTCCTATATTTCAACCCCTTTTTATAAAAAAAAAATTCTATTTGTTTCGATTCTTATTGGTCGCTAGACGCCTTGGTATTATTTTTGGAACTACAGTTATAAAGAAATATTAAGCCTTATTGTGAGTTTCACTCGAACAACATTCCGCCCGGAAAATTAGGCATTTCACTTTTCGCCTATTGTGAGTTTCACCCAAAATTTCATGATCGAAAAATTCCCCTTATTGTGAATATTCATTTCGGGCGGAATGTAATGTCATTTTCACTTCTTTTTTGTAGGCGAACGAAATTTCCTTTGGGCGAAACTCACAAGAGCTTTTAAAATTCCGGACGAACAAAAAATTTTAAGGTGAAATATTTTTCGGGTGAAACTCACAATAAGTCTGATTATGTTTTAGTATGAAATATGTTATTGTATTTGTATTACAATAAATTTAAAAGATTCTTTGAGTTGAAGGAAAAACCCCAAAAGTTTTTGAGCCTCTTTCAGCTGAAGCAAAGTTACAAAGTGGATTAAAATTAAATTAAAAACTTTTATAAATAAGAGCATGGTGCATTATATGCACTTTCATTATCTATTGCTCAAACAAAACACTTTTAAAAAATAACTATCATCGATAAATAATAAACTTAACTGCACTTAGAGCGCAATGATATCGATTGAAAGTACTGATTAGGAAAATCCACTTCTGAAATGGCAAGTGTTGTTTCGTTTATACCATCAGGATGTGTAGTTATTGGTGAATTTTATACGATGCAATTTTCACATCAATATTTTATGTAAAATACTACGTTACCACTGTCCACTTATGCAAAGTCTTAAAGCAGAAGCCAATAAAAGAAATAATTTCACTCATAAAGAGTGTATTTTTTTAGACGTGTAGTTTTCAAGAAGAAATAAAACGCATAAATTTTAATGTTATGGCCAAGAATTTAGCTTCATTATAAAGATAAGGGTTTACCTATAAAAATGATTTCAGGCAAGTGGCCGATGCGGCTGGCTCGAGTAAATTCCAGCCGAAAGGCCCAATTTTCGGCCACTTTTTGCAGCAGTTGGGGCCGTATGTCAACAATAACGCCATTAATATTCTTTTTCAAGGCGTCAATCGTCTTGGGCTTATCTGCGTAGACAATCGACTTCACATAACCACACGAAAAATAGTCCAGGGGTGTTAAATCACACTATCTTGGAGGCCAGGCCACAGGCCCATGACCCGAGATAATGCGCTCACCAAAAGTTTCCTTCAATAAATTGATTGTTTCGTTGGCTGTATGGCATGTAGCGCTGCCTTCTTGTTGGAACCAAAGGTCGTCCACATCAACATCCTTCAATTCAGGTACGAAAAAGTCAGTAATCATGGCTTTATAGCGTTCCCCATTCACTGTAACATCATGGCCGGCTTCATTTTTGAAGAAATATGGACCAATGATTCCATCTGCCCATAGAGCACACCAAACAGTGACTTTTTGAGGATGTAACGGCGTCTCAACAATGGCTTGAGGATTATCTACACCTCAAATGCGGTAGTTTTGCTTATTGACGTAGCCATTCAAAAAAAAAATGAGCTTCATGGCTAAAATTCGCAAAATTGGGATCAACGGCAATCTTGTTTTCTGCACGATTTGCAAACGTTGTTCAGCAGTAAGTCTATTAATTATAAAATGGGAAACCAAACTGAGCATAAATCAAGTGACAACTGTCAAAAAGACTAACTCTGAAAAAAGTATTGTCAGATTGAAAACCACACGTCAAAAAAAAAACACCCGTTATTTAGTTTTGAAAATAAAAATTAATTAAAAACAACACCCACAGACAACGCAACTTAGAATTTTTTTGTATTTATTTTTTTTCAACAAAAAAAGTCTATATAACTTAAATACACCAACTCAATTAGCCTCTTTTTCGCCTGTTCTCCTCACAATCAGTGTAGCTATAAAGCCCTTCAGCCTAATAGCCTCTACTGACCTATCAACCTAGATTACCATTGCTTGCTCCATATTGATAAAAAGTGCATTTAAATATCCCAATTCTTCAAACAAATCATCATGGAAAATCACTAATCCGAAATGGTAAATCTTGTCTCAAACAAGACTTGTCTAAGAATTACAGATTTTTTTTAATAAATCACATCTTCAATGATGCCCGAGACATGCGGTCGTTTCAGTCATCAAAAGGAAATATTTTCACAATAATTTCTAAGGATGCACCATGAACCTTATTCTTTTGAGAGTGGGTAAGGTAAACAACATGAGACATCTATTTGTACTATTTATTACGCTTAAGAGAATCCCGAAGAGATGTAAATATAATGTACCTAAAGAGAAACAACCACCTTGTGGCCGACAAACAAAAATAAAACAATAAAACACACGAGCCGCATCTTATAATCCAAACAGTCTCCATCTGTCTACTGTGCAAAATAAAACCACGTTTTTCATCCCCAAAACAAATCACTGAATCATTTATAGCACAAGAGCCGCCGATTACCTTATCGCATTGCTTTTTGCCTCGTGTTCGGGACACTACGGCGTATGCGCACTTTTTTTTTCTCAAAAGAGTAATATTCTGAAGTTCTGTTTATAATTAGATTTTTTTACTCAAAAAAATTACAAAGACCATCGGAAAGCTCCAGGCAAAACCTAACACAACGGAGAAAAGAGATTCGTATCCTTCAACATGAGATTTCCACCTCCGCAGAGTCGGAAAAGCGCAAACCAGCCCTCAGTTTTTCACAGCTTATAGAACATTTCGGTCCGAGTTATATTTTCCTCTTGAGTCGCTCTATTCGGTATATAAGAAAAAAATAAGTTCTAAGTGCAAAGTGTATAGAAAATTCATATTATTTTTTCATTCCAAATAAAATAAGATGAAAAGTGTCTTTAAATGTTTATTGGAAATGCTTAAGTGTGAAATCCGTCGAGCAAAGCTTGAATGAGTGTAAAAAAAAATTGATGGCTATTAATTAAATTGCCTGTTTTTCATGAAAATAAAATTAAAATTAAAAAAAAAAAAAAAAAAAAAAACGAGCAGAGAAAACCACCCTTGCATGAAAAAAGTGAACGATTTTGATATGCGAATATATTGCTTCCTAATTGAATTTAAAAATGGAAAATTTTCACATTTAAATTGAAATTCTGTGTGGAGGCGGTAAAAGTCCTTAATGATATGTTTCAAATGCAATTTTCTACCATGACAACATTTCGTTTTAAACAAAAATACAATCAGATTCTAATTGTAATAAAAAATCATAAATTGTATTTTTTTTTTTTTTAATTTTCTAACGAATCGTAAAAATTTTCTGCAGAAGGACTTCTTTGTCTGCCAAATATAAAAAAAAAACCCAACCTTGTGGTAATCCAATAAAAAAAGCTCACTGCACTTATTCAAAATCATCAGCGGAAATTGTCATTCAAACTAAAGGAAATCTAGCCTCATTTTTTGTGTGTTGTTTTTGTTGGTGTGCTGACATTAAAAATAGAACAAGTAAAATGTGTCGCCTATACAAAAACGAATTAGAAAAGGATGAAAAAAAAAAAATAACACATCCAAACTTATGTAAAAAGGATAAATGGGAATTCCGCTTGTCGATACACCCTTCCCGCAAAAACAACGTTCCTACTCCCTAATTTGTTTGAACTTTTGCATGCGCATTGACTTTGGGGGAAATTCTCTAAGAGCACCCACCATACCTTAAAGAGCACATGGCAAAGTTTTAAGTTAAATACCAACATAGCACGCAGGGCTACCGAAAGTATTTCTTTAGTTAAGACTCCTGTAACAAAAATACTATTAATTAGTTCAATAATAGTAGAAGTTGAGAACCATTGATCCTTAGGGCTAATTTCACAGTTTATAATTAACAAAATAAGAAATACTTACGTTTGACATATTGGCACTTAAAGTCCATCTGAGTTTGCACTGTGAAATTGGGCATTAGCTTCCCATACTAGCCACTTTATTTCAACTGTGAAACTGAGCCTCAGGGAAAATATTTCAATAAACAAAAAACCTTTCGAAATCAAATAAAAAAATCTTCTGACTTTCTTCAAAAAACAGCAGAAAATAACAAAACATAAAACCAAGTCTAACTACATACTAATTTGGTATTTTTTAAGAGAAAATCATTGCGGAGATACGGATCACCAGATCCGCAGCAAATAACAGTGACTTTCTCGGGATGCATTTAGTACTGGTGCAATTTGTACTGTCCCAAATCCAATAATTATCTTTGTTCGCTCATCCGGAACTTTCTGGAACGTAGCAGTGATTTTGAAAATAATCCCTTGAACACAATGGGAAATCGGGAAATAACTACAGCTAAAAGAATTTCGGTGAAAGACGCAAATGACGTCTCATTAAATAGAGCAAAGTGTTGAATGATTTAATAGTAGATCTGTTCGTTTACTTCCCAAAACTGCCAATTTGTAACAATTTTATTCCAATTTTAATTATTTTTTTTACTTTTCCACTTTTTTGCAAAAAGTGTTGAAAGCTTTTAAAAGTTCCTAGTCACATATCGAGTTTATCAAAGGCCAAATTCAACGGAATCATTTTGACTGAACTTCATAATTTCAGTATTAGGCGTTTTTATTTTTTAGTTCAGAGCAGAGCCTGAACTGTCAAACAAAAAATTGTGTTTCTTTTTTAGCTCAGAGCATTCAGAGCTCCAATTTTGTTTCTTTTTTTGCTCTGAGCATGTTCGGAGCATGTTCAAAGCGCGCTCTATGAACTCAGAAAAAAATAACTGAGCAGACAGAGTTAAATGCTGAACACAAGCATTTGACAGCTGTAAGTGTTCAGGTGTGTTTCAAAAATAGTTCAGCATGCTCAGAACTCAGAACACGCTTCGTTCAGAGGACGTTCAGAACATGCTCGACATGCTCGGACTCTGTTCAGAGCTCTATTCTGAACTAAAAAAGAAAAACGCCTATTGTGACCCATAACATATACCTCTATCACACGCCACGATCGACTGCATCGATTTATAGTGTCGGCAAGGTATTTTAGTCATGTGAAACAAAAGTGTGTTGACTCTGTAGTTCGAACTCTGGGGCCAAATTACCGCATCAGTGACTGATCGAGTGAGTGCCATCAGTGATCGAATGAACGAGTAAAACCTATGGGGATGATGACTCCATAACGTGAGCGGTAATGCCAAACTCACATAATTCAGTCACGTGTTACTCGATAACTGATGCGGTTATTCGGCCCCTGGAGTTTGAGGTAGTATGCCGACACGTCGCGAAGTGGCGTGTAAAAAGAAACGAACTGGTTCACCGATTCAGTTTTGTATGTTGTTATTGTTTTTTGTTGTGTTTTTCATTTCGTTGAATTTAAATTTGTGTGATAATTTATTGAAGGAAGTTAAATACTAAAATACAAATGGAAAATTGACCACAAAAGTAAGTGTGGGTTTATTCTGAAATAGTAATTTTACTAGAAATAATATAGAATTGACAACTTTTCAATTTGACAGCTAGTTTTGACGTATAATTATCCGTCGACGCATTGGCGTGTGAATGCTCATGAAAGAACGAACTAATTCGTCGACATGGTAGATCGATTGTGGCGTGTAACAGGGGTAATATAGTTTTGACAGATAGGTCGTTCATTTCATTATGCAGAGTTGAGGTGTGATTGGACTACTCTTCCACCCATTGTAAGCTTTCGGCGAGTTAAAATGGGTTTGGTTCGACGTGAGTCTTAACACAAACAATAACTTTAATCAAGAAAAAATTAAAAAATCATGATTTGAGTTGTAAAACTAAACTTATCATTTTTTTTAAATAAAATGTTCTGCTTTTCATCTTGAATATTTTAACTGAACTTATGTAAATATGGATGAACCACTACTAAGCATTTGTTTACATAGTTTAAAAGTGTTATTGATTATAGATTATATTGAATATAGGCTAAGTTCGAATTATAATTCGTGTATTACCAAAGGTCTCCTTACACGTTGTTCAGTGATACTATAGCTTCCATGGAGAATTGCCATACACTGCTGAATAAATCACAACACATTCCACAGAAATTGCAAAACAATAACCTAACCTAACAAATTTTGAGCTCCTCTTTTGAAAGACCATTTAGACAGTTGATCGCTGAGGTTAAGATTAAAATCACAGGATCACATGGTATTCAAGGAAAAGAAAATGACACAGAAACTTACCGAAAAGGCTAATCAAACGGATCAGTTGATGATCAGAATACACAAATCCATGTCTTAAGTGTGCCTTTCATATGAACTATGACAGGCGAAAGCGAATGAATATTTTAAACATTTTAAAGGAAATTTTTAGAGAAACTATCAAAAAATAGTTTTTGTTTAAAATTATCGAAGAAGTAAACAAATGGCCAATCAACAAACTTAAATAGAAAACACTGCGTTAAATAAGTTTAAATTTAAAAATTTCTATTTTCATATTTTCCACGACACCATCTACTGTATGTTCTCGGAACTTTCAAACGAAAATTCACAATCCACAACATTACAATGCATTCCACAGACCGGCTAGTGGCGCGCGTATAGAAAATTCAATTGAATTCAACCTCAAACACTTATTTTACTTGTTTAAGTGTTATGATAATTCACAATTTTCAACGACAACATTATTGTCAAAATTTGTGACCATTCACAATTCCTAGTTGGCTGGCCGTTTCTCGTGTGCAAGACAAAGACACTTAAAAATGTACTTAATAATCTTAAATTTCGTGTGTGAATTGGTGGTTTTTCAAAATCCTAAAATTTCTTATCAACTTTAATGTACATGTTTCAAATACATAGCAAAATCGATTTTTTTTTTTTGTCCGAATAAATAATAAAAGTTTTTGACCTCAAGCAACGATCGCAACCTTGTAAAAATTAAAACGTGAAATTCTTCACCTTTCTTCAGTTTTTGGTAATATCAACTCTAAATGACTTCTGTTTGCACTTATAACTAAAGTTCTTTTGAGTTCAGAACCATATCTGTAGTCCGAATTGTTGCCAAATTACAGTTTTTCTAAACTTATCAATTTTTTTTTAAAGTTGGCAATCTGCAATGTTTTGTTGTTCTAATGGAATTTGAACAATTTGAATTACAAGATTAAGGGATGGTTAAAACACTGATAAGAAGAGGCAAATGAAATGGAGTGAGTTTTGGGTAGTCATTCGTACTTTTTTATTGAAAATACGTCTGGCTAAGTGAACTGCTGATGAACTATTGTTCATCAAAATACTTTTATTTAGCTGAAAGCTTACCAACAAGTTTTGTCCAATCAATGGCTTTAAGTGTGGAATGTGACATAGTTCAAATGGCTGTTGCGGCTTCGCTGGGTGGTGCGCTCAGGTTAAATTTGAGCGAAGGCACGGTTAAGTTGAATTTGATGGCACCTGTCGTTTGTGGCTTTTTGGCAGATAGGCCTTCGACTTAAAGGCAAACCCACAAGAATAAGTCTTACGAGTTCAAACTACACGATTTCGGTGAACAGTTCGCGTCACCTCTGCATGAGATAAGCATGCCTTCAAATCAAGCAGGTATAATGTCAATTGTGGTATCAGCTGTGTGGCACGGAGGGCCATCCTGTCGGAACCACATTTCATTCATATCCATATCATCCAATAAATTGGATATCCGTTCGGTAGCGAACTCCTTTGAGGGTGATGGAAATTCCATCATCGTTTTCGAAGAAGAACAAGAAAACAGGAGAATTAACAACAGATAAAACGAAATGGCCGTCAAAATCTACCTGCCTCTATTCTTTTACATCCCGCTCCACTGGACATAAACGATTCTCGGATTATAAACATGTCAAGAAAAAAAGAAAATGGCGGCACAAAAATCCATGTCATGTGGTGAGTGGTGGATTGGATTGTGGTTGTGATATTGGACATCGTTAATGCTCAATGAAGTAGGTATGTGTGTTAAGACACACAAAGTTTGAAAATCTCTTGCGTTTAAAACGAGCATTACAGTGCGTGTTTTGAATACCTGGCTTATGATATCTTTAGCGTACATTCGTTTTGAGAAAATATATACTTCTCGATATCACAATACGATAAGAAGTTGCATTTCTAATCGTGGAACTGCTAACGTTCAGTGTTGCTCATTGAGCTTTTCTTAAAAACGTATTTATTATGTTGCTATTATGTTGTGCAAAATGTATTTAAAAAGATTTGTAACAGTTATTTCAGCACCACTAAAATAAGGACCGAATACTTTTCATGTAAGTAGGTACACATCGTCGTCAACCGCTGTCAAAAATTACAACTTATGATTTATCTAGATTAACTGTTTGATCCCATTTAAGATGAGTTTCTTGTGTTCCTCTGGTGAAATGTCACATTTGACAGAACTAATAAATGTAATGGCATTTGCAAAATGAAAGCGAAAATCAAATAAATAAATGAAGATTAAGATAGCAGTTGCTAATGCAACTTCAGTAAAATGAAGAAAATTTCTCACGACAATGATTCTGAAGTTCTAATTTCTCGATCAGCTGATTTCTTGTTTGACAAGTTCGGTTACACCCTTTCTGGAGGGAAAATGAAGATAATAGTAAAAAGAAGTCAAAATCTTTGTCATTTTCATGCCAGCAAAACGTTCTGGACGAGTTGAAACTGTCTTTAAAATGCTGCAATTATTTACAATCAGACAATGGGAGCATTGTCATGCGCATATAAAAGAACGTTGATTCTTAGGCCGTCTAAAATAATACGAGTTGATTAGTTCATTGCTTACGTCATTTTAGAAGAGGATTAAAAGTAACGCGCACAGAACACACCCTTGTTTGAATGCTTTTGTTTTTTTTGGAAAGAAATTGGTTCTAATTTAAACATCCCAAAAAGCAGATTTAATTATATACGCACCTAAGAACAATTCCGACAACTAAATATGAAAATCTGAAAACTTGAACTGAAGTTATAGCATCTAAAAGAAAACAATATACTTGCTTTTAAGATTTTCTAAAAAATTGCGGAACCTACTGCAGGCGGTAAGTTAGCAAACAAACCAGCAGGGAATTTCAATTTTTTTTTTTCTTTAAAATTGCAACTAAAAAATTTTAAGAGCTAATTAGGACCCAAAGTAACGTTTAAAGAAATTATTGAAATTTAATCTTCTTGTAAAATAAGTGAAAGTCAAATAATCCTAAGCTCATACTTAGCTTTTAATATCTGATACCTTAAAATTCTGCAATACTCAATTTCAATACCATATTCACTTGAGGAAAGCTAATTTTAATTTAAAATATGTACAAAATTCCAAAAAATCTTCATCCTCCTATAATATTTCAAATTGTTAGAACTTCACTCCTTTTAAAAATATAATCAAAAAACATAAAAAAAAAATATTTATTTCACACGTTTCAAGCTAAGTGAAATTTCCTTATGTTCGCTACGTTTTTTTCCGCCCGATTGTGTGACAATAATTTCTCAACCAATATAAAACGTTTAAATATTTTATTTTAAAGTTTTCCATGATGAGCATTTTTTTTAGTATAGTACCAATTCTCTTTTCTTTGAATTTCAATCCATACGACAGCACTGGTATCAAGTGAACTCTGATGCTCTCATTTAGGACTTTTAAATACGCGAACTTTAATCTTTTAGATACTACATACTACATACCACCTACTACTTGTATTTTCTCATAAATTTGACATTGACTGAAGCCTGTATAATACGCGTGGGTATACAATGGAATATGGAGTTGGGTCGTTTGGCGGCGGCGTTAATATAAAAAAAAAACCGTAATCTGCTGATAGTTTAATTTCTATGAAGCATAAGTGGTGACGTCCTCATTTTACAAATATCTATAGATAAATATCATTGTTTTTGCAAGGACATGAGTGAGGGATTTTCTCATCATTTTTTGCGAGTTTATCAGTTTTGCGGATTCACTAGATTGGAATGGGGTTATTCCTCTTGTATGACAAGGCAGGGGAGGGATGCGAAATTGTTGGCTTATCGCTTGCATTTGAGCTCACTGTTTTACCTGTGCTTTCGGCCTTTATTTTCTTCTACTTCTTTTTTTTCAATTTTCCGCACAAAGTTTGTTTTTTTTTTTTTTGAGGTAGGAAATGGGGGTCGTGTTTTGGTTGCTTAGTGCAGTTGTTGACCTAAAAACCTATAACAGCGAGATGCAATTTGCCCGCACTTATGGTCTCTGGAAATTTACCTATATATTTGAAATTGGAATATATATGGGCGATGCGGCGAGGAATGGAGGATGATGGAAACATTTAAATGGGTTTTCAATAACTTGGTATTTCGAAGTATATCTTAATTGGAATTATTCACACAACACTGAGTAAGCCTATACCTAATGTAGAAATTTTTAATGGATAAATACTAAGGTGAATGATAGAGAAGGAATCGGATACGTATAGAGTATTTTATGACCTTAAAGTATTTTTTTTTTTTAAGTTTGTTTGCTTGCTTTTAGCCAATGCATGTTAACTACTACTCTTCAACTTTAAAAAAAAGACATACATAAGTACCCATACTTATTTCCAGCTTAAATGCAAACTCTTAATTTTGACCTTTTAGGGTCATATTTCAAGAAATATCTGAAAGCTATTTTCCAGAACTTAAAATAAAATAACATTTGTTAGGTACGTCTTAGGAGTGAACTTAACAAATGTTTTCCTTCAAAAGTAGTTTCTTCCCGTTAAGCAGGTTGAAGAATTTAATGTTTATTTTTACATAACGATTTAACGACATAATTTATGCTTTAGTGCAAATCTAAAAACTGCATTTATGTATTTATTTTAAATCTTGTTTAAACGTTCATGACATGTTTATTTCAAGACACCAAGTTTACTGGCAAGATGAGTTTATGGCTCAATTTCATTGAGAACAACTTCATTTAAAATTATTACAATTTTAAAAGCGAGGAGAACTTTATTTTGAACTAAAATAAAATTTAAAAAAATCAACGCAACCGGAACGACGCACGATTAAAATTCTAAACATTTAAAAACGAGAGCGAAGGTGGGCTGTCAAAGTCCAGGCGAGTTCGGCGAATTAAAATTGTAACTTGCAGCGACGATACGTGCTGCTAGCACAGCAACAGCTAAATGCTCATAAAGGGGTGGGTTCATCTAATCAATTTGATCACTGTTTGATTGGAAAGATTTATAGTGATATCGCAGCAGGGACGTAGTTGCTGAAAACAATGAAAATAAAAAGGAACCAGCAATTTTTGTTTATAATGATAATAAATTACTCGACTAAATCGACAACAGGGGCGTAGCTACCGCGGTATCAGCCGTATAAATAATACGGGCCCCGAGATAAAGAGGACCCTGAGAATAAAAGGACCCGAATTATGTATAATTAAATTAGTATTGAGATGAATACGAAACACAATGTCAATTATTTTAGAATGTACTTATTACCAAATTGTTTTGTACATGTTTTTGTCGATAGTTTTCTTTCTTATCTTATGTACATACGCATCTGAAAACTGCAACCACTTTCTGTCTTTTTGATGAATTTTCATTATAATCATCGTAATTCTTTCACGCTTTTCGTTTGGGCGTTCGAAGTATACCTTTTTCACTCCAATAACTACTCCAAATAACTACACTTCGTATGACTGTTCTGAATGAAAAGTGATAAACGCTTCAAGAAGCCATTTTGTCCAAAGAACCAACAAAATCTGAAAAAATTGTAATAGTGTTCAGCTATGCCAGATTAATTTGGTAAATTTGGAGAAAAAAACAATAAAAAGTGTTATAACGAGAAGTTTTGATCCTAAATTATGCTGATGTAAGTGCTTTATTTTAGTTTGCAAAAAAAAAAACGCTTATAAGGCTGTGCCTATGTCATGAAAAAGGGGCCCCCAAATAAATATTTGATAGAGAGGCCCCCAAGAGCTAGCTACGCCAATGATAAACAAAGTTAAATTGAATCACACAAATGAAAAATACTCAGCTCTTTAAGATCCCGATATACTGCCAATTTCCTCCTTTAATTAAGACACCAATTTCCTTAACTCTACTCCCCAGTTCACTATTTCTTGCCAATTTTTTTCTTTTGCACGATTTTCCTACTATCTATATTTTTTTTATAACTCGGTTGTTATTACTCCTGAATTTCCTTTTTGTTTGCGCTCACTTTTCCTTTCTGTTCTTTCTCTTCTGAAAGAACCTCTGCCTTGTTCAAAAATTAAATTACAAGTGGTCTTCCATATTTTTCTTGCACCCGAACGACTTCTTCTTTTTTTGTCAGTTCCCCCAATGATGTCGGTCAATAAGTGGGTGCGGCTACTCTCCACGCCTTTGCTGGAGAGATCTAACGCAGTTAAAAACCGACGGTCATGCTTACTATTTGAACACAATAGAATGCTGCAACTGGAACTGGAGCTGTAGCTGCAAAAGCTGTCAAAAAGTGTCGTACTTGCTTTTTTTAAGTGCCCACAATGCAGCTGTACAGTTTCGTGACATTTGATGTTTTGATGTTATTTGTTGGTTCAAATATTGACAGGTGACAAATTTGTCAAAAAAATACAATGACAAATCATCATCATCATCGTCGGCTCGACAACCGGGGTCCGGTCCTGGCCTCCTTCAACAAGTCTCTCCACCCATCCCGGTCTCGAGCCGCCGCCATCCAGTTGCGCACCCCAAGGCTCCGGGCGTCCTGGTCTACGCCATCTCTCCAGCGCAAGCATGGTCTACCACGCTATCGTCTACCATAGAATGTACCACAAAGAACTTTCCGAGCAGGTTCCTAGCAGGCGAGCTAGGTGACCTGCCCACCGGAGTCTACCGAGCTTAATTTTTGTCACGATATCTGCTTCAAGGTAGATTGCGTACAATTCATGATTGTACCGTCTCCGGAATCGTCCTTCCTCACATATGGCGCCAACAATTCTCCAATGACAAATATATCATGACAATTTTATCATTGTCATATACTGTGACACATTTGTCGTGACAATTTTGTCATTGTATGATCTTGAAGTTTGTCATGGCCTACATAACTTTATGCAGTGCCCACGTCGATAAACGATGAAAAATAGAACAAAACCCATGCATTTTTTTCTATTTTCATCGCTTCTCGAACGATTTTCTCGATGTTAAACGTTTTAGAACGCAGGCGCACTCTTTCAATTTTAAAATGTCACAGTTGTCGAAGTTGTGTTTTATTAATAAAAAGTGAACTGCATAAAATAGCCATTTAACGCCTAAAAATAATTATTTATTCTCCGTTTAAAATGTCGAGGGGGCTGGCGGCGTATTTCACGGAGTTCCAACTGAGAATCTTCATCACTTCTATCTTTTCATTGTCAACACTTGACCGTAACTGATTTTCCTGTCACAAATGTCAATTAAGGGCGGTGTTCACATTGGACTCACTCCGCGCGACTCATTTTGACATCTATTTCTTTTATCTCACTCCGCCTCACTATATGAGAAAGTGAGGCAGGATTTTTTAATTTTTTTGAAAATATCTTGCCTCACTAGACCATCTCCTTTTTATCATGAGGTGGAGTAAGATAAAACAAAAAGATGTCAAAATGAGTCGCGCGGAGTGAGTCCAATGTGAACACCGTCAAATACTGACAAATATGTAAATTGTATATTTTTTTTCAATTTATAAAAGAATTGTCAGTACAAATTTGTCAGAAAATTCCTGACAATTGTAGAAAAATATTTGACAATTCATTGCCATGACAATTATTTTATGAACCGAAAGCTTACAATTGTCGGGTATTTTCCGACAATTCTACAAAATTGTCAAATTGTTTATGGAACAGATCTTAACAATTGTTGAGTTGTAAATTAACAAATTGTCACCTGTCGTAATTGTCAATGTTTATGAAATAGGGCCTGGTGGAAAGCCAAGTTACTTTAACAAATTTCATAGAGGGAAGTGATTGGCAGTAATTCCCTACTTAACAAAAGTCGTTGAACTTCTACCCAGGTTTTCGGCGGTTTTGGACCAGCAGCGTTTAACGTTCCATCATTTATAAACATTTGTTATTCTCGTTCTCAAAAGATTAACTTCTAGAGGACAGGGATCAACTGTCATCCGCGCTTCTTTTGTCTTGAGCTTGAATAGACCGCCCATCTGTCAAAATATAAAGTGCGTTTGGGGACCAACTGTCAAATCCGCTTCAATTTGGATTAAAAATACGATACTGAATCGTTCATTCACTTTTAAGGCCACATTTTGTTTCTCCAAGGTACTGAGAGAGTGTACCAATGGCTGATGGACCATAGCTGCTCTACTCTCTTCTAATATATTTGGATGAAACACTTGTATGGAAAGAAAAAAAAAAAAACGAGAGGCAGGAACAAGGATTGGGAAAATGAAAAGAATAGTTTGTGTCACTATAAATTTAATCGTAATAGTATTAACTGCAAAAAAGAATGGTATAGAGCATGAAATGTCTTAAAAATTTCGCAAAAAATTCACATTTAACTTTAACGTAAAGGGTTTTTCAATTGGCGGCCATGTTGTTTTGGTGACATACATATGTTGGTAATTATTCAGTTACTGATGTCAAATCACCATTGCAAGTTACACTATTGAATATGAAAATCTTTTTGACAGCGATACGTGCGTGTTGTACCCATTTAACGGTGTACATGGTTGTCCTTCCAAGTCGATTATCCAAAGTTTGGTGGCCAAATTTGAGGCGACCGATTCAGTGAACAATCAGCCAAGGCCCTTGCGTCAACGAAACGCAAGATCTACTGAAAACATCACCATTGTCCGTACTTCTTTGAAGACTATGATGTCATTGATGGTGATCAACGGACAGTGCTACCAATCGATGATAAGCAATTTCTTGTGGTCCAAACTGGGTGATATGGATGTGAACAACATGTAGGATCAACAAAATTGCGATACATATTCCAAACAGCAACGGCAATATTGTTAATTCTGCAGGGAAGATTTGAGGGAAGAGTTTCTCACGCGGAGATGACATGAATCAGCCACCAAGATCGTGCAATTTTATCCCGTTAGACTTTTTCTTGTGGTTTCTGAAGTCGCAAGTCTTATGAGTCAATAAGTCCCAATTGACCGATACAATCCAGGCCATCGCTCAAATTCAGCCGGATCTATGCGGAAGAGTCATTTAAAATTGGACCGCTCAGATCCGTGCCACCGTAAGAAGCCGAGGCGAGCATTTGAACGATAATCCAATCATTTAAATCGGTTAAAAGTACGGTGACCATCCGTCCCGGGTTCCCCGGGATTGTCCCGTATTTGTATATAGATAGTCCCGGTTTTTTTTTAAGAAACCCGGGACGTACAAGTGTCCCGCATTTCATAATTTGTCCCGTATTTGTCCCGTATTTGGACACTTTCTGATATATTTTTTTTTTTAATTTCTATATTTTATAAAACAAAGTGTTTTCTAGGTATACCTACAGTTCTGTATGAAAGTGCAAATATCACTTATCAACTCACACAGGGGGATCTACTGCAATAGTTATACTATGTTTCCACCGACCACTAAACCGAGATTTGATATGATTTGCCATAATCTCTTCAAATCTCGAAGATTTACCATACAATTTTATTTCGTAAATCCAGAAGATTTCAAATAAATCTTGTTAAATCTTCATAGGGCAAATAGTTTTACAACTCGAACCAAACCAATTTATCTCGCGCTGAACGCATTCATTGGAAAATCCAACCCTCCTTGCTTATTTTGCCAAACATGAAACTTTCTGTCTCACATCAACTTCATGCGAAAAAATGAAACAACATTTGCATTTTGAGACGTACTGTCAAAGTTAATCTATTTTTTAATCTTTTTGTGTAGTGGAAACACTACATAGATTTATTTAATCTAAATTGAGATAAACCTTCGGTATGAAACATAGTATTTAACACATCTATTACAATTGTATTTTCATGCCCACTGAACGCATTCATTCAGCTTGTCAAACTTCACCTGTCTGTCAACGATTTGTTTTACCGAAAGTCACTTATGAAAACAAAATATGCTTATTTACAAGAACTGTCTTCAAAATAAAAAAAGATGATCATTTATTTTATTAGTTAGATATAGATTATTTTTTAAGTTTAGAAATTATTAGATAATGGACGGAAAACAAAAAGACAGTTGTTGAAAAATGGGTAGATATTTTTACGGATTTCTCAGATAAAAGCATTGGTTGGGCAAACCTTTTACAAATTGTAGAATTCAGCTTCTGTTTGCCAGGTTCTAATGCTCGCACAGAAAGGTTTTTTTTCAATAATGAAAAATGGACGAGCAAAAAATCTTAGCTGAATGTGAAAACTCTAAAAGTCATGTAAATTGTTAAATATAATTACAATTTAATCTGACATAAATTTAAACATTATTTAAAAGAAAACCACAAAATTGTAAACGAAATTCTGTCTGCCAAGAAGTATTAAAGAAAAAGGAAAAAAAATTGTACGTTGTAAACTGCATTTTTCGAAATGTTATGATTTTTGTACATTTAACTTATATTACTTAAAGGCTTATTTGCTTTCTTAAAGAAGACTGAATTATTTTAATAATGAAATTCAAAATGTTAAGTTTTAAGTTGTTTTTTTTTTAGTTTAAATTTTGTTATGTTACATTAAAATCTATTGTCTTGTTCCTCCCTTTTTAAGAATTTATAAATATATAAACATTAATGAAACGACAAATATTTTTCACATTTTAAAATTTTTCAATTTTTGTCCCGAGTTTTGCTCCCAGAAATATGGTCACCGTATTTATAAGACTTAAAGTAATCATTTCAGAAAATAAGAGCCTTGAATTCTTTGAAGTCTTTTAAGTCTTTAACATTATTTGCATTCGTGAAGTCTTTTGAGTGCATTTAAAAGAATGATTGATGTAAAAAAGACTTCATTGCACTGCAATACTTTGAATGCATCCAAAAGATCCCAAGAATGTTAATACTTTGAAGAACTCAAGCAATCCTTGGTATTGGAATTTTTACTTTTAGTCTTTCAACTGTTTAAAATTATTGCATTATTAAACACTTCAATTAAATAGAAATTACGTTTTAAATACTAAGGTTAAATGAAAATATTTACTTTAAAAGAATTTTTTCTATTCAATAAAATGCAGTTACTAAATGATTGCTTTATTATACTATACATCTCTGCTCAAAAGTCACTAAAATAAATTCTTTTTGGTTGACTAAATAATATTTAGAATTTTGAAAATTAATTGACATTTAATGGCTTCAAAATTAATTCAGAAATTGATTCTCGGTTAGAGGCTTTTGCAATTAACGCCACCGAAATTCAAAAATTCCTCATACAATTCAATCTTTAAGTTCAAGGAATGCATTCTCAAAAATCTCCAACAGCCTTGCATTGGACTGTTGAGGTTGACGGTTGAGAAAAAAAAATCGATTTTACATAATTTGGCAGTTTTTCAAAATTCAAAAATAAAAACAAAAAATAGACATGTTTTGTTTGAAAAACACACTCATTCATTGAACTCAAAATACAAATATTATTAGCTTGTGTTTATTTTTGATTTAAAATAAAAAAAAAAAAAACGTCATGGTTGAAAATCCTTATATTAAAAAGTATCTCAACACAATATATGTATGTACAAACATATATGTAGATACATACATCATATTATAAAGATCGTTTGCCGGCGGGCTAATCTTTTTTTTTCTATAAAATATTAAGAGCCATCATCACACAAAAGTGAATGTGGTGGATTTCTAGTTTGTAAAAGTGTAATAAATGGTTTATATGTATAAAACATGAGTGCGATAAAGGATGAAAGTACATTGAGTTGAGTTGAGTTGCCAATAAAGAGTGCTGTGGATTAAATTCAAATATATTTCTATTATGGGAGACTTACAAGCAACTATTGAATTTTCTGTGGAACTTTACAAATTCTATAATGTCGATTTGTTCCAGAGAGGGTAAGTAGTAGAAATCTTTTTTTTTTTATTATTATTATTTTTTCAAATATCTATGTACATATGTATATTACCTGTAACCTTTTGAAGATATGTATTTGGGCGCGTGGAATCTATTTTGGGAGAAAGTCAATTTCAAATAAAAAATCATAGGCATCGAGATGAAGAAATGCAATTTAAATAAAATCTATGGGATGTTGAACTTACGAGTATAGGTATACAAGAGCTTCTAAAAATAAATTGTGTCGCATGAAATAAGATTCCGTAAACATTTTTATTTTGAAAATTCCACACATGCAGGCAGAGAAGAGTTAAAATTAGTAATTTTGTATGATTCTTGCAATGTGGATTGTGGAGTATTTGTAGATTGTATTTGTAAGTATTTAAAAAAGAAAGCAATAGCTTCTTAGTTTTTAAACGTTTTTGTACGAAATATTGTCACTGGTTATTAATATTTCAAAATATTTACCATAGGCATCCACAGGAGGGGGTATATACCTCATATTTATCTAGACTAATGCTGGTTATAAATTGCTTTATATTTAGAATTTAGACAGCAGTTTTTGGTATCGAATGATAGCTGTTTTTTATTATCTTCTATCGGGATCCGGATCTGGATCTGGATTTACTTTTAACACGTGTTACAAAAACAATTTTGAGAATTTCCCAGTATTTTGTTTGTGTATTACGTGTTAAAAGTAAATCCAGATCCAGATCCGGATCCCGATAGAAGATAATAAAACACAGCTGATAAGAGTTAAATTATTGTAGTAGGACTAGGTCGATTAATTAATGACTTAGCTCCAGTTTTTCAGCGCGAGATTAAAGTTAAACCATAATTAACTTATCAGATTTGGTTATAGTTAACTCAGGATTAACTAAACAGATGCTTTTGATGTTTTATCCATCGAGTTTGTTTAGTCGTTCCATATGCATTCTCCACCAAAAAAACTGCTTCAAAAAACTGACTCAAATATAATGCAATGCACTAAACTCCAATTCGAAACAAAATCGTAATAGATTTTCCGTAGTTTCCTTATGAATGCTCTTGATTGAACGCACACTACGTAGTGTAAAAAGCAATGTCAAAAAATCTCCGCAACTTTGACCAAGAGGATTTTATGTTCACTCCCTTTACTTCGTGCCCTTCTCGACCAAAAACTGAAAGTTCCTGGAAACTTAGTTTCCTCTTGTGATAGGGGACATAGAATCCCACTAGGAGTAAGTAAGGTCCTAAATACTCAAATTTCGGAATTGTTCTGACTGACCAGCTGTCATAAAAAGACTTTAAGTGACGTTTAGTCACTTGAAATTTTCACATGAAAACTCAGGTGACAACTTGAACGTAAAATCTAGAGTTTTTATACATACATAGCTGTGGTACGTTCTTTTTCTAACAATAGTTAACTATTGTTGTTATGTCAAAAAAAATTGTTGAAGTGTCATTGTTAGACATTGTTAGGATTTCATTTAGGAACGATATATTGTTAGATATTGTTGATCTGTCAAACGAATATTATTGAAAAATAAAAAAAAAATAATATATTCGTTTTTATGGCACAAAATCATATTTTTTGAAATTGGAAAAAATGCATTTAAATCTTGTTCGTATTTCTTACTTCACAAAAAGCACCAAATATTTGATTTGTTTTGTAAACAAATCGGCTCACATATGTGCTTTGACAGATCAACACTTTCAATTCATATATCATGGACATGAGTTGAAAATAGTTACAAAACGTAACTATTTGACACTTCAAAATGAATTTAGGATCGATGTTAATGTGTCAAATAGTTACATATCGTAACTATTTTTGATTAAAAGAACGACAATAGTCAACTATTGTTAGAAAAAGAACGGACCACTGACATTTTATATTTAATTTGCATATTGCGTTCAACGATACAAATTCAGTACTTAATTTTAACTTCTTGAAAATCATGGCTTTAGAGAGTTTGATTGCACTTTATTCGACAAAACATGAGTTAGACACAATCATTGAAGCTGCCCAAACATATGAAATCGATCTTAATGGTAGTACCAAAAGTGAGCTTAGACAAGAAATAATTATGTGGCAAAAGTATTGCAAGAAAAATGAGTTCGAAAAGCCGAAACTGCACTGCAGATCATCCAATCTAAAGGCAACAATTTTTTCTTTCCAAATATTTCAATACTTTTTCAAATTAAGGCAACAATACCTATCACGTCTGCAATAGCTGAGAGCACTTTCTCTCTTATAAGAAGGTTGAAAACCTTTTCACGCGTTAATATGTCTGAACCAAGACTCAATGGTTTAGCATAAGGCAACGTTCATAGAGAGATTGAAGTTTCAGAAGATGAAGTCGTAAAAACTTTCTGCAAGTTGAAACCTCGTCGACTTGAAACATTGAACTGGGCAGAAGAGGATTCTTAAGATTCTAATGCTGGATTTACACGACTGAGAAATTAGCAGTAATCTTGCATTTAATTGTGAAAAAAAGACAGAACAATGGAAAAATTCATTCTTTTGGCAGTTTAGTGATAGAAAAATGCCAATTTGTCACTCGTGTAAATCCAGCAAATTTAAATTTAATTTATCAAAAATCGATGTGATATAGATAGAACAATGAATTTCAGCACAAAAGTATTTAGTAATTTAAAATGTTTGTCTCAAACTCCAGCCTTTAGCCCCCCCCCCCCCACAGCCAAATTCTAGATCCGCTACTGACTGCAGCTGTATATAGTTCACAAATGTCAGATATGATTGAAGTTAGACGCCATTTGCAAAAATTATAACATCTTCCGATAGGGTGATTAATTTTGCGCCATTTTGTACAACCAACTATGTATTCAAAACATTTAAGACGAATATTTTCAATTTTTGGAAAAATTCAAATTGAAAAGTACAGAAAATAACTTACATTTTATGAATTATAAGAAAGGTCATACCTTTCTTCAGTTAATAGCCATACATAAATCAACAACTTCTCATTTTAAAATTTTGTAGGATGACCAACGACTGAATTTTATTAAATTAAATATTATCTTAAAATATACCTTGTGTACCTCTATTCATTAATGTATTAACGTTCTGTGGAAAATCACTAGTCTTAATGTAACGCCACTCACAGAATATGTGTGCTTGGCATTCTTTTCCTATTTATCACTTTAAAATACATGAAGCACTTTTAAGTAATGCGAATTTTTGTTTTCTCTTATTTTTTCTATTTTCAGACTTTACCAAGTTCGATGCTCTTTGCGGGTATCCCCCAGACTGCCAGTTCAAGTTGAAACTACTATTTCCGAAAAATCTCATCCACAGCCCGTACAACAACAACAGCAACAACAACAACAGCAGCAGCAGCAACCTTCAGAAGAGCAGGATGAAGTGCAGCAGAATTTACCGCAAAATAATGTTCTACCAGGATCTGCTTGTATAATAAATGGTGCTGGAGCATCACGGGTTTTCCAAATACTCTATCGCAATGAAGAAGTTACACTACGTGACGTTGTTCTCTTTCGAACGCATTTATTGGGTAAGCTAACAAATTGCAGGGCTAGGGCATCATAAAAATAACATAATATATGTAAGAACCTGCCCTAATAATTTTGGCTTCAAGTACATTATAATGTCTGTTGGTTATAACGGCAAAAAATTGACACTTAGTTCTAAAAACAACGCCAGAATTTTATATTTGTGGCTGATCCCAGGTATAGCTAGCTAGGGTAGATGCAAGGTGCCACACTCAATGTTATTTAGGTTCTGAACGCTTGCCAGCAAATTCTTGGTAAACTGTTAATTTATTAATCAGATAACATTGACCTTAGTTACGCATGGCTGCATGATGCATAATATTGAAAATAAATAATTTTAATGTGGTCTGCATTTGCGCTGATTATACTGTAGTTCTAAAGTTTAAGGCGCCAATGTATTGGAAATATTATTTCTTTCTGACATCTTTTTATGCTTATGTCAAATGTAAGTCAAACGGTTGAATTTTTTAATGAATTTCCAGAGTAATTCATCAAAAATAATATTAGAAAGCACTGTTTTTATGTCCGCTGAATGGCTGAATCCATAACCGGGAATTTTGATTGGCTGATAAAGGATATCGTTATTGTTGTGCTTTGCATGCAAATTGTTTTTCAAGCTGTAAACATAAATACACATGTATGTGGGAAAATAAAATCATGGCTAGTGAAATTGGGTGCTGATGAGCTAGTGAACGTGCGAAAAGTAATAAATATGGTGAACTAGTGTATAAAGGTTCAGCGAAACGGAAATAATACTTTAATTTGTATAACTAGTTGAAAACAATGAAAAGCAGCTGTGGGTGAAAAAATCTTTTTCGAATCTCCGAAAACTATCGATGTGATTGCTTTACAAAGCCTATACAGTTTAAAGCTTTTGTTCTTTTTGTTTATACAAAATGTTTGTGGGTTCAAACCAAATAGCATATGTACATACAGCGCCGGCAGGCGGTTTGTTTGAATCCGACTTTAATTTGATTTTCGCTGTTGGAAACGCAAAAGTTGATGATAAATTTCACAACTGCAATAAAAATACATTACAAAGTCGTTGTCCGAACCCTCTCCACAACACTTCACAAGAGATATGTGTGGTTCCAACTTAATTACCGAGGTCCGAACCCTCTTCTATTTACAAAAATATCAGTGACTTTAAAAAATAACACGCCAATTTGGTTGGCTTATGAGGTTTATATCTTAATCTTATTTATACCTACACAAAATTTCATTAAAATATCGTTTGAGCAGCTTTCAAGAAAAATTTATTAAAAGTTTTTGGGTGCTGAAACAAAATTAGAATTTCCTAAAAAAAGTTTGAGCTGAGTACACTCACCAACCAGACAGAGATGGAGATTGGTGCGTAATAAAGAAGCAACCTTAGCGGTCAAAGGAGACCCAAAAATGTTGATTCGGTGCCGATCAGCTAAATGGGCATCGCTAGAGAATCAACCCGGCTCTTTTTTCGGTTAGATTTGGGCCTAAATACGCATAAGATTGTGCTAACACAAGAATTGAAGCCGGACGAGACGACCATATACAGTACCACGCCGGAGATCCGGATTTTATCGGCTATGTCAACAAGTAAAATTCCCGTTATTAGAGTTTACACAAGTGGTCGACCAAGCATCAATGCATCCAAAAAAATTGTCTGTTTGGTGCGATTGTTTAATAACAGATATGCCGCACAGAATGGACCGTGACATCAAATATTGGACCCAGCGCTTGAAGCTCTGACAGCGAAGCCAAGGTGATCATTTGAATGATGAGCTATTTCACACATAATGGCATATCTAGCTTCAAAATAAAGCCAGAATCAATTTTACCTCTTGCGAGGAATTGACAAGTCCTCCAAAGGTCCCTTCAAGCAAATTCACTGACCCAGTTTTGTCGGTCCTTCTTGGATTATTGCAAAACGGAGTCTCGCGCACACCTGCAAACATTCTTTGCGTCTGCAGGCATTTTTTTTTTTTCGACACCTTTTTCCAGTTCATTTTTGCTAGTGGCATGGCGGGCGTAGCGAAGACATTTATTTCATTTTTTTTGTTAATTTCTTATAAAAACTTATATTCTTATAATTTTCGAATAATATCAAATTTTAATTTAATCTTTTCTACTGCAAACAAATGTGTTTGTAAATGCTTTTTCTTTTTCATAATTGCTAAATAAAAGTGTTTTGAAATTAAGAAAAGCATTTGTTTGCTTGTTGTAGGTAATGTAGAACTCGACTGGAGGAGAATCCATATTTAGATCCGTTTGCGAAGTCAGCCATACGTTGTTGACTACGTGCGCGGATCCAAAATGGACTTGTTTGCTTGAAGAGGTATCTCTTGTGCCGGTGTCGCGTGTCAGTATGACATCACCAAATATATTTATTTCATTTTAATTTTATTAATTAATCAATAAATACCTTTACTTTATACTTAGTACTTATTCTTTAGATAAATCAAATATTTGTCCCTATTTATTTCTCTGATAGTTAACACACTGCTTAACTTATAATTGAAAAATCGGCTCTTAAACATGATGTTATAGCATTAAATCACTAGATTAAATAAATTCATCCTATAGTCGTGCATTTTATTTTGTTTTTTTTTCTTATTTGACTGCGCTTGTTAAACTGTTAGTAACGAATTTAGTTAACATAAAAAGGGACATAAAAAGGGTTCGATAATCAATCGACAATCAATCCCTGTTTTCTCGATATTTTTTAAATGAAGGCCCTGCGTTTTTTTCTTTAACACATCTAGCCCTATATAACATAACACGATGCCAAGGTGGATATAATTAAGTTGTAAGGCCATATTGTGTGTACTGAAAAAGAAATAACGAACACACCCAGCACCCAGTCACCAGTCACCAGTCACCAGCAACCAGCGCACACTGCTTCTGATTTTAATACGATTTTCTTGCATCATCATCACCTACAGAGAACCAATTAAGATAGCATGAGGTAATGATATGCTAATAGGCTACTTAAAGCCTTACATTATTGGATTTTGGTGCCTTTGTTCCTGTATCTTCTTGTATTCAACGATAGCTTAGCTATACTCATATCCTTATGTCTAGTATAGGACTTAATAAAGATGATGCACATTGTACGATATGAGAAGCAGGTAAAAGAATACATTTTATAACGCTCACGAGCATATCTGTTCATTAAAGTAGCTGCTATATGGATAAGCAGATGGAAAAATTGAAGATTGGAAGCAAAAGTTTATATCTACTGTTTCAAATTGGAGTTTTCTTTTGAGTTATATAATTTTTAAACAAGTAGAATTTGAATGAGTTTCAAAGCGGATGTCATAAAATGCTTGATGTTATGGCCGTGAACCATATAATTATAGTTGAACATCAACAATAATATACTTACACTCCTGTCCTTATACATAAAAAGGGTTTTTCAAGATCGACGCTACAAAAGTAGAGACAGCAAACAACGCCATATTTCTTGCCGCTCTTTTGACATTTCACTTCAGTAAGGTTTGCCATTTCACGATGGAAAGATATACGAGCCAACAATGAGTCGAAATTATTAAAATTTACTACCGAAATTCGGCCTCAACGTTAAGAGCGCTACGTCTAATTTATGGTCGTCATAATCGTCCTAGCAGATCAACAATTGAGCGTCTAGTGGAAAAATTTGAATCCACAGGAACAGTACAAAATGTTCCCGTGCCAGTGAGACAAAGAAGTTCCCGTAGTGTCGAGAATATTGCTGCCGCTGAGGCTTCAGTTGCAGAAAGCCCAAATGTGTCTCTCACACGTCGTTCTCAAGCGTTGGGCATCTCTGTGACGTCGTTGTGGCGAATTTTGCCAAATCCTTACATCCTTACAAGATTAAATTGACGCAAAAACTGAAGCCGCTTGACCACCAGAAGCGTCGTATGTTCGTGAATTGGGCTGAACAACAACTTGAAAATGATTCGGAGTTTCATCGAAAAATCATCTTCAGCGATGAGGCTCATTTCTGGCTGAATGACTGGCTTCGTCAATAAACAAAATATGCGGTATTGGTCAGGCAGCAATCCACACGTACTCCATGAGTCATCATTGCATCCCGAAAAAATTAAGGTTTGGTGTGGTTTATGGGCCGGCGGCGTCATTGGGCCGTAATACTTCCGTGATGATCAAGACCGGCACGTTACTGTGAATGGGGATCGCTACCGTTCAACCGAATAATTTTGGTCCCAATTGGATGACTTGGAGGACATGTGGTTCCAACAGGACGGCGCCACAAGCCACACAGCGAATGTCACAATCAATTTATTGGAAACCAAGTTTGGAGAACGTGTTACTTCACGAAATGGTCCAGTCGCTTGGCCGCCTCGGTCGTGCAATTTGACGCCGTTAGACTATTTCCTGTAGGGCTACGTCAAGTCTGTGGTCTATGCCATTAAGCCAGCGACGATTGATGAACTTCGTACGAATATCGAACGTGAAATTGCAGCAGTATCGGCCGATTTATGCTTGAAAACCGTCGAAAATTGGGTTGAGCGTCTGGACTTCTGCAAGCGTACCCGTGGTGGCCATGCAAAAGAAATCGAGTTCCATACATAATGGCATTAAACGTCCTTTCACAAGAATAAAGAATTTCATTGATATCCAAAACCGTTTTTGTTTTATTTAAACAAATTTTTGTAGCGCTCTTATTGAATAACCCGATACAAAGGCCATACATACTTGCTTTTATACCAAATGGGAATTAAATGTTATTTATTTAGGAAATTAATGTGAAACATCATGCATCAAGAACAAGTGGAGCACAAGATAAGTAATTTAGGAGCGTGTCATGGGCGCAAGATCAAGACATTATAATTACATATATGAAAGCCAAAGATAACTACTTCTTGAGTTTAAAAATTGTAAGACCTGTAACCTGTAAGGTTCAAAGGTATTTTTGTAGTATTATATTATTTATTGTTCTTTATTCCAAAAAATATATTCCAAATATTTAAAGGCATGGCCTTGGCCTTCGCCCTGATTGGAAATTCTAATTATTAACAAATTAAAATTAAATTTAAATTAAAATGTATATAAATTAAATCATTATAAAACAGAGTATTAGCTAAGCTACTGAATATTAGAATTCTTCTTCGATTATTCGGTTTCTATATTGAAGGGCTCCTTTGCAATACAAAACTAACAACAGATCCCAGCTTTCTGCGCCATTAAGAATTTAAATTGACCTTTCCACCGCTAATATGTCAACGCCAAAATACAGCCTCCTGAATTCCTTAAGTATGGGGCAAACAGCGATGAAATGGAATATGTCCTCTCGAGTTTCCATATTACATAAGTTGCAAAAAATTGGAAGGGCCTCTCTGTGTGGAATATAATTGACATTTAGGATTTCACCTCTAGATTTAAAAAAAATAGAAATTCTTTCAACACCCATATCTTCCTTAAAATAATTTTTCTTTTCCAGGTTGTAATTAAGCTGGCTATAGTAAGCCCTAAAGATCGATGAGTGAGCCTGCTCTTCAAATCCTTCTCTTAATTTACAATCCAAATCCCGTAGAAAATTATACAAGTTTTCCTTCTAGCATTCAACATTATTCGATGTGGCATTTAATTGTATGCCGTACTTCTGTCCAAAGCTGAACCATTCCTTAAAGAATAGACTATTGGTATTCGCCGCATGCAGTATGGCTAGCTTTGGTAGGCGTATGAGTCTGGTAAGGTCATCTTTTGAGAAAATAGTCAAAGTGGAGCTTTAGAGTACTTATGAAGAGTGCAGCTAGGCCAGTCTCCAAGTACAGCATATAGTTTGGGGTATTTACGGGAAGTTTGAATATTCTTTTCAGAAAGAAACGCAGGAATTTTCCCGTTTGTTCGTACTATCTAAAGCCCCAGACTTGAGCCCCATAAAACATTATCGTCCTAGAGGTTGCTTCAAACAAGTTGTACTTGATGGCTGCTAAACTCAAATCTTTTGCGCGAATACAGTTTTTCCATCCTGAGTTAATGGCTGATTTTGCTGTATTTAGTTTTTCAGAAAGATAATGCTCAAAATTAAAGTTGGCCGTTATTTTTACTCCAAGGTACTTGTATTCCTTAACTCCGTCGATCTCTTCATGTCCCCATTTCCACCGCTCGTTATGAGCGTATCTTGCTCCACCGTTACTGAAAATCATAATTTTTGATTTTTGTAAATTCGCTGTTAAATTCCACATCGCACAGTACTCTTCAAGGTCTTTGATCATTTGTTGAAGTCCACATTTGGTGACTCAGAAAACAGCATACAAAAGTATTTTAATTCTCCTTCCACTCCTTTTGTAGTATTCTGAGTACAAATCGATTTCAACAACTTCCAAATGCTTGCCCAAACTTCTTTAAGTTCCCGAATCAGCACTATAGTACATTTAATAATACAGGAGAGCGCCCATCAGGGAACTTTTTTGCTGGCAAGTCTTACCGCCATTTTCAAAGTGCGCAGTTATCGGAATAAATTGCACTTATATGTTTTCTATATTGATACTTTAGGCTCAGTTTTATAGCTTGAGTGAGTAAGTGGAACTTAAGCGATTAAAATGGGAGACTTAAGTGCCACTTATTTTGCTAAGGGCCAGTTTCACAGTCGAAACTTACCGGAATAAGTGACACTTAAGTTTTCCATATTAGGACTTTAGGCTTAGTTTATTGGACAGCGTAAGTGGAACTTAAGTCACCAATCCGGAGACTTTTAAGTGCCACTTATGCAAGTAAGTATTTGCAATTGTGCACTGTGATATTGCGCCTTAATCTTTCATATTGCCCAATTAAGTGGTACTTTTCTGACTGTAAAACTGGCCCTAAGCGTGTATACTGTGATATTAAAACGAGACTAGAGAAAAAATGTCAATTTCTAACAGTTATAACAGTTTACCGCCATTAAAAGTGGGCGTGCGTTAACAAGCTTCGCGCAACTTGGAAAAAAAAACTCTGAGTGCCTGAAGTTTTCGCCACCGCTTGGCAGGTGCAGAATCCTTGCCCTGCGGGACCGTATAAAAAGTACTTTTATGAACCAGAACGATTATAATTGGCATGTCTAGAGTCATTTCCGTGATATTAAGCCCTAATCTTCCATATTTCCTACATAGGAGCCACTTTCTCCGACTGTGAAACTGTGCTATATAGATGCTTCCAGTTTCTCACGAAACTTAGTTGCCGGCAATACTTCAAAAATAGATCTGACAACCTAATTTCTGGTAAAAATCTATTTTTTTGTTCTAAGCATAAAAAGATCCATCCTTTTTTCAATATTGCTTAATAGTGATGAAACCTTTGTCATATGAAAGCTTATGGAGAGTAATTTATTTCATTATATAGCAGCTAAATTGAAATCGAGCGGAAAATGGAGTTTTGGCACATTAAAAAAAAAATATATTTATTTAAAATGGAAAATTCAGTACGCAGGAAAATAAGATCTAGGAGAGCTCAAAAATTTTCAAAATTTCACAGTTTTGCTATCAAAATACAGAGGAAAAAAAATTTTGATTCACATGCTAATTTTTTGGCGGATTATCTACGAGATAGCATTTTTTCTAAACGTGTCTAGTTGCTCCGACTCATTCTCCCGGAGTAACCCTTAACCCAGTAAAATTAGACTCAGAGTGAAGAAAAATTTTATTTTTGTAGTTTTAAGAACGTCTTAAAAAGTACCCTAAGTTTTAAGCACTGCTTTTGATTTTGTAGTGTGATAGCTGATAGGAGACAATTTTCTTGTAAATATGTGTAACAAGACGCTAGGACTTCTCACAGTAAAGTCAAATTAGATCAAAATCATTGGTTGATTTACTTTATTTATGAATATAAACTTGCGTATTTTGTAGGGGAGACTGGGGGCAAATGTAACAAGTCATAAAAGTAACAAGCTCATTCACAACCTGTATAAATGTAAAGGGTCCGCCAAATAACTTCTTTTTTTTTGAAAATGGTGCAAAACATCGAGTGTAGCTTCGGCTGTGTGGCACGTAGCGACGTCCTGTTGAAACCAAATGTTGCCAATATCCTCCTCTTCAATTTTTGTGAACAAAAATTCGTTCAACATGGCCCGATAACGATCGCCATTGACTGTAACGGCCACTCCTTGCTCAATTTCGAAAAATGGCCCAATTATGCCTCTGGACCAAAATCCGCACCAAACAGTGACTCGTTTTGGGTGTATCGGCTTTTCAATGCATGCGTGCGGGTGTTCTGTGCCCCAAATGCGACAGTTTTGCTTGTTTACTACCCGCCAAGATCAAAATGAGCTTCAACTGAAAAGATGATTTTTTTGGCAAAATCGGCATCTTCTCTAAGTCGATCGCAGGCGAAGCGAATACACAACCATATTCGTTCAGCGGAAGTATAAAACTAATTATCTGTCAAATCAGACATGAGCTAAGTGTTACCATTCACGAAATAAGCACTAGTTGAAAAAAAAAACGTTAGATGGCGGACCCTTTAGTTTTGTAAACGTGTCACAGTGAACAAAATTTAAAAAGTTCATCATTTGAAATTTGTTTGGCTGACGGGTTTTTAAATAAAAAAAAAAGGTTAAATCTCAGTATTTTGTGTTAAGTTTCTACGAGAGCATTCTTTAATGTATTGTTTCTTTCATTTAAAAAAATATAAGATTCTGAGCGAATGTTAATTATGGCCTTTTCGATTGGTAATCCGGGAGAACGATTTGATAGGTGTGAACTCTTCTGGAACGATTCTGAAAGCAAAATCAGAAGCAAACTTCTCTTCTTTTCAGAAGAAGAACTGTCATTCTGACTCCAATCGAAAAGGCCATTAGTTTTCAAAAAATGAAGGCATGTGTAGACAATAGTAACACTAAAACATGGACACGAACGTAACATATGTTATACTTTCGTCCACAAGGAGTAAATGTTTATCTAAAAGGTATGTTTATTGCATTTAGAATGCCGCGTACTCGAAAAAGAAGAACTAATCGGGGAACGATTGACATTTGTATTTATAAGCAGGCCGCTGACGAAGTTAAAAAGAAAAACTAAGAGAATTAGGGCCGCCACAATACATACAGAAAACATTTCGCGACAGAACTAGTTAACGACTAAATATTAGCAGTAAACCATTCAATATATTAGACTATTTTACCGCTTTTTGAGAGGGTGCTTCGCTTAATTGATATTGATCACAATGGACCAATAGGCCCCCGTGTACGCTACAGCCTTCGGGTTGTGCACGCCCCTCCTCCTCCTTAGTAATGACAAATTTTCCACCTCATCACTATTCGATCGGCGAATATTGCTTTGCTAAGTTGACACTCATGAAAATAAATTTATGAATTTAACTCTCGAGTTGAGTGTGATCTTATTTTAGAGAATTTTGATTTATGGTAACTCGATTAGTGTTAATAATTATTATTATTATTTATTGTACTATTCATACTAGAATGTCAGTTTATTAGACTTGACTATTCTTCCGTCAATTTCATTAAATTTTTGAACAACAACAACAACTTAGAGGTGCTACCACCAATTGTTTACGAATTAATTTATTATTCGTTTATTTTGGCTAGAGATACAGCTGTTTCAAGGGGTGCCAAGCCGCCTATCATCAGTCTCCTCTTTATTAGTGGTGCTGAGCTTTAATCCAATTTTGTTATGAAAAACTTTCTAAATACATGCCTACCATAGGGATCGAACCCACGATATCAGATTTGCTCAGTCAGAAGCCGTATGCACTACGCACTCCGCCACTTGAGACCACTGACGTCACAGATCGAAAGGAGCATCAGCATTTTTCTAAGCGTCTTTAAGTATGCTCTCATGTTCCGCCTCCATTTTCTTCAAGAAATATGTTGGGGCATAATATTCATAGTCATATCATAAACTCGAGTCTAACTGAACTGCAGTCTTAAGTTAACACCCAGGTTAGACACAGCTATTTATGGAGAATTTGGCAGGTCTGTTTAATTAGAAACAGGTCTAAGGTATATTCTTTAAAAATTCTTCTACAATTCCACTACAATTTCCTTCCTTGACAAAAAAAACGACTAAAAACAGCAGTTGCATTGTATTGTTTGTTTGACTCCTGGTTAATATGTGTAAACATCAACTTTTGTTTTTACCTACTGTCACGGCCAGCCCTCTAGCTCCAGTTTAAACCCGAAAATGTGCACTATCCAGAATTTTAGTACGGCGGATCGAAAAACAGAGTACAACAATCGATTTAGGAGGTGGATGTTACGTATATATCACGCCCGACGTTCTATGTTCACTTAAACACTTTTAGTTTGACAGGTGGTGTCAAAATGCGTTAAAATTTTTGGTACGGCGGATCGAAAAACGGAGTAAGCCAATCGATTTAGGAGGTGGAAATAACTTAATGTCACGTCCAGCTCTCTAGCTCCATTAGAACACCAATTAGAAATTGTGAATTTTATTTTCATTCGTGTTTTTTTTTATTTGACATTTGGCAAAGTTAAAAACAACTTAAACAGACATTTTGCCGTGTTTATTTTAAGACTCCAGTTTATCGTTTAAGCATGGGTTCAAACTCTTTATGTATTACATAAACTCCAGTTTAGCTTAGCAGAGACAAAATAAGAACTTTATCAGAGAACTATGAATACGGCCCAATATCTTTAACTTCCTTCCTAATTTAAAATAAATATTTAATGAAGTTAAACAAATATAAATAGGAATAAATTGATAATTTTCACAAGTATATTTTTGTATATATTTTCCACAAGTACCTATATTTTTGTATATATTTTTGGGTTACTTTTGTCCCATGTTACTTTTGTCCCATGTTACTTTCGCCCTGGACGAAAAATGCTTACAGCTATATGTAAATTTGGAATTTAATTGAAACTTAAATTCGGCAGTTTCTATATAATAACGCATCTTTTCTTATTCCAACACACGAAAAAGCAGGTTACCCAAAACTTAAAAGTAAAAATATTACTTTTGTCCCGGTCTCCCCTACCTTCATTCGTTACTAACTTCACCTGAATTGGAATTTTTTTTTAAATAGATTAAATTTTTTTCCGTTTAAGACAACAAAAGAAACAGAATGCCATGCCGTTTTCATATAACAATACAAAAATATATTATATAAAAGCATTATTATCATTTACCAACAATAACTCACGATGAAACTCATTCTGACAAAAAGCCTTTTCTATATTTATTACACAATAAGAAACACTTTAATAACACGAGTTATCTGATACACCTGCGCTGGCATTCATCACAAATAACTGCACTTACTCGCTCCCAGCTCGAGGATCGATTCGCTTGGCACATCATCATTGCATAATGACTTTGAGGTGTGTGCGACAAGCGACAATGAATCCTTGAATAAGAATACTTTTTTCACAAATGTACAGACATTCATGCGGTTGGTTGGTTTATGAAAGGCAGCTTTATACATACATAATACATAATATCTTATTGGTGCAATGAACTTATTTTTAATTGTTTTCTTTCTTTGTTGGGAAAAGTATTAAGAAACAATTTTCAGGTTCTACACATATAGGTAAAAATATTTTTAGGTAAGAATTTAGAAATTGAGATAAAATGTTTGTTTAATAATATAAAAGTTAAAAAACCAACATATAAATGTGAAATCTAATAAAGGGTTTTCCAATAAGAGGTGTTATTTTGAATAGCCCGCTATTTCGGTAGCTGTCACTTTTGAAGCTGTCATTTTTTGACATTTGACAAGTAGAAACTACGCCATTAATAAAAATGGAACGATACACGCTTCAACAACTCATTGAAATTATTAAAATCCACTATAAAAATGGTGAAAATTTGTCAGAGACGGTTCGTAAAACTAAAACATTTTTGGGTCCTCGTGAAGCACCTTGTCGGACCGCAATACAGAAATTGGTGGACAAATTCGAGCTGTTGGGACAAGTTAGTGATGTGAAGAATAAAACCCGTGCACGTCGCTCAAGAACAACTGAGAATATGGCTGTTGTAGCCCAAAGTGTTGAAGAAAACCCAGGTTTGTCCATTCCTCGTCGTTCTTTGGAATTAGGCATTCCACAAACGTCATTACACCGTATTTTGCATAAAGACTTGGGTCTTAAGGCTTATAAAGTTCAGTTAACACAAGAACTCAAGCCGGCTGATCATCAACAACGTCGTGTCTTTGCTGATTGGGTCCTTGAAATGCATGAAAATGATCCGGAATTTCATCGAAAAATCATCTTGACTGATGAGGCCCATTTCCACCTCGGAGGCTACGTCAACAAGCAAAACTGTCGCATCTGGGGCTCGGAAAACCCAAGAGTTATTGTTGAAAAGCCTCTCCATCCTCAACGCGTGACTGTTTGGTGCGGTTTATGGTCCGGTTGGGTCAATGGACCTTACTTTTTCGAAAATGAGGCTGGAGCAACAGTTACGGTCAATGGATTGCGCTATCGAGAGATGATTAATGATTTTTTATGGCCGAAATTGGATGGTATTGATCTGGACAACGTTTACTTTCAACAAGACGGCGCTACGTGCCACACAAGCAATGAAACCATCGATCTTTTACGGGAAAAGTTTCCGGACCGTGTTATCTCTCGAAGAGGCCACCGAGATATTGTGATTTAACACCTTGCGACTTCTTCCTTTGGGGCCACGTGAAAGATAAGGTCTACGCCAACAGCCCAGCGTCGATTCAAGACCTCAAAGATGGAATTCGTGAGGCTATCGAGGACATAGGGCAGCCACTTTGCGATTTGGTTATGGAAAATTTCATGAAAAGGATATGGTCCTGTAAGCGTGGTCGTGGCGGCCATTTGGCTGATGTTGTGTTCCATTATTAACGGCATACCTTCCTCTTTATAATGAAATAAACATCCGATCATTTATCTCAAAAAATGCCACTTTTCTTTGAATATCAAAATAAGACCTCTTATTGGAAAACCCTTTAAATACCTTAGTTATATTGGCTCAGGAAATAACGTTGTTTTTTTTTTTTAAAGTGTGTTGAAGCGGATTAAAAGAATCCAATTACCTTTATTTGGTTGAAATTCTAATAACTAAACAATATGTGACTTGGCAACTCCTTAATCGTATCGTTGATAATTTTGAAGGGGAAGATTAGCACTTCCACAGTGTGTTTCTTTGACGGTGTTCACATTAAGTAGGTAAATAGTTTTCAATCACAAAAAATTGAATTCTTTAGGTTGAGCACACACTGGTGCATTTTTGAACGTGACTTAGTCCTTCCTAACTTTTGTTTCAATCGCACACGGAATGAAGAAAGCTGGGAGAACATTTTGTGTACATGAAACCGTTGTGGTCATGACAGCCGATTGTTTTTTTCGCCTAGAAACAAACAACTTGTGTGTATTAGTAGTTAAACTTTTTTATTCCACTCGAATTAAGGATGAACATTTTGTCCATTTCATTCTGAACTCTTCATATCTCTCGCCTATAAACTTCCATTTCCCCAGACTCAATTGAGCCAGTGTGTGATGGCCCAATAACATTTACATTTTGTAAGAGAAAAATTTCTTATTAATACTTCAACGAGAACAGATTTTTGTTTTGTTATAACGACTGATGATGCTGAACGTCAAATGGATTCGGATGTGTTCACATTGAAAAAAAGTTGGATTAACGTCAAAAATAAAAAATCGGAGGAGATAGTCAATGTGAACACCCTCCTTATTCATTCGGAATATTGAGAAGTGAGGAATGAAATAAAATGATTATTCGGCGCGTTCAGCACAAAATGCAGATTCGCATTTGTGTTAGTTTATATTGTTATTATTTCAAAACTTAAATATATACATATATATTTATTCTAATTAAATTGTTTTGCCATATTACCGTAAAACGGATGTGGAAGCATTAATGCCGGCGCCGCGGCGGCATTACGTTACCCGGTTGCCCAGTAGGGCAAACTTACGTGCAATACGTTACGGTATGGTTGCATTATATGTATGTAAGGGTTTTTCAACAGGGACGCTACAAAAGTAGAGCAACAGGGCCAGCAAACGACGCCATATTTCTTGCCGCTTTTTTGACATTTCTCTTCAGTAAGGTTTGCCATTTTATGATGGAAAGATATACGAGCCAACAACGAGTCGAAATTATTAAAATTTACTACCGAAATTGGGAGTCAGTGGCCTCAACGTTAAGAGCGCTACGTCCAAATTATGGTCGTCATAATCGTCCTAGCAGATCAACAATTGAGCGTCTAGTGGAAAAATTTGAATCCACAGGAACAGTACAAAATGTTCAAGTGCCAGTGAGACAAAGAAGTGCCCGTAGTGTCGAGAATATTGCTGCCGCTGAGGCTTCAGTTGCAGAAACCCCAAATGTGCCTCTCACACGTCGTTCTCAAGCATTGGGCATCTCTGTGACGTCGTTGTGGCGAATTTTGTGAAAATATCTAATAAGGATGAACATTTTGTCCATTTCATTCTGAACTCTTCATATCTCTCGCCTATAAACTTCCATTTCCCCAGGCTCAATTGAGCCAGTGTGTGATGGCCCAATAACATTTACATTTTGTAAGAGAAGAATTTCTTATTAGTACTTCAAAGAGAACAGATTTTTGTTTTGTTACAACGACTGATGATGCTGAACGTCAAATGGAGTCGGATGTGTTCACATAGAAAAAAAAGTTGGATTAACGTCAAAAATAAAAAATCGGAGGAGATAGTTCAATGTGAACACCCTCTTTATTCATTCGGAATATTGAGAAGAGAGGAATGAAATAAAATGATTATTCGGCGCGTTCAGCACAAAATGCAGATTCGCATTTGTGTTAGTTTATATTGTTATTATTTCAAAACTTAAATATATATTTATTCTAATTAAATTGTTTTGCCATATTACCGTAAAACGGATGTGGAAGCATTAATGCCGGCGCCGCGGCGGCGCGGCGGTAGGGCAAACTTACGTGCAATACGTTACGGTATGGTTGCATTATATGTATGTAAGGGTTTTTCAACAGGGACGCTACAAAAGTAGAGCAACAGGGCCAGCAAACGACGCCATATTTCTTGCCGCTATTTTGACATTTCTCTTCAGTAAGGTTTGCCATTTTATGATGGAAAGATATACGAGCCAACAACGAGTCGAAATTATTAAAATTTACTACCGAAATTGGGAGTCAGTGGCCTCAACGTTAAGAGCGCTACGTCCAATTTATGGTCGTCATAATCGTCCTAGCAGATCAACAATTGAGCGTCTAGTGGAAAAATTTGAATCCACAGGAACAGTACAAAATGTTCCCGTGCCAGTGAGACAAAGAAGTGCCCGTAGTGTCGAGAATATTGCTGCCGCTGAGGCTTCAGTTGCAGAAAGCCCAAATGTGCCTCTCACACGTCGTTCTCAAGCATTGGGCATCTCTGTGACGTCGTTGTGGCGAATTTTGTAAAAAAATATCTTGGCCTACATCCTAACAAGATAAAATTGACGCAAGAACTGAAGCCGCTTGACCACCAGAAGCGTCGTATGTTCGTGAATTGGGCTGAGCAACAAATTGAAAATGATTCGGATATTCATCGAAAAATCATCTTTTGCAGCGATGAGGCTCATTTCTGGCTGAATGGCTTCGTCAATAAACAAAATATGCGGTATTGGTCAGGCAGCAATCCACACGTACTCCATGAGTCATCATTGCATCCCGAAAAAATTACGGTTTGGTGTGGTTTATGGGCCGGCGGCGTCATTGGGCCGTACTTCTTCCGTGATGATCAAGACCGGCACGTTACTGTGAATGGGGATCGCTACCGTTCAATGATAACCGAATATTTTTGGCCCCAATTGGATGATATGGACTTGGAGGACATGTGGTTCCAACAGGACGGCGCCACAAGCAACACAGCGAATGTTCGAATCAATTTATTGAAAACCAAGTTTGGAGAACGTGTTATCTCACGAAATGGTTCAGTCGCTTGGCCGCCTTGGTCGTGCGATTTGACGCCGTTAGACTATTTCCTGTAGAGCTACGTCAAGTCTGTGGTCTATGCCATTAAGCCAGGGACGATTGATGAACTTCGTACGAATATCGAATGTGAAATTGCAGCAGTATCGGCCGATTTATGCTTGAAAACCGTCGAAAATTGGGTTCAGCGGCTGGACTTCTGCAAGCGTGCCCGTGGTGCCCATGCAAAAAAAATTGAGTTCCATAATAATTGCATCGAACGTACTTTCACAGGAATAAAGAATTTCATGGATATCCAGAACCGTTTTTGTTTTATTTAAACAAATTTTTGTAGCGCTCTTATTGAAAAACCCGATATATTAGGGTGGTCCTTAACAAAAACAAAAATTGAGACGACTCCACGTTTTCATTTCACTCTACTACCGCCAAGATGTTTACACATCAAAATGTATTAGAAATTAATTAAATTTGAAGATGATTTGTGAATTTTCTTGCTTTGGGTTTTATTACGATTGTTTAGTTAAATACAAATATTTCCATTATAATTTAAGCAACGTTCTTTAAAGGCAAATTAAATAGCTAAGCAAACTTAACTATAATCACCCTTAAGGAAGTGTTTTAAGAAATTCTAATAGATATGACTTTTCTATCTTTTCTATTTCCTATCGGCAATAAATAAAAAATATCCACGACTTGATCGCACGAACTTGCTCTTGTGGTTAAATACTGTGTGTAACCCCACATTGAAGATGCAGAATGTATATATTTAACGAGAAAATATTAAAAGAGTCAAAAAAGCTAAAAAAAAATAATTTTTAAATACATTATTGTTAAAACTATTGAGAAGCATCAGACTGCAAAATAATAACAAAATCGGTCTAACCATGGCAAAGATATCCCAACTAACAAACTCCAGGAGTTAAGCTCTTCAAATCTGAAAAAAGCTCCCATAAGATTCTTTTAAATCCTATTGCTATACTTAAGAATGAATCTCTTGTTATGAAACTCAAATTCGTCTCATAGCATTTTTATTGTAAGAGCTAAGCATTTTTTAAATTTGAAAGTACTTAAATCCTATATCTAAATCTATTTAAGTCTCATAAGTATCTCGTTATGAAATTAAAACTCTAAACGTCATTTTTAGTCTTTATAATCCCATAATAATACTTTAAGTTTTTTTCAAGATTCTAATAGGAGCTACGACGCTAGCTTTGAATATCAAACGAACAGATGTTATAGTTGAATTGTACAGTGCGTTCTTTTTGTTCACAAAACTTGCTTCTGTTCATGTTTCTATCGGATTGGTTATTTGATTGGCGGTGGAAGATGTAATTTTAGATTTCAAAGAAAAGTTTGATTGTTTTCTTTGCGAGCAACTTTCTTTGGTCGATTTTTTGTTCTGTTTGTTTATAAATATCTGTTTGATTATAAATATTATAACAACAATTTTTAGCACTGAAATATACTAAACAAAAAGCACACATTTCAAACTTAAGGTATTTAATATTATTAGTATTATTAAAAAGAGGAAACAATCTGCCGAAAAATCGATCTCAAAACCAATATTTTGATAGAATTGATCGAAACAACCTTATTAATTGTACTAATGGAAATCACCATGAGTGTCCCATAATGTTTATGGTATATCTTATACTGTTGTTGCATCGGCTGTCATCAGCTTTGGAGTGATTTAAATAACACCAAGCTATATCCAGTAAAATTTGATTGTTACTTTATTCGAAAAATTATTAGGTTATAATTTAGTTCCATTGTTTCAAAATGTTAATCTAACACAATTATCGATTTTTTGCTTTCTCATTTAAATTTCTTAATACAAGTTGGCAATTGCAATAAAAAGGAACGCCCCACAGACAAATGTGTTGCGTTTGAAAGTTAAATGTCAAATTTAAATCCCATAAGAGCATTTTAGCTCCCATAAGAAGTACTGTCTCTCAGAGAAAATTTATATTTACTGAGAGCGACACTTCTTACGGGAGCTCAAGCGTTGTAATGGGACTTCATCATCATCCAAAGATCTCATAGAGATCTTAAAACAAGAGTTAAAGTATCAATCAACAGCAGCCATGTTGCAATATGAACAAAATGTTTTCATTATATTTTGAGGGTTACCGTAGCTCAAAAAAAAATATTCTTAATGAATTATTATATTTGGTTTTCCATTCTGACCAAAACGTCATATTCATCTTGTTTTCTCTTATTTGCTTATGATATTAGTTGTATAAAAAATGGATTTGTATAACTTAGTATACAGCTACTATACCAGAAAAGAATGAGCGGGGACATTCTTTTTTGTGTTATGTCATTTTTTAAAATTTGTGACAGCAGTATATTAACACGACACAAGTAAAATGGCATCTTTAAAAATCAGTTGTTTTTGTCAGTTTTTAATAACAAATATATTGGAAAATTTCAGAAAATCTTAATAATGAAAAAGCGTCATATTTTGTACACCTCTAGATCCAATTTTTGTCATAAAAGCACGATAATGACACTTATTGGAGAAAAATATGGTATGAATGATCGCATTTTGTGAATTGTATAAAAACATACTTTGGTGATTTTTGCACCTAAAAAAATATTAATGGTAACCCTATAATAAGATTATAATTAATAACAAAATATTTTAAATATGCATAATTTTGGAAGCGCGTTGTTATTTTTCGAAGCAAAATGTTTAAATTAGTAGATGCAATTTTAATTGCACCAAGAATTTAGCCTACATATGCCATGATTTTTACAAATATAATACGTCAATTAACTTGTGAGATAAATACTCGCACCAAAAAACACATTATTTTTTGACATGAGAGAATCACGAATACACATAAAAACTATTCGCCTACCTTCTTCAAAAAAAGAAATTAAAAATGCGAAAGATATATGTTTTTTTTTAAGTTTACACACACTCGTTCTCTTTTTAACAACTTCTGTAGGAAGAGACGCACTCCCATAGGAAGAGTTCAGAGAGCTTTACTAGATTTACAAAGCGGCGTCTATAATCGCATAAGAAGAATAAAACTCTTCCTATAGGATCAAGAGGCTCCCATAACTAGGCCATTAAAGGCTTTTAACAATCTTATAAGAATCTAGAAGAACTCCTCAAGAGTGCATTTAGCTCCCTAAAACAAGTCTCGTAGCGCTCTCGGAGCGTCTTATGAGAGGAAAAATGTTACTTGGGATACGCGAATAACCCAAAAATAAGACCATTTTCTCAAAAAACGTGCAATACCTAATTCGTTATGTGAATTTTTTGAGAAAAACCTGAAATGTAGTTTTCTTAAAATTGACTTGATTATTACAGGTACGAAGTTTAATCAAAATCGTTAGAGCCGTTTTCGAGAAAATTTGAAGAAACCAAAATATTTGTATGGCAGCTACCCGTTCTAGATGAGCTTAAACAAAAATTCGAATTTTCCCTCTAGGAAATTACATAAAAATGCTCTGTACTAAATTTCATGCAAATGGGTTCATCCGTTTAGGCTCTAGCTCAAATTACAGTGGACGCACCGACGCACCGACGCACAGACGCACAGACGTACAGAAGCACAGACCGACGGAAGGCATGACTTCTCGATTATCGTAGTGTTAGTTTTGATTAAAACCTCGAAATTTTTTTTTTTAAACGACACCAATAATTGCATTATAGAGCAAGTAAGAAAAAATACTTAAATTTGCAATTTAAAGTAAAAATATCTCAAAAATCTCACACAATGGAACGATTCTAAGCCCGAATCTAACATCAAGGCATCAGAAACCTTCAGAAAATTATAGTCTGGTTCCAGGTCAAAGAAATCTTAAATTTTGTTAAAAATGTTATCAGTTTAAAAGAACTTATCCATTCATTGAAACTCAAATACTAAATAGGCGTATACCTATGTACATACTTATGTATATATGTAATTATACTGAACATTCATTTAAATACATCGTACATTTGAAATACATTTTATTTCTCTTTCCGTTATTGCAGTTGACAGTCGACATTTAAAGGAATCAATAGAACGAGCTGAATTTTCTTTACACCTGGAACTATGGTTCGGAGAGCAAAACAACGGCTCAAGCAGTCTTTCATTAGCGTCAACCAGGACATTACAGCTCAACTTTCATCCTGCCCGAGGCCTACACTACCACTTGCCAGTTCTGTTTGATTATTTTCATTTGGCGGCAATCAGTCTCGGTATCCATGCTAGTCTTGTAGCATTACATCAGCCATACATTAAGTAAGTATTATACATATCTATGCCCACAATGAACAGCTTTGCGCTCCCACAGAACTCTATATTATGTAAACATTTTACATATACATACATGGAAGCAAACAATATTCATATAAATCTATATCTATGTATATAATATATCTCAATCATGAAACGCACACAACTTTTGACACGTGACTTATTTATAGTTTGCTCTCATTTTCCACATTGACATAATTTTTTTTTTTTAAATGAACATTTCACATGCAGGATAATAAAACGTTTCTTTTTGTTGTTCCTTGTTCCTCGAGTCGAATCGAGTCGAGTCGAGTCCTTGCGCTTAGTTTTCCTTATACAAGAATGCAAAGGATCTGATGTGGGCGGATGACTTAATATAACAACGAACGGGTGGTCGTCGAATGTGACCAGATTTTCAGATCCTAAATGAGCCTTACTTTCACGTTTTTGAACACGAAGTGGAGCAAACTACCCACAAATGATATTTTCGCTTAGCATAGGATTGGGTTGCAATACACATATAGTTATGAATTTTTAATACACGTGCATATATTTAATACCGTTACATATCTGAATTACGTATCTGCATGAATATATTATTATGTTTAGGTATTAAAAAAAAATGTGATAATTCATAAATGATAATAACTTTATACGAGATGTGGGCGGGATGGTCATTTTAGGTGAATAATTTGTGGGACAAGAAGGAAGGTATACCAAAACTATTTGGCACAGTTCTACTAACCTAATTTTTTTGTTTGTCAAATCAATGTCCAACTAGCACACTAAAAGCTCAAAGCGCGATGATGAAAGGTGGTAAGAAACGCAGACAGAATTATAGTACGTTGGAGTGCATTTAAGGACCTACTTTTCTTAACTTAACATTAATTAGTCATCGCTTAAATTAATTATTCAGATGAACGAATTTCCTACCGGGTGTGTCTGAGTATTTTGTAAAATAAAAACAATATTCATCTCAGAAGCGATATTTTCGTATACTAAGCGTGATTCGTTCATTTATTGTAAAAAAAAAAAATTGTGTGACGTGTGCGGATCCAAAACGGACTTGTTTTTGCTTGAAGGGGATCTTAAGAATTTTTTCACTGAACGCACCCATCCTAGTATGCAGATCGTAACGTTGCACATCGTAACGTTGCACACGAACGTTCACGTTTTTTTTCACTCTACCGCCAGCATAGAAATAAAAAAAACAGTAATGTTAAGAACCAAAAGCCATAAAGTCAGTTTTACGCACTTTTGCCCTGCAACAAACAATCCAATTTCAAATCCGCATCATCTCACATAAAAATTCACATTTCGAAAAGAGTTTTAGCCTAATTGTGAGTTTCAACCGAAAAAAAAAATGTTTCCTTAAAATGTTTGGTTCTCCAGGAATTTTAAAAGCAATTGTGAATTTCGCCCGAACGAAATTTTGTTCGCCTACAAAAAAAAAACAAGTGAAAATGACTTTATATTCAGCCCGAAATGAATGTTCACAATAAGGGGAATTTTCCGATCATGAAATTTCAAGGGAAACTCATAATAGGCGAAAAGTGAAATGTCAAATTTTCCGGGTGGAATGTTGTGCGGGTGAAACTCACAATTAGGCTGGTTATTTCAACTAAACTTGCACACTGTAGGAAATTCCATGAAAATCTTACGAACATACCCAAGTGGAATCCATTCAAAGTGGAATCCATGAACAGAAACAGAAAGTGAAAACAAGCGAATAACGCCCAAATCAAATTTAAAATTAATTCAGCTGTCAAACTAAATTAGTAAATTTGAGATGAAAATACTTTTTGTAATTTACATAATTAAGCATTTCGATTATAATAAAAACGTATAGTAGGTAATTAACAATCGTTAAACTTCGTTTTGGATCCTTGCAATGATAGTTTGACGCTAGGAATGGTTGACTGTAACAATTTAGTACTATATGAACGGTTACTATGAACCGATCGACTTCTGTTTTCAGTTTAAAGCTAAGTACGCTACTGATGCGAAACGAATTTTTTTTCGGTGGCCTCAAACATCAGAGTGAATTGCTGACGGAAATCACTGAACCACAGCGAAAAAATGACAATTGATAGTGTCACCAATTGCAAAAAAAAACACACAAACTCAAATAAATTAAAGGAAGCCATTCTGTAATAAAAGAAACAAACACGAACAAACCTCAAATGTCACTTTTCCGCACACAATTTATGGGCACGTTCAATGTATATCTGAATTTCCAGAATTCTGAATTTTGGAAGCACCTGATTGGCCAGCTGTCAAAAAAGTTCTGAAAATTCAGATGATTTCTTCAACTAAAAACTAAAATTCTGAATTCTGAAAATGAAAATTTAGATATGCGTTGAACGCACACAATGGTCCGAGTGAGTGCTGAGGGATCATGGGAAAAATCCCTTTCTCGGGGAATTTTTACCTCAAAAGGGAGAAAATGAACACCGATATTATATTTTGTGGGAATTTTTTGTTTATCAAATTTTACTCGGAAAGAGACGCTGTAATGAATTGTATTTAATAGTTTTTTTTTATCAAAACTAAAAAAAATCGATTTCCTCTCAAAGTTTACTCAAGAAAAAGTCTTTATTTGAACTGAGAGAATATAAGTAGCAAAAACTAAAATATAAAAATAATTATATTTAGAAGCTTTTTAAAGTTATTTTTTTAAGTGTTGACCACTTCTTTCGTTTTTAATGTTACTGGAAAGTAAAAGATTCCTTCAATAATATAGAAGATTTCTGTGCCTACGTTCTGCAACTTTCGCATGGACTTTCACTGGATACTCAATTAAAATTTCTTTTATGCTGTGGGAAATAAAAAGGGAAACAAGAAACGATTTGTCGCACAAAATGAGAATTTTCCGACTGCCTGAAGGAAATTCTCTTCAAAATAACCCCCCCAGCACCGGTGTGGGCAATGAATTCAGTGCAAAAAAATGAGTGGAGACCTCTCCAAATAATCTGCTACAGTTATCGATTTCGCTCATCGAACAGCGTACTGCAAAACGAAAAGGAGAACGAAATTTTTCGTTTATGATTTTGATGTGTCATTTTTAATTTATAGGATTTTTCGTTTCGCGTCAGCAGCGAACTAGGCTTAAGGCCGGTCAAATAGAAAGGTGGACTGGTGATAGCACACAGCAGTTACTTTATTGAATTTTGACTTCAAAAATCATTTCCCACCATAATATTATTCCCCAATTTATTTGCAAGATGAACTTAAATACTTAGGCCGAGTTTTTCAGTGGTGAGTTAAGCCAGAGTTAGCTAACTCTAGAAGTTAATTAACCCACAGTAAACTAAGGAAGAAGCTTTTTAGTGGAGAATTCATGCAGAACGACTAAATAAAATCTCGGTGGATAAACCATCAAAAGCATCTGTTCAAATAATTCTGAGATTAAAGTTCAACCCGAGTTAACTCAACAAAATTGGTGAGTTAACTTTGGGTTTAACTTTAATCAACTGGACCTTAGGTTCAATTCAGCACTGAGAAACTGGTCGTGCTTCACGCACAACGTCTTCTCCATTTGTTAAACATCTTCGCCGGGTGCGCCGCCATCTTGGAATAGTTTTCGATATGTAGAAAAGATGAACACTGTATGGAAGTACATTCGTACCTACTGCTCCAACATTCGTCATTGAACACAGGTGGTAGTCGGAAATTGCACTTGCTAAAATTTATCCTACGATTCCCAACTTGTTTTGTTCAATATTTTGCATTTTCTAAAGTGGTAATGTTCAAACAAATTCCGAGCGTTTAAATAGGATAAAAGGTAAGAGGAGACACCCCCCATAGAAATTGGTTTTTGAATGTCCGAATATAGCAATGGGAGGAGAAAATTGATCTAGGTAAAACATTCCACATTCGTGTAGTGTAGCTAAGGAATGAATCTCTTTACTTTAGGGTGAACTGATGGCCATTGCTAGTGATGCGAATATTACTAGGTTAATCGTTTAAGGGGAGAAATAAGAAATGCAACAGGTTATTTCATTGGAACATTGTTTGTAATAAAATCGTAATCGACACGTGGCTATACACCATATAAGACCATATGTATTTCAGAAAGTAGCTATCTGATGGTTCAAGTCGTGAGTACGACATCGTACGTGCCTGGATATTGTTCTCTTTGCTCATACGATGGAGAGTCCAAACAAAGTTGATCCAGATTCCAGAGCCACTCCTACCAAATCTACTCGACAAACGCAATATGGAGTCGAGATCCAAATGTACGACTTATACCGGGCGATATGAACACTAAAAACCCGGATATTTGAACTTATTATTCTATCGAACTTATCGACTCTGCTTCGTGTTAGAGCATCATCTAATCTGATATTGATTTGTTCTTGTACTATTTGTGCACCGTGGCGAAAGTTTAAAATCCCAAAAAAATAAGGGAAATTTCAAAACAGCACAAAGTCTAATCTTCTTCATGATCATCCACAAAAACCTTACAAAGAATCCTTATTTTCTTAGGGTTGCCATTCATTTCAGATTGAGTATTTTTGTTTTTTTTTTTTTTTTTGACAATGTTTCACATAAATTTTACTATCAAATCTTATTGATGCGCAGTAACTTCATTAGGTATTCTATATAAATATTAACAGTCACGTCTCGTCATTTTATTTCACAAAAATCGACTTAATAAAAATACTATTAACACTTCATAATCTATTATTGCTTATTTATGCGTACTTCTCTGTAACGTGCGTTATTATAAAAATAATAATAACATACTTAAAGGAAAACAATTTACCATTATGTACAACTATGGTAAGCTCCTTGTTTAAACAAAAAGTAAAAAAAAAATTCTTAGAAAATTGAATGTACTAGAACGAATAGAGTAGTGTAATCAGCTGAACCACATTTGGCAATCCGAGTATTATAAACTTTCCTTATTATGCTTTACTATATCTAAATGTATTTATTTCACAATAATTATGATTCTAAATTAACGCTTAATACATCACTCGTTCCACGACATAGCTAGACCTACATATGTGTAGAAGTATACTTTATGTGATGATTGATATGAATTTTCTTTGATATTTCAAGTGCTCCAAAGAGCTCCAAACCATGGATGAGTGGTGGGAAACTAAGTTGCAGAGGCAATATGTCACCAGGGCCTTTGGAGGCCGTTTTCTTTGGACCACAAGTGGTGGGGACAACCAAATGCAGTGGTGGTGCAGCAGGAAGACTTCTGCAGTCGCGACAGATCCATCGAGAAATATGTTCTCTTCTTTTGGGCTCCATAGAGACCCTTAAGCTGACACTCAATGAATTCAGTTCGGTCTTGACGCCTCACTTCAACAATCTCATTGGCTCACCACCCTTTGAGGAGAATGATGCCATAGACAGATTGCAACAAATAACTGATCAGGCAAAGGTTGGTGTCCTATTTTTTAGTAATCTAATGAGTTTTAGGTGAATTTATGAAATTTCTTTTCTTGCAGTTGCACGATGGCGAAGATGATTTTGCTATCCGAGCGAATTCCGATATTGCCCAACTTTGCGCAGAATGTATAATGTTCTGGCGTCGAATATTGCACGCGTCAACACAAGCATCCATTCATACGTTGTTGGCGAAAAAACATCACATTCTACGAGTTCGGCGGTTTTCAGAAGGATTCTTCGTCATGGAGAATCCAAGACATTCAGCTGCTGGATGTTATGATAGCAATTATCAAAACTACGTTGCCATCTGTGAGATGGCAAGAAGGAGTCGTTACATGCAGTCACTGCCTCCACTGCCGGTTCACTGCACTCCATTGGACGGAGATTCCAACTCTCTACCGCTCATCTTCGAAGATCGCTACTTGGATCCGCCGAAGTTTTCTCGACGGCGAACTGGCAGCGATCCACACCTGAATGCCGTAGATAATGTCATCAATAAGGCAGCACTTCCGGCAAAAACGTGCAAAACAAATTCAATTAATAGCTTGAATGGCCGCAAGGACTCATGCTCTTGCGCAGTCAATTTTGAATACCATAAGCCTCAGAACTATTTGGGTGTTCTTACTCCTCGTTTTGCGCTTGGCGGTGAAATACTCCAGGCCAGTTTAACAATAGCTCCGGCCGCTGCCTCAACTGCTCCTCACAATAACATTAATCAGCTAACAATGTCTCGACATTCCGTTTCAACACTTCTAGATGGTGTTGATTGTTCGCTAGAATATAGAAATGGCTACTGTGCAATGGGTAGTGGAACTCTCCCCGCTCGACATAGCAAATCGTTGGACCAACTCGATGGTACTGTCCATAGTACACCCTCGCAGAACTGTGTCCAGCCGACCGAAATTTCCTTCGAGTACAGACAACCCCAGTTGAATGGAAATCTTCACTTAGTAACTCCCACTCCTCAAAACACAATGAATCGAAAGGGGAAAGTCCAGGCGGAAGATCTGATGCGCAACATAAATGAGTTTCGTGAAAAATACAAAAAGGCTGAAGATCCTTCGAGATGCCAACAGAAACACTTCTTGAATGGCGATTGCAATTTCAACGACCGATCTTTTAAAGGCCTCGGAGGCACTCTCAATAGGTTTCCAGATACATCGACCAAACCCGGAAAGTTTGACTATCTTCACGAGATCAAAATGCTCAATCCTCCGAAACAACCGAATTCGTACTATAATTCACTACCAAAAGGTGGCCTAAGTGCTCCTCCAAGAAACTCCTATCCGCCAGTTAGGAGCAAAAAACATTTTCCTTGTGCCACTAGCACTCCACAGATTCCTATTGGGGTAACTTCAATTCCACGCAGTAACTCATCACAAACCCTAAAAAATTCAAAAGGTAATATTATCCAAGGTAATCCCTCGACGATTCCCCGATCGGTGGAAATTGCCAGAGTTAGGGTTTCCGATTTGAAGGAAATGCTTAAGAACGGTACTCTCAAGAAGGACTCAAGTAGCTCGGAAAGTGATATCCCCAGCAAGGTTAGGAGATCTCGTGAACAAAAAATGTTGTCCTCATCAAGCGTCCCATTTAAATTGGAAGCTCTGAATTCAGAACAAAATCCTTATGGGTTTAGCGAAAGTCTGCCCAATCTGGCACCACCGCCTCAGTTTGATACATCGCCAATTAAAAAGAAAATTGGCAGCAACTCAACTTCCTCGCTGAGTGACCAAAGTGGCTGGGTGTCGAGCAGAAGAAGCTCAGGTCCATCAAGTCCTGAGACTTTGACCAACGAACAGCAGCAGATTCATGTAAGGAAAGAAACAATGGTCAACGGAGAGCAGCTTAGACTTAAACTTCAGAAGCTTCTGGATGAGCAGCACAACAAAGCTCAGCGTCACGCACGTTCAACAATTGGTTCTTACAAACTCCTAAACGGTGATATTCCAGTCCACAAAAAGGTTTCCACAGTAACTCTTAAATCCAAATCAGAGCGGAACAAAATCGACACCGATATTCGGCGACTGACGCATAATTTAAATCGTAACGCCTCTGACGTATCATCGAACGCAATTAAGGGGCCATTCCCCAGAATTCACAGAGAATTCTCCCTCACGAAAAACACTACTGGAAACAGAGAGACCATCACCAGTAAACGGCAGAGGGGGAAATATGGTGAAAAATCAAAATCAGACTTTGATCTGACAACGCTCAGAGATAACCCGTTCGAAAACCTGCGAGTACCACCACCTCAACAATTTCAAGACGATTTACTGCCACCTGATGAATTCAGAGACCCACCACCAAGTTCAGAAACAAATAAAAGTGATACCAACGGAAGTGTTAAACAAAATGAATCCTTAGCTCCACCGGCAGCGGCAGTTCTGCATCCACCACCGGCCTTGAAGGAAATCTTTCAAAGTGCCCCAGTCCAACGAAAACCCATTGGGGCAATCGATAATCCTGTATATCACATATACGAGTCATTAAGGCCAGCCCCATCATGCATAAACAAGACGGGTTTGAGCTTATCTCAGAGTGTCAGTGAAATTAAAAGACCCAAAGATCCAATTATGATGAATGGCATGATGAATGGCCATCATGCCACAGGTGACACCGAAGATGAGGATAAGGAAAACAACTGCCAACTTATTCACAGAACGGAGAGTCAGAAGTGGAATAGCAAGGCCAACAAGAGAAAGTCACAAGAATCAACTCTTTCACTGCTCGAGTTTGAGAAATGCAGGGAAGAGTTTCGGAAACAAATTAAATACAACGGAGGCATTTACTCCGATTATCCCAAGCTAGCATCTGAGCTCCCATACTTCTACATAAGCGACGAGTATCGAGCGTTTTCACCTCACGGAATGCATTTAGTAATTTGCGTCCATGGATTGGATGGCAACTCCGCTGATCTGCGATTAGTCCGGACATATCTGGAGCTTGGACTGCCTGGTGTTAATCTAGAGTTTCTTATGTCTGAACGGAACCAGGGTGACACGTTTTCAGATTTTGATACTATGACTGACAGGTTTCTATTTTTTTTTGTTAATCACAAAGCGGTGTTTACATTGGACTCACTTCACGCGACTCATTTTGACGTCTCTTTACCTTTTTACCTCTCTCGCATGGTGATAAAGAGATAATCTCATCATGCGATATAAGTGAGATAAAACAAGACGTCAAAATGTGCCACGCAGAGTGTTTGCAATGTGAACACCGTCCCACTCTATTATTTTGTGGTTTATTGACGAAATTATTTTTCAGATTGGTCGCTGAAATTCTTTACCATATCGAAACTTGTGGCCTAAATCCAACAAAGATATCATTTGTTGCACACTCGTTGGGTACAATCATTGTCCGTTCAGCATTATCACGCCCGCAAATGAGGCAATTACTGCCAAGACTGCATACATTTCTATCTCTTTCTGGACCACATCTAGGAACGCTTTATAATTCCAGCGGACTTGTCAATATGGGTAGGGCAAATGTACATTATGGCATTTCTATATACAAACCTTTTTCATCATTATGATAAGGATGCTTTCCATGTGTACATTTGATTGTTGTCACGCAGAAATTTGAACTAAATGCATTTTCTTTAAGCAGGAATGTGGTTTATGCAGAAATGGAAGAAGTCTGGATCTCTGCTGCAACTTTGTTTAAGGGATACATCAGATTTGCGAAACACCTTTTTATATCGCCTTAGTCAACGTAGTACCTTGCATCACTTCAAAAACATATTACTATGTGGGTCCAGTCAGGATCGTTATGTTCCAGCACATTCAGCAAGACTTGAATTGTGCAAAGCAGCAATTCGTGATAGCTCTAATTTAGGAACTGTTTACAGGTAAATATGATTGAGTTTTATAAATAATATAATGTAGGTATCAAAATAAACTCGAACTGCCAACTAATGAATGTTTTTGAAAAATCTGGGTAAGAACTCGAATATGGTAGGAGTAAACTTGGTTCGACTAAACTCCGCAGACAGTTAATCCAAGCTGAGACCAAAATACTCGAACTTCATTACTATTTTTTATTTTGAAATTTCAAATTGTAATTTAAAACTTAACAGACGCATGTTCAAGTTAATTTTAGTTAACCAGCCCGTGTACAGTCGAACTTTGTAAATCAGGTAGCCCCACCCTTGAAGATTGGTACAAACCAAAGTCTTTTTGGTTTTGGTGAAACCAATTATTTGCTTTTGTCGCACCAAAAATCGGTACTCGAACCAGCCAGCAGACAAGTATAATCAACTCGAACATAGTTCTAAAACCAAAGTTTAATAGCAACATGTTCGAGTGTTTACAGAGCCCTTTGATTTTTATAAAATTATTTAAATTGTACAAACCATCATAAAATAAGTAAAATTGCATTTAATTCTTCGAAAGTCTTAAGTATAAATTGAGCCTCATTTGACAAGTTTTTGCTAAAAACTTTCAAGTTATCAAACAGGCATCTTTCTTATTGTAGTAGATTTTCATAAGGGAATTTTCGTAAACGTCACTTTGGTATTTTGTTTTTATTGATGGAAAATTTTAACCCGTAGCTTTACTCTTATTCCATGGTAAAGTAAACTCGTAGAATAAAGGTCAAATAAGCGTTTTTTATGAATAGGGCTGTATATGTATATAATATATAATTATTACAAGGAGGTAGGGCCAAGGTTTTAAAAATACGTTGACCGATTTTTCCAGGGCTCAAATGAAAATTAGTGTAAAACTGGAAGGAACATGTCGGCTGCATTTCAAAATCTGACACGAATACAACAACAAAGAAAAATCGGACTTACCCAGAAAGTGCATAGATTTGATGAGAGTAACCATTTCAAATGCATCACATCTCAACACTTTCGGCTCCTTAATTGGAATATGGTTGCGAATGACGTTTAAGACACCATTTAAAACCACTTAAACTATTAACTATGGTAAACAATACCTCATTTTCTTTAATTTACTTCCTTAATTTACCAGCAATTATAGTCCAAAGCTCTGTCAAGTTCTATATACAAATTGTAAATAGTTGCTGTTGTACTAAAGTTGGTAGAAAGTGAAAGTTTTGGGAAGTTAACGATTAGACATGCTGCATTTACACGACTGACAAATTGGCAGTATTCTGGCATTTAACTGTCAAAAAAATGACAGAACAATGGAAAAATTTATTCTTTTGGCAGTATAATGACAAAAAAATGCCAATTTGTCAGTAGTGTAAATCCAGCATAACAAATCAATCACGACAGACAGTTTTGACTGGCGACCTGATTATACATATGTGAACATTCTCAATGACAAATAATTTTTCTGACAATGAGTTTACATTGACCGATTTTTCCATAAAATTTTTCCATAAACCAGGTTAAATAACGAACGATTTTTCCACTGAAATGTTTGTAAAGCTAGGAGCAGACGGCATATGAAAAGTCGCAAACGTTTGCGACTCTGACGTCACGTAAATAGTCGCAAATGTGTTGCAAATTCTATACCTACATCATTGCTCGCAAACTTGCATATGGGGGTGTTCACACGATATGCAAAAACTGTCCCAAAAGTCGCAAATGCATTTGCGACCAAGGCACTCGCACATCATGTGTCCGCAAATGTGGTCGCAAATGTTGTGATGGATATGCGAGGTATTCAGACGATGTGCTATAAAGTCCGCATATCACTTAATTCCAATCATATGCAGGTTTGCGAACATTTCATATTTTTTTGGAACTGAAAAATTCTCATCTGAAAATTCATAACGAATGAATTGTTGTGGGGAAAATATTAAAAGCAGCCAGAATCGAGAATCGGAAAATTGTGGAATAATTTTTTCTTTGAACTTTACATAGTTTTGCTGTATTTTGTCAATAAAAAGATTTAACAAAAATAGAAAAAAAAATAATGTACTTCATATTATAAAAGCAAACAATTTTATTGAAATTTTTAAAACCCTGTTGCTGCTTTACATTATAATATCACCCCCAGAACTACCCACGCTTAATTTTAAATTTACCATTTTATTTCGTTTAAATGTAAATCCTATAGGCTATAGCTATGTACATGCAAGAATTTAACACAACAACAACAACTCTACTAGTAAAATGAAGAATCACAGCAGCTGATATGCTGCATATGTGGAGATGTGCAATGTTCGGTTTTCGTGTCATCGCAAATGCTTGGGATGGTCGCATATGGCCGCACATGCTCGCAAAATGTCACAAATTATATGCGAGGGTATTCATGCGATATGCAAGAAAGTCGCAAACTTATATGCAATTTGGGTGTCGCACATAATCCGCAAATGGTTTGCGAGCATATGCGGACTGTCCCAAAAGGGTGTTCAGACGATATACTCTCAAAGTCGCAAATGATGACGTAGAAATGACGTCAGAGTCGCAAACGTTTGCGACTTTTATATGCCGTCTGCTCCTAGCTTAACTGTTCTCTTCATTTTTCATGCAAAGCAAAAAATCAACACAAAAATCCGATAAGATTAGCTTAAAAAGCTTATTTCTTGAGTTCTATTAATTGGATCGTCAAGATAAAAACCTTTATACTTAGGGAAAATGACGGTGCATCATTTCATGTGAAAAGGTATCATCGCTCTGCACTCTTTACTCCACTTGATTAAGCTTAGCACTTTATATATCTGAGTGGACGACGAATAAAAATAAAACACACTCGAACAATTAGAAAACACACAAAGAAGAATAAGCGATAGCTCTGCAATTTGTGCAACCCCAGCCACACACGTGCAAGAAGAAAGAAGAAATTGTATCGTTTAAAAGCAGTCTTATATGCTTAGAGAATATTATAAGAATTAAAATTAGAGTCACACATCCCAATTTCAAATTCCCTGTTTAACCTTCTGGGGTGCGAATATGCACAAACACATGACAGATTGTTGCGACCGCCTCCGAATGACGTAACATATCCATTGCCACTGGCTTTGCTGCGGGATGTGCGAATAGGAGTTGATTTGGTGGGAGCATTGCTACGTCTGCTCAATTTTCCAGAGGTCTTGGCGGCCCGAGCTATCCCTGAGCATTGGGGAAGTTTAAAACAGGCCAAACAACTTCCAGGTTTGGGTGGGTTATGGGCACCAGCATCAACATCATCAGCAGCGCCCTAGTGTGTCGAAGTCCATCCGCTGTCTTAGAAGTTTTTTTTCAGGCCTGATTTGTTTTTGTTGAGTGGTGAGGTTTATTTCGGGGCCAAGATCCCCCCCTTCCGGTGAGCTGAGACGTGCTTCGCTAGCAGGCCGCGTTCCCGAGCTAGACATTCCATTTAGTTCCTTTTCCGTTCCTCATTCCTAGCTTATTTATTTTTCCTACCCATCCATCTCACCGATTCCTCTCCTCACTTTCTATCGCCTCAGATACTTCCGATCAACGGATTATTTTCGCACTTTTTTGACCACTTGAAATTAACCGCATCCTTGATTGCACTGACTGAGTGCGAGCATACATATATAACGACTAACGAGCACAAAAGAGAATAAAAAAATACGTTGGAAATTTGCGGACCACCCCAACCCCAATCTGTTTCTCTCTTTGCCTTCACTTTTTCGTGTCGTTAGGTAAAAAACAACAATTTTTGTTAATATTATTCTTGCTTCTTGGATGTCAAACAATGAACGTCAAAGTTAAACAACGTTACAAAATCTTAAAATGCCATTCCTTTCATTCGTTTCTTTATCCCCACATTTTTTCGCTCTGTGCTAAACGCTATTATCCTTGTTCCTTTGGATGTGGCAAAGCACTCACAAGTACTTTGCTAGCTATTTTCAATGGAACGTACAGAATTAATTTCCCTACAAATCTCATCTATACTTGTCATGAAAGCTTGAGTTGTTGGTAGTACTAGATTATCGTTTGGATCAAATTGTAATAAAATTATGAGTTGTCGCAAATATAAAAGACATTAAAACAGGGACGGAATTTTTGATGGAAAGTCATATAAGCGCCCGCTAAATTATATTGAGTTTTGTTTTTCGCTCAGTAGTGGATTGTATTGTTCGTGCAGATTAATGAAAAAATATTATAAACTTGGTTATTTTTTTTCGCGGAGATTGCATCAAACCACCATTATTTCACTTCGTATAAATGCACAAATAAATGTATGTCATTAATTAATTAATTATTATTTTGCAATTTTTTTTTTATAATTTCGCCTAATTAGTCAAGTGAAATAAACAAGAATATTATCACACCTGTTACATGAGATTGTGAACAAAATTTATCTTATATTGGCTAAATATCTTAACTTTTCGAATTAATATATCTCTTTCATCATCACCTTGGTAAAATATAAATAATTTTTAACTATAAACTTTATCTTATTTCCACAGGGAAATGGTCCACAACATTATGGCACCGATTTTGGCTCGTCCCGAACTGACACTCGCACGATATGATGTACATCATGCCCTCCCACATACAGCAAATGCGCTCATCGGTAGAGCAGCCCATATTGCCGTACTCGATTCGGAACTTTTTATTGAAAAGTTTTTACTAATCGCAGGTTTAAAATATTTTAGCTAGCCGAAATATGTAATAATCACAAAATCAAAATTATTTATATAAGGATACAAAAAAAAACAAATATTTTTTTTTTTTTAAACAAACAAAACCAAATCAAATGATTGGATGAATCTCAGAAAGATATTAGAGAGGATAATCTTTAAAAAAAATCAATCGATTTAAAAGAGACGAATTATAGAAAAGTAAGAGATAGAAAGAGAAACAAATATACTTTCCCAGTTGAACGTAACTATAGAACGGATTTAGAAATAGAATTTTTTTAAATTTTAAAAGATTTCTAAATTAAATAATTTGAAAGTTTTCACGACATTTTTAAGTCAAACTTTTCAACATCCTTAAAATGTATTTTATAAATAATAATAATTGAAAAGAAGGTTAATGCAGATGATGTAGGTCCATAGGATAACAATGACGAAATGTTAGTCAATTACAGTAATTCACTTTAAAAATAGGATTATATGTCTTGATGCAAGGAGTAAAAGGTTTTATATACATCAGGCATCAGCGCGAATGAAAGATTCAACTTTAAATTGATTTCACCTAAGAGATAGATAGAAAATGTAAAAAAATGGCCCGAGTCATATGAATAAAAGTCACCAAATTCTCACTATAATGCTTATACTCAAATGTTTTTTAGTTTTTGCTCGATAAATTAAAGGTTTTCCGAAAAATATTAAGCAAAAACTAAGAAGCATAGTACAAACGATTATAAACGAAATAGTGTCGAGAGAGTGTCTATATACAATGTAAGATACGTGTATTGATTGATAAACTGTTAAAGTGGATTAATATTTGATGTTCGTGGTCAAACACAATCTTGAAAGATTATAAAATTTGACTGCTATATATAACTTAAGTTTGCTTTTATTATTTTTGTGGTAAAATGGTTGACTTAATAATTTACATACAAGAAAATCGAACTCTGTGCTTTGAAAATGAGAGTTCAGAATGACCCTGCCTTTCCAGCTAGCTCATTCTCTTACCAAGCTTGTGTAATGGTCATACTTCTGTACATTGTTCAGACAACTTCTACTTATAATTATAAGTATTTACGCAATTTCTTGGGCAAAATCATTTCGTTTTGTGGAATGGGAACACGAAGACAAAAATTATATCTTTTTTTCATGAGTTTCAGATCTGGAAGTATACATTTTGAATTATTTGTATCTTACTAACAACACAACAGGGGTCCTGCGTCCCTTTAAAAAAATCTAGCTGGCCTTTACACCCCGACTCCACAGGGCATTCAGATGCCCAACATCACAAACACAATCCAATCAACAATCAGCGAGTTCGTTTCCGCTCCTTTCACCACTACTTCTACCTTCAACATTTACCGCACCACATTCAACGAGAACCAGAAAAAAACTCTCTCACACGTGAAACGTCAAATCTCATGCCCAAGCTTTGAACAGCTGTCAAGTCGTGTTCAAAAAGTAGTTTTCGTCGACATGTTGCTGCACGGACATGGATTTTTGTGCCTCCATTGGATTTTTTTCTAGACATGTTCATAATCCGAGCATCGTTCATGCCCAGTGGAGGCGGCATGTTAGGTTCAGTTGTGGCAAGGTGCATATGTACATTTATATTAAAGGTAATATCATTAGCGTTTTCATTTTTGTTCAGTTCTCCGCATTTGTGAAAATGGCGGATCCAGTGTCTCTTTACTTGTCAAAATGCTAATGTAACAACGAATAACTGGGCAGTACTGCATTCTGACAAAGTGACAGCAATGTATTGCTAGAAAGAGACGGCCATTCACACCGACTGGGTTAGGACGATCACGAAAAGACATTCAGATTTCGGTTCCTGCAGTGTTTAGAATAGAAGTGATTTCATTCTTTCAATAATATTTATTAAAAGTACCTATCCAATTAGTATTTTAAAAAGGCCTATTGGTTTGTTATTGTTAAACTAATATTTGTTGTTGTTTCTAGTAATGCCATGTGCAGTTTTCGTGGACACTCAAGCCACCATGTTTAATTTTTGACTGACAACCTGCGCAATATATTAACTTAGATTTGTGTACTATGCAGTTTTAGGAGTAGAAGCCGTTGGCGTAATAGCAAGTGAGTAGAACTTTCATGCTGGAGGTCTGAGTTCGATTCCCAGTCTCGTCCACCTAAATAAAAAAAAAATCTGGCTACTGCCTCTTGCGAGGATGATATACATATTCTCCAACAGTATAGATAGAACTAGAATAGTCCACGCAAGTGGTCGTACGAAACCGAGTGGTCGTACGAAACAAAGAATTCATATCTTGTGCCCATAATTGCGATTTGGTACTGTTCGTCTAGTTTTCGTTAACTTTTGCCGTCGGACGTGAAGAGCGCTCATCGACCGCTCATTAGTAAGTGGATCGACGAAAAAATCAAAATGGTGAAAGCAAACTAAAAAGAATTTGGCGTTTGGTGTTTAGTTTTCGACTTTTTCTCTGATTTATGAATGAGTGAAGTAAAATTTTTAGTTTTCTTTTACTTAATTAATATCACATCAAATTTTAGTGGCTTCGCAAAGTAAATTATTAAAAGCCTCTCTGTTATGAAAATTGACATTGAACCAACAATTATTTAATTCGTTTTCTTTTTCAACCATATTTAAGTGCATTATGGGTTACTTGTGAAATTGACGTTTCGGAAAGCTACTTTTCGGTCGGTTTTGACATAAGCTTCCGACAGCTCCCGCCTATTCTAGTTCTACCTTTAGGGTCAACAGTAGGTATTTGCTATGGATACAGCAAATCGAAAAATCAACTTATTTTAGAAAACATTCAAGTAACGCATAATTTGGCGTAAATCGCTTTAAATTGGCCTTCAAGATCTTGTGATTTGACGGCTCTTGATTGTTTTTATTTTTTGGGCATACGTAAAAAGTCAAAAGTCTACACTGACAAACCAACAAAAATCGATAAAAACCAAATATTTATTATTCTTCCAATAATATTAGTTTTTAAGATGCTAATTGAAGGGTGCGGTGGTGTATCGAAGAACAATCTTTGTGAATTTTTTTGACATTAGAAGTGCTATAAGGGTATGCAATAGAACACAAAATTTATTAAAATGCAATTCTGGGAACAATTTTATGTAATTAAATCATAAAATAAACATTATTCGATCAAAAATATAAACGGCTGTTGTTGACAGCGTTTTTTGTCCTATTTTGAATGAAAACAAATGCAGAAAATCTCATATAAACTGTTAAGAGATAGACTCATACTCAAAAGGAAGCAGAATAATGTGGAATATCAAAAGTTGTTGAACAGTTCACTGAACGATGAATATATTTTCAATTTGACAGGAGTGTTTGTTTACATGTGGAATGGTATTATCCAATGACGGGGTTAACATTAGACTGACTTCTCCCATTTTTTTTTTGACGCCTCTGTGCTTTGGCTCACTTCTACTTCATGGTGAGAAAGAGATGGCCAGGAAAGGCAGGATTTTTTATTTATTTTTTTAAATTAGTGGATTTTTTTTGACGTCTTCTTTTGTGACATCTGATTTCTCTGCCTGTGATTTATCTTTGGCACTTAAATCTTACAAAATCCAATTTTTTTCAATTGGAAATATATTTATATTTATAATCAAAATCTGAAATCACCTTAGGAAAACCCCATATGTGAATGGAAATCAAATCTCCCAAATTTGAGAATGAATTTGTCTTGAATAAAACATGAAAAATGGAATAAGATGAAATATTTTCACGCAAAGATCATGTTGTTGAATGAAAAAAGACATTAATTTATATTAAACTTCAATTTCGTTTATCTGCTGGAGTGGCACGCAAATTCAAAATACTACAAAATATTCATAATTTGAGTGCAACACTTAATATATTTCATACCTGCAGTAAGTACAATTATTGCAATATTATGCTTCAAGCTTCAATTGCATTTAACAATAATTGGCAGCTTTATATAACTCATTATTTATGCATGAGTCAGTATTTGACATACTGATTGGTTCTAACCAGGCTTGGATGAGCAAAATCAATAAACGAATACGGTTTTTAGAATCTTCTATTAAAATTATTTTTTTCGGAGATTGCTCCCAACAGTAAGAACGAACTTCTAATTTCCTAATGATATCTTCTTTAACATTTACAATAGTAATATGAGTAGAGATTAAAATAAATTAATTTTTATATCAAAATGTTGTAAATCCATTTTCTAAGTACCTATATATGTTGTCGACTGAGAAAGCCAACCATGATAACCGTAAAATAGGCACAACACACGCATTGTTACCACAAGATATTTTGCTAATAAAATTTTATTATTTAGTAACTTGCCATGGTGATTTGGCATGAGGAAATGAATAAGTTTGTTTCCATCCCTTGACATCAAAAACTGCCAATTGTCACAATTTTTTGCCTATTTTTGCCAAATCCTTTTTCACAAATTGGTTAGTTTTGGGCAAAAGAGAGCGCTCACGAGAGAGAAAAACTTTTCCCCTTCCTAACAATTTCGGTCCGAGAAATTTCTTTGGGCAGAAATCGGTAGGTTTGTCTTCTGTCAAAAAATGTCAGTTAAAATTCAAATAACTGACTGAAGGTTGCTCAAGTTACTTTTATATTTATTTTAGTTTTGGTAATTGTGCTAGATTGAATTTTTTTTTTTAATCTATTAGTAAATCAATTTATTTTTAAAGCATTTATCTTTCGTTTAGCAAACGGTTTTCTGAAAAAGAAAATGATATTATAACTCATGAATTAATAGTTTAATTTAGTGCTTTTTGACACCAGAATATATTTATGTTTTATAATTGAATAGTAAATTTAAAAAAGTTTTTATTTTTTTTTAAATATAATGTATACGTGAAAATAATAAACTTTTTTTTGCTTTGGTTATGATTTATTGAAAATGTTGATTGTGATTTATCATAGATCCGTGGCAACTCTGGTCTATCCTTGTTTTGACGTTTAAAAAGTGGCAACAATTATTGTTGCCCGCAAAGCGTTCCAAACTTTTGGGGCGATTTTCTTCTCACTTCTACAGCTTTCATTAGAAAGAGAAAAGTATAGAACGATCCTATATATGTTCTCTCAAATGCAGCATGTAGCGAGAAGCAAAAGTAAAAGTTGAGTCAACTTTTGCTGCAGCTGCAGCTTCACATTGTAGCGCTGTATACTGTTTGCGTACCTTACAACTTTGACAGTGCTACGTCCTGCAGCTACAGCTACGTCATTGTGTTCAGTCAGTTAAGCTACGATAAGACGGTCAACAAAAAAGGGCAACGCGTTGCCTTCCTGATGTCAAAATGACGTCAAATTCCGTCTCAAAGTTGTCTTGTCTTGTAATCGTCAACGATGAATACTGTCCATGCGTTTACGGCTGCGTTGACCCCAAAGACGTTGACATTGTTTTTACCTTCCACGCATTGACTTTTTTCGTTGAACTTGTAATAACCCTGAGCAAATGTTAGAACACATTGGCGCAAAGTGTTGGCCATAATCCCAACCTTGACATGGCATACTTTTCTGCCACGTCAACGTAGTCTGCGTTGACTTCCGTGTGACATTGACGGACTAGCTTCATTCGTGTGATCATAGAGTACCTATATTACCTAGAGAACCGACTTAGGCGGTCGTTCTCTTCCACCCTACAAGCTGTACTGAGAGGAAAATGCCCATTAAGTTTTGTATGGGGTTGTTGTCCAATGCATTTTAAATGGGACCGAACCAACATGGCTTCAATTGAAAGGACTTCGCTCAAATTGCTCAAAGTGCTCAATAAGGTGGATAAGACCGCCCAGGGATTCAAAAAAAAAATCCGTTAAATTCAAAAATTGAGAAATTTATTAATTTCGTAGTCAAATTTCTTTTTTTAACCTTTTGTCAACCTAAACTATGAAGAATATCGGTCATTGTTGCTCCCGGGTAATAAATTAAATAATATTTTTGAATACTTATGTATAAAAAAAAAACAAAAACACCTACCGAAAATTGGAAGCGCACTCTAGTTTCTTAGCTCAAAAAGGTACGTGTCTACGATTTAGGTGTGCAAATCGTAGACACGTACCTTTTTGAGCTAATGCCACCACTTTGTTCACAATTAAACCGTAGACACGTACCTTTTTGAACTAATGCGCCAATTTGTTTTTATATCCACCATTCACACGGATTCACGGATAAGGAAAAAAGAGTAAACTAAGAGAGTTTTCACTTACTCACCTCAAATAAAATTTGCGGGTGTTTAAGGCAAGAGGGGTACCGGTCGGTTCTCTAGGTAATATAGGTACTCTATGCGTGTGATCTTCAATGTGTTGTGCATTGACATGGTCAACGTTGACGGTCCATTGGCAGTGTGTTGATGACTTTTTTAGTGACGTCAGAGAGTCAATGCGTTGCCCATTTACTCTGACCGTCTAATCATAGCTTTTAGCTCTAAAATCGTATACTTTTGTGTAGCTTTTTCTATTTTAATTGACATTTCTAAATTTTTTTTATATGGTTTTTAGCAAAAAGTGGCATGGAATATTGTTAAGTATAGCTTCCAAGTTCTAATATGAATATAAATTTGAGGAGATACAATATTTTAACTTCCGTATGTTTTTGTTACATTGAAAACTACTATGAAAATACAAAAAGATTAATCAAAATATAATGTTATTATTCTTATCAGTAGTAAGCATCAGATCAAAATTGTAAGAAAATAAAACCAGAGTAAAACTTAAAACTAGATTTTTTAAAAATAGTTGATCTTAAAAAAAGGAAAAAAAGAAAAAAACAACGTTTAACAAAATAGTAAATATATTAAAACTTCAAATCAATAGTAGCTGAAACAATTCAAAACGTAGGGAACTGTTATGTAAAGTAGATATTTATTATATTTTTTACGAAAAGGAGCTTATTTAGATGTAGATATACTTATTCATATACAAGTACAATATACACAAAGGCATTATTAGAAAAATTGTATTCCTCAGCAGTAACATGTAAAACACGTTTCAACCGTTTCATTGTATATTTTAATTTTGATTTTGTTTGTTATTGTAAGAACATACATACGTCCAAAATGTTGTCCATAAAAATACAATTTCAATTATTTTTTTTTGTATTAAGTATTTTTCATCAGTAAGAATGAAAAAAAAATATAAAATCTTGTTACTAAAATGCCTAAAATAATTATCTAACTTTAAATACAAAAATAAAAAAAAAAAACATTTAAAATTAAAAATACTTATAAAGCAGCGAATTGTGATCTTTTATTGTGAACCTATCGAGGGTTTTCTTTACTTTTTCTTAACGTTGCATTCATTTTCTAACTTAATCAATAGTCTTGGTGAGATAAATGAAAGGTATATAAATAATTATTTATTTATATTTATGTAAATAGGTAAATAATATTAATGACAAAGCATTTCAAAAACTACTAAAGATGCATCTTATTCCTTATCGAATAAATAAACAGGTGAAAATTAAACTTTAGAGAACGTTTTAATTTAGGGCTTATAATAAAAT